>JAUIMM010000450.1:265000-865000 GCA_031769625.1 Taudactylus pleione
ATGTGATTGTCCTGTGGATATATGTGTCAATAGTTATTAAATGTAATGATATATCTTTATCTTTCTATTTTCCTATACCTAATGTGGGTTTGTTGAAGATCACATCTCCAGCAGGAAAGGAGGGGAGAATTGTGATGACACCATTAGCTTGCTGTCTACCTTTGGAACTTGATTCTCCAGTCTGATAGTGTGGAGGAGGAGGGAGAAGAATTTGCTGTACCTTACAGTATATTCTGGAGAGCGACTATGACAATTTATACCTTTTCTCATTGCACTTTAAATAAAGCTCCGGTGGATGAAGCAACCTCATTTTTTATTCTTGCTTGTTAGTGTCTAAGGGGTAAATTTACTAAAGTGAGAGTTTTTAGAAGTGAGTTTTAAAAGAGATGTTGTCCATAGCAACCAATCAGATTCTACTTAACATTTAACTTGCACCTTCCAGAAGATAATAGCTAGAATCTGATTGGTTGCTATGGGCATCATCACTTCTAAAACTCACTTCTAAAAACTCTCACTTTAGTAAATTGACCCCTAAGGGTGAGGAGGATCACTTACTGTATTTTGGTTACTTATCCATAGGCTGCTGTAAGCTTTGCACACTGAGTGGCGCTCATTATTTTGGTTTTACTGACGCAAATAAAAAATAAATAAAAACTATATGTTACTGTACCTGATTCGGAGATGGACCTAGTGCCGATGTTTACATAGCTGAGGGATTATCAATAAACTCCGCATGCGTTTCAGTCGCCCTGCGCATTCCTCAAGGTACATCGCCATCGTCACTCACAGCGACTATTTAACCGTGGTGTGATTGACAGTCAGGGAGCATTTGTGGGTGGTAACGGGGGATTGGTGGCAGGTGCGCCGACCCTGTACGCAAGAAAAATGACTCTGGCGTCTCAGTACACGCGGCCATTCTGCGTGACCATAGGGTTATTTAGGAGGCCGACTATCGAACAATCTGCGACCGATGCTGAGTCTATGTACGCAGATGCTTGGATATACGAAGGCGCCAGTGTGTGCCTCAATACAAATCTAGGTAACATTTGCATATTGTCACGCAGCCGCTGCGTACATATTCGTAGCTCAGTTGTCGTTAGCGCACAACTCTGAAGCAGGAACATTGGAAACATGAAAACATATGCCAGGTAATAATAGAAAAAGTTTTATGTCTTATCATTATTCTTATTATCTGCTGTTATTATGGCGACCAGAGCTAGGTAGTGCCAGGGATGAAGTTGGCATCCAGAGAGTCAGGATCCTGGTGCTGAGAATGCCGGCGCCAGAATCCTGACAGCAGTCAGAATCCCGACTCCAGGATCCCAACCGGTCACATCCCAGCAGTAAGTAAAAGGGTTATGGTGCGTACACACTGGGCGATAAAGTGGACGATAACGATATCGTTATCGTTCAGTCGTCAACACTATATCGTCCATTTTTAACCCCAAAAAGATGAACGATGACGACGACGCGCGTTCCTGCGGGTCGTTTGTCATCATCGTTCATCGGGCTGACATGCAGGCCAACCTGACGATCTCGTCAGGTTGCTGCATGTCAGGGAATGGGGGAGAGAGCCCGGCGCTGAACGATATCGTTAATGATATCGTTCAGCGGCTGTGCTGAATGTCATGAACGACATTGAGCACAGCCTTCCGGGGACAACACTACACGATATCGCTCAGGGAGCATATCGTGTAGTGTGTACCCACCATTAGGCTTAGGGTCAGGGTTAGACACTAGGGCGATGGTTAGGCTGCTAGGGGGAGGGTTAGGTGTAAGTTGTGGGAGGGGAGGGATAGGTTTAGGCTGCTAGGGGGAGGGTTAGGTGTAAGTTGTGGGAGTGGAGGGATAGGTTTAGGCTGCTAGGGGGAGGGTTAGGTCAAGGAGTAGGGTTGAAGAATTTACCTATTGGTGTCAATATTCCAAACCAGTTGGGATTCCGGCATCGGGATTCTGAGCAGCAGTACTGTGTGCCTGGATCCTGTACCCAACCCGTAGCACCATAATAAGGCAAATAACATACAGGATTATATAGGTGCATAGTACCGATCAAAAAGTTTAGGTTACCCCTATTTTTCCGTTTTTTAATGAAATGTACGCAATTCAAATCCAGTCAGTAACCTGAAAATAAACTGCTAGAGTTTATAAAAAAAAACAATGTTTAGGTTAGCAAAAACTGTATCTCAATGTAATTGTCACAGTTATAAAACAGGGCCTTTGTCAGGCAATAAGTAAGGGGTTAGGTACTTACAGCTGCCCTGCAGCAATGAAGAAGAGGCTTGCCTGGGCCATGAAGCACTGTCAATGGGTTACTGAAGGCTGGAAGATGAACTCATGAATTAAAAATTATGAATAAAAATTGGAATTCTTTGGCTCATCCTACAGGGTTTTTTTTTTTTACTCCGTCAAGTAGGTGAAAGGAAGGTTCCTGGCGGGTTATCTACTAAGTGGCAACTTAGTGGCAAATTTAAAAGGGCAATGCATTTTATATAAAAACACACTACATTTGGAGGACAGGCAAAGGGCAGTAAGGGGGACATCTGTTGAGGTGTTTGGTACAAAATGAGGGCGATAAAACACATGGTACACTGGAGAAAAGGGAAGTAAGGTAGAGACCATTTAATAAAGAGAAGAAAAAGAAGAAAGTGCAAAACTGGATAAAAATGAGAACAGTACCAGCACATTCCTGATGGGGGAGCAAAGAGACAGATAAGTACTATATGGGGTAAATTTACTAAAGTGAGAGTTTTTAGAAGTGAGTTTAAAAGTGATATTGCCCATAGCAACCAATCAGATTCTACTTAACATTTAACTAGCACCTTCTACAAGATAATAGCTATAATCTGATTGGTTGCTATGGGTAACATCACTTTTAAAACTCACTTCTAAAAACTCTCACTTTAGTAAATTTACCCCAATGAGTGAAAGAAAAGACAATGGAAACTGTAGGACATTTTCATTATTTACTATGAAAAGAGGGATAGAATATTCCAGTGATGAGGGCAGATGTGAGCTTTCTAGGCGCCCTAGGCAAAGTCTCACCCTACCACACCTGCAGCCCCAATACCCTCTTCCCAGCCCCTTACACACACAAATGTAACTGTTAAATATTATAACATTTATTAACAAGAATGTATATTTGCATGTGTAAGCTGGCTTTGCTGGGTCACGTATACGCAGTGGAACTGGAATTTAAACCCGGATGTGTGCTTCGTAAAAAAGGATAAAAAGTAATAATAAAAAGTTAAAAGCAAAAAATATGCAAAATGTACTGTATATGTCATTTAAAAGGTAAAAAAAAAAACAACTAGAGATGAGCAGTTTGGTTTTATTGAAAAATGAACACCCCCGAACTTGTGGGTACAGTCGGACCGTGTCCCAGCTCTGATAACTTTGGGGTTCTAAGCAGACTCGGGTCTTCTCGGCAAGTTCAGAACTCGGATCTCGCATATTTAGGATTGCATGTAAGTCCCTCCCTCATGATTTCAAGTGCTGTAGGTGGTCAGTGACTATTATTGATGTTAATATTACTATATTATAGGAACAAAAACACATTCAAGTTACGTGTTTTAAGTTTAACTGTTTTTATCAATTTTAAAAGAAACCCAAAACTGAAACACTAAAATGTCTTTGAGGTCTGTTCACTATCACTTAATTCCACAAAAGGAACATTTTCCCCTGCTTTTGTAGAAATTAAGTTTTTTGGGCCCATTCAGCAATGTGGCCCACTTACACTAGTATGGGGACAGAATTTCATCAAGCTTTAAAAATACAGTATTAATTTCGGAGCTTGCTTTTGCACTCGGCGCTCACCCAGCTCCTTCCCTATGGGAAGGAGTCCCGGTTTGCGAAGAGGGATTCTTTCGCATCCCTCTGTCCCTCTCCGTCTCCTTCCAGTAGACGCCGGGGCTTTGTGCACCTGCGTGAACTCTAGTTGCCTCGGCAGTGCTAAGTTTCACTGCTCCGTTAGGGAATTTTCGGATTTTCAGATCAGCTGTATCCGTGTCGGAGCAATGATGAATTGCATCCGGCGCTTGCCCTGAGTTAGTATGTTACATGTCGGGGCCCCGATAATTAACATAATGAATAGACCTCTTAGAACCAAAACTAAAACACGGGGGTCTGTGCACATCTCTAAATAAAAGCACGCTATATAAATAAATGAAGCTAAACTACTATAGCCTTCCTGCCTGCATATACTGTAGATGTAATTGAAAGGGGATTTGAATATTATCAAAGTATTATAATTTCTGAGCAAAGTTCATTCTCCCTATGATACTGGCTGTGAGCAGCATCTTACTGCATTGCCGGTCAGTCGAGGACACTTTGGACACTGGTGTTGATAATACTTCTATTTTATTTTTTTTTAAGAAACAAAAGTAACGTTATTTTACTATTACTTTATTAATTTATTGCAAAACATAACTGTAAATGCTTACATGTATTATTATTATTATTATTATTATTACTTGTATAGTAGTAATCCAAGTGATTTGTCTGCAGTTTACATTTTCAGAGACATTCTTCATGTTAGTGTTAGGTGGTTTCAACGGCACCCCCAAGGTCCCAGCGCCCTAGGCAGCTGCCTAATGGCTGCTCTGACTGTAGCTGCTAAGCGCGATCCTTAGTTGTTTGTGCGTGCATGTGCTGTGTCCGCCTACACTTTCAGGTCGAGGACATCTTTCTATGACGTCGCCCATGACCCACCCTGTCTATGACCCAGCGTCAGTATGCAATCTGACTTGGGAGGACGACAAGTACAGTTTGTTATACAGGGTGGTCCATAAGTATGGAAACACCCTTGTAAAAAAGCAAATGAGTAAGGAAATATTAATCTAGTGTCTACACATATGATATGGAAGTGGGGAAAAGCTTTTTTTAGGATATGTCACAAATAGACAACAACCTTACAGGCAAACCTTCAGTGAGGGTTTGTCTCTGACCAGTATCTGTGGTTCTGTTTGTTACTTCACCATTGACAAAGAAGTTTGCCTCATCGCTAAACAATACCTGGTGTGGAAAATGAGGGTTCAGTTGAAGTTGCTGTGTTACCCAGTGTACAAACTCCACCCGACGGTCTGGGTCATCCTCAGTCAGGTGTTGCAACATCTGAATCTTGTATGGGTGCCATTTAGGTGTAGTGTCGAAGCTGAATAATTGAGTGAGACAAGTTCAGTTTAAAATTTAATCGCAGCGACGCCATCTTGCGAATGGCCGCAAGACTCCATTTTAGAAATGCGATCGCAAGACGCCATTTTGCGAATGGCCGCCTAAGCGCCATTTTAGGTGAACTCACAATATAGTACATGTGGCAATATTTTTATTAGCACTATGCGATCGCTTCTTTCACCATTTTTCATTCGCACAATTATACCCACAAGGGCGCTATTAAATAATCGCATATTAGCGAATGCATGAGACTTAGTATGAAACCGCTGAAAAAGTAGCTTTATGCGCACGCATCTGCCCCAAATTATCTAGCGTCCTTATATCAAACCCCGAATATTCACACACTACATATTCGCACACAAGGTTCCATTAGCATCAAATTGTATGATTCAAGTTGGTTAAGTTAGTTTAAATGCTAAGAAATAGAGGTTTTTGATAACTAAGGTATTATACATGATAAGCAAGGTGTGTTTGGTTTCGTTCTGATGCGTACGCTTTTTACAGCATCCCGGTGTTATCGGTGTAGAAATCGCATCATGCAAACTCAAGTTACGGATCGCAGAACTTACAAGCAACAAAATGTTTAGCTGACGGAATGTTACAGGAGGTGTTACTAGAAAGACCCCTGTTGTCGGAGGCAGGGAAAGTCTATTTGAAACAACCTGTTAAATGTGTCGTAACATATGCTTCTCCTCTGGGAACCAATGAGATCAGCAGGAAGTTTTCCCTTTGTCCTGTTTCAGTCTGGGGGGGAATAAATACATGTGTCTGAACACTGGTTTGCCAGTTCATGCTGAATTTTGGGTGTACTGAGGATATCTAGTCTGAGGTCTATCTCTGGGTCCAGAGGCGCAGCGTATGTATAACTGTACTTGGGTCTGTATTATTTCCTTTTACGCCTAACTTGTGTATGTATAGATTGCGTGTAACTGACTGTACTTTTACCTGAATAATACTGGTGCGTTGGAAACACAGATTCCACTCCTGTCTTTATTTGCGGTTATACTGCATACGCAATTAGCGTTCTGGTTAGAGGTTTTAGGCAGGTTTTTTTCTTAGAGGTTCTAGGCAGGTGAATCTTAGAGGTTTATAGGAAGGAATATACTAAAGGTTAATACTGACGATTCAACAGTTGGGGGCTCGTAGGTTTATCACACTATCTGATACACGATAACACTCGGTCAGTCCTCTCTCAGCAAAAGGGTGGAGGCGCCTTTTGAGAGACGCATTAGTCTTTCATTACCACAGTGTTGCTGAGAGCGTACTGCCGGTTATTGTGTAGAGGAAGCGCTCATCAGAATCCAGGGACAAGAGAGGAAATAAAAAAGTTTTTGTTTTTCCTCTGTTGATAGAACCTTGTGTTTAGAGGGGTGCTGCAGTATTGCGTACGCAGCTAAAACGCATTTTTGCGTACGCAGTTAAAAAAAAGTAATTATACGCTTGTGTGGTAGTCGCATAATTGTGTATGCGGCCGATCGCACAATAGCGTATACGCACTTCCGGTTCTGCTGCCACGTGTTTGAACAAAGCCATTGAGGTTTACATTTTTTTTCTATCTACCAATATCTGGGTAAACGTTTATTTTCTGCGCAGAGAAAAAGTGTGTAACAGTGAGTGTATTGTTGGTAGGGGTAATTTATTCCCTAAAGTTAAGGGTACCGTATGATCCTTAAGGGCTAGGTGCAAGGGTTAGCCTAGTCGCTCGGTAAGCAGCTTTACCGTTCTAAACACAGTAGCAGGTGTACATGTTGTCTTTGTTGTATAGAGGTGCGTGAGAGTGGCCGACATATAAACTCTCATAGGTTTGGAAGTTACCTTACTAAAGCTTATCCGGGTCTGGAAGTTGCCTGTTTCAAAACTTATCTAGGTGTGGAAGTGGCCTTACGAAATCTTATCCAGGTGTGTGGGTACCGCCGACTTAAATCGTTCACAGGTAAGTGTAAGTATCTTGATTGTCTTTCACCAGTTTAAATTTTTATTGAAAAGCGTAGGAGTTGTCTCAGAATGGGAGCCACGCAAACAGTAGAAATGTTAGACAATGATGTGCTGCTAATGGAGACTCCGATTGGATAAGCCCATCGTATTATGCATACTAAGTACGGTACTTATGCAATAAGGTATTGTGATATATGGTTTAATATGACGAGAAAGAGTGTTAGACCGTTTCCCAGAATTGGTAGTTTTCACAAAAATGTGTTAGATAATGTCCAGGATCACATCAGTATGGTGCGATCCCGAGAGAAAAAGATTAAGTATTTTGAATGTTTAAAAATATGGCAGCATGAAGGGGATGCTTGGCTTAAAAATGTGCAAATGACGCAAACTAGCGTTGCGAATGCATTGCCAGAAAATACATCCACGACGCTGAGTTGCAATACGGGCGAGCCGCAAATTGGCGCGCACGTGCTGCAAAGTAGCGTCGTGGAGAGTATTGCCAGCAGTTCACGCTCACCTCCCCCACCTTATGTGGATGGAGGTGCAAGTACAGTTACCAAAAATACCAATAAAAATGTAACAAGTAATTTGTACCCCCTCTTAAGTAACCATAAAGAAAATGTTTATGATGTAGAAGATGAGCCTATTGTAATGTCTGCCATTTCCCATGCTGTGCAAATGATAGATGCTGCATCACCACAATCACGGGTGGTGCCGCCATCTCCATCGGTAACAGCAAGGGAAGTGTTAATACACTCTGCACCCATTGAGGAAGTTGTTAATACCATACGTAGCAGCAGCAGATTAAACCCCCAGCCAGGTAACCAGGTCAGAGGTAGCAACGCTGCCGGTCTGCATCCCATTCGGACAATAACTGTTCTGAATGGAAATGCGGATGCAAACGGTGTAGTGCCCACGAGGGAAGTAGTAATGCATTGTCCATGGACAAGAGCAGAACTGAATTCCATCATAAATGATTTCCCCAATCCCAAAAAGGAACTAGCCAAATGTCAAAGATTTTTGAGAAATTTGGGTAGTTCTCATGAGCCCACTAATAAAGATTGGCGTGTGGTGTTAAGGGCCTGCCTGCTACGCAATACCGACGTGACAAAATTTATCACGGACTGTGTATTGGATGGCGACGTTCCCTTAACAGACCAAGTAAACCAAGGTAACATTTCCCGCATTGTGACTCAATTGGGTGTATATTTTCCAGTAGTATTTAAATGGAACAAAATCTTCACAATCAAACAAAAAGAGAGTGAAACTGCAGAAGAATATTGCGACCGGGCTCTGCAGGCTATCACCCAGTACACTGGGATAGAAGAGATTAAAGATAGCATTCACCACAGGGGAATGATAGTCACGATATTAATGGATGGGTTAAAAGAGAATTTAAAAACTCGGGTTCAGACCTCACAGCCTGGCTGGCGGGGACTTACAATAGATAACCTCATAGAGTCTGCCATAGAACATGACAAAAACATCTCAAAAATGAGGGAGACCCAGAGCGAAAAATTAATGGCTGTCAGTATACAAGCTCTGGAGAGAATGACGTTAACATCACAGCCAACAGACACGCTTGCACTTGCACACACACTCTTGTCAGAACAAGTTGCTCTCACTAACCCCACTCAACAACAAACACAACTCTATCCCACTAACCCAATGCAACCACAGGTCCCAGGATATCCACCCACTTCTTTTCCCCCACAATACCCTTACCCTCCCTATCCTTACCCATATCCACCACCTTTGCCCTCTACTCAAACTTCACAACAGCACATGCTTTCACCTGAATCACGGACATGTTTTAATTGCAAACAAACAGGACACTTAAGTAGAAACTGCACAGTAAAAAGAGTATGGACCCCACACCAAGGGAAACCTGGATATCCCCATAAGGGATATGCACAGAGATCAGCAAATATTCAGCAAGCACCAGCTCCAAATATAGCCGTAAATTCTTTATTGGAGAATGGTAGCCAACGCTAGGGGTCAGGTCATACCTGTAGTCTACAGATAGTCAGGTTAACGGGAAGTACTAGGGAAGAACCGGTCTTGATGGTTGATGTAGCTGGTACTGAATATCCTTTTCTTGTAGACACAGGGGCGACCAAGTCAGTGATGAAATCTCCCGTTAATTTACAGGTGACCAACGAGACAATACCAACAATGGGTGTGACAGGTAAAGTGGAACGTTATCCTTTAACAAGGCCCGCAGAGGTTAGTATTGGGCCGTTGCATACCAGACATTCTCTTCTTCTGGCTGCCGCGGCTCCTACTAACCTGCTGGGCAGAGACTTGTTATGTAAAATGGGATGTGTCATATATTGCACCCCTGATGGTGTATATTTAGATATCCCAGAGAGAATGGTATACGAGGTGCGGGATATGTTAGACACTCCTCAAAGGATAATGTACCACTCTACAGTTTTAAAAGAAAATCCATCACAAGTAGATGAAATGTTGTCCCAAATTCCAGATTCCCTTTGGACAAAAGATGGACAGGACACTGGATTAATGGCAAACGTAAGCCCGGTAATGATAAACTTAAAAAGCGGTAGGTAAGCTCCAAAAATTCCCCAGTACCCACTAAAACAGGAAGTGGAACTAGGGGTGTTTCCAATAATCGAGCGATTATTGCAACAAGGAATTTTAGTTCGTACAGCTAGTGTAGCCAACAGTCCCAGTTTTCCAGTAAAGAAGAGTGGTGGGAGGGGTTATAGGCTGGTGCAAGACCTTAGAGGTGTTAATAAGGTAGTAGAGAGCCAATTCCCTGTAGTGCCGAATCCAGCTGTCATCCTGATGCAGATCCCACCAAATGCAACCCATTTCACTGTCATTGACCTCTGTTCTGCTTTCTTCTCTGTGCCTCTCCACCCTGACTGTCAGTATCTATTCGCATTCACATACAGAGGTGTGCAATATACATGGACACGATTGCCCCAAGGTTTCATAGACAGCCCCAGTATTTTCTCCCAGGCATTGCATGACTGTTTACAAGCTTTTCAACCTGCCAATGGATCAGTTCTAATTCAATATGTGGACGATTTATTGCTATGTTCTGACTCTTTTATGTCATGTGTGAATGATACTAAACTTTTGTTACTTCATCTCTCGCAAACAGGACACAAAGTGGCTAAGGACAAGTTACAGCCGTGCCAGCCCAGAGTAAAATATTTGGGACACTGCCTAACCCAGGGGTTACGACATCTCACAAATGATAGAATCCAGGCCATACAAAACATGACACAGAATCAACAGCAAATTCGTACCTTCTTGGGAATGTGTGGATATTGCCGAATGTGGATACCAGGTTTTTCTATTTTGGCCTTGCCTTTACAGGAACTAGTCTCTTCCTCAAAGCCCGATCGTGTCATACACACAGAGGAATCAGAACAGGCTTTTCTAAATCTTAAGGATAGTCTGACAAAAGCTCCTGCATTGGGAATACCCGATTATGAAAAACCTTTTGATTTATATTGTATGGAAGCCGATGGTTGTGCTGCAGGTGTCCTTACACAAAAACATGGTGATGCCAGTAGGCCCGTAGCATACTACAGTGTCCAATTGGACACGGTAGCAAGATCACTCCCCACCTGTTTGAGAAGTGTAGCAGCTACCGCTTTACTGGTGAGTAAAAGTGAGGACGTAGTATTGGGCCATGATATGATTGTCTACACTCCCCATGCGGTATCTGCCCTGTTGAACTCAGCTCAAACCAGACACGTCTCCTCGGCTAGGTTCACCAAATGGGAACTAGCCCTAATCGCTCCTGCAAATATTACAGTTAAACGTTGCAGTATGCTGAATCCAGCAACATACCTGCCATATGTACAACATGATGTACAAAGGGTGGAAGGAGAGGAGTTGCTGGCGGGAGGTGAGTTCGGCAGACATGATGATACTCACGATTTTATGACATATCTGAATCAGACCTTTACTGCTAGACCTGACATATATGACACACCTTTAGAGAATGTGGATGTAACTTTCTATACGGATGGGAGTTGTCATAGACAAACGGACACAGGTGATTTATGTACAGGTTATGCTGTTGTAAATGACACAGACATCATGGAAGCTAAACCTCTCGGTCCTCCTCACTCAGCCCAGGTGGCAGAGTTAGTAGCACTGACTAGAGCATGTGAACTGGCAGCAGGCAAATCTGCTAACATTTACACTGACTCGAGGTACGCGTTCGGGGTGGTGCACGATTTTGGGGCTCTATGGCGTCTGAGAAATTTTATGACAGCAGCAGGCACACCAGTTGCACACTCCCGACACATAAAACATCTCTTAGAAGTAATCCAACTGCCCAAAGCAGTGGCAGTAATTAAATGCAAAGCCCACACATGTGAGGATGACCCAGTGTCACTGGGCAACAACAGAGCTGACGAAGCTGCAAAATGGGCAGCGGGGTTAAAAATGCCTTCTCCAATTGAAACAATTATGTCATTCCAAACCATTGATATGCTGAAATTAATTGAGATGCAAAATTTGTGTTCAATTCAGGAAAAATCCATTTGGAAGTCCAAGGGGTGTGGGCAAGAGTCCTCCGGGCTCTGGAGGGACAGACATGGTAAGCCAGTAGCCCCAAGGCATATTACCCCAGCCTGGCTGAAGCAGCACACGGTCTGACTCATTTGGGTAAACAGGGCATGTGCAAGTTGGTGAGGGCATACTGGTGCGCACCAGGGTTTTCTTCACAAGCAGAGAAGATAGCAATGTCCTGTCTGACCTGCTTGAGAAAGAACATAGGGAAAGCGATCCCTACCGAACCGTCCCACATTCCACCGACTGATGGACCTTTCCAGGTGATACAAATTGATTTCATCCAATTACCACCCTGCAGGAACCTTAAGTATGTATTAGTGTGCACAGACGTATTCTCTAACTGGGTTGAGGCCTACCCAGCAGCCACTAATACTGCTGCGTTTACTGCCAAGAAAATAGTTCAGGAATTTGTATGCAGGTACGGTATCCCTAGAATCATCGAAAGTGATAGGGGTACCCATTTCACAGGTGATGTTTTCCAAAATATGTGTAAGCTGATGGGTATTAATAGCCGACTTCACACCCCCTACCGACCGCAAGCCAGTGCCAAGGTAGAGAGGATGAACGGGACTATTAAAAATAAGCTAAGTAAAATCATGGCGGAGACTGGACTAGGATGGCCAGAAGCTTTACCTTTGGTCCTACATAGTATTAGGACCACTCCTAGATTTCCTCTGAATCTGTCCCCATTTGAAATATTGTTTGGTAGACAACCTCATTTGATTATAAGTCCACAGGAAGATCTAAAGGGTAACAACGAGGTAACTGTGAAGTATCTTATATCAATGAGTAAGCAGTTAAAGCAACAGCAGCAGAAACTGAAATTGTTGTCCCATGATATGCCTGAAATGAACTGCCATGATGTTGAACCAGGAGGATATGTAATGATCCGAAATTTCTTACGTTCAGGTTGTTTGACTGATCGGTGGGAAGGTCCGTACCAGGTGCTGCTGACAAGTACTACATCTTTGAAGGTGGCCGAGAGAGATACCTGGGTCCATTCCACTCACTGCAAAAAGGTCAATCAACCGGTGGAGAAACAGGTCGGAGACAAAGCTGATAGTGTGGATCTGTCACTCGCGAGCTTGTTCCGGGAGGATTGAAAAGGTTGTAGTGAGATACCTGAACTGAGAGAAATTTGCAGGTCTTGTTGTGACAATGGACGGGCCTGCTGTGTTCATTTTCATATTCTCTTTTAGAGTGTTCACCATCCTGGTCAGTTCGGGAATATCCAGTGTCTGTGATGGGGGACCTATTGAGGAAACAGGAGCTGATGGCAGTGCTGATGGTGTGGCGAAAGGAGGAGTGCAATGCCAATCAGGGGAGTGTCTGACCAATCTTAGTACTGTTATTGTTAAGAGAGCTGTCATTCCGGATACTGGGGGAAGGTGTGGAGGATTATCGTCTGAAGATTCCTGTATTTGTGAGTTTTGTGGGCCCCTAGTTGATGAGAACTGTATTCAACGGTGCCAACCTAAATATAACCCGTACTGGGGAGGGTATCCTTTAGAGGGTTATCACAGCATGGTAGGCAAAGTGTTAAATAAAACCGATTGCTGGGTGTGTTCACATGTGCCACAGGGACAGCATAATGTAGGGTTGGTGCCATTTCCGCTGAATATCACGGAAATTTTAGAATTACAAAAGGGGAAAACATTGGATGGAAAATTCCTCTCATCCAAACTGCCTCATTTCAAACTCTATCAATTTCAAGTAGATAAATCACTTTTGTGTTTAAACATAACCAACCCCAATAAACCCGGAGGTTGGGAAGTGATGGGGAATAATCAGACGATGACCTTCTCACAAAGAGCTGATAATGAGTCCATAAACTATGATCTGCTACGCTCAATTAAATCAAGTGGGAAATATTTTAGGTACCGGTATACATTGAATTCCACCAAAGAAATGATTGGTAAAGTACCAGATGGTTATTGTGCTAAAATAATACAACCAGAAACTTGCATATACCAGATGGAAGAGCTTGAGATAGGATTGTTTGCAAGAGAAATGTGTTTAATGATAATGATGCATACCATTCCTTATATTCTCCCTGATAATGTATATTTTATATGTGGAAGAAAAACGTATAAATGGCTCTCCCCGAGTTCCGAAGGATTGTGTTATCTGGGAAGAGTAGTCCCAGAAGTTATGACCCTCACACATGTTGAAATGTTGGTAATACATAAAAACACACCGTCACCATATCTTCTACACAGAGGCAAGAGAAATATGATACCTGGTGATATGCATAAAGCCGCTCAGTTAATCAGTGAGACAACTGGCTTCCAAGTTTTAGTCGCCCTGGATCCCACCAGAATTGCTAGGGGTACATTCAGTTTTAGATATATCCAGGAACTTGCTAAATTAATAGATAATATCACCGAGATGTACGATGACACATTCAGGTACACAGGGAGAGAATTGCAAGCGTACAAGAAAGAACTAGTGCAACACAGGCTAGTGTTGAATTATTTAACTGCTGTTACTGGAGGGTATTGCGTAACGTTAGCCACCCAATTTGGAGTAAAGTGTTGCACTTATGTCACCAATGATACCAGCGACCCTAAGGAGGTGATAGACCAGAAGATGGATGAGATTCTGCAGCTAAAGTGGGAATTTCGTAAGAACTATAACGCATCAGTGGCTGAAGCAGGGAAAAAGATAGAAGGATGAGTGTCATGGCTGAACCCAGTGAAATGGTTCTCAGGTCTAGGAGAGTGGGTCCAGGAAGTGATCGCCAGCGTAGGCAAATTCTTGATCCTTATACTGATTGTCATCATAGTAATTGGCATATGCGTCCGGTGTGTTCCTATTGTGTGGAAGTGTGGAAAATGTGAAAACAGAGTGAAACGAGGGAATGAAACTATGATGGTGGTCACAAATGATAATATGTATAACGAGGTAATACAGAACTGCACTACAACCCTGAGCTAGGAAGTACCATCATTTAAATGTATAATATTTAGACATGCATAGAAGATATTATTGAAATGTTATCTATAGAACACCCAGACAATGTAAAGTCTCAAATTCCCCTTCAAAACTGCTGTTATAAGACTGGTGCATTCCCACATCTGTCACATGATCTCCCAAGATCCGCGGTGTGCGTATAATAGTAGTTTTATGCCCCGCCTAGAGACACATTGTTGATGGATTAAGAACCACCTTGTGCCATCACATAATAACACTAAATAATATGTGAATGTAAGCCCAAAATACATTTTTATAGCAGATTGTGATAGCATGTTGTTTGCTATCAAAGGGTGGACTGTCGAAGCTGAATAATTGAGTGAGACAAGTTCAGTTTAAAATTTAATCGCAGCGACGCCATCTTGCGAATGGCCGCAAGACTCCATTTTAGAAATGCGATCGCAAGACGCCATTTTGCGAATGGCCGCCTAAGCGCCATTTTAGGTGAACTCACAATATAGTACATGTGGCGATATTTTTATTAACACTATGCGATCGCTTCTTTCACCATTTTTCAGTCGCACAATTATACCCACAAGGGCGCTATTAAATAATCGCATATTAGCGAATGCATGAGACTTAGTATGAAACCGCTGAAAAAGTAGCTTTATGCGCACGCATCTGCCCCAAATTATCTAGCGTCCTTATATCAAACCCCGAATATTCACACACTACATATTCGCACACAAGGTTCCATTAGCATCAAATTGTATGATTCAAGTTGGTTAAGTTAGTTTAAATGCTAAGAAATAGAGGTTTTTGATAACTAAGGTATTATACATGATAAGCAAGGTGTGTTTGGTTTCGTTCTGATGCGTACGCTTTTTACAGCATCCCGGTGTTATCGGTGTAGAAATCGCATCATGCAAACTCAAGTTACGGATCGCAGAACTTACAAGCAACAAAATGTTTAGCTGACGGAATGTTACAGGAGGTGTTACTAGAAAGACCCCTGTTGTCGGAGGCAGGGAAAGTCTATTTGAAACAACCTGTTAAATGTGTCGTAACATATGCTTCTCCTCTGGGAACCAATGAGATCAGCAGGAAGTTTTCCCTTTGTCCTGTTTCAGTCTGGGGGGGAATAAATACATGTGTCTGAACACTGGTTTGCCAGTTCATGCTGAATTTTGGGTGTACTGAGGATATCTAGTCTGAGGTCTATCTCTGGGTCCAGAGGCGCAGCGTATGTATAACTGTACTTGGGTCTGTATTATTTCCTTTTACGCCTAACTTGTGTATGTATAGATTGCGTGTAACTGACTGTACTTTTACCTGAATAATACTTGTGCGTTGGAAACACAGATTCCACTCCTGTCTTTATTTGCGGTTATACTGCATACGCAATTAGCGTTCTGTTTAGAGGTTTTAGGCAGGTTTTTTTCTTAGAGGTTCTAGGCAGGTGAATCTTAGAGGTTTATAGGAAGGAATATACTAAAGGTTAATACTGACGATTCAACAGTAGACATAATTTTCAAAATGGCCGTACAACTAACCCCACATTCATGAGACAGGCGATGAGTGCTACATTGTGGGCTCTTTGAAAATGATGCCAGCACAGCCTGCTGAGATCCTGTAAAAAAAAATCCCTGATAAGTGCTGTAGGCGACCTCGCTTCGGGGCTAAATGGTTTGCCCTGGTGGTTCATTTAGCACGTGGATCATTTAGCACTTCTCTCCCCTATCCTGCCCTGAACAAGCCTTTTCTCTATACAATACCTCCCTTACTTCTGCTCTGAACTCTGTTGCTCCGGCGATCACTATTCACCCTCGCAGATTTACACCTCAACCTTGGCATTCCAAATGCACCAGATACCTGCAAAAGTGTTTGCGAATTGCCGAGCGACAGTGGAGAAGATCTAGCTCTAAGGCAGATTTTCTCCATTTCAAATTTATGCTCTCATCATACAGTGCTGCCCTTTCCCACTCTAAACAGTCATATTTCAAGAACCTCATCTCCTCTCAGTCCTCAAATCCCCAACGTCTCTTCACCACCTTCAACTCCCTCCTCTGCCCACCCCCTCCTCGCCTCCCCTCCTCGCTCTCTGCCCTTGACTTTGCTACCTATTTTACATCTAAAATTGACTCCATACGTCAGGACATCATATCCCACCAGTCCCCCTGCTATCCACCTCCTCTCTTCCCAGATCACCCCTCTCCTTCCATTTTACCAACTCTAACTTTCTTCTCCCCTGTATCTGGAAAGGAAGTCATGTCCCTCATCCAGTCCCCCACCTTCCATCTCCCCCCTTGACCCTATCCCTTCATGTCTCCTCTGCTACCTCTCTCCTTCTGCCTGCTCCAATCTAGCCCACCTCCTTAATCTCTCCCTATCATCAGGCACTGTCCCCTCTGCATTCAAACATGCCCTTGTCTCCCCCATACTAGAAAATCTACCCTTGATCCTAACACTCTCTCCAACTACCATCCCATCTCTCTCCTCCCTTTTGCCTCCAAGCTTCTTGAGCGTGTTGTTTACAAGCGCCTTACCACCTTTCTTTCCTTTCACTCCCTCCTTGACCCTTTTCAGTCTGGCTTCCATTCTCTCCACTCCACTGAAACTGCCCTCACTAAAGTCAGCAATGACCTCCTTGCTGCTAAATCCAAGGGCCACTACTCTCTGCTCATTCTCCTTGACCTTTCTGCTGCTTTCGACACTGTGGACCACCCTCTCCTTCTGCAAATCCTTCACTCCCTTGGTCTACGTGACACTGCCCTCTCCTGGCTATCCTCCTACCTCTCTGACCAATCCTTCTCTGTCTCCTCTCATGGCTCCTCTTCTCCCCCACAGCCTCTTGCAGTAGGTGTTCCCCAAGGTTCTGTTCTTGAACCTCTCCTTTTCTCACTCTATACATCCTCACTAGGTGAACTCATCAGCTCTTTTGACCTCCAATATCATCTCTATGCTGATGATACTCAGATCTACCTTTCCTCCCCTGACCTCTCTCCCTCTCTCCTCACTCGTGTCTCCAACTGTCTCTCGGCCATCTCTTCCTGGATGTCCCAGTGATTTCTTAAACTTAATATGTCTAAGACTGAGCAAATCATCTTCCCTCCCCCCTACATAACCACACTTCCCACAATTTCCTTATCATTGATGGCACAACTATCTCCTCTAGCCCCAAAGTGCACTGTCTTGGACTCCTCCCTCTCCCTCAAACCACATATCCAGAATCTCTCACAGTCCTGTCATTTTCATCTTAAAAATATTTCCAAGATTAGACCCTTTCTCACCCAGGATGCCACTAAAACCCTCATACACTCATTGGTCATCTCCAGATTGGGCTACTGTAACCTCCTCCTATCTGGCCTCCCCAAATCCTTTCTCTCCACTCTCCAGTCTGTCCTCAATGCTGCTGCTCGGCTCATCTTCCTCTCAAAACACTCTGCATCTGCCTACCCTCTCCTACAAGCTCTCCACTGGCTCCCCTTCCCTTCTAGAACCCAATTTAAGGTTCTCACACTCACTTACAAAGCCCTCAGCCATTCCTCTCCCATTTACATCTCTGATCTCATCTCCCTTCACTCTCCTGTCCGCCCTCTTTGTTCAACAAATGCACGCCGCCTCTCATGCCAATTGATTACTTCCTCCCACTCCCGTCTCCAAGATTTTGCCCGCGCTGCTCCCCATCATTGGAACTCTCTCCCGCTTCCCATCAGACTCTCCACCTCTCTTCAATCCTTCAAACGGGCTCTCAAGACCCACTATTTCATCAAAGCCTTTCAGCTCTCATCTTAACTTGCTGCTACATATTCCTCTCTCCCTGCCTACCCTTACTGTTTCACTCATCTGTCTGTCCCTCCCCCTTAGAATGTAAGCTCCGATGAGCAGGGCCTTCTACCCTCTTGAGCTTCTCCTAACTCTACCTTCATCTACTTCTTACTCTCTACCAGGGCACCTAACACTTGGTTGCTTTGCATTGCTGCTTATCTGTGTGTTATGGTCGCGAATGTAGCAATGTATATTATCCATGCCCTGTAATGTATTGTATTGTACTGTAAATCTATTTATGTACTTTGTAAGGCGCTGCGGAACACTTATGGCGCCATATAAATAAACGATAATAATAATAGTGATTTACAGAAGCTAACTGAATTCCCCCCAGAGTGTTAGGTGTGATTTAGTGTGTATCTGTGTGTGTGTATGTTTGTGTGTTACTGGGCATTCCACTGGATGAATTTGGATGAAAACTTTACAGAGGGGTGGCAATTGGTCTGGGATGTCTAACAGAACTTTGACCCAGTGTGACTCCCAGGTAAGCTGGCTCTCAATTTGGATGTATTTCTGTATGTGCCTTTATCATGAGGCCTTACAACAGATAATTACATGGCCCAGAGTGGGCACTATTATTATGCAGAGTAGGGACTGCCAGTATCAGAGAAGCCGTGAAGTGGCCTGGCAGCTTACCATGTACTTATAAATGCATGCAACAAATATCTCTGAATTTCTATTACCATATAGTTTTCATGTATCGTTGCAGGTACAATTTAGTGTGCTGGGGGATATCTAGGGGATACTTCCCTTTCTGTATATTTCTATCTAAATACAAGAAAAACTGTATCCAAGTACAACTCCTAGTTCTGACACTATACTACGGACACTGCTGGCCTTTGGGATGCAGAACGTAAACTTACAATAAACTACAGTTCTCCTGTTTAACTTCAAAACACAAATAAACAAGTTACCAATTATCCACATGGGGATGTAGTTAGTATGCCGGCGGACGGGATGCCGGCGTCGGAAGCCCGATCCAGGACTTAAGATAGCAGTTGAAATCCCGACGCCAGTCTATATACCGATGCCGGAGTCTCGACAGCTGCCATCCCAAACACAGGTACACTGGGGAGTCTTAGCTGTTAGCTACAGGGGGGGAGGGTTAGGGTTAAGCTTTGGGGGGGTTAGACACCACTGGGGGGGGTTAGGTACTAAGGGAGACGGTTAGGTTTATGCACCAAGGGGGGAGTGTTAGGTTTAGGCACTAACGGGAAGGGTTAGGGTGCAGGATGGGGAGGGTTAGGGTGCAAAAAGGGAGGATTAGTGGGAGAAGGGGGAGTGCTAGTCTACTTACCTGACCCCTGTCGGGATACCGAGCATCGGGATGTCGCTATCGGCATTTTGACAGCAGGCATCCCGACTGCCAGTATTTCATATCCAACCCCTCCACATGATATGCTAATCCCTACTAACTGCTGCATATAATAGCTGTAGGCAAAAAGATGAAACCTGCTCCATACACTTTTCCTGTTATCCCCAATAGCTACCTCCCAACACGAAGTCTAATGCCCTATGAGAAAATGTACAGTACATGGCTGCTATTAATAAAAGCCATAAGAAGTAAATATTTTCATGCTTCCATTAATTTTTTTCTTCTCAGATTTAAAATAAACACATTAGAATAGATATATTAATATAGATAACACTAATATACAGTAGGCAAAATAAAATGGATACAATAAAAAAGACAGAATAAAACATATTCAATAAAACAGACATAGGCATAAAGGCATTTCACAGTACCTTGAACCACTTAACGGACATTTCTGTTCTAAAAAAAAAATCGTCCAAAATTTGTTTTACGTATAATTAAGGTAAGAATGTCTGTTTACAAATGTATTTAAATGTTTTAATGAAAAAATATGTAGAGGGTCTTTCACACTCCCCCAAGCCTCCATTGTAAAATTACCTCCAACTACCCAGATTCAGTAGGTCCCCAGTGGCATTACCCCTACCTCCCTAGTGGTTATAGACCCCACTGGCATAACCCCCACCCACCAGTGTCCATAGATGCCCATTTGCCCATTGTGGCACTACTCCAACTCTCTCAAGGGCCATGTGTCACCATTTAAGTTTTGGAGCTCCCATACCCACAGGGCTAATATACCTTTGTGGGGCATTATGCACCACCACCCTCCCCCCAGCGTCAATATAGTCCATTACCGTGGCATTATCCACCCTCTAATGGCATTAGCCCCATGTACAGCCTCCATGCATGCCCTCCTCCCCGTTAGTACAGTAAACTGACTTTGTGTCAGAGTGTAGTGTGCATGCACAGCTCTCCGGGAAAATGGCGCCCATGCTATGTTTACGGAGACTTCTCTACTGCCCATGTGCAAATCACAGGGAAAATGGCAACTGCACCATTTTCCCGGAGATTTCTCTCTGCAGTGATGGCCAACACAGGACTCCGGAGAGGTAAGTATAATAATATATGAGAGCAGGGTCTGCAGTGTGGGCCCCCCTGAATCCAGGGGCCTGTGTGCACTGCACACCCTACACTCATTTTAGATATGCCAATGCCTCCCTCTCATGCAGAGTGCAGTGGAGCATGTCTCATGGCCTGGGGGAATTATCATCAGTCCTCCTGGGGCAGCTGATCACTGCACTCGCAGAGCGTTCAGAGACCCCTACATCACTGCCAGCCAGGAGGAAATCCGTTCTACACATGTTGCTTTCTTTTTGTCTCACTATGGGACGGTGCTGCATCGTTGTGGGTCATTATGTGGACCTACGTATCAACACTTTTTCTGTGGAGTATTTGGATGGTGGTATGTGAAAAATGAACATGTGCTAAGTGCCCTCTCCTGTCATAAATGCTGAAGTGACTAGTTCAAATACAGGTATGTCACTGTGACTGTACTCCACAAGAGAGAGAGAGATGGAGAGAGAGGGTGTGTGTGTGTGTGTGGGGGGGGGGGAGAGATTGATTTAAGAATATGCATTAATTTATTAATAATGATAGATATTTGTATTTGTTCTGAATTAACAACAACCTAGTTCTTTATTCCAATATTAATGTTGTGTATTCATGTTAACGGTTGGCAGGATTTCAGGATGCACTTGGAAGACACTAGGGGTCTGATTCAACAGGAACGCAGTAGCTAATATGGACGCAATCGGGCGATTGTTGCATACTTCGCATGCATACTGTATGCAGTGTGCGAACTAGTCATTGCGATCAGGACTGCAATCGCAGTGACTACGCAGACCCATCGCACAGTGATTGACAGGAAGTGCCGTTTGTGGGTGGTGACGGGGGTGTGGTCAGCTGAACACAGGCTTGCCAGTGCGTTGAATGCCGTTGCAGGGGCGTGCTTAAATTATCCACTGCGATGCCCTACGCAGCCTGAGGCCTGATAGCGTGTGATGAGGTTAGCAATTTCTGAGTAAGGTCGGGGCTTGTGCTAGTGTGCATGAGGCTGAGATGGTACTCGATTATACCGATGGTTTCGCAGTTTTACTAAACATTATGGATGTGTGTAAGGTAAAGTGGGCGTCCTTGTGTAGTGCAGCAGCAGCCTTGTGATCGCAATGGATTAGCATACTATCGCAGTTTAACTGCGTGTGTAGTTGCTATTGCATTCGCAGTTGTGTTCCGTAGTGAATCAGGCCCTAGGTTAGGGTTAGGGATAAGGGTTAGATTTGGCGGTAGTGCCAGTGCTTCTTTGGCATTATGGCCTCTGTGTAGCGCTTTGGCTGGTAATGATGTACTGGAGGTTGACTTTTATGGTGATATCTCCTAATTCCCTCACTAGACAGGTAATTATCAGCAAAGTTAACATAAATACAGTAAAACCCACATAAGGACTGGGTAGCCCCCTTTCGGGGGGTATTCATGAAAGCTTCGAGAGAGATAACATTTTGAAAGACAACGTACCAACCAATCTATTTACTAAACCTTGGAGAGAGATAAAGTGGACGGAGATAAAGTGCCAACCAATCAGCTCCTGACACTTTACAGGCTGTGTTTGAAAAATAACAGTTAGGAGCTGATTGGTTGGTACTTTTTATCTGTCCACTTTATCTCTCACAATTTTATATCTCTAGAAGCAAGAACAAAATAATTTGATATTAGTAGCCTAATTTGCAATGCACATTTATTTTATTTAATGGAAATTACTCTTCTTGTAATAAGATCACTATTCTCTCATATTTATATTTACAAGAGCATTGATTACTTTTTAGCAGTCCCCCCCCCATCTCTTCCTCAACAATAAGTAAATAAACATTCCTCAGAGACAGGAAATACTTGCATTGTGATTACAGAATAGTACAATTAAAAACAATTGCTTTAATTGTTATCATCTAAAGCATTCAGTAATGACGCATTGCCATACAGACTGATGCACAGGTCTCAAAGATCAATTAAGGTTATAGAAATAGCTATAACATAATCTCTAATATCTCTACATTTGCACAGTAGAGCAAAGGGGGGGCTTCTGGACCTCATTCAGAGACGGTCGTTGCGGCCGCACGGTCGTAAGGTAAAAGCCGGATATGCAAATGATGCACTCGCAAGTTGCGTCGTTAAGATGGGATCGTTAGCTGGACGAGCGAGGGGAGGAAGCGGCCGTAAGACTAAAAATACGCCCCCTTCTCGTTCGCATTACACGACATCTCCGGGCATATAAGGATTAATCGAGACCATCGGAGCTGCTCGTAGAGCTTAAGGTTGACCATACCCTCTCTTAAGCACTACGATCTAGTCAGTGTAAAAACCACCCATGTCACGTGTGCCATGACACTACTTAGTTAATTATGCACTCCCATGAAACGCCGTTTGCATAGTCAGGCACGTCTGCGTTCGGATTTCCACTCCCCCGTTCACAAGCACCTTGCCCTGTTACCACCCACAAACGCCTCATCCTGTCACTCAAACTACCGACCTGGCTGTGTTCAAGGAGAGAGAAATTTCTGATCGCAATAGTTTGCGCACGCGCATTGCGAATTTTACGCATGCGCAGTTTAGCGAACATCGGTGGCGTACAACTGAGCGGCCGCAATGACCGACTCTGAATGTGGTCCTGTGTCCATATAACCTACTGCAGCCTAGTAGAGTGATAGGGATGGGAACAGAAATGAGCAAGAGAAGAGGGGGGACGGAGGAAGGGAATAGAGGTGAGAGACAAGGTAGAGGCCCATTCTCATCCGCTGCTCTGCTTGGCAGAGCGAGCTTTGAATAGATGCCATGCACATACGAGCAGTGTCTATTCACAAGGGAGAGGGACTGGGGGTTTGTCCAGCAGCTCCTGGAGCACTGGGAATGCCTCCAATATGATGAAAACAAGCCCTTGGCTAGTTTACATTATGCCACATAGTGCCCTCACTTCACATTGCTGCAGGGTTTGGCACTGAGGCAGATGTGAGCTGGTTGCTAGGGAGACAGGCCCCTAACCCTCAGAGCTCAGATAGCAATGACACTCCCAAGCTGTACCCACTACAGTGATGCCCCTGTAACCCACCGCCTTACAATTAGATGAACAATAATACTGCATAGGGACACTATTGCTAGTTATATTCCAATTGTGTATGGATAAGAGGCAAGCTATTTATTTACTCCAGCTATGAATGTATACTAACTTCATTGAGGTGGTTTCAAACGGGCACTTACCAACGTATATACAGTAACAATGAATGTTAAGCTATTCAAAGACTATTTGCTCTAGCTTCAGTGCAGACAGCAATTTGGCTACCAGCATCTGTATGCTTTAACCACACAGTTGTCATTTTAGAGGAGTTTTCTACTGCATTGAGCCAAATTTACTATATATGCCCCAATGTACGTTATGGATAGGAGCTATAGGGATCGGTTTGAATGACCGGCGCTTAAAATCCTGATGCCAGACCAGCAGCAGTGAAGATCCCAACGAGCTAAGTAACTATCTATCCCTAACCTTCCCCCCCCTAACTCACCTAGGGTAAGGCACCTCCCGGGGGGTGCCTAACTCTAACCTCCCCCCCCCCAAGTGCCTAACCCTAACTCTCCCGTAAGTGACTAAACCTAGCCCTCCCTTCCCTGCAACGTTAATCTAACCCTCCCGGGGGGTGCCTGACCCTAACCTCCCCTGGGGGTGCCTAACCTAACCCTCCTCCCCACGGCTGTCCGTGCCCGCCGCCCGGCTTACCTTCGTTCGGTATGCCGGGGATCGGGCTCCCGGCATAGGGATAATGATAGGATTCGGGATTTATCATTAGTTCCCTGTTGGGAGTGCAGTCGAGAAGCCGGTGGTCGGCATTTTGACCGTCGGCTTCCTTACTGCATCCCGTTTAACTAACATTATTTATTTGTGTGTGGCTAATGGAGCTATAAATATACATTAACCTGTTATCCATCAACTACACCCATAAGTGTGGCAATTAATGACAGTTCTTATATTAGATGAATTTTGTTACTACACTCAGCCACGAATATTACTTAGAGTTGTGTTGAGCTCATCATTACGGCTATATAATCTTGTCTTAATGACTTCAGTGAATCTGGACATAGGGTCTAATGACATATAACTGCCTATGAGTCAGTGATCTGAGATCATATTATAAGAAATCACCTTACTTTGTTACTCTTCCACGATTATACACCTGAACCCCTGAGTGTTGCACACTGCTGCGATTAAACACTAGGGGGTAAATTTACTAAGATGGGAGTTCTATCAAGAGGTGATGTTGCCCATAGCATAGGCAAACGCAGGGGGGGGGGGGTTTCCATCTGCCTGGAAACCCCCTTACCCAGCACACACCATGACCACAGTAGAAATAGTAATATAATAGAATTTTACTAGTGCTACATGTTCTTCTCAGTATCACAAATGAAATAATTAGCACCACCTGTGGATCTTTTAACATGTATCAGACAGTAATAAATAACCTGTGCACCAACTAGGAGATCTGGAACACATGCACTGTTAGGGATGCACTGCTATAGAGCCCAATATGTACATATATGTCCAGGGCAGTGCTAGGTTCTTCTGCTGCTCCTCCAGGCTCCCGGACTTGCTCCCATGCCCTGGAATGGTGCTCACATTTAAAATAAAAACATTCAGCTCAGGCAGGATGACTTACTGCCGCATCAAATGACTTACTGTGATCCTGTATATGCTGGAATTATGACACACAATACACTTTGTATGATACATATTAAAGATGGATAAGTACTAATTCTACCCTCTTCATGGACTGGCCACACTCACTCTAAAATCAAGCATTTGGAAACCCCCCCTCTAGAAATCCTGTGTTTGCCACTGCATAGCAACCAATCAGATTCCAGGTATTATCTTCTAGAAGGTGCTAGCTAAATGAGAAGTAGAATCTTCTCTAGGGATGAGTAACTAAGGTCAACCTCACAGATTGTGCAGCCTTTGCCTACGATCACATTTAGTTGAGACTATACATCTGATGACTATTCAGTAATATTCAATACAAATTAAGGGGCCTATCCATTAAGCGACCTGAAAGTCTGAACGTCTAGCATTCAAGTTGCCGAGGTGCGGGCTCCGCACTGGACGGCGTTTCTCTAAATGTCATTCAGTGAAGGAGCCCGACCTCCTATCTCTGAACATGCTGAACCTGACGAGCATCGTCAGGTTGACAGGCATGTTCAGTAGACAGTCGGGGACGACAAGGACCCAGGGTGCACCCGCATCGCTGGTCATTGCCGGCTAGCCATTACCCGACTTTGTGAACAATGTGACCAAAACCTCTTGTCACTTGTAACAATGTCTATTATAACATTGTATCAAAAGTAGGACTGTTATTTGTTACAATTGATTCACTAACAGAGTTGCATAAACAATTACTTAACCTCCACTATCAAACTTCTGCGGTATTCTACTATCAAGATTATAGTTTGTGATACATTTAAGATTATTAATTTGGAACAGTTCTCTAACTTTTGATGAGAGATTAAACCCACAAGAGAAGTTAATTGCCTCAATCTCTAAAAATTACAACAGACTCACATGCACATATTTACAATCCTCCATAAGGAATATAGGACCTTATTCAGAGCCGAACGCTATTTGCGCTCACTCGTTCAGAAAAAAGGGGTGGCTATTCAAATGAACCGTTCGCTCTTTGCGGTCTGTTCACGCCTCTAGGTCTGAACGAGCTAACAAAACATACGGCCGTTTTTTGGAAAACAATGCCCCCTGGCCGCTCGCATCCTACGTCATGTCCGCTATTTATTAGATTAATCGAGTACATCGACCAGCGTATGAACTGCTCGCTATTCTTGTGGTTGGTTTTTCCTACCGCAATCTTGTGAGCAGTTCTGACTATAAAATAACCTAGTGACGTGGTCAATGACGCTGCTGTATTAATTATGCACACCCTTAAAACGCCCGTTTTGACCTTTAAGCACGCCTGCGTTCGGATCTCCACGCCCCGTTTTCAAGCACCTTCCCGTTACCACCCACATACGCCTCCTCCTGTCACTCAAAATAGCAGGCATTCGCTATTTAGCGAACAAACGATTTTCGGCCGCACTGACTGGTTCGCGCATGCGTATTACGATCCGTACGCATGCGCAGTTGTGCAAACATCGCTTGGAACGAACGAGCGGCCGCTTACAAGCGGCTCTGAATCAGGCCCATTATCTGTTGGCAAATATATCGGCAGCTTGCAATCTCTATCTTTATTTTATTTGACCCTACAAATGGTATTTATTAGTGGTTAAGCCCTAGTATAATAAGTACTCAGATTCATTGATAACTTACAGGGCCGGATTAAGGGGGGGCGACAGGGGCGGTCGTCCCTGGGCCCCCACACACGGAGGGGCCCCCACTAGCAGTGGTGCGCTGCCCGCCGCTAGTGTAGTGTAGACCTCGCAGGGAGCGCGGCCACACTACACAGTGACATACACACAGCCGGCGGTGGCAGCTGTGTGTATGTTACAGCAGCCGATGAGAGTCACACAGACTCTCATTGGCTGCTTCGTCAGCTGAGGGAGCCGGCTGGAGCTCACTCATGAGCTCCGCCTACCGGCTCCCCCCAGCAGCTGGTGATGATGGGAGAGACGTCATGATGCTGACGTCTCTCCCATCTGTGCAACAGAAGAGCCGGGACTCGCGTCAGGAGCGGGGATTCAGGTAAGTTTTTTTTTTGTGTGTGTGTGGACAGCACTGTCACTGCATAGGGGGAGCGCTACAGGCGTCCCTGTATAGGGAGGCCACTTCATGGGGGCACTGTATAGGGGGGGGTGTGTGTGCTACAGGGGGCAATGCATAGGGGGGGTACTGCTGGGTACTGGGGGCACTGTATAGGTGGGACTACTACTGGGGACAGAACATGGGACTACAACTGGGGGCACTGTATATGGGGAGACTACTACTGGGGGCACTGTATAGGAGGACTACTACTGGGGGCAGAGCATGGGGGGACTACTACTGGGGGCACTGTACAGGGGGGGACTACTACTGGGGGCAGAGCATGGGGGGACTACTACTGGGGGCACTGTAAAGGGGTGGACTACTACTGGGGGCAATGCTTTTGGGGGAATACTACTGGGGCACTATATAAAGGACACTGCATAGGGGTGGACTACTACTGAGGGCAATGCATAGGGGGGAACTACTACTGAGGGCAATGCATAGGTGGGACAACTACTGGGGGCACTGTATAGGGGGGACCACTACTGTAGGCATTATATAAGGGGCACTGCATAGGGAAGACCAATACTGGGGGCACTGCATAAGGGGCACTACTACAGGGGGCACTGCATAGGGAGGACTACTACAGGGGGCACTGCATAAGGAGCACTGCATCGGGGGGCATTGCAAGAGGGGCATTAAGGAGAATAGAAAGAAAAAAAATCCTAGGGTGACGAGAAACGGTAGTATATAGGGGCCCCCACAGACCGTAATACGGCCCTGATAACTTATACCTCTTTTCCACCAAAAACCCGGGTCCGGCCTGGGATTTCAGACATGGTTCCAACCCAGGTCAGACATCGTTTACACAGCACCATCCATCTGGGTTATTCTCAGGTCAGCCCCATTCACACTGAACCTGAGTCTGCCCTGCTAAACTTGTGAGATCATAAAAAGTGGGAGGTGACTGCCCCACAACCACCAATCAGCTCATATTAGGCATGACCCAGGTTGGATAACCCGGGTTTACACTGCACCATTACCCAGGTCCATTCTGGGTCCAACCCTGGTAGCTACCTGGGTTGGATTGCCGGGTCACTTGACCCAGGTTATTTTTCAGGGACCCTTTTACACTGATCTGCAACCTGGGTATAAAGATTTTTGCTCTGGTATAAAAGGGATATTAGAAGACCTAGAGAGTGTGTATTTCGCTTACTCTACGACTCATGGAGGGGAACCATTTACCATTGTTTTAATGAATACTTAATTAAAGTAACTTTTTATTTAATCTTGCAATAATCGATTGGTGCCCCAAGACACTACCCCTTTCTCTCTTCCATTTACATATTTGTTGGTAGTAGGTAGCACATACCCTGTGGCATAAACTATATATCATTATTAAAATTTGTAATAAGAGCGCTAATGAAATGAGTATGTGAATAAAAAATAATACTAATAAAAAAATGATGATAATAAAATTAAAATAAAAGTAAATATGTAAATAAATAAAAAAATCAATAAATAATAAAATAAAAATAAATATAAAAATATAATAAATAAGACTGATAGCAGAGAAAGGGTAAAAAAAAAGAGAAAAGAGAAAAACATACAAACAATTGATGGTTTATAGCTCTTTTGAGAACAATTTGTGGAGACCTTGTGTGGTGTATTTCAATAACCTCAGGAGATCACATACTAACTTTCCCTACCTCTATCCGTGGGTGGAAGTAGCAACTTAGGGCCTGATTCAGAGCCGCTCGTAAGCGGCCGCTTGCTCACTCCGAGCGATTTTCGCACATCTGCGCATGCGTATGGGTCGTAATGCGCATGCGACAACCAGTCATTGCGGCTGGAAATCGAGCGCTCGCAAAACAGCGAGGGCCTGCTAATTTGAGTGACAGAATGAGGCGTTTGTGGGTGGTAACAGGGGAAGGTGCTTGAAAACGGGGAGTGGAGATCCGAACGCAGGCATGCCTAACGGTCAAAACGGGCGTTTAATGGGTGTGCATAATTAACAAAGCAGCGTCCTCGACCACGTCATTTGGTTGTCTTTTAGCCTGAACTGCTCGCAGTGATTGTGGGAAGTAAAACCTACCACAAGCACTGCGAGCAGTTCAGACGCCTTTCAATGTACTCGATTAATCTAATAAATAGCGGAGATGACGTATGATGCGAACGGCCAGGGGGCGTCTTTACAAAATAGCGAGCGCATGTTTCGTTCGCTCGCTCAGACATAAAGGCGTCAACAGACCGCAAAGGGCGAGCGCTCAATTTAAATAGCCGGCCCCTTTTTCTGAACGACCGTTCGCAAATAGCGTCCGGCTCTGAATCAGGCCCACAGTCTCGTTTGTGTTGTCCCAGCGGCGGTGTACTCCCTGCTGATGATTCCTATCAGCGTTACTTCCCAGCGCGACTGGCCTTGGCTGCCCGATGGTGATGACGTCACTTGCAGGGGCCGCGGGCAGATGGTATGGTGTGCGGACAACGCCGCTTGATGTGAGGTTGTTCTTGGTGGTCTCCGCTGGCAGCCTCCAATGCGTTTCGTGCGGTAGTCGCACTTTATCAAGGATTGCTTGTATCCATAAAAAGCTCCTTTTTATAGGAAAAAAAACTTTATTGTTTCTATAAAAAAACGGAAGTGCAAACCCGGAAGTGGGTTGAACATAGCGGTAACCGCATGAAAAAAGGCCATTTTCAATTACATATATATAGAAAGGTAATTTATATAAGAAATATGTTAGAAATTAGTAAGAAAAGATTGAAAGAAAGCTTGGAGGGGAATAGAAGATTGGAAAAAGAGTTGAAGATGAAAAAATATAAATTAAAGAGTTGAAGATAAAAATAATGATAATGATAATATAAATAATCTATATAAATATCTATACGATCTTACAGGGTGACGGTCAAATTCAACCTGTACGGTAGTATTCTTTTGTTAACCAAGAGAAGAATCCTTGTCTCCATTGAAGAATTATTACCAATAAGGCACAGCGGAGCAGGTCATTCCCCCTAATGCTGCACACAGACTCTTGTTTTGTGCTTGCGATATGCTCATCTATACAATTGAGAAATTACAGGTCATTGACCTATACAGTAAGTTGTACCTTAGTAAATGTTGACAATTAGCAAACACTTCAGTGATCTCTTGAACAGGAACGTAGCTTCAGAGGTGCGTCCACCTATAAAAAAGTACCCTATTATACTGTATGTGCAAGCCTGAGTCTAGGAAATATCTGAAAGCTCTGCAGCTGTAAAGGGCAGTCAGTCCTTGTAAATTAAGAAAACAGATATAGTGTAAACAGCACCGAGGTGTCAAAATATCAGTAATATTTTTAAGAGTAATATACCAAGTTACAAGACATATAAATCTTCCCTGGATATGATATGGGATAGCAATCAAAAACAAATATTAACATACATAAATCACTTTAAAAATATGTTAATAATTACACATCAATCACAAATAAACATAGCAGGAAAAAATTCCAGTATTCATAGATACGTACAGATGAAATTAGTAATGCATGAACAATTTGTGTACCAGAAAATCAGCCGTAATTCATCCCCATATATAGTTTTAAATATACACAATGAAGCGATCAGACCAGGTCTGGTGTCGAGATTTAATATATTACTGATCTCTACAGATAAATAGCTATGTTAGCGGTGTGTTTCCAAGACAGCCAACAAGTGTTCTCAGCTGAAGTTATTGGTAGTCACATCTCCATGTCCTGTCTTCCTGGCTCTGCAGCTCAGCAGCTCTGTCCGTGCAAATGAGGCTGAGGAGGTTAGGGTTAGGCTGCTGGAGGATGTTAGGGTTAGGCCGCGAGAGGGAGGTTAGGGTTAGGTTGCGGGAGAGGAGGTTAGGGTTAGGCTGCTGGAGAGAGGTTAGAGATAGGCTGCCAGAGGGGAGGTTAGGGTTAGGCTGTGGGAGGAGGTTAGGGTTAGGCTGTGGGAGGGGAGGTTAGGGTTAGGCTGCGGGAGGGGAGGTTAGGGTTAGGCTGCGGGAGGGGAGGTTAGGGTTCGGCTGCGAGAGGGTTAGGCTCTAGGGGGAGGGTTAGGCTGTGAGAGGGAAGGTTAGGTTTAAGCTGCAGGAGGGAGGTTAGGGTTAGGCTGCAGGAGGGGAGGTTAAGGTTAGGCTGCGGGTGGAGGTTAGGGTTAGGCTGTGGGAGGGGAGGTTAGGGTTGGGCTGTGGGATGGGAGGTTAGGGTTAGGCTACGAGAGGAGGTTAGGGTTAGGTTGCCGGAGGGAGGTTAGGGTTAGGCTGCGGGAGGGAGGTTAGGGTTAGGCTGCTGGAGAGGAGGTTAGGGTTAAGCTGTGGGAGGAGAGGTTAGGCTGCGGGAGGAGGTAAGACTGCGGGAGGGGAGGTTAGGGTTAGGCCATGGGAGGGTTAGGCAATAGGGGGAGGGTTAGGCAGCGGTAGGGGAGGTTAGGGTTAGGCTGTGGGAGGTTAGGGTTAGGCTGCGGGAGGGGAGGTTAGGGTTAGGCACTAGTGTGAGGGTAAGGGGTTAGGTACAACAATCACAGTGAGAAGCGCCAATGTCATCATCAGCTGAGTGCCGGACCTGGAAGACATTGCTGGAGCCGCCGGAACTGCCGTACAGGTTAGGTCGCTGTTACACCAACAGGGACATTTTGTGGACATTCTAATCATGTCAACATTTCACCAGTGTTGACATGATGGATGTTGACAAAATATACCACACCCTTCCGATCATGTATGCTTTCCCATCACTGTACTGATAACCATGACAACCTCGCTAGTGACCTGTGTGATTTGACTTTTGCCATTGGTGTTACTGTATTTTACTGTCACTGCATTATCTACAATATTTATATGATTCTACTTTACCTTATCTATCCCCACTTTCACCTCACCTATACTCACCCCATTACTTACTATATCAATTTCCACCTTCTTGCTCACTCCTGCTTTGTTATTTATGTCTTACACTGCCTGCATACTGTTTTACTGCAATTGTATTACTTCATTGTCACTGTCTACCATGGCCTGCAGCCAATGCGGTCCCTAGAGGCCGCCCGGGTTGTTAATTTGTGCCCATGTGCAGGATTGCTATGATGCCCATGCACACGATTATAGACCCCCTGGCCTTTAAAGGTAAGAGCCGCGGCTGCTCATTTCTCTGTTTCTGTCTATCTATTTCTGTCCCTTTCAGTAGCACATGCAGGGTGGGGTGGGGCTCTGACTACCCAGAAACCACCCTGGCAGACTGGAGTGCAGGAACTATGTTCTTAAGCCCCGCCCTCTCGTGGCAAATTGCCGAAATTTGCAGGTTAATATGGAGGAGGCGGAGCCAATATGACACGATTTCATTAGAATCAAGTCATTTGGACCCGCCTCTCCTGACTGACCAACGAATCGTGGCAATTTACCACGAGGAGGCGGGGCTTAAGAACATGGAGCCAGCCTGCTAGGTCCTGTCCCGATCAGTTTGTTTGTAATATGTATGTGACATATGTGTGTGCGTGAAAGGTATGTGTGACATGTATATGTGTGTATATATATATATATATTTTGATACCCCCCAAAAAAAATCCTGCGTGTGCCCCTGCCTTTCATACTCCCCGTCTTCAATTCTCCTCCCAGCCCATCTGTACATCAGGGGCTCACAAGGTAGCTTTTAGTTCCCAAGAACCCCTCCCAGCAGCAATACAACCCTCCTAATGTCTGCAACTGTGCAGGCTCAGATTGTATTTATCATCGTCGTGAGATGGCAGGAACAAGACAGGTATTGCAGTAGTACAAGGTCTCACGCGATACTTGTATTTGGAAACCCCCCTCTGGACAGCCTGCATTTGCCCCTGAATCCAGTGTAGTGTTAACTATGGGCCTGAATCATTACAGATCGTAACTACGATTACGCATGCAGACGGCCGATTGTTGCATTCTGCCCATGCGTATGCACTGCAGTGCGCGTGCGTGAAGGTCTCACTGCGATCGCAGACGGTACGCAGACCCATCGCAGAGTGATTGACAGGAAGTGAGCATTTAGGGGTGGCGAGGGGGGGGTTGGCAAAATGCAGGCGTGTCAGTGCGTTTGAACGCTGTTACAGGGGCGTGCATACATTAGCCACTGCAACGGTATACGCAGCTTGAGCTCCCACTGTGTGCGACGAGGTTAGCAATGTCTGAGCAATTGCGCTTGAGGTTACGATGGTACTTGATGTTACCGATGATTTCACTGTTTTGCTAAGTATTAGGGATGTGTGTAAGGGGAAGTGGGCGTCCTTATGTTAGGCTGCAACGGCATAGCGATTGCAAACATTAGCATATTTTCGTAGTTGCGATCCGTAATGAATCAGGCCCTATGTATCATGTAGATGTTAATGTTAGGGTAAAGTGATCTCAAAATTGTGAATTCAGCCTTAGGGGTCCATTCATCTGAGATGAACCTCTGGGATATTGGCGGAATCATACTAACACTGATATGATGTCACATGTATCACTGCCAAGCTCCGAATTCCATTCCCCAACACGTCTCTGCTGTGAGCCGCTTATAAGATTTGTTTAATACATTAGAGCTCAGTATATCCGATCAGGGTGACTCATCAGAGGGATAGGTTAAGACAGTGCATACAATTAATTTATATTCCTAGTAATATTGGAATTTAGGTGTGAGTTGTTTAGATTGGCTTTTTTAATTTTAAAGAACATGAATCCATATAATGAGTGCGTACGATCACAGAGTACTCCTATTGCAATGCAAGCGAGCCAGGAGGGGACGTTTCTGTACTGGTTGACACGAAAACTTTGTCGAGTTACATTATTAAATCAGTGGCTTAGCTTAATGTCATTTAAAATGTTATTGTAATTGATTGCTTATTTGATATGCACACCATTAAGTTAATATATATGTATATAGCAGCAAGGCACACTCAGGTCAGTAATACACCACACAGCAGGGATATATCAATTCCAAACTTTCAGTGTCAATATGTGATAGGTACGTATCAGGGATATAAAGTTTATAAACCACACTCGACATTTATGTTGTGGACTGACCAATATTCAAATGCACCCTATCAATTCACTAGGTACTGTACTAGTGGTATACAATCGGGAAGCCGGCAGCCAGAATCCCGGCAGCCGGCTTCCCGACTGCTTTATCCCACCGTGGGATAAATGACCGGCGTTTATATCTAGACGCCGCTCATTTCCCCGACGCCGGGAGGGGGGGTTACGGTTAGGCACAGGGGGGGAGGTTAGGGTTAGGCACCCCTAAGGAGGGTTAGGGTTAGGGGGGTTAGGTTAGATTAGTAGATACTTACCTTACCACGATCGGGATTTCCAGCGCTGTCGGGCTTCCGCTGCCGGGCTCTGCTGTTTTGTCGGGCTGCCGCTGCCGGGATTAGAACTCCAGGCCATGCGGCAGCCAGGGTATCATGCCGATTCCGTACTAGTGACATCATTAATCTGTAGATTGTTCCACCGACCATGGACCCCTATACTAAAAACATTTTCCTTTTGAATTGACAACGTCTCACTCGACTCCTTTCCCAAATTCAATGTCTAGGTATCACCCTTTACTCTGCCCTCCCCCCACTCACATTTCCTTTCACAGTCCCTCCAATTCCACCTCCACAATATAACCTGAATAAGTCAATTCCTCACCCTGGTGGCTACCAAATCTCTTATCCAAGTTTCTGTAACCTGCATTAACAGACTGCAGCTTCAGTCCCACCTATTAACCACTATCCCTCAATCCAAATCTATACAACCAATGGGTGGGACAAAAGCCCAGAGATGTAAGCACTGCTGGGTCGAACTGGTCGACGGGGGAAATCCCCGGTGGGCCCCACTGCCTTAGGGCTCCACCCCCACCTCTAGGGCTCATATTCCACACTTTGCACTGATTTGTACCTTGTTACTCTATTAAAGGGTCAGTTACCTGATGGAGCAGGAAGAACCACTGAAAAACATTTGTTCTTGGTTTTCTTCTATAGAAAGAACACCAATATTTGCCTAAGAATTAACCAAGGAACTGTGGTTAACCTCTGGTGAATGACCACACCCCTTAAGCATGGGCCCTATCACTGCATTCCCCCGGTGGGCCTTTTATGCCCCAGTCTGACACTGAAGCACTAAGATAGTTATTGTCAAATAGGGAAGGGAGTCTGTGATGTAATGAAAGTGTCTTGAACTTTCCTTCCACAATCCATGTACATGTACATAAAAAATATATTGTAGCACAATTGTGTCATACTGATAACGGCCTTGAGTGCTGTAAAGGTTGTATATAGTGTCATTCACTTCAATAGATTAGAACAAGGCTTTAAACGGTTTCTTTACATTTGTCGTCTTGTATCATCCAGAACCAGAGAATATCTTGAACAGAAACAGAAACGAAACATATTACATTGCATTTCCACTAAAAATAAATTTATTGCAAAAAGCACCACGTCTACATATTAAAATGAATCATATGAATAAAGGCCAATTTTCACAAAAAAATCCCCAATTGGGCTGTCTACATTCCTACCAAAATCATGCTGAGAGGATCACAAAAATCATCCGTCAAGAGCCCCCCCCAGGAATTGTGCGTCCTCTGATGGTAGAGTGGCCCAGGTGGAAAGGGAGGTCCCTATAATTCACCAACGTGTTTCAGATCATCCTCCTTTGTCGAGATGTCAGTGGGGTTTATCGAAGGATACTAAGCGAAACAAACCGTTGATATTTAGTCCAGTTGAAGCCCTAGGAAATGGGAAGACGATGAACTCTGTTTGCCAATAGGACAAGGCGGAATGAAATAGAAAGAGAGAGGACAGAGTATGAAAGGTAGATTTTTGTGTCGTAAATATACAGAGGTGGTAATGGAGGTGAATTAATTATTAGCAAGAAGAACAGAGGGCAGAGAACAGAGCCCTGAGCGAACTCAACTGACAGAGGGAGAGGAGGATGTATCAGGAGCGGAGATAGTGAAGGAGGGTTTTGGGAGGTAGAAGGTGAACCAGAAGAATGCAGTGCTTCAAAGGCCAATGGAGTTAAGGGTGTTGAGAAGGAGATGTTGGTCAACTGTATCAAAAGTGACAGAGTTTAGGAAGGATGAATATGGAAAAGTGACCCTTTTTGACTACTGCAAGGAGATAGTTGGTGGCTTTGGAACTCACAGCGGATTGTAGAGAGCACAGTCCCAACTGTAGAAAGCAGAAAGTGAATAGAAAAATTGGGTCAGGTGGCCGTAGACTAACCACTCAAGTAGTTTGGGTACAATGGAGAGGAGAGAAATGGTAAGGTAACTGGAGAGAAAGAGGATCAAAAGGACAGTAGATGGTTCCCTGAGGCTAGGAGTGATGAGTTCATTTCTGAAAATGGAAGGAAAAGTGCCTGTGGAAAGGGACAGATTGAAGAGATGAGCTAGGGGTAGACAAGCGCTAGAGAGGTGGTCCAAGGTATTTGGGAGGAAAGGTCTAGAGAGAAAGGTTATGTTGTGTGAAGAGCTTGTCCTAAATAATAGGAAAATTGGAAACTGAAGGTGTATAAGGAAGCAGGGAGACGGCAGATGTGGGCTGACGCATCTGGTGAGGGGAGATTTTTTGAGGGTGTTAATTATAATACGTGGCAAAGGATGGGAGGGGGTGAAGGAGTGGTGGGCTGTTAAAACAATTGAGGAGCAGTTATGAAGCAGATATAGGGTGAGCTCATGAGAACAGCCCTGGAACCAAAAGGTTGTAGCTGGCAGCCATTTTTATTCCAGACATGCCGACATATTGAATATTGATATGGTTACTTCTGTCTCATGTGATGTAATCTACTTGCATGCCCTGTCGGGTCAATGAATACTCTAATATGAAGGTTTAATTGGTAGGTATAATTATAAATAAATAAATAAATTAAAAAACATCAAAGAAAACATAAAAAAATAACTGTTTGACATTAACACATATCAAAGACAAATACAAAATACTGATAACCAAGAAGCACTAGTGCCAGTAAGCAAAGTGGTTAGACAGAAATACTTCCCTGTAACAAAATATGGTCCCACGAATAGGTAGATCTTTCACAGATGATAGTGATCCATCACATGTACGACAAACATAGCGCCAGAGATCGCGTAATATAGCAACATAACATTTATTTACACATGAATTTTTAATTATCCACGTTTGACAATAAAAATTGTGTATTTAGCATAATACACACTCCTAAAAGAATTCCAGACGAATAGACGAATATCACACTTGACTTAAAAAATGGGGAATTGCCAATAGTCCCTCTCATAAAGGCTCATAGGTGTTATAAGGTGGAGGTCTCCGGGTGACCTCTTCCAGTTTTTCATATCAGGGGGCTACTCTAGTCAATTCCTAGTAGGGAGTAGCACGGTCACACTTCACCTACGCATTTCGGGAGTGGCCTTTCGCTTCTTCAAGGTAGTGTGACAGGAATGACAGGATCCATCTTAAATACCCCACATGGGATTAACTTCCAGGTCACAGGTCACTCGTTATAAAATCTAAACCAACAAAACAAATAACTTGGTGGTATTACCCAGTGGTGGGTTAACTAATTCCCACTTCAATAATCCTGGTCTTACATACAAAATACATGTTTAAAAAAAAAATAAATCAAAACACGCCGGACCGGAAGTACGTCCACTCTAACTTCCAATAACGGGGATATTAGGAACACTGGATGTTAACATAAATATAATTGCTCCACAAGTCCACTGTTCACAGCGCCCTTTCAGTCGTGCTCACAGCGCCACTTCCCGCAGCAAGCGCAATCAGCCAGATCTCTACTCTCTCATCAATAGGGCACTTCCTGGATCTGGAGCTCACGTTGGACTGCATGAACTTCGGGTTTGGGACCATCTAAGAAGAGGTTCCCCCTCATCTGTAATGTCGCAGGCCATCTTTAAATAGGGAATCAGAGCCAGGATCCCACTAAGTATATACATCCTGTCTATGTACAGACAGAGTATATAAATGAGGATATAACTGAATTAGGGATCTAGGAAGACGAAAAGGTGTATGTCCACCATCATATATATGAATAACTCTAATCATTATGAAGTGCTCATGAATGGAGAATTTCACAATAAATATGTAAACATTTGACTGATGTAATAAATATGCAATAATAAGCAGTAATACACACATATAAAAAAAAACTATATGAGTAATGAAGGCATTATATAAAAAGACATTATTTAACAAAAGGCATTAATAACTATATACAAAAATCATTATAGCTGTATATGTAAAAAGGCATTCCAATAAAACCACAATAAAACGGATATGAATAAGAGACTGAAATATTTTATGGACTAAATACCATATTAAAAGGCATACAAAAGCATTTCATAAAAAACATTTAACTTCAAAATATAGGTTCAAGCCATTCAGGGATAATGATTTCAATTTTAAATTCCAGTTAATTTCACTTCTGGCTAATCTAGTTGATTCATTTCTATCCCTTTATGTATTTCTATGAACATAAACTGTTTTATGTCCTTAGTGGAACAGTTATGAACCTCTTTGAAATAGTTAGACAATGAATGCATGGTCACTCCTTTTTTAATGTTACGCAAGTGCTCTCCCAACCTGGGTTTAAGCACTCTACTGGTTCTTCCCATGTAAATCAGGTGCATACCTCCCAACATGACCCTCTCCAGGAGGGACACAATGTTCTGGTCCTGGACTTCCCTGGTAATTTATGATTGGTGGAGGCTCCAGAGGTGGGGCTGCAGTACAGTCCAAAATTCAAATAGGGGAGTCACACCAACTGCCAGTGAGTCCCAGCAGTTATGTTTGGTAGCGTGTGAAATGACAGTTGGTGTGACTCCCCTATTTGAATTTTGAACCGTGCTGCAGCCCCACCTCTTACCAGGGAAGTATTGTGTCCCTCCTGGAGCGGGTCATGTTGGGAGGTATGCAGATGGCAACTGCATTCTATAAATTATACAACATTTGTCATATGGCACGTCATAAATTGGTGGAGTTTATGCGTATGTTCATTAATTGTAAACTCTGTATACTTCGTCTTTGTAGTTTTTATCTCTATGCATGCTAAGCAGCTGCCGCATATTCAGCATTTCACTGTCATATCCTTCCTCTTGGAACCGTTTCTCCATAGTGGTAATCTGTGTAGCACAGACATCATGTTTTCTGCAATTACGTCTTAGTCTTAAAAATTGTCTCTTTGGGATGCTTTTAAGCCAATTTGTATGGTGTTCACTTAAGTTCGAGATAAAATTATTGGCAACAGTTGGTTTACTATAACATTTTGTTTCCAACTTATCATCTTCAATGTACAGAGTGAGATCTAGAAAGTTTATCTCTTTCTGACTTGATTGGAAACTTAGGTGCACATTAAAATCATTCTTATAAAGATCTTTGCAAAAAAATGGCTTTCCTGGGTATCTTTCCAAATAAAAAGAACATTATCTATATAACGATACCAAACTATTAAGCCACTATTACGATCTATCTCAATGTGCTCTTCCTCCCAATACGCCATAAACAAATTGGTGTAACTGGGAGTAAATTTAGTGCTTTGCAGTCCTGATTGCCTGTACATAATAATTCCCATTGAAATAAACATAATTATTCTTAAGGATAAAATCAATGCCTTTGATTAAAAATTATTTTTTCACTTCCTCATAGTCTGTTTTTTTTAAATGCCATTTAATGACCTCTATTCCTTTTTCATGAGGTATATTTGTATATAAGGCTGTGACATCTCCTGTAACTAAAGTCATATTCTTTTTACAATCCACTTCCTTTACCTTGTGTAGAATATCTGTTGTATCTTTCAGATTAAATTTGGTTGTGTCGACTAGGGGTTGTAGTTGTGCAGCTATGAATTTGGATACATTTCTTGGCAGACTTCCAACTCCCGCAACTATGGGTCTTCCCGGCAGGTTTGTTGCGCTTTTGTGTGAAGTACATAGATCGTTGGTATTGTAGGGTCATCTACTTTCAAGAATTCATACTCCTTCTTTGTAATAATTCCATTATGGAGTGATTCATCCAAAAACTTTAGATTACTTTTCATTTTAAATGTGGGGTCATTCCGCAGCTTGAGATAAGTATTCCCCTCATAAGTTGCCAGTTTATTTCATTTATGTAATTCTCCTTATCCATAATGCCAATAACCGACCACCTTATAGCATGGTTTAATGACTATAGAATCATTTCTAAGAAGTGTCTTCAAAGCTATTTTTTCTTTCCTCATTAAATTCAATTTCTTAGGGCCGGTTTTCTCCAGTTTTTCTAGATCATCCAATGCAGATATTTTGAAGCTGTCCACTGAACTCCCCTTTAGATGCTTTGGATAAAATAAAGATTTATTCTTAAAATTGCTCCCTATTTCGGAGCTGTGCTGTTCCTCCATAGTATCTTTCTCTTCAAAAAAATTTTAATGGTCATTTTTCCTTACAAACTTTTCTACGTCGATAAAGGTTGAATTGATTGATCTCCTTACTAGGTGCAAATTTTAATCCTTTCAATAAAAGTTTAGTCTCGTCCTTCGTTAGTGGTCTATTTTCTTTTTATTTTCCCCTCTTTATCCCCTCGTTTCCATATTTCTCTGGGTCTCCGACCCTTGTCTAAAAAAGGGGTATCTTCTTCTTTATGCCAATAATTATTCTCTGGATGTGGTGTTATATTCCTCCTTCTACCATAGTTTTTCCTCCATTGGCTTTTTTCAGGATACAGCGAACATCTCCGATCTTCATTTCTGTCTTGCCCGTTATACTATCCTTTGTGTTGGAAGGGTCTATATTTACTGCTTCTCTTATAGTTATTGGTCACTTCTCTTCTATATGGGGGTTCCGGTGTGGTATTGCAATTTTTGTTTTTGTATTTATTTGTCTGTCCCATGTTTGTGGGCTCTTCTTTATTACTTAGATCTTGATTTCTCATTCTTGATTCATATTCACTATTTATATTAAATCTTTTCTTATCTTCATAATTATACATTGGTTTATCCCTTCTACTACGTTTTTCTATCCATTTATTTTTTTTCTTCTTCCTTTAGCTTTCCGTTTGGTGTCCACTCACAAGGGCATACTTCACCTTCTGCTGTATCTATTTAGTTCTCTCTTGAGACTTGTTGGTGTTTGTGTATAGGAAAAGGTCAGGTCTTCTTCTTCTTCTGCTTCATTTTCTAAGGAGTATAGTGATCCCTCATTTATTTATTCTTTAAATAGGTCACCCCTTCCTTCTTTGTAGTACTCATGATCCCTTGTAAGTTTTTTCTGCTTTTTCTTGATAATCTCTTTGGTGTTCTTCATGATTCTATGTTCTATTCTATTTTCTATTATCATTTCTGATTTTTTTGTACTCCGGCAATTCCTGAAATGGATAAACAAGGGTTTGTAGAATATTAATTTCCTCCTTGATGTCCTTTAGTTTTTCTAAATTTACTAACGTGAGAATTTTTAGAAGTGACTTTTAGAAGAGATGTTGCCCATAGCAACCAATCAGATTCTAGCTATTATCTTCTAGAAGGTACTAGTTAAGTAGAATCCAATTGGTTGTTATGGGCAACTTCACTTCTAAAAATTCTCACTTTAGTAAATTTACCCCTTAGATGTAATTGCAGCAAACCCGATGTCTGTGCTACACAGATTACCACTATGGAGAAATGAAATACTGAATAAATATAAACAGGAGGTCCTAGAAAGAGATAGGGACCTGTTAATTCAAGATAAGACAAAAAAAGACAGCACATAATGGAATTTTTGACTATGCTTTCATCACAGAATACACTGGAAAATACAAGAAAATTGAGAAGATATTTAAGAGACATTGGCACCTATTGTTAAAAGATCCTGTGTTGAAAAAAGTGATACTGAGTAAACCCAAATGTATTTACAATAGAGCTCCCAACACTGGGTGCTTTTGATGTAAGTTGGACATTATAAAGATATCTTTAGATGTGGACTATCTCGCACCTTTCTGTGTAGATCGATATAAAGGGTGTAAAAACTTTATTTGTAAACTTTATTACATTATTGTTCTGTTTGTTTATGTCTTTTTTGCATATTGAAAAAACAGTGTGAGGAATTCTAAATTTTTCAAGGTGCTGGAACAGCCCATAGCGCAATACTGTAAGACCGTCCTTTCTTTTTTGGATTTTGTACTTTGAGGAAGCGCCGACCCTGCACTTATGTAAGTGAGAAGATTGTAAACAGATACAAGAGCAGAGGTACACACATTTATACTGCTCCTACATGTTGTTAATGAAGTCTAATTACAGAAGTGTTTATCAAGTTCCTGAAATATCTGCATATGTATGTTGCTAATATCTCTATTACATAAATTAAATGGTGTTCTATTTTAGATGTCCTAACTAAATTAAAGTGGATCTGATTAATGTATCTATGTTGCTGATTAGATTACTTTCCTACTGAACCCCTTTGCTGATGAGGGTTTTCTCACCCGTGCTGAGCCTGTTTTGACACTTTTGTGGGCTGGTCTCATTCCAACATAAGTTTGAGCCATTTCTCTGTCCATTACCCTAAAGCTGGCCACACACTAGACCAACTTACATCCAACCAGCCAACTTGTTGATTGGTTGGAATGAAAATCTGGTAACGTATGGGAGTAAATGATGATCAGCAATTTGCTCTTAAATGCCAGAAAACAGATGAAAATGGTCGTTCAGACAAGTTTGTTAAATGTTTGATCTAAACAATTTGTTGAAACAACAGTTTTGGTCCATTTTCCAGCGTTTGGGAGCAAATTGCTGATTGTATTCCTTACCAGATTTTCATTCCAACCAATCAACTAGTTGGCTGGTTGGACAGATAATCTTTAGATGTGTGGCCAGCTTTATAAAGCATATCTTCTTTCGCGACACTTGGGGGATAGTTTACAGTTCGATGTACCTCTTGGTGCCCATGCGCACCAAAATCACACATATAGCTTTTTGCTTGTCTTGCATCTTCTCACGCTAAAGATTAGGGAAGGGAATGGGCTGGCAAGCATAGAGCTAGTAAAATAACAGTACGTTCATGTAAACGCAGCTCAATTAGAAGTGGAAGCATAAAGCAGATATCACGCTGGGCGGCTGTTGGAAATATATTCAAGGATGGTGATCAACAGCAGTGTCTGGCCACATCTCTCTGTGTATAGACCCCTCCAGCTGCACCTGTATTATATGAAGTCACTGTTAACTGATCTTTCCATATGCAGGGGAAAGCAACACGTTTGTATTTTATTTAAGGTAATTCAGTTTAATCTTATTTGCACTTTTATTTAATTACATTTTATATGAAAATACGACCTTTCATAATGGATATCAAGACGCTATTCTCCCTCTTATGTGTATGACACTTGTGTACAAATAGATTAATGTAACTGACACAGGGCCTGACTCAGCAAGGAATGCAAAGTAGAGAAAACACACACTTGGACGATGTTTTCGGACTGCGCATGCGTATGTTTGTGGGTGGTGACGGGTGGTGGTTAGGCAAATGCAGGCGTGCCTGTGCGTTGGTATGCCGTTATAGGGGCGTGCATAATTGAGGCAGTGCGGAGGCATACGCAGCCATACCGTAAGCAGTACAAGGAAGCGGCCAAAATTTGACGGCAGGTTAGGTCAACCACTATTGTGCTCATGGCTGGATTATGGGAGGGGCGACCGAGGTAGTCGTCCGGGGGCCCCCACACATAGAGGGCCCCACACAAATTGAGTGCAGTGCGAACCGCAGTGAGTGCGGTCTACACTACACGCATAAAACAAACACACTGATACCGGGTGCCGGCGGTGGCGTGTTTGCTGTTACTACAAACATGCCGCCGCCGACACCTGGCGGCAGTGTGTTTGTTTTGGCAGCCAATGAGAGTCACACAGACTCTCATTGGCTGCTGCACCCATGCAGGGAGCCGGGCTGGAGCTCAATCATGAGCTCCGCCTTCCGGCTCCCGCAGTGGGTGATCTCTCCCACAGAGCCGGCCGGAGGAGCAGATAGCAGCGGTCGCGGCAGGAGCGGGAATTCAGGTAAGTGTTGTTTTTTTATTTTTGTGTATATGTAAGAGGGCACTGGCACTTTATAGGGGGCCACTACTGGGGGCACTAGCACCTCATAGGGGGGCCACTACTGGGGGTACTGGCATTGCATAGGGGGGCACTACTGGGGGCACTTTATAAGGGGCATTGCACAGGGGGGACCACTACTGGGGTCACTATATAAGGGGCACTGCATAGGGGGGCTACTACTGGGAGCATTATATAAGGGGAACTGCATGGGGGGGACCACTATATAACGGGCACTACTGGGGGCACTGTATAGGGGACCATTGCATGGGGGGACTACTATTGTGGGCACTATATAAGGGGCACTGCATAGGGGGACTACTACTGGGGGCACTATATAAGGGGCATGACTGGGGGCACTGCATAGGGGGACCACTACAGGAGGAATTGCATAAGGGGCACTACTACAGTGGGCACTGCAAGAGGGGCATTACTACTGGGGGCATTAAGGTGCATATAAAGAAATAAATGTTCCTAGGGTGACAAACGGTGGTATATAGGGGCTCAGGGGCCGCCACAGACCTTAATCTGGCCCTGATTGTGCTTATGGGTCCGATGGGTCTCTCTGTTACCGATGCTTACGCTATCTTGCGTGCTGATCAGGCTGTGAGTAAAGGGAGATGGGCGGCCTAATGTGGGGCTTGGAGTCTGAATCTTGTGCTGCGGTCTCCGTGCGTATGCATTGATTAGCATATTCTCGCAGCGGCCGGGTGCGTGCATCTGCTAGTGTGCGTTCCTTGCTGAATCAGGCCCATTGTCAAGCCGACACTTTCTCTACACCATCCCTGTGCAATTGTGAAGAGTAAGTATTATTATTATTTACTTATACACAGATGTGTCCCAATACAGTGTCGCTGTAGTCGCACCAAACAGCCCCTCCTAGCGCGCCAGGTTCTGTGCATCTCTGGTTGCACCGAGCATCACTCTTGCTTCTTTATTGACCGAAAATATATCTTAGTCGCAACTCGCAATGCGATGCAACTAGGATGCATCAGGAGACTGTACTGATTAATGCGATATGCGACTGTGCCTGAATCTGTATAACAATGCGGCAGCCACTGCTTTTTTCCCACTTCAAGTCTGAGTCGTAAGTGTCGCACGTCACATTAATCAGTGCAGTTACCTGGTGCGTCTTAGTCACATTGCATTGCAACTAAGATACAATTTTGGGTGAAAAACACGCTCGGCACAAGCAGAGTTGCACGCTACCTGGTGGCTCGCTCATGCCAGGCGTCTTGTGCTAAATGAATCAAGGCTAGATGTATGAGGGCACATCTGTAGCGCCACCAATTTATGTTTTTGGTGTGCGGTAAGAAACCAGAGTACCTGTAGGAAACCCCACGTAAACATAGGGAGGACATACAAACTCCACACAGACTGGCCATGACAGGGGCGGATTAAGAGAGGATGGAGCTCCCCTCTTTCACGGTACCATTGTGACTAGACATGTGCAGGTCTCTGGGAATATGGCACCTGTGCCATGATCCCAGTGAATTCATGCATGCACAAGCGCAGGTACCCAGGAAAATGGCGGCTTTGCCATTTTCTTATTGGTTTCAGCAGTGCCAACGGCGGACCCTGAACAGGTGATTATAATGTATGGATGAAGGGTGTAGGATGTGGGCTCCCCTAATCCCAGGGGTCCATGTGAATTTGCACACCCTGCATCCATTATAGATGCGCCATTGGAAGATGACTGGGAATTAAACTTATAACCTCAGTGCTGTCAGGCAGTAATGCTAACCACCATGCCACTGTGCTTCCCAAATATGCACATACATCTGGCGCACATGCTACAGGTTGTGGGCACATATCCATCTGCTTCTGTATAAACACATGGCTCCTAAATAAGCTATTTTTACCATTCTTTTCTAGCTAACACCTGACCTGGCAAATAAAATCCATCAAAAATGTCCAAAAATAAATGAATTGTTAGTGTACTGTAGGTGGCCATCTGAGTGAGACAGCCACAATTTGATGCCATTTGCACTAAGAACGTCATACGTATTCTGGACGTGATATACAGCAATACTACAGAATTCACTGCACAGAGGATTCATATTGACATTAATATGTCTTTAGTTTTTTTTTTTAGTTTTGTTTATTGCAAAATCGGTCAGAACCGTGACGCACTTCTCTGAATGTTTGTCAAATGACGATGCGCGGATCAAATGCTTCTCTTTTGTCTTGTAGGCAGGGGTGCCGAGAGGGGGGGGGGAGCAGGTACAAATTACCCGGGCCCAGGCTTGCTGGAGGGGCCCGGCGGGGGCCCTGGTCTGGCACCGACCCCCACTCCCTCCTACATCACAGCAGCCCAGCACACGCTGCTGTGTGCTGGGCTGCAGTGGGAGACTGCTCGCAGCAGCTGGAGCAGTCTCCTATGCCTATGGTGGGAGAGATCATGCTGATCGTGACCCCCATTGGCTGTGCGCCAGGCTGAGGGGCTCACAGTGCCCCCTCCCAGTGAAGCAGCGCTGCTAAAATGTTTTTTTTACTCTGTGTTTTTTCCTAAGGGGGCGTGGCCACGCCTCCCCTGATTAGGCCACGCCCCCTGTCACCCGGGCCCGCCGCGGCTCTTGGCTGCCCTGCTTGTAGGATATGCCAGTTTCTAAAAAAAAATATTGGAAGACATGTATTTAGCCTACAAGTGGTCAAGTGGAAGCAACCCAATCAGCTTCTAGTTACAGTAGCGTTTATCAAGTGCATTCTATAAAATGATAGGTAGAAGCTGATTGGTTGCTAGCTATGGGCAACTTCTCCATGTTTCCACTTCACACTTGATACATCTCCTCCATTATCTCCTTTACCTGGACAGTGGGAAGAAAACCTGAGCACCCAGACTCTTTTTTTGCAAACCCCTCAGGTCCTGGTCAGGGCTACACACACCTGTGACAAGTGAGTGTCCTCTTATGTGTCTTATGGAAACATCATGCATGGAATGTGGTGACACAGAATAGTCTCTATCTGGGCTGGGTCTCTTGACAGCTGTCCAAAATAGCTACATTGCTCACCTATGATCCTGGGCATGAAGTCAGCCTATAAGTACTGCCCATCATCAGTGTTCTTCACTTGGTTCCAAGGACAGGTGCACAGGACTGACACCTACAGTAAGTCATCTGGAATTCTCATTTGCCCTCATTTATTTAGTGGGGACAATCTTTGCCTTTGGGAGTTGGATCGTTCAGCAAAAAAAGATGAAGGAATGTATTATAGCACAACTGTATATTATATATATGTTTAAAAATAGTCTATTTATTTGCACATATATTTTTGTATACCACCTTTGGTGTACATACATATAAATGACCTGAACTATTTTATAGGAAAAAACAAAGGTCGTCTTTATCATTTATAACGAAACTACTTGAATCCGTTCTTCCAAATATAATGGCCTGTATGCACTTAATCTAATGCTGCACTGTTGCACTGAATCAAGGTCATTGGTAATTATATTCTGCAATTTAATTAATATGTGTGAATTAATTCATACAGTATGATAATCAAGTCTGAACCTGGTATTGTGGTTTATTGTGTATGAGGAATGAAGGAAGTTTGACACTAGTTTAATAGGGTTAGGTTAGGGTAATATATCATTTATATTGATGCAGTGCCCCACGGGGCTCAATTTAGAAACAGAAATACCATATGCTGGCGGGTAAAGGTGTTTTGTATCTACAGCTGAATGTTTTATTGATGAAATTATTCATTTGGTTAAACTGAAATTGTTCGCAATTTCTACACAAACCATGTCATAGGAAGTCTTACTGGCTGTCATTATTATTCATGTCTTGCATGAAGTCCTGTAATAGCAGCATCTGTACACACAGCGAGTGCTGACATCATCAGGTCTAATGTCATCCCTTCAGGGTTCATTATGAAAAATGTGTTAATGATAAGAAATAATGTAGCCCAAGGGACAAATATTATAGATATTACCTGCTTTTAGTCACCTGTTTAAAAAGATTTTAGTCACCTGTTTAAAAAGACTTTGCGCACAGTTTCATATTCTGCCATGTTGTATGATCAGGAAGAAGCCTCGTTAGGTATTGTTACCAATCAGAGGGGTATATTTACTAAAGAGCGGATTTATAATAGTGGAGATGTTGACCATAACAACCAATCAGATTCTACCTACAGTATTATCTTTTAGAGGGTACTAGATAAATGATAAGTAGAATCTCATTGGTTGCTATTGACAACATCTCCACTTCTATAAACCCGCACTTTAGTAAATATACTCCTAAGAGTAAAACAAAAGCAGTGATATAAAAAGCACGTGTATGATATTGCCACTTGATTCTATACATGCTTCCGGCAAGGCCACTATTTTGTGGCAGGACGTAGATTAGATATAAGGAGACCATTGTAGCATTACTCTCCCCACTTAAATGTTACAACCTGTATCTTAATGTACCAGGGGGGTCTATTTATCAAGTAGTGAAAAGTGTGGGGAAGTGGACCAGTGGAGAAGTTGCCCATAGCAACCAATCAGCTCCTACCTATTATTGTATATACTGTACTTGATAAATGCTACTTGAAAGCTGATTGGTTGCTATGGGCAACTTCTCCACTGGTTCACTTCTCCACATTTTTCACTGCTTGATAAATAGACCCCCAGGTCTTACTATGGCTGGTTGGGTGGGTACTCTGGACCTCATTCAGAGTCGGTCGTTGCGGCCGCACGGTCGTAGGGGAAGGGGCCGGATATGCAAATGAAGCTATCGCAAGTTGCGTCGCTAAGATGAGATCATTAGCTGAACGACCGAGGGTAAGAAGCGGTCGTAAGACTAAGTCACGCCCCCTTCTCGATCACAACACACATCATCTCCTGGGATATAAGGATTAATCGCGACCATCAGGACCCATCGGAGCTGATCGCAGAGCTTAAGGCTGACCATACCCTCTCTTAAGCACTACGATCTAGTCCAGTGTTAGCTAACCTTGACACTCCAGCTGTTGTGGAACTATATATCCCAGCATGCCCTGCCACAGTTTTAGCATGCCCTAATAGCAAAACTGTAGCAGTGCATGCTGGGTTATGTAGTTCCATAACAGCTGGAGTGTCAAGGTTAGCCAACACTGATCTAGTCAGTGCAATAACAACCATGTCACGTGTGCCATGACACTACTTTGTTTATTATGCACTCCCATAAAACGCCGTTCGCACAGTCAGGCACGCCTGCGTTCGGATCTCCACTCCCCCGTTTTCAAGAACCTTCCCCTGTTACCACCCACAAACGGTTCATTCTGTCACTCAAACTAACGACCTGGCTGTGTTCAAGGAGAGAGAAATTTCTGATCGTAACAGCTAGTTTGCGCACGCGCATTGCGAATTTTACGCATGCGCAGTTTAGCGAACATCGGCTGCGTACCGACTCTGAATGATGTCCTCTGTCTCTTGCCCCTTCAATTACGTCTGAAATTAAACCCCAAAACTGTTTGAACCTCTGAATTAAGCAATGCACTACATCAGAGGTTCCCAAACTTGATCCTCAAGGCACCAACGGTCCAGGTTTTTAGGATATCCATGATTGAGCACAGACTGTTTTACTCAAAAGACTGTGGTACTAATTAAGTCACCTGTGCCCAAGCAAGATTATCCTTAAAACCTGTACCGTTAGGGTGCCTTGAGGACTTAAGCTGGGTACTCACATAAGAAGGTTTTCTGTTCAACCATCCAACTAATTGATTGGTTGGAATGAAAATCTGGTAATGTATGGGAGTAAATGATGATCAGCAATTTGCTCCTAAATGCCAGAAAACAGATGAAAATGGTCGTCAGACAAGTTTGTTAAATGTTTGATGTAAACAATTTGTTCAAACAACAGTTTTTTGTCCATTTTCCGGTGTTTGGGAGCAAATTGCTGATTGTCATTTGCTTTCATACCTTACCAGACTTTAATTCCAACCAATCAGCTAGTTGGATGGTTGGACAAAAAATCTTTACGTGTGTACCCAGCACTTGCTTGGGAACTTCTACACTACACAATTACCTTTAAAAACATCAATAGTAACATGCTCAGCAATGTTTAAAATGGATCATACACTGCTCTATATGCACCAATGAAGGGCTCATATAACATTTTAAACATATCAAGATTAATTTACAGTTAGACACATTTGCAGACTTTCCTGGAAAATATAAACTTTTAAAAGTCATCCGGGATGTGAGAGTACGTTGTGCAGCTGCGCACACCACCGTAGAATACGGTGCCCCAACGCCGCTAAAAGTACTGTACACCTCTATGGGTAATTGGCGATATTGATCATTTGTAAATTGCTGCTGTTCTGTCCATCCCTAATGCTCTTGGCAGCTAATTTTATTGCCCCCTGAAAATCAGCGGAAATGGAAGTACCTCCAACACATCCTGTTCATCCAGGGCAAATGGCTTATTATCTCTTCAAGGTTTGTTTTAAAAAGTGCCCTATAGTGTAACGTGACCAATTCCAAACTAAACCAGAGGATTTCTCCGAAATGTATTCACTACCTTTGTTTTTACCAACTGTCTCGGAGAAATACAAAAGGAGTTATTAGACTCAGTCATTCCTTATGCATTTAGCCAAAGATACCTGTTTAGTGCTTGTTGTCATAGGTCCAAAATTAGTGACTCAGTTAAATATTTTCTGTATCGTTTCACTCATAGTTTCTGAATTCCATTTAGACTATTTAAGGATTTGGTTCATGCCTGTATAAACAATAGGGTATAATTATGTTTGATCGACAGAGCCAAAGGAACCAAGAGTCACTGTAACCAGACAGTTGGGTGTCTGGAATAATGGGGACCAAGGTGGCGTTACCTGTCCTTGTATTTATAGCAGGGGTCCTCTTTTCAGGTATGTTGTTTTCACAGTTTTGTCATCATTTATGTAACATTTTCATGGTAAAACAGGGTCTTATTTTCAACTTGTGTTGCCCTATTGAGAGGGTATTTGTGACATATTCTCATGCTCATCCAGAGTGGCAGACTAGGGCATAAAGAGCCCGCCGGGGGATTGCAGTGGTAAGTGTCCATGCTAAGGGGGTGTGGCCAGCCATCACAGATTTACTAACCTTTAGGCAAGTCTTGGTGTAGTTTTGATAGAAGGGAACCCAGGCCCCATGTTGATCAGTGGTCCTGCTCCACCAGGTAACTGACCATCTAATACTGTAGAGTAACAATCTATGGGCCCCATTGATAAACGTCTGAAAATACCAGCAGAAATTTTTGTTTAGTATCACTGTGGCACAAACGAAAATGCCGCTAGTATTTATTAATACTCACCCCTCCGGCGAGAGCGATGCTTGACAAACAGCGGTAATCTTAGATTACCGCTGTTTGTTAAATGCAAAAAGGTGGCATAACCCCATTAGCGAGCGCTAAAGGGGTTATGTTTCATTAGTAAATGGAGCCCTATAATTGGAACCCGATACCTAGAAGAGGAGGTTATTTGTAAATAAGGGAGCAAAATATAAAATGAAGAAATGTCTGGCTGTACTGTACATACAGGATGGACCACAGTGATGTGCCCTGCAAAGAGGAAACTGGGCTGAGATATATGGCTCCAGGTAAATTCTGAGCAGAGTTGGAAGGCAACACGAGGGCAAAATAATGTAATAAAATCAACATGGTCCTCTCCTGTACAGTAATTACACTGACAAGCGCCTTGTGCTGCAATTATATGATTCTTTGTAAAAGCATTCAGCACATACGGAAAGATTGTGGGATACATTTTACTGTGAACGGTACATGTAAACTTCATACCATGGGAGATTAAAAAGAACATTCTACTAGAGCAGTGGTTCTCAAACTCGGTCCTCGGGACCCCACACAGTTCACTTTTTGCAGGTCACCCAGCAGGTGCACAGGTGTAATCATTACTCACTGACACATTTTAAAAGATCTACAGGTGCAGCTAACTATTTCACTAGTAATTATGTGAGGAGACCTGAAAAACATTCACTGTTTGGGGTCCTGAGGAGCGAGTTTGAGAACCAGTGTACTAGAGACTACACTGTCACAACAAAGAGTGACTATACAAGGACAACTTAAGATACAGCACCACCTACTGTCCTGCCAGTATAGCTTCTCAAGGAATATATGTACCTAATGTTATACTGTTCACTGTAAAAGGCAATTCATGCACCTCCCATGAATTAATTACATAATTACAGTATATTCAGTTGTGGTTGGGACATGGGATATGTGGAAGATTATCTAATTTCAGATAGCTTCTTCTGTGCATCCTATATTGTAAAATAAAAATGACGCATACATTACGATACAATAGTTCTTTGGGGGGCTTTTCTGAAAGAGTAATTTGTTTACGATGAACACTCATTGACTTAAACATTTTTCTTAACTAGATCACAATGTAAACGGACAAACACGATTAAGTATAGTAAGTATTAAGAAAACCATGTTTCTTCCTGTTCCTATATAGAGCACCTATTATGTGTAACGAATCCTGACCATCCAACATGACGCGTTCCACCATGTACACAGTGCTCTGCTTCTGGACTTCCCACCTAATGTATGATTGCAGCCACCTGTGGTGAAACACCTGTCTCATCCATAAACTAGTTCAGCACAGGTGGCTGCAATCAAACATTAGGTATGAAGTCTAGGAGCATAGCATTGTGTACCTGGTGGAAGGGGTCATGTTGGAGGGTAGGTGAATCTGTCTGTTCATACACATATGACCAGCTACATCCTTGCCGTGTTTGGAGATGCGCATTTGCGTCTCCATAGGATTGAACGGAGACTCGCTCCCAATCGGGGATGTGCCATAGCGTATTGTGGCGCATACTGCGATGCACGAGCATGTTTGAGGTGCGATCAGCAACAATGAACCTGGACACATGTGCATGTACTCAATTAATAGGCCCATCTCAGTTGCTACATGACATTATGCCATACAGTATTATTTATTTACAGTTTCTTATATAGCGCAGCGTATTCCGTTGCGCTTTACAATTGGAAACATTTATAGAACAAAACAGGGTAATAACAGACAGACATAGAGGTCAGAGGGCCCTGCTTGCAAGCTTACAATCTATGAAATGCGTTGTGACTAACCATAAATAAAACTAAATTCCAGATAAAGCACACTTAAGCTGCATACACACGGTATGATCTGCACAACCAACGACATCACTGATAGATATCTTTCGGTGATGTCATCCTGCCACATCTCTGAACAGGCAATTCTTGATGATATCGTCCAAGTTGGCCTGCATGTAAGGACGACCATAATTATCGTTATCGTCCATACGGGAACGCGCGTCGTTGGTTATTCGTTGGTCGTTCGCTGCATAAAAATGAACGATATGCACAATTTATCGTTGAACGATATCGGTATCGTTCATAGATATCATACCATGTGTACGCACCTTTAATTAGATATGCAGTAGTGCACTCAAATGAAAGGGGAGAACGGAAATAAAACCCAGGAACCCCTCCTGCCTGACCTGCTCTGCAAAGCTCTCTATTCAAGGCATACGGGTGGCTCAGTGGGAGCTACTGCACACCCCCAGCTGCTCTGGCCTGTCTCAACTCTCCTCAGGGTATACAATCGGGAAACCGACTGCCTTAATACCGGCAGCTGGCTTCCCGACTGTCATATCCCGGTGAGGGTGAAATGCCGGGCGTCTATATCTAGACGCCTGTCATTTCCCCGACGCCGGGAGACAGGCGCCCGGCATCCCGATCGAAGGGATGCCGGGCGCCAAGAGCAGACAGTCGCGGGGGGGAGGAGGGTTAGGTTTAAGGCACCTGGGGGGGATTTAGGGTTAGGCACCCCCCCCCCGGGAGTGTTAGGGTTAGGCTAGGGGGAGGGAGGGTTAGGGTTAGGCACCCCCGGGGGGGACTTAGGTTTAGGCAGCGGGGAAGGGGGGGTTAGGGTTAGGCACTTGGGGGGAGGTTAGGCACCCCTGAGGGTTAGGGTTAGGGGGTTAGGTTAGTTTATACTTACCTCAGCGACGATCAGGATTTCCAGCGATATCGGGTTTCCGCTGCCGGGGAACTCTGCTTTTGTCGGCCAGGCGCTGCCAGCGGTATTTCATACCGATTCCCTTCTCAGCCCCCTAGGCAACACCTCTGCTGATTATGTGAAAATCTAAGACGGAGATTTATAATCCTCTACCCTGGGTGCCTTTCTACGGGGGCCTGAAAGTTTCAGATGATATTACTTTGGCTACTACATAGATGGAGCTTAGACAAAACAAAAGCTTATGAAAAACTATAATACTAATGGCATAACACTCTCCTTGTTCCCAATTGTAGAACTCTTTGGAATTCGCTTAAATAGTTAAACAGTTTTTCAATGGATTATTTTTCAGCTCTGTGATCCCCATACTGTGTTCTGATTCTAATTTATTAAACTGATTTGTTCTATGACACATAGGGCCTGATTAACAGGAGGATGTACTGTAGAAAAGGCCACAGCTGTCTCTTTTGGGGGGTCGCCCGCCTGAGACTTAATGCAAAGGCTGTTAGAAGTCCTTCCCTGTTGTACATCTGTGCGTATGAGTGTGCAAGGATTGAGAAGTCTACTCTTAGCGTCCGTACAAGCAGTAATACCGCCTAATGCATCATAAGATGCCACCATTGATCGCACTTTCGAAGCTTGCACCAGCCCTGTGGCAGGTGCAGATTTTACATCTGTATACTGTATACCCCAGGGCAACTAAATTATGGGGGCCCCCTTCAAGCCACATGGAGTTCCCCCCCTTTGCCTACCGCCCTCTTACCCCCAAAGCCTAATGCTCCGCAACTAACTTACCAGATGGACGGTGTGCGGGCGTGACCTCCCGGCAGAGCTACTCCCTGGTCCTCTCATCGGCGTCGCAGACGTAATGTGTCATGTGGCGCCGGTGAGAGGACTCGGGAGCCGCTCTGCGCTGTATGCAGCGGCACTGACTGTGCCGCTGCATACAGTAACACCGATTCGCGGCAGTGAGCCTCCAATCCGGGAACTGGTGCCACTGGACACCTGTTCTCGACAGGGTCACACCGACCCTTTGTGGGGGCCCCTCCATGTGTGGGGGTCCAGGGACGACCACCCGTCATCCCCCCCCCCCCCCTAATCCGGCCCTGCGGTCGCCACACTCTAACAACAGGTCCATAAGATGGTTCAACTCTATGCGTTTGTTTAGTCAGCTATCAAGACATATTTGATACTGTGCGTCTCAATCGGAAAAGCACCTTTTCCGGCATTGCGCTGGGCTCTGAATCAGTCCCTATATGTAGATTAGGAATAATAACAATAACATTATATTGTTTAAAAGATCATATGATCTCTCATACACTACAACTCTTTAAAACCCATCATTTACTATGTACTATTGAACTATTATTTCTGCTTTACAGACAACAACAACAGTACCATCAACAGTGCCACTACAGGTAAAAACTAATTTGCTTTTTGAAATAGCAGTAGCAGCTGGCTTTGTACTTGAAAATAAAAATACTTTTAGGACCTCTATTTATAATTTTTGCTTCCTTCATTATTTTTTATATTATTATTTAAATTATTTAAAAAAAAGTACATTGCACCCCACAGAAAAATACACATTGCTCCCCCACAGAAATACAGCACATTGATTCCCCACAGAAAAAAAAGCACATTGCACCCCCACAGAAAAAAATAACATTGCTCCCCCACAGAAAAAAATAACATTGCTCCCCCACAGAAATAAAGCACATTGATTCCCCACAGAAAAAAATAACATTGCTCCCCCACAGAAAAATACACATTGCACCCCACAGAAAAAAAAACACATTGCTCCCCTCAGAAAAAAAGCACATTGCTCCCCCACAGAGGAAATAGCATTGCTCCCCCACAGAAAAAGTACATTGCTCCCCCACAGAAAAATACACATTGCACCCCACAGAAAAAAATAACATTGCTCCCCCACAGAAAAAAATAACATTGCATTGCTCCCCCACAGAAATAAAGCACATTGATTCCCCACAGAAAAAAATAACATTGCTCCCCCACAGAAAACTACACATTGCACCCCACAGAAAAAAAGCACATTGCTCCCCAACAGAAAAAAATAACATTGCTCCCCTCAGAAAAAAAGTACATTGCTCCCCCACAGAAAAAGTACATTGCACCCCAGAGAAAAAAAAATAAAACTACACTTACCTGCTGTTCCTCGTCGCCTGGCCGCTGGGGCTGAGCAGTATGTACACTCAGGCCCATCGCAGAGCTGGAGCAGGCGGGCAGGCAGGTGGACGGACGTCAGAGGGGAATGCCTTGAATAAATTTGTCCTCTGCACAGCTACTCGTCGTGATGTCACGATGCAGCCACGTCATGCAATGGGCGGGGACAGGCGGGACAAACAGGGAGAGGGAAGCGGTGAAGCACAGTGGCAGAATGTCTGCCTCTGTGACTGTCAGTGACAGTAGGGGTCGGAAGCGGAGCGACCCGTGTCATTGCACGGATCACCCCCCCTAGAATACAGCCCTGCTGGATATGAGCTTAATACACTGTAACATACCTGGAATTAAATACTGTAATACATGTAAATACTGACCTAGCAAAATTAATAGTTTTCATTTTTAATGTAAATTTAGTCTATTTTTTCCCCACTTTCTTCCTAATATTTAATAGAAAACAGGTTGATGCCCCCTTCCCAATATATTTCAATTATTATTTTACTTTAAGCTTTCCAATTGTGAGATAACAGGGCCCTCTTACTGCTATGTCTGTCCATTAATACCCAGTCTTGTTTTATTTCTGTGCATTTTCCCAATTGTAAAGTACCATGGATGTATAGTTTAACAGTTTTACCATGGATAAATAATTGAGAATAAAATAAATGTAACTATGTTTCAAATCTGTGACCCCCACCCTGACTTTGTTCCTATTCTAATGTATATAACTGTGTTTTGTATGAAACTATATGTAGATTAAGAATATTAGCAATAAAATTGTTTATATAGGAAGCAGCCGTCTTGTCGACAATCACACTGTTGACAAATGCTATGGGAACACTGGAATGAAGACACTGTTATGTAGACAAGTGTGATGTGCACCAGCTGTACAACTGTAAACATGATTATTTACAGCACCATAATGTTTACAATTGTATTGACCGCACACGTATTGTACATTGCTTTAGGTACCATTTCACACATTTGTTGATATGTCAGTGTCTGTGTCCCAGTGTGACATTGTGATTATCGACAAGGTGTATGTATTATGTTGTTACAAACCCATAATTTACTAATTATTACAATTTATAATTTACAAATTAGTACTATTAAACACTTTTATACTTTACAGACAACAGCCGCAGCAACAGCAACAGCCGAAGCAACAACAACAGCCGCAGCAACAACAACAGCCGCAGCAACAACAACAGCAATGCCAGAGGTACAAACTAATTCACCTTTTCATGTAGCAGCAGCTGGCGTTGTATAAGGGTATAGCAATCCTTTAGAACTTACATGTATCATTTTTTTCTGCTTGTTTATTATTATTATTATTATTGTTATTATTATTATTATTATTATTATTATTATTATTATTATTATGATGTTGTTATTATTTCTACAATTATAAAAATTCCTCATCATTAGCCTTATTTATTATATCCTTTAGAATCATGGGCATTATACAGTATAGTATAGTAAACTGTTTGTAAAATAAAAATCTTGTAATGATATGGGTTTAGGGCCTGATTCACTATGGAACGCAACTGCGAATGCAATAGCGATTATGCACGTAGTTCAACTTGCGAAAGTATGCTAAACCATTGTGATTGCAATGCCGCCGCTGCACTGCAAAAGGACGCCCACTTTACTTTACACACATCCATAATGTTTAGAAAGACTGCAAAAACATCGGTACAATCGAGTACCATCGCAGCCTCACGCACACTTGCACAAGCCCTGACCTTACTCAGAAATCGCTAACTTCCATGCACGCTATGAGGCCTCAGAAAGCGTAGGGCATCGCAGTGGCTAATTTATACACGTCCCTGCAACGGCATTCAAACGCACCGGCATGCCTGCGTTCGGCAGACGACCCCCCCCCCCCCCCGTTTCCACGCATAAATAGAACTTCCTGTCAATCCCTCTGCTATGGGTCTGCGTAGTCACTACAAGAAGGGAGGGTTAGGGTGGGAAGGGGGGGTAAGTATACTTACCCGACCCCTGTCGCGATACCAACCATCGGGATGCTGCTGTTGGCATTCTGGCAGAAGGCATCCTGACAGCCGGCATTGCATACCGATTCCCTATAAAATGTATTATAGTGTTTTACAAATCTCAGGGATAACTTGATGTTTCTTGATCTCCTGCACATAACAACTGTTTAAGCCCATCATTTGCTAAGTTCTATTGAACTCTTTTCTGCTTTACAACCAACAAGAGCTACAACGACACAACAATGCCAATATAGGTACTAACTAATTTGTTTTAGAGCCCCTATTAATATTTATTCTCCCTTTTTTATTTTTATTATGTTATTATCATTACTAATATTATTGTCAATATAATAATACTTACCATTAGCAGCCAGGGCCATCAAGAGCAGTTATAAGTCTGGGTACTCGAAGGGGTTGTAGCCAAATCAAGGAGACGTGGCCACCCTCTTATCAAAAATGTGCTGCACACTCAGAAGGGGGGTAGATTTGTCCCCCTCAGCCAGGGTGAAAGAGGAGACTGCTGCACCCCTGAGGCTGGCGAGAGAGATTGCTGCCACTAAGCAACAGTGGGCCTGATTCAGAGCCGAACGCTCTGACCATAGCGCTCGCTCTGAATCAGGGCCCTCCTCCCTAAAAATGGAGCGGCCTCTTGGACGCTCGCATAGCTGTGGGTTACCACCCACAGCTATGCGACCGTCCATGATGATGGTCGCGATGGTCAAGACCATCGCAACCATCGGGCTTGCGACGAGACCCTGCAGTAGGGTCTCGCTGCCGCAAGCCCTGGAGTGATTTTGGCTCTATCAGAGCCAAAATCACTCCCACTGACATCCCTAGTGATGTCAGTGGGGCCGGACTCAGACGGTAGGCGTTCCCATGGGAACGCCTCCGTCTGGCAGCCACGCCCACCAAAGGGGGCGTGCTGTCAGTCACCATCGACAGCACGCCCCCTTTGGTGCGGGGTCTCGCGCATGCGCACGACGGAGCTCCCTCCGTCATGCGCATGCGCATTCGGGCACCATCGACCCGCTTGCGAGTGTTCTTCGCTCGCGAGCGGGTCTGAATCAGGCCCAGTAGTCTCTTCTCTCTCCGTGTCGATGTTCTAATGACCTAGACCCCCGCCAGGCCCATTTAGCTGGCCTGGGCCCAGGTAAGTAGTATCCACTGCCCCCCTCTTGGAGCACCTGTTACCACTATTAATTATTTTCTTTATTATTATTTGGAATCTTAGCATACTTTCCTGAAATGGGGGTTGCTAGGTCGGCACAGTGGGCGGCACGGTGCGGCATAGGTGGGCAGTACAGAAGAGTTTGGTGTCGCTTTCATGTCATTGTGGTCCCATCCCCGCTATACAATACAGAGATTACCATTTTTGTGAAACGGGGTTTGAGGTTAAACTCGGGAAAGTAGATGATTTCCACTGTCGCAAACCTCGTATTAGTATTTTTCTGTAAACTACACAACTGTAAATACTGCTGTAGGTAAATTAATATTTTATATATATATACATATATATATATATATATATATATTTTAACTTTAATACTGTTTTAAACCGATCACTTCCTATGTACTATTGAACTTTTTTCTGTTTTACAGACAACAACAGCAGCAGTAACAGTAATACCAGCAATACTTGGGGTACAAACCAATTTGCCATTTGATACAACAGTGGGGACCCATATTGTACATTTTTCCTGCCTGTTTTTATTAATTGCATTATTACTATAATTGCTTTTGAAGTTAGTATTATTACTATTATTATTAATAATAATTATTTAATTTAGAATAATAAAAAACAGAAATACCTTATTCTGATATTGACAGCATCCCATGATATTGTATTAGTATTTTTCAGTAAACAACATAGTGTAGCTGTAAAAATCAATAAAGGAAATAGATTTAAATTTATGTACTATATAAAAAATTTAATGTTTTTACCTCCCCAACATATTTTCACGATAGTTTTACTTCAAACTTACTATTTATCAGAGAGAATATATAGCTTACATTTGCCTATTGCTCTTCATTATAGTTATTCACATTTAGTTTGCAGTAAAAATACTGTATGCACTATTGATAGGTTCCTAAGGAAAACAGAAAGGTTTGTTAATGAATATTGTAATCTCTCATCATAAAATAGAAGCAAAATATTGCTCTAATGGAGCGTACACACGGTCAGATTTGTCAGACTTGTCAGATTTGTCAGATGAACGACTGAACGATTGAACGATTTGAACGATTTTTGACTGCATTAAAATGAATGGAATCGTCCAAGTCTGACTGCAAACCCATCAGATGTCAGATATCGTTACCTGACAAACGGGAACGCGCATCGTTGATCGTCCATCGTTCAGGCATGTCAGATATGTCAGATTTTCCTTCAGATATGAACGACTGAACGATTTTTAAATCGTTATCGTTCATATCTGAAGGAAAAATCTGACCGTGTGTATGCACCATTACTCATCTTTTAATAATTCAAATAAAAATTCTAACAAAATTCGAAATAATACAGTCTAAATTATTAAGGCGCCATTATGACAAATAATATTTTCATGAATTATGATAGTTTTTTATTTATTTATTTGATATTTAGGTTTGTTATTGCTATAGGTTAAAGATAACATATTACAAATAATTGCAGGAAAAATAAACTAATATTTAGTCTATTGTTGTCTGCACCTGAGTCATTCTGATCTGTTGTCTTTGTCTTTTGGCTTTAGTGCCCTTCCTATGCTACTGCTGGTAGGTACACCTAGCATTGGTACTGTATAGCACACAGATAGGCTTTCAATAAACCACCCCCTAATTAACTAATTTTCTGTTCAACAGGTCAGGCTCAATGTGCATCAGTGCCCGACGTGTGAGTATCCTATTTAAATGTAATATCTTCAATACCTCATTAGCAATACGCAATCATGAAAACAAACCTCACAACAATATGCAATATTCATAAGTGATTACTAGTATATAGTATGTAGATCCGCTGAATTTTCTGCATTATTGGGCTCTTGCTAGTTCAGGCTTGACTGTTTTTTTAAGGAGCATCATTCCTATATACCCAGGAGGGGGAGCCATTTTGCATGCACAACCCATATTCATTAGAGTTCAGGCTGTGTTCTTTTGTCTTGCCCCTCTTCAATCTATCCTCCCCAGCTCTGCTGCCAGTTTCATTTCCTACCTCATGTCTGCTCTGTCACTCTTTCTCACTATATTTTAGAGGATGAATTTCAAACTCCTCCCACTCACCTACAAAGATCTATACCAACTCATCTCCCCAGATGCTCCCAACCAGCTGCCACTCTACCAACAGCCACCTCTATTGCTCTTCTACTATCACTTCCTCCCTCTCCCACCTTCACGAAGTTTCCTGTGCTGCTTCCGACCTCTGCATTGCCCTCCTGTGCTCAATCAGACTTTTGCTTAGCCTTTAAATTTCCCCTTTTTGCTGTAATCTACCACCCCTCCTACTAAAGCTTCAGCTTCTGCACCCCACAACTCTACACCCCAGGACCTCTTTGTGTCAACACATACCCCTTTAGAATGTGAATATTGCAAGCAGGGTCCTCTCTCCTATTGCTTTCATTATGGTTGTCATTATCTAATTGTGTATTAATGTTACTTTGTGTACAATACCTGTGTGTATCTGTCTAACTTGTTCACTTTGTACCCAAGTATGATCTATCAGCTTTCTACAGCGCAATGGAACTTTTGTTGTGCCATATAAATACATGATAATAATAATAATGATAATAAATTTGAGTCAACAGTAATATCACTGAGATATAGTGGATGCAGCCATTTTGAGAGGTGATCCTATATGCATGACAGTGCCTCGTGCCTCAGCAATGTCACTGGCTCTTGGTGAATGATAGGCTATACAGTAAACTCTTTCATAGTATTTCAGACCACAAAACAGCCTCCCTCTCTGTATGTGATGCTACAGTTTACAATGATTCTTATCAAACACTAATATGTGCAACTAATGTTTTTTCCTCTTTTTTCCCACAGTGAGGAACTAAATGCACATTTGGAAAAAAAGGAAATTTTTCCTGTTTGCTCCTACACTCTGCAACAATATTCCTGTGCATCTGTAAGTTTAGTGACGTTTGGTTTCCTCTATTTTACCCATAACTTTCCATTACAATGAATTGAAGACTTCTCAGGTGCACACCCCCAAATATACCAATTTAAGCAGGACCATAGGCATGCACCAACATACCCCTAAGGCAGCCAACGCCACTGCTGAAAAGCATCTCCTTCCCACATCTCAGCCGGCTCCCAGTGAAGAGACTAAGGGGTCTATGTACTAAGCAGTGATAAGTGACAGAGTGAAAAGTGATAAGTATGTGATAAGGTGCCAGCCAATCAGCTCCCAACTGTCATTTTTCAAACACAGCCTGTGAGATGACAGTTGGAAGCTGATTGGCTGGCACTTATCACAGACTTATCACTTTTCACTCTGTTACTGATCACTGCTTAGTACATAGACCCCTAATTCTTTTTGACTGGCCAATGTGAAACTGCTGTATCCGAATAGAGCAGTTTCACAGCAGCCATCTTGTATTCAGATTGAGGCTCTCTTCCCCTGGGAGTCGGCTGGGATGCGATGAGGGACAACAGCAGTGACCACTGCCCAGGTGAGTAGTTTATGTGCCATGGGGTAGGCAGAGCGGGCACCCTATGTTTCAAGGTGGCGGGTGGTTTGTTGCATGCACATCACTTGCCCTCAGCTTCCTAAATATGGACTGGCTGGTCAAATTTTAGCCTAGAGAGGCAAGAGGACACTGCTGGCCCATGATCTGTGACCCATAATTAAAAGATGTTTAGAACAAAGACTAATTCATGACAGGGCAAGAGAACCTTTTTTTTCCTGGAGAAAGTGTGTGCTTTTACCAGCAAAAAGACTCATTGTTCTTTCACCCGATATATTAGTTGGGTTCCACTTCCTGCCAGTAATAACTCATCTTCACTGACAGAATAGAAGCATTATAAATAAAACACCTTATTCTTGTAATATAGAGTTTCTTCTAATGCAGTTCTGTTTACATTATATTTTATTGATTTATCAAAAGAGGTAATGGGGTATATTTACTAAGGTGCAGGTTTTTAGAAGTGGTTTTGTTGCCCATAGCAACCAATCAGATTCTAGCTATTACCTTCTAGAAGGTGCTAGATAAATGTTAAGTAGAATCTGATTGGTTGCTACGGGCAACAAAACCACTTCTGAAAACCCGCACCTTAGTAAATATACCCCGATGTATCTAATCTTATGGGAGACACTGTAGCCCACAAGCAGAAGATTTGAAAGCTGTGGTTCAAATGCAAGAAGTGGTGCTGATAAGAAGAAAATAAATGTATTAATGAAAATAAATTGAATTTAGATTAAAAAAAACAACACATTTTATATAAGTTATATACTTTTTACATATTCTACATTTGAAATGTTATTTTTTTAACAGCTGGAAAACAAATAACTTATTCAAACACTGAATATGTACCAACCTAGATAAAACGGAATTTCATCACTTTATATCTTTCGCTCTCTGGTTTTCCTCATTCTCTCACTCTTTTATTCTCTCTGTTCTCTCACTCTGGTTGTTCCATTTTTCTGCCTATTTTCTATTTATTCCTTTTTTTTTTATTCCTCTGTTTGTGGTTTTCTCTTTCTCTATCTGTTTTCTCTTTTGACCCCCCGCTCCCCCATTCTGTCCTACTAATGGGAGCCTCCTAGTGAAATTGAGGCTACCATTGAAACACACAAACACATGTACACACAGGGCGTCTGAGACAAACTGCGGTTCCCGGAGAGACAGGGGGTGTGGCCACATTCCATGGGGTGTGACCATGCCCCTTCAGAAAGGGGTCTTCACAATCTAGCAGAGAAGATCTGTGGGACAAATAGCGTGGCAGGCAATTAGAGACACGACCAGTGAGGGACACGCCTGTGCGGCTGAAGTCTTAAAGTCGGCCCCAGTGGATGCATACCTGGCGATAACCTGGCTGGCTGTATGATGGACCTAAACAGTCACTACAGCTCAGGTCCGGGGGTCCCTGCCCCCCTGCCCAATCCGCCCCTGCTTCCTAAGTATGTCGCTATAGCACGTCTTCTGAACACTAAGCTTGTGATGAAATTTAATAGCCATTGTAAATCATGAAATCATGTGAGATGAACATTGGGGTAAAGTTGTTCATTTTCTTCCCTTAGGTTGATAGTGTCTCCTCTGACACCCTTGTTTCAATCCTGAGCTGCTTCCTCACAGGCACTAATACTGTGTTCTCCCAAGAATCGTGTTCCCTGCTCATATCAAAAGTCAGTTTTTCAGTACTTGAGGAATCCCTGACCAAAATCAATCTTATGGTAAGTACGCTTGTTTTCTTAAATAGAATTGTTATATATATATATATATATATATATATATATATATATACAGTATATGTGTGTGTGTGTGTGTGTGTGTGTGTGTGTGTCTAATATGGCAATAATCCAACCCTGCCAGTACTTACAGTGCAAACTTCATCTAGTAGAGCCCACAGGCTGGTGTAACTGCAGGTGGATACCGTTGAAACAGCTCGTTGGACAAGCCACTTTTCCAGCCTCCATCTACACCAGCAGCATTTGCGATTGGCTACTCATCGGTCCAATCACATGCTACGCTAAAACTTTCAACCCCAGGCACAGATCATCCACTATGTTATGCTAGGGCCCGCCATTGGACAGAGTGATCTGCTTTGTAATGATTATTGAAGTTGGTCCTCCTGGCCATTAAGGGTGACAGAGCCACTGGTTCTCTACTTTAAAAATGTAAATGCTTGGGGAGCCCATGCAGATATCTTGCCTCTGGCAATGTAGGGTCCTAATCTGGCTCTGTCCACCTCTCATTTACACTTTTCCTGGGAAGGATAAAATGCTCAGAGTTCGAAGGTGAACGGTAGATTTAAAGTGCAAGTGTCACCTACCAATACCGTATGTATTATGCATATGTAAATTAGTAGGTAGAGGTGGGTCGTTTCACTACTACTAATTGTCCATACAGATTTGTTCCTGGTTCTGTTGCTATTACACAAGGGGTATATTTGCTAAAATGCAGGATTTTAGAAGTGGACACATTGCCCATAGCACTAAAATAAGAAGTGTACGGAAAATAGAAATACAATTCTAATGCTTATAACTTATGGTCGACTGTGTGGCCAGCTGGGCGGCTGGTTATCATATTGCTGTCATGGTGATGGGCCTATTTTTATGCGGAGGCCTGGAGCTGTAGCTTCATCCGCCCTCATTGTTAATCCGGCCCTGTAACAATGAACATCTCTTATGGAACTTCTCATCCATATCAGTTGTATTCCTTGCCATGTGGGCGTCATATATAGAACACGTATCCGTGGCTGCTGTGATGTGACGTCCGTATGTATAGTAGAGTTTACAATCTCACTTATGTTTTTCAGACTCTGTCTATAACAGCTGAAGCCAAAGGTCACATTCTAAATGCAGTGTGGGAAAGATATAGACAAAATGGTAATCTCCTACCAGGACTCTTGGCTAATTTGTTCCAGGATAAGTTGTATTTTGCCATGTCTGCCTTCAACCCTCAGATTCTGGATTGCATGAACAGTCTTCCTATTACATGTGACGGGCTAGCGGCTGTGTAAGTTGAACATGAACCTGCTTTTCACTAGTCTTAAAGATATGTGTGTCCATCACCTAATAAATTACGCACGCACATGCATGCACCCACCTGTGACTCGTCTCAGTGAGGTCTCTATAACCAGATGGGTTGATAGATGACATTCTCATTTGGTCCCAGAAGAGCTGCCTTCTCTGAGTGGCACAGCTAAAGACCCACTAGGCACCAGTCCAAAATGTTAGCTGGAGCCGGGGTCTACGGAAAGTTTTCAGAGCAGTGAAGTCTTTGCATTGTCCTCTGGATTCAAAATGCATTGCATACATGGTGAATAGGCTTTTGGTGCTTGTACAGTGTCAAAGAGTGTGTGTGGGGGTGGGGTGGATGGAGACTACGCAGCCCCAATACCAAGTAGGTTTCTGGTGCAGTTCTGCCGCTACTAATACGTCCCCACCTCTACAGAGTGTGTGGGCTATGGAAATAATTTTCAAAATTCAGACTTTTGTCATATATGTAACGGTTCTTCTTTCTTCTAGTTCTTCTGCACTGGATGTGACATATGCCGTCTACGAAAATGCCTCAAAACAAAAGATTGCACACGGGATTACTCGAATCATGCAGACACAATGTGAGTAATAGCACGATATATCCACTGAGCTTCCAGCCCAGTTTAACCAGGTCACAGAGAATTTCATTTATTTAGTAATTTGCGGGAGCTCAGGGCCCCAGCCAGACCCGTTCGCTAGGCTGCGTTCGCATGCAGCCTGCCGATTTTTGCGATCTGCGCATGCGCGAGCCAGTCATGGCGATCGCGAAACGATCGCCCAGAACACACAGACAGCCCGCTAGTTTGATTGACGGAAAGTGCCGGTGGTGGGTGGTAAACGGGGGAGTGGTGCTGCGAACGCAGGCGTGTCTGAGTGTTTAAATGGCGTTCTTTTGGCGTGTATAATTAAGACAGTGTCATTGTACACGCCACCTGGCTAATGAAATCCCTGAAGCACTCTCAATGCTTGCGGTAGGGTAGGGTCTATCACAAGCACTGTGGATGCCTCCGATGGTTCTCGATGTTACCGATTGTTTAATACGCTTCCTGGAGATGACGTGTGCTGCGAAGGGAAAGGGGGCGTGAATAGACTGGCTTGCGATCGCACTGCCGGCGCACGCTAAGCCAGGGTGGGCGTCCTCTTGTCTTGCCGTGCGATCGCCGCCTATGCATATATTAGCAGCTGAGCGGATGAGTGCGAACGCATCTAGCGAGCGGGTCTGAATCGGGACCTCAGATCCTTATATTCACTGCAAAAGCAGTTCAAAACCTTGGGCCATATACAATAAGTGTACAGTTTACGCAACCCATCTCGCAGGCCACCGCCAAGATCCATCTTCTGGGCCTGGGCTCTCCTGTACAGAGATAAACAGGAAAATCAGGCACTGTATGAAGATAACATCGTAAGATAAACACATTGGGCCAAAGTCATAAAAGTGGTGTTAGAGCAAAATGGTTTTAAAAACATATTAAGTTGTTTTTAAGAGCGAAAAATGACAGATGATATTGTAAAACTGGACGTGGCTGAGTTTAGCACCAGATTTAACTACAAATATGTTAATATGGGGTCTGATGCAAAACTGAATGTAAGCCAGCTTTGCCACAATAGGCCTGTAATCACGCAGAATGGGCACCTTGAGCAGAGACGTCAGAACCACTTATCTGCGTATGGGATCGCAGACACGGGTTGCGTCATGCCCATGAAAACGTCCGGGACACTCCTGCATTTTTTGTTGCCACTCCTCGTTACCTCCCCCAAATGGTCCCTGACTGTCAATCACTTTGCGAAGAAATTGTCACTGCGAGTGGCATTGCAAAGATACCTTCCCGCGATCGTAGTGCATGCGCAATCGACTGCTAATGGCTCAACTGTGTATATATGAATAGCGTACATCTCTGAAACAAGATCTAAGTAGGGTCATGTTGCAAACACGCTGCAAACACGCATGTGTCTCGGTTTTGTACGTACAGAGTGGCCGTACAGCTATGGATACATGGAATCAGAAGGGGGCGTTCCTGGATGGTGACTGGGAGGTAACAGGGGGAGTGGCTAGAATAATTATGCACGGAGATGTTGCAGGCGCCTTGATAAACGCAGTTGTGATCAAAGATGATGAACGGCTCACCTAGGAGGCCATACACAGAGAAACTGCGCCTGCCATAGACGCACCAAGTGGTATTTTAGCTTCTACGGATGCTGGCCGTCGGCGTCTCAGTCCCTGCGCATTCATCTGCACGGATTACACCAGGGAAGGACTTTGTAGCCTCATTAGCATAAAGACGCAGATGTGACTCCGGAAAAAAACGCAGCCCGTCACCACCTCTGCGTCCGACGCAGGATCAACTCTTTAGTTTTACGCAAGCAATGTGGGTGCCGACATGCGTTCAACTCTGTTACTGGTCCTCGAGTGTTGGAAATATAAATATCAAATAATTAACACTATTTCTTTCACCTTGATTTTGAAATGACTCAGGGGGAGATGTACTAAAGCCTTGAAGAGTGATAAGGCGGAGAGTAATGAAGTACCAACCAATCCGTTAGGAGCTGATTGGTTGCACTTTATCACTCTCCACTTTATCACTCACCAAGGCTTAGTACATCTCCCTTAAATGTGCAAAAGTTGGGTACAGTGGGCTTGATTCAGAGACGGACGCTCTGAAAGAGCGCTCGCTCTGAATCAGGGTGTTTTTTTTTTTTTTGGAGCGGCCTCCTGGCCGCTCGCATAGCTGTGGGTGACCACCCACAGCTATAACGAGCGGCCAGGTTGATGGCTGCGATGGTCAAGACCATCGGGCTTGTGACGACACCCTTGTGGTACAGTCTCGTGGCCGCAAGCCCCAGAGAGCTTCTGGCTCTAATAGAGCCGGAAGCTCTCCCACTGACATCACTGGTGATGTCAGTGGGGCAGCCCACAAACGGCAGGCGTTCGCTTGGGAACGCCTCCGATTGTGAAGCCACCCCCGGGCACGCCTACCAAACGGGGCGAGCTGTCAATCACCATCGACAGCTCGCCTCCTTTGGTGCCAGACCCGGAGCGACGGAGCACCCGTCGCTAGCCGGGTCTCGCGCATGCGCACGACGGAGCCGGCTCCGTCGTGCGCATGCCCAGTGGGCAAACATCGACCCGGTTGCGAGCGCTCAGCGCTCGCGACCGGGTCTGAATCAGGCCCTGTGTTTGTTAATTTGAGTGTAGATTTCATTTAAAGTCTTGATGGAATATAATAAGTTATTCTGTAGGTTCTGCATGACATTGTGGCCCCCATTTACAAATGAGATTTATCACCAAAACGAGTGATAAATTTCACTGTGTATGATAAATGGTGCTCCAGCCAATCAGCTCCCAACTGTCATTTTTCTAATATACACAGTGAAATTTATGTGATAAAACTCGTTACTAAATGAGGCCCTGTGTTGGTAATTATATTGTACCAATCTCAAATGTTAAGCCCGTCAAATCATCAGATTCATTATTTTACTTATATCTCTTTATATCTCTTTAGCCTGCAAGAAAGCAACACCGCCAATGACAATTGCATCCTACCTCAAGAGTTTTATGGCCGATTTGACCTATATTGACCTTGTCGCGACCTTTGGGGAACAGGAGTTGGTAAGCTTCCCATACGAGATCATTCATTCTAAATCCTGCTCTTCTACTCTTTGCAGCTATTTAAAATGAAAAGTGTAAACTAAATAGTGGCTTTGATAATACAGCTGCACCTCAGACCTTGTACAATGGAAACTGAATACACTAGAACAATACTTAGGGGTTTATTTACTAAACCTTGAATGGAGATAAAGTGGACGTGGATAAAGTACCAACCAACCAGCTCCTAACTGTAATTTTTTCAAACACAGCCTGTGACATGGCAGTTAGGAGCTAATTGGCTGGTACTTTGGGGTCTGTTTACTAAGCAGTGTTAGGAGACAGAGGGGGTCATTCAGACCCGCTCGCGAGCGAAGGACGCTCGCAAGCGGGTCGATGTTGGACGAATGCGCATGTGCACGACGGAGGGAGCTCCGTCGTGCGCATGCACGAGACCCGGCGAGCGACGAGGAATACGTCGCTTGGGGTCTCTCACCAAAGGGGGCATGCTGTCGATGGTGACTGACAGCACGCCCCCTTTGGTGGGCGTGCCGGGGGCGTGGCTGCCAGACGGAGGCGTTCCCATGGGAACGCCTACCGTCTGAGTCCGGCCCCACTGACATCAGTAATGATGTCAGTGGGAGTGATTTTGGCTCTGATAGAGCCAAAATCACTCCTGGGCTTGCGGCAGCGAGACCCTACCGCAGGGTCTCGTCGCAAGCCCGATGGTCGCGATGGTCTTTCACCATCGCGACCATCATCATGGACGCTCGCATAAGCTGTGGGTGGTAACCCACAGCTATGCAAGCGTCCAAAAGGCCGCTCCACATTTAAATAGGACGGCCCTGATTCAGAGCGAGCGCTCTGGTCAGAGCGTTCAGCTCTGAATCAGGCCCAGAGTGAAAAGTGATAAGAAAGTGATAAGGTGCCAGCCAATCAGCTCCCAACTGTCATTTTTCAAACACAGCCTGTGAGATGGCAGTTGGGAGCTGATTGGCTGGCACCTTATCACTTTTCACTCTGTGCCTGATTCAGAGCCGGACGCTATTTGCGCTCGCTCGTTCTGAAAAAGGGGCCAGCTATTTAAATTGAGCGCTCGCTCTTTGCGGTCTGTTGACGCCTCTATGTCTGAGCGAGCGAACGAAACACGCACTCGCTATTTTGAAAAGACGCCCCCTGGCCGCTCGCATCATACGTCATCTCCGCTATTTATTAGATTAATCGAGTACACCGAAAGGCGTCTGAACTGCTCGCAGTGCTTGTGGTTGGATTTTCCTACCGCAATCATGCGAACAGTTCAGGCTAAGAGACAACCAAGTGACGTGGTCGATGACGCTGCTTTGTTAATTATGCACACCCTTAAAACGCCCGTTTTGACCGTTTGGCACGCCTGCGTTCGGATCTCCACTCCCCGTTTTCAAGCACCTTCCCCTGCTACCATCCACAAACGCCTCATCCTGTCACTCAAATTAGCAGGCACTCGCTATTTTGCGAACACACGTTTTCCGACTGCACTGACTGGTTGGCGCATGCGCATTACAACCCATACGCATGCGCAGATGTGCGAACATCGCTCGGAGCGAATGAGCGGCCGCTTACGAGCGGCTCTGAATCAGGCACTCTGTCTCCTAACACTGCTTAGTAAGTAGACCCCTTTATCTCCTATTTTATCTCCAAGGCTTAGTAAATATAGACCCCTTAATCGCTTAGAAATGTTCCTGTCTTTGACTGCTCTTATTAATATAATGTGTGTTTGCATTGCAGAGCCTGTCATTATCATTGCTAACACCCCGACAGATGACAGAATACATTCAGATTAACCAAGCATTTAGTAGCAGAGAAAAGGCCTCACCCATACTCAGCCAATTGGAATCCATGGACATTACTGGTATCATTCTTTTCCTGAACGCTTACTCCATGGATTCTACCACCGATAGCGATGATGTTTTATTTACCTTGCTGTCCATCACCATAACGAAATATTATATGGCTGCAGCAGACGATTGCCAACAAAAATTAGGGTCAATCTTACCAAGTTATTTATTGGCGGCAATTAATGCGACCAGCATAGCCCAGCTGAAACCCAGAGACTGCTCGGAATTCCAAGACATGTAAGTAAATTACAAATACATTATATGCTGTGTTGAATACATCTGGCTAAGAAATGTACAAGAAATATGCTTGAGGGGAGAGAAATTGTGGTGAACTGTATTTGTGCTTCCTATTAATAGCAGAAGAAGAGACTGGGTAGCTGTCTTTATGACCTGCTCCAGTCAGCTGCAAAGTTCATTAAATTGTAACCTTTGTAAAACCATAAAACTGTCAGGGGCTGTAAGTGGGAGGCAAAGACACCGGTATACAAATATGATTCAGAGATTTAGGCAAATGCAATTGCATACTCTCACGCATCGCATGTGCTAAAATACGCTAAGGATTTCCCGAGCACAGGGCCGCCCACTGCTGCCGTCTCACATCCGTCTGACGATGTCCAGCAACGTAAACATCGGTACCATCGACGCACATCGGGCAGTCAGGCAGCATGTAAGTCAGGTCTGACCATCCGCAAACGCTGCAGCTCTCCTGACACGCAGAGGGTTCCCATACTCTGAAGGCAATCGCAAGGGCTAATTTATGCATGCCCTTGAAACGGCGCTTAAACAGTCAGACGCGCCTGCGTGTTTCTAACTCTGTACCAAAGAAATCGCATTGCAACCACAGCGCTTGCACCGTTTGTCTGCGCAATAGCGAACAATCGCTCGTTCTGTGAAATGATTGGCTTTGCGTCCATCTCTGAATCGGGCACACTGTGTACTGTGGGCATATTTAATCTCATGTGCACCCAACAGTGTCTTGCTTGTCCCAGATGCCAACAATGGCTAATTGTGGTAGTCGCTAGGCATAATTGGTAAAGCACTTGCGCTGCATGTCGGATGGCAATCATGCAAATCAGAGGTGGCCCTTCACATAGTTAACCAGACTAGCAGACGGGCCGGACAGAGGTAAAAAATACACAGTCCCTCGGAAATGGTAACCTTCTTGTCCGTTTTAGATTATCATGGGCGTCGAGAGGGGAGGGGGCAGTTACTATTTACGTAGGCCCAGGCTTGTTGGAAGGGCCCTGGGGAGGTCTAGATCCTACAGCCCAACCCCCCCCCCCCTTGCTGGTACTTTACTTCAGGCAGGAAGAGGGAAGACTGACTGCAGCTTCTCTCTCCATCAAACATGCTGCTGCCACTCTGTGCGCTGGGCTAGGGGGAGAGGCTGCCGCAGCAGTTAGCCCTCTCTCTCCCTGTGTTATGTGCGGAGGAGAGGAATTTGCCCCAACCCCAGGACACCGCCACCCTCTGTGCGGCAAGCGCGGCCACCAACTTGTTATGTTTTCCGGTGTCAGAGCTGCTCAGAACACCGGAAAATGGCAGCTGCGGCAATGTTTGCGGTGTTCTGCTCATGCGCAGTAGACTCTGGGCACACTCTAGTGCCCGGAGTCTACTAAGGCTCCGGTGGCTGGCCAGCTGCGTCAGCTGGCTGCCGGGCACCAGGAAGAGAGGAGGGGGCCCTATACGAGGAGTGCACATGGGCCCCCTCCTCTCTTAAGACGCCCCTGGCCCTTCCCCCCTTCTCCAGCATAGCCATGCCCCCCCTCCCCCACCGAATATAACTGGGGCCCTGACCATCTCTCAACAGACCTGCCCGTGAGGTGCAGACATCAGCAACTTCCCAGCGAGTCTGGACAATGTATAAAAGTAGCAATCATTTAAAAGGCAACGGTTAGTTTTGCCTTTGTGATAACTGCTACATAAAACATCAGTCAGACTTGTTGGTAAGTAGAGTTTTTTTAGTGCAATTAGACATATTAATAGAGCAAAACTTGACATTGGGCATTTTCCGGGAGTGGCCAGCTCAGAAACTGCGTGGGACGTACGCAGTCTGCTGGGCTCGCAAGCCGGCCGGCCTGAGTAAACTGAGGCTTACCCAACTGACAGGCTGCCTGACACCGTCCTCCATCGTGACCATCGACCCCACCGATGGTCACGATGGTGATCTCAGCCCTCGACCTCCGTCGCAGTGCTGGGATCGCAAATGCAGCAGGGGGTGTCATACACCTCATTCTGCATTTGCATAATAGCAACGATCGCAATTGCAAAGCTGCCTGCGTGCATACATCATATATCTATAGCCTGCGTGCATACATCATATATCTATAGCCTGCATGCATACATCATATATTTATAGCCTGCGTGCATACATCATATATCTATAATCTGCGTGCATACATCATATATCTATAGTCTGCGTGCATACATCATATATTTATAGTCTGCGTGCATACATCATATATTTATAGCCTGCGTGCATACATCATATATCTATAATCTGCGTGCATACATCATATATCTATAGCCTGCATGCATACATCATATATTTATAGCCTGCGTGCATACATCATATATCTATAATCAGCGTGCATACATCATATATCTATAGCCTGCATGCATACATCATATATTTATAGCCTGCGTGCATACATCATATATCTATAATCAGTGTGCATACATCATATATCTATAGTCTGCATGCATACATCATATATTTATAGCCTGCGTGCATACATCATATATCTATAATCTGCGTGCATACATCATATATCTATAGCCTGCATGCATACATCATATATCTATAGCCTGCATGCATACATCATATATTTATAGCCTGCGTGCATACATCATATATCTATAATCTGCGTGCATACATCATATATCTATAGCCTGCATGCATACATCATATATCTATAGCCTGCATGCATACATCATATATTTATAGCCTGCGTGCATACATCATATATCTATAATCAGCGTGCATACATCATATATCTATAGCCTGCATGCATACATCATATATTTATAGCCTGCGTGCATACATCATATATCTATAATCTGCGTGCATACATCATATATCTATAGTCTGCATGCATACATCATATATTTATAGCCTGCGTGCATACATCATATATCTATAGCCTGCATGCATACATCATATATTTATAGCCTGCGTGCATACATCATATATCTATAGCCTGCATGCATACATCATATATTTATAGCCTGCGTGCATACATCATATATCTATAATCAGCGTGCATACATCATATATCTATAATCTGCGTGCATACATCATATATCTATAGTTTGCGTGCAGCTTTGCAATTGCGATCCTTGCTGAATCAGACCCTTTGTCTCCTGTTTATCTACTTTAAAAAGCCTGGGTGAAAAACCAAATCCTGCGCAACAAAACAAACCACCTGCAGCTCTGTGCACACCGGGGAGCAACACAAAAACTCCCTGTAGAAAGATAATCGAAATGGGTGTGTGGAATAAAATAAATGTATGTCACTTTGTTGCCTATCATAGCTACTAGTACATTTATTTTTATTTAGACTGCATCCATAGTCCAAACCTAGCGCTCTATCCCACACATCCATTTCGATTATCTTTCATTCCTGTTTATCTACTTACCTTGCAGAATATAGTAGAGATGTGCGGGGACCCCGTGTTTTCGTTTTGGTTCTAATTCATCATTGTGCTTTGTTTTTGATTTTACCCAAACCACCATACTTGTTTTGGTTCCTATTCGGTTTTGGTTTTGTTTGCTTAAAAATAGATAACAATCGATTTAAACAGCTAAAATCATTCACGCGAGTTTGGATTTTTAAACTGAGTGCCGAACTGACAGCAGACCTGAGCCGGGTTGCGGTTTGACTCAGAACTGGGACTCGACTTGTCTCGGAACCCCTAAGTTTGGGTGTGTTTCAAGAAAACTGAACTGCACATCTCTAGAATATACAGCAATTATTCGTCACCTGTAGAAAACCTTACTGTACAGCTAAACCCTCTTACAGGAAACATTGTTTGTTGATATATGCAGGTTGGGTATGGGATGCTGGATATCGGGATCCCGGTGATCAGAATCCCAACGCCGGCACCCCGACAGGGTTAGGATACCGACACTTGTCAGTCAGTATCCTAACCATCCCTCTTTCCCTACCCCTAACCCTACCTTCCCGGTGCCTAAACCTAACCTACTGTACTGCCCTAGTGTCTAAACCTAACCTTCCCCTACGCGCACCTTAAACCTAACCCTTCCCTCCTTAGAGCCTAACCCTAACCTTCCCAATAGTACCTAACCCTAACCCTCCTCCTAACCCCAGTACTTATCGTCAGGATATCGGCGGTCAAGGTGCCGACTGTCGGTATTGTGACCAGATCCCATACAGAGATTGCACAAGCCCGATGGTAGTGCAGAATGTACATCTGAAGGTGGCCACCAGTACAAGCGCAATTGCCGAAAAAGCCGCGTCCAAACTTGTCTTTCGGCGGTTATTATCATGGCAGTGACAAATATGGTACTGACAGGACTGAAACACATTGATTGACTATAGGCTTTTCTGTTTTGCCGTTCGCTTAGCAACAAGCCCTGATGAATGTTCTCCCCTGCCCACTGCCATGTTACACACACGATTATCATTATCGCTCATATAACAGTTACGTTGCATGCTCTTTGCCTACAGATGCACAGCGATGGATAGTGTGTACGACAAATTCTCAAACGAGACCAAAGAGAGTCTGTCTAAATACAGAGTGGAGTATTTGAAAAAGGAGGCACTTATATCAGGTAACAATGAAATGTCCAGTATGGGACATATAGAACATATAGGCCAGTAGTGCAAATGCCTATATGTAAGCGAATGTCACTGTAAATCTGTCCGTGTGTATATGCAATAAGACTAGTACTGACCCCAGCTATCCATCTACCTTATCTCATGGGTGGGATTGAATGTTTGCTTTAATACAGTCAGCGCCGAAGCAGGGCTCTCCGGTGCCCTGTGCCGGCCTCACCCCAGAGCACATGACGTTACGCATGGAGGTTGGGCTGCCGGCAGTAGAAAGTGTAGACCTACAGTATCTGGAAGAAGCTCTGGGTAGCTCTACACTCTGCTCTACTGGCTGCCTTTGCAGACACCCTTCTAGCTAAATGCAGGGGGAGGTGGGGCAGCAATGTTGCTGCCCCTAGGGCCCTGGGCATTGGGCGACCACAGCGCACACACAAACACTTAAATACAGTATCACTAAATATGAGCTATATATATAATATGGTAGTCTGCAGAATATGGAGCATTATCCCTACGAGAATTGGATTATGTCCACGCTAAACTCATGACAACATTTTTACATATAGCACACACATCGATAATGCTGGAAAATTGGCGTCTTTGGTATTTCTGCATGAAATTGTTATCAACTTTTTTTTTCTTATAATGTACTTTGGGCCTGATGCAGCTCGGATCACAAGTCTGTGTTCGCACGCACGCACCCCGCATGTTGCGCAATGTTGCAAATTAATGCGATCGCAGCACTATAACAAGACACCCATCAGCTTATAAAGCCGCCCACTTCCCATTACATACATCAACAAGTCGGCGAGAACATGAGTGACATGGAGTAACATCGGACCCATACGCAGAGTTGTGGTTGAGCTTGTTCATGGATCACATCCTGTGAAGCTTCCTGTCGCTATGTAGACCTCTGGCTGTGTATGGCGTCGCAGGGGCTTAATTATGCACGCCCCTGAAATAGCATTTTAAACGCACAGGCACGCCTTCGTTCCTTCGACCCCCCTCCCCCTCTCCACCCCCAAATAGCACTTCCTGTCAATCATTTCTCAGTGGCTCTGCCTACTCACTGCGTTCGCTTTTGCAGCGGCTGGTGCATACGCATGTGCGGAACGCAAACATCGACCGGTTGCGTGCGAACGCAGACTTGCGATCCAAGCTGAATCAGGCCCTTTATTTTAATTAGAGATGTGCGCTGACCCCCCCCCCCGTGTTTTGGATCTGGTTTCATCGTCTGGATTTTTTTTTTTTTTAAATGATAAAAACAGCTAAACTTATGTCAGTTTTCCAATCCAAAACTCGAAATTCGGATTTAAAAGCCAAATTCCGAACCACTAGATCAGAACCATGACTTGGATCCCCCCAGGAGATTAGAACCGTGACTCGGATCTGTCTGGATTCACAAAATTCGTGTGGATTCTGAATTTGAGAACCAAACCGCACATCTCTAATTTTAATTGCAAGTTTCTGATCACTGCCACTCTCAGGAACCCTTGATGATACTGGCCTCGCTGCTAATGTATATTTGAATGCTGTTCAACTTCTTACTGTATTATTGAACTGGTTTTATAAACTACTGAAATATTATGCTTTTGAGTGAGGATGATGTTGATGATGTCATATCCATTCCCAGGATCAGGGTGCACCGATGGACTTTCCAGTACTGAGTGGGCACAGAAGAATTTTGGGGAGTCCTTAGAATATGTGTTTTATAACATCATGATTGAAATCAACCTAATGTTCGATGGGGTAAGATGCTCTTGTGCAGTTTGACGAGAATTTATCGGGAATCTCCATTAATTTTTTAAAGTGATAAAAAAAAAATGTTTCAAAGATGTCAAATGACAAAGGTAAGCAGGCGTTCCTTTTTCACATTAAATTTGTCCTGTATTTCTTTGTTTTCTAGTACAAAGCTCTTGCAGATCTGGGCAATGTCCAGACGGTGGATATGATCACTGCCACCAGATTGCTAACTGATGAAAACCCCAAAGACTTTGAGAGCCGTGTTGCAGCTCTTATTGCAAACTTCAAGGCTAAAGGATTTGACAATTTAAAGGGCTGTCTAGCGGTACTGAGTAAGATGGTAAGTGATATAATGCAAGATAATATAGATAATTAGACTATATTACCCGAATGAAGCTCAGTGTTTGTTTCCCACAGTGATTTAATGGAAACTACTTTAAGTTGGACTTGAGTAAGATCATAGTACATTTTGTTATGATCCGTGTTCCTTTTCTGGTCGTCAGGGTCAGTGGCGTAACTACTGCCCCCGCAGCCCCCGTGGTGGCTTGGAGGCGCTGGGTAGCTTGGGGGCAGTGGTAGTAACTACGGAGGGTGCAGGCTGTCGCACCCCCTGCACCCTCCATCTGCTGGGCACCCGCTGAGTGTGTTACCAGCGGGCGCCCGGCTCCTATGCAAACCCCCGGCGGCAGCCGGAGGACGGAGCTCCCTCCGTCTTCCGGGTCCCACAGGGCACTATGGGAGTGACGTCATGACATCACTCCCATAGTGCCGAGGAGCGGACGCCGGGGACGGAGCTCAGGAGTGAGCTCTGTCTTCCGGGTCCCGCAGAGCACTATGGGAGTGACGTACTCCCATAGTGCCGAGGAGCGGACGCCGGGGGATGGACGGCAGCAGCACTGGAGCGGGGATGAAGGTAAGTGTTTTTTTTTTTTTTTCTTTTGTGTGTGTGTTTGTTTGTGTGCGCGCGGAGGGGGGGAGCAACTACAGGGGGCAAACTACAGGCGGCTAACTACTAGAAGGGGCACTACAGGGGGCTAACTACTAGAAGGGGCACTACAGGGGGCCCTGCATAATGGGTACTACTACAGGGGGCCCTGCATAATGGGCACTACTACAGGGGGCCCTGCATAATGGGCACTACTACAGGGGGCATTGCATAAGGGGCACTACTACAGGGGGCATTGCATAATGGGCACTACTACAGGGGGCATTGCATAAGGGGCACTACTACAGGGGGCATTGCATAATGGGCACTACTACAGGGGACATTGCATAAGCGGCACTACTACAGGGGGAATTGCATAATGGGCACTACTACAGGGGACATTGCATAATGGGCACTACTACAGGGGGCATTGCATAATGGGCACTACTACAGGGGACATTGCATAAGGGGCACTACTACAGGGGGCATTGCATAAGGGGCACTACTACAGGGGGCATTGCATGATGGGCACTACTACAGGGGACATTGCATAAGGGGCACTACTACAGGGGGCATTGCATAATGGGCACTACTACAGGGGACATTGCATAATGGGCACTACTACAGGGGACATTGCATAATGGGCACTACTTCAGGGGACATTGCAAAAGGGGCACTACTACAGGGGGCATTGCATAAGGGGCACTACTACAGGGGGCATTGCATAAGGGGCACTAGTATAGGGGGCATTGCATTTTGGGGCACAACTACAGGGGGCACTGTATAAGGGGCACTAATTTGATACACAGTTTACAGGTTATAAACTATGGGCATGATTCAGAGCCGCTCGTAAGCGGCCGCTCGTTCGTTCCGAGCGATGTTAGCCCAACTGCGCATGCGCACGGATCGTTATACGCATGCGCTAACCAGTCAGTGCGGTCCAAATTCATGTGCTCGCAAAATAGCGAATGCCTGCTATTTTGAGTGACAGAAAGAGGCGTATGTGGGTGGTAACAGGGGAAGGTGCTTGAAAACGGGGAGGGTAAATCAGAACGCAGGCATGCTTAAAGGTCAAAACGGGCGTTTTATGGGTGTGCATATTTAAAACAGCAGCGTCATTGACCACGTCACTGGGTTATTTTATAGCCAGAACTGCTTGCAAAATTGTGGTAGCAAACACCAACCCCAAGAATAGCGAGCAGTTCATACCCTTGTCGATGTACTCGATTAATCTAATAAATAGCAGACATGACGTAGGATGCGAGCGGCCAGGGGGCGTATTTTTTCAAAAAACGAATGCAAGTTTTGTTCGCTCGTTCAGACATAGAGGCGTGAACAGACCGCAAACAGCGAACGGTTCATTTGAATAGCCACCCCTTGTTTTAGAACGAACGACCGCAAATAGCGAGTGGCTCTGAATGAGGGCCTATGTTCCCAATAATCTGGTTCTACACGGACATAAAAACTGTGCAACCTGTCTTGATCTGAGGTGATGGACTGGCAGGAGCAGAAAGGAGGGTTGGTGAAGTAGATCTGTCAGGGTGGGATGTAATGGGCATTACTGTTTGGCATAATGTGCATTTGGCATTACTGTGTGCACAATGTGCTATTAGGGGCATTACCGTGTGGCATATGTGTAAGGGGCATTACTGTGTGGCATAATGTGTTGTATATGGCATAATCTGTTGTATGTGGCATTACAGTGTGGCATAATGTGAAATAGGGGCATTACAGCATGGCATAAATTTGTTATAAGCGCTTTACTGTATGTCATTATGTGTTATATGTGGCATTATTGTGTGGGATGTGTAAGGGGCATTGCTGTGTGGCATAATGTGTTGTAAGGGGCACTCCGGTGTGGCATAATGTGTTGTAAGGGGCATTCCGGTGTGGCACACTGTGTTATAAGTGGCATTACTTAGTGTGTCATAATGTGTAAGGCACGTTGCTGTATCATGTAAACACACACCTTAAACGTAGTCTTTGGGTGTGTTTGATCTTTGGGCGGGGGGGGGGGGGCGTCTGAAACTTTTTTGGCATGGGGGAGCAAAATTTATAGTTACGCCACTGGTCAGGGTGCCCTCAGTTTTGGAGTGGGCAGGGGTAGACAACCTGAAGTAGAGATGTGCACTGACCACCCCTTGTTTTGGTTTTGGATCTGGATTCATCTTCATGTTTTGGTTTAGCAAAACCACCCTCAAGTGTTTTGGTTTTGGATCTGGATTTTAAAAAATAAAAAATAGATAAAAAGTTTTTTAAAAAATAGTTAAAATCATGTCATTTTTGCAATCCAAAACCTGAAATTCGGATTTAAAATCCGGATCTCAAACCACTGGAAGATCAGAACAACAACTCGGAATTATCTGGATTTCTTCAGTAGATAACAACTGCGACTCGGATTTGTCCAGATTCAAAAAATTTGGGTAGATTCAAATTTCTGGAGAACCAAACTGCACACCTCAAACCTGAAGCCAATCAGACAGAGGCCCTGATTCAGAGCCGGACGCTCTGAATCAGGGCGTCTCGTTTTTTATGGAGCGGCCAGGATGATGGTCATGGAGAGGCCAGGATGATGGTCGCGATGGTCAAGACCATCCCGACCATCTTGCTTGCGACTAGACCCTTGTGGTAGGGTCTCGTGGCCGCAGGCCCCAGAGAGCTTTCGGCTCAAACAGAGCCGAAAGCTCTCCCACTGACATCACTTGTGATGTCACTGGGGCCACCCCCAAACGGTAGGCGTTCCCATGGAAACGCCTCCGTCTGAGCAGCCACCCCCCCGACCCGCCCACCAAAGATGGCGTGCTGTCACTCAACATTGACAGCACGCCCCCTTTGGTGCGAGACCTGGAGCGACGGATTGCCCGTCGCTATCCTGTTCTCGCGCATGCGCACCACGGAGCCGGCTCCGTCGTGCGCATGCGCTCTGGGCCACCATCGACCCGGTTGCGAGCGCTCAGCGCTTGCGACCGGGTCTGAATCAGACCCAAAGTGTTTAAGCTCAGCCAAACATTACATTTTTACTTTGAAGTTTGTGAAGAGGGACGGGATAGCTGACATATTGATTCAGAACAATTCATCACTAGCAAATACACAGAGTTGTGATGTGCTGCTCACAAGGGGGATTATGGTTAAGTACCCTACTCGCCACGTGAGCTATGGCTTTAGATACTCCGATGCAATTCATTACTGTTACTTATCGGAGAATACCGGACCAACTGCACATGTGTGACCTGTGTTCATACATGCGCATGGCCACAGGTCCCTAACTGTGGAAACGGTGCAGGGATCCTCTTCGCAACCTCAAACCTCCATCCCATCGGAAGGAGCGGTGTGCTCCAAAAATCAACACCATCAGCAGATGATATTGGCTCCCAAAAATTCTGAAAACTTTCTATTTTTTGAGTTTGCTTAATAAAAGGCAGTCCTGTGGGGCCACTAATAATGACAGGCCCAAAGCAGTGATTGTTTTGTCAAAATCTATTGGAAATACATTTCATATGTACACCCTGTATTTGTTATTTTTTTCACAGGGCCAAATAAAATCCATTGCAAACTCAAATGTACGTCGGCTGCTTTTGGCTGGCTTTTGGGGAATATTGGAAATTCAGTTATCTCAGTTCACTGCAAGTGATTGGTCTGTCTGGTTCAACGACTACTTGCCCATATTTCTGCCATCTATTACCAAAGCAGAACTTTCTTCCCTGTCCAACAATGTGGTTGGAGATTGCTCAAACTTCCAAATAATGTAAGTAGCCTATACTGCGATTGCAGGTGGTGACAGTTGCTGTGTTATAATGAACAACTGCTATTAATAAAGTGCCGAAATTGTAAATAGAGCTCACTTTCCCAGTTCACAAAGGAACACAAATATTAAGTAGCAACAAAAATGAAAGACAACAGAAGCTTGCTCAAGAGTGCCTACTAAATAAAGGTGAAGAAACAAGTGAGAGAGAGTTATAGGCTATGTGAGACAGAGGCTTAAATGTTGCAAAATCAGGAAGAGTCAGGTTCAGGTTCTCTAGTAAATGTAAAGGAATTCTGCTGAAAAGAAAGCGAGAGAATGAGGTAGAGAGTTCCAGAGAAAAGATGCAGCTCTAGAGAAGTCTTTTAGTGGAAGTAAATAGAGGTGTGGTAGGCAACAGAGATTAGAACTCATCTTATACATTGTAACAGGCTGCAAATAAATTAATTTATGACAGAAAAATTGAGAAGGAATTGTTATCTTGTTTATTACCGTCTACTAAACTGATTAATATGTTATTTTGCAATTTTCTTTCAGTGTTCAGGCTCTTAACAGCAGTATTACTATCATGGGCCAAGACATAATAAGTGATGTTGTCATCTGGATCACTAGCTACCTTCAGTTGTCACCAAATAGTAAGTGTATTTGTGGTTCTGAATAGATACTTTACATATGTGTATACAAGCTGCAGGAAAGACATTAAGAACAGAGGGCCTGATTCAGAGCCGGACGCTCTGACCAGAGCGCTCGCTCTGAATCAGTGCCCTCCTACCTGAAAATGGAGCGGCCTCCTGGCCGCTCGCATAGCTGTGGGTGACCACCCACAGCATATGCGAGCGGCCAAAAAGATGGTCGTGATGGTCAAGATCATCGCGGCCATCGGGCTTGCGACGGAGACCCTGCGGTAGGGTTTCCCTGTCGCAAGCCCTGGAGTGATTTTGGCTCTATCAGAGCCAAAATCACTCCCACTGACATCACTACTGATGTCAGTGGGGCCGGCTTCAGACGGTAGGCGTTCCCATGGGAACGCCTTCGTCTGGAAGCCACACCCCCGGCACGCCCACCAAAGGGGGCGTGCTGTCAGTCACCATCGACAGCACGCCCCCTTTGGTGCGAGACCCGGAGCGACAGCTTGGCTGTCGTTGTCCGGGTCTCGCGCATGTGCACAACGGAGCTCCCTCCGTCGTGCGCATGCGCATTGGGGAAACATCAACCGCTTGCGTCCTGCGTCCTGCGCTCACGAGCGGGTCTTAATGACCCCCAGTGTTTGCACCATATACACTATGAAGTGATGATGAGTTGGGATCAAAGCAGAAAAGTAAGTAAGTTTACACCTTGGTAAAACTATGTTGCGCTTCAGGTAGGGCAGAGGTAACATGTGCAGAAAGATTTAGATGTGGGAGGGGCGTGTCCTAGCTCACATTCAATTTGCAGTGTAAATTTAAAGCTCCCCAGTATTTGTTGGCTACATGCAAAAGCAGCCAGTACTTAACCTGCATGCAAATAAAATAAATAAATAAATAAATAAATGTATTTGCACCCCTTGCATTGCATTATGATTTGTCCAGGTTCAAATGCACTTGCTTTTTTGCTTTGCTCCCAACTCAGAACCAGCCCTTATGTCTTGAACAGAGATATTAAATAACGTTACTTTACATTATGGGGTTAATTCAACTAGGGGCAAGCCGGGCGATGTCCCATTTCAATAGCATGGAAATCCCAGCAACATCACCTCATTTCACCCCCCATCTCACCGTAGATTTGGAGGATTTTGTATGGGGCTGCGAACAATCGGTCAGTCCGGGGCTACCGTAACTGCGACTTATGGCTAACTTGCGGCTTATTGAATTAAGCCCCATCCTATATGTCATTATAATATGGTGCGCCATTTCCACGAATAAGTTCACTTTTGCATAATTTCGTTCTTTATATTGACACCACACATCCATTATAAATGTTTGGATATGACTGTTGGCTAAGAGCATCTCTTGGTTTAGACTTCATTCCTATTAACGTGTTCTGTTTTCTTTTCTGTGTGATTCTAGACTGCAATAGCGACAACTGGCTGGTTGATAACTTTAAAGGATTTAAGAACTATGTTAATGTTAGCGTGCTGGTGCAATTGAATCCTAGCTTCAATCTGGTAAAGATTTACATTATACTGTAATATTTATTAAATCAATGAAGGGTAGCATTGACATCCAGAAACAATCTCATCTGATAAAATGTTACTAGCTCAAAATTAAAGAAAAATTATATTTTCCTGAGACTTTTACTGACGATTCTGTATCAGGCCTTCTACAGCAGACAGGTGGAGGTGTTGCCAATAGCAACCATCAGATTGTAGCTATCATTTTGTAGAATGTACTAGATAAATGATAGAATCTGATTTGTTGCTATGGCCCGGCACCACCTTCACTTGATCTCTTTAGAAGATTTGGTACATCTCTTCCTTAGCGCAGTAATACAGTATATACACAATTTCCAGAATAACTCCACTACCTCACTAATGACATTATTCCTCACTGCTGTTCCTGTTGTTTTGTTTAATGTGTTTCTTTAGTCTAAAGGGTCTATGTACTAAGCCTTGGAGAGAGATAACGTGGACGGAGATAAAGTACCAACCAATCAGCTCCTAACTGTCATTTTTCAAATACAGCCTGTAAAGTGGCATTTAGGAGCCGATTGGTTGGTACTTTATCTCCTCTCGGCTGTATATGCTAAAGCTTCGAAAACCGACAAGTGATGATGTTGCCCATAGCAACCAATCAGGTTCTGTGTATCATTTTCTAGAATGCAATAGAGAAATGAAATCTAGAATCTGATTGGTTACTATGGGCAACATCACCACTGTTTTAGAAGCTTTAGAAAATCTACCTCCAAGTCTTAGTACATAAACCCCTAGGTTTAATGTAGAATCCAATATATATATTGATACATAGACTTGTATAAGTCCTCTGAAGACTGCTGCCCAGACGTAATTTATTTACTCTGATATTTTCATCATTTTCTTTTAGATTGACCACTTGGACGAACTCAATGCATACCAGATTGTACAAGTGGTTCTTTCTATAGATATCGAAGTTGTAATAGCTGAGAAGATCTTTAGCGCATTGCAAAAGAACTACGCTTCACAAGAAGACTATCTTGCCGCATGTGACATTTTCTGGAAAAGTTTTAATGCTGCCTATGCTGAGGTAATGGCGAGATTCTTTGGTGTTACTTAGTTACCTAACAAAACCAGCAACTTTATTATATATACTGTGCAAGTGCTACTTTAGTGTTTCCGTATAATCCTTTCTCCGTCCAGTCCCAATCTGGTGTTTACCAATATTGTTGGTGCCTGACACAAGAACAATGACTAATGTGCAAAGGATTGTGGGAGACTTTGCTTTTAACATTGGGGATAGTCATTCTGCCACATGTGGAAATATATTAGAGCAACAATACAGTATATACAGCCTGGGAGATGGGTAAATGGATTAGAACAATGGTCCATCCAGTAGGATTATGTAGGAGCTCAACAGGACTACTACAGGCTACTCCCAAACAATAACCTGTATCACAAATACAAATGAGAAAAAAGAAATAATAGTTTATTCTCCTTATCATTGGCCATTGGCCCCCACTCCTCTCTTACACCGTGGGCCGTATTCAATTAGACGCGAAAAGTGCCGTCTGGTTAAAAGCGGACCGAATTTGCCTAATTCACCTATTTTGCAGCGATGTTTTTTCCGTGCGTGTCCCCGCCTTTTGCCCTATTCAATTGCAAAACAGGCGAAAACACGGATAGGCGAATGTTCTACAAAGCGAAACTAGCGAAAGGGACCTCTTTTTTGGGGGAAATCAGTCTATGTACCCCATAAAAAGCTTCAGTGACCCTGGGAATCAATATAGCATAGTAGCAGCAGTAGCCCTAATAAAAGTATTTAGTGAACTTATTTTGTTGCAAAGGGCGGTTATATGCGTATTTGCATATGAGCGGAAAAATTATAGAAAGCAAAGTTTTTTTCTGAAAAATAAGCACTGAATGTTTAATTTGGGGTACCTGAAAATGTTTTTTTTTTTTTATATATATATATTTTAATGTCCCTAAAATGGAGATTTAAAAAAACTCAAAAATGCACCTGCCGCAGCCTCGTGCAACCCCAAAAACACCTGTCCCAACCATATAGCCCCCCCAAAGTACCAGGCCCCCCACTTTTTTCATTTTCGCCGCAAAAATTACATGGCTTTTTTGGGGTGAATTAAGTTAATTTATGCCCTATTAGTCATTAGGGGGTGTCCAAAGGGTTCTGAACCAATTCCCCACATTTGTACCCCAAAATATGGATCTTGCACTTTTTTTCTCCTGCCTTTTGCTGGAGAAACTTTTTTACTTGTTTTTGCCTATAAAGTATTCGCCTAGGCGAAAACTCCGGGGAATTGAGTATGAAGATACTTTGAAAACAGACGAAAAATACAAATTGGAGAAATTTTTTCTCCAGACTGCACTTTTCATGGCTAATTGAATACGGCCCCATGTGTCATGCGTGGTCTTGCTTAGGTAGCCCCGTTTTACCCCGCGGTCATGTGACTGGGAGGGACAACAATGACCCCAATTCACAGTTGTAACGCTATTGCACAGTAGCTACTGTGCAATAATATGCTAATGCCGCAGGAAGCGTCTTGTCTAAACACACGCCTCCTGCCGTCTTCTCTGATCTGCTGTGGCGTCCGAGGATCACTTGCGTGAACATCGGTCATCATTAACCCTCAGGTTACTCATGACAGCCAGTGGTTTAAAAAAGCCGAAGCCAAGAAAGTCACGTACAAGGACGCAGCCGCTGGCTCCAGCAAGGCCTAGAAAACGGGGCCATAACTCCCGTTTTCTGGGACGCTGCCTGATGCCGCCGCAGCTCTGCCCCCTAACGGCCGCAGCCTTTCAATCAGGCTGCAGTGTCTGGGTACTGCAAGGGAGCTCGCAAAAGGATAACTGCACCAGCGCAGGACACAGGTGCGTATCTATAATGGGTGCAGGGTGTGCAGTGCACACGGGCCCCTGGGTCCAAGGGGGCCCTGCACTGCACACCTTGCACCCATATTATACTTACCTCTCAGGAGTCCCACGTAGGCGCTGGTGTCAACGCTGAAAGAACGGCTGGAAAATGGCCGCCGCGGTCATTTTTCCGTAGTTTTTTGCATGCGCAGTACAGGGAAAATGGATGCGGCGGCCATTTTCCCGGGTACCAGCTCAAGCACTATAGACTCTGGGCACACTCAGAGCTCAGTGCGCTGCCAGATTGAGAGGAGGGGGCCCGTGAGAGAGACTACACATGGGCCCCCTCCTCTCTTGAAACGCCCCTGGCAGGACAGATCCTGCACCGGCGCAGATCTACTAATATCGGAGTTATTTGCAACCCATCTGGTTTGTGTACAACGCTGAACCAGGCCCAATATGTGCAGCTGCTGCATGTACTGACCTCACAAGGTGACGATACGGCTATCAGCCATGGCTCAGGACAACGTTCTGGCTGCGGTAATGGAATTCTGCCCACTATTTTATATAACTTTTTCCCAGTAAGACACTGCATTCAAACAGCTCTGCACGACATATACAGTATGCTATACCTACCTTTCCATAGGTATTGGAAAAACTAAAGGCTGGCAAATTGAGACGGAGAAGGTCTCTTGACCAGGTAAGATGTAGTGTTAACAGCAATCAGCTACCAGGAATCAATGCCAGAAAGGTTATTACATACAGTGCATACGGAAAGTACTCACAGCGCTTCACTTTTCACACATTTTGTTATGTTACAGCCTTATTCCAAAATGGAATAAATTCATTTTTGTCCTCAAAATTCTACACATAATGACAACATGTAAAAAGTTTTTTTAATTTAGATTTTTGCAAATTTAATAAAAAAAAACAAAACCTATGAAATCACATGTATTCACAGCCTTTCCTCAATACTTTGTTGATGCACCTTTGGCAGCAATTACAGCTTCAAGTCTTTTTAAATATGATGCCACAAGCTTGGCACACCTATCTTTGGGCAGTTTTCCCCATTCCTCTTTGCAGCACCTCTCAAGCTCCATCAGGTTGGATGGGAAGCGTCGGTGCACAGCCATTTTCAGATCTCTCCAGAGATGTTCAATCGGATTTAAGTCTGGGCTCTGGCTGGGCCAATCAAGAACATTCACAGAGTTGTCCTGAAGCCACTCCTTTGATATCTTGACTGTGTGCTTAGGGCCGTTGTCCTGCTGAAAGCTGAACCGTCGCCCCAGTCTGAGGTCAAGAGCGCTCTGTAGCAGGTTTTCATTCAGGATGTCTCTGTACAGTGCTGCATTCATCTTTCCCTCTATCTTGACTAGTCTCCCAGTTCCTGCCACTGAAAAACTTCCCCACAGCATGATGCTGCCACCACCATGCTTCACTCTAGGAATGGTATTGGCCTGGTGATGAGCGGTGCTTGGTTTCCTCCAAACATAACGCCTGGCATTCATGCCAAAGAGTTCAATCTGTGCCATGTGCTTTTTTACTAAGGAGTGGCTTCGGTCTGCCACTCTACCATACAGGCCTGATTGATGGATTGCTGCAGAGATGGTTGTCCTTCTGGAAGGTTCTCCTCTCTCCACAGAGGAATGCTGTAGCTCTGACAGAGTGACCATCAGGTTTGGTCACCTCCCTGACTAGGACCCTTCTCCCCTGATTGCTCAGTTTAGACGGCCGGCCAAATCTAGGAAGAGTCCTGGTGGTTTCAAACTTCTTCCATTTACGGATGATGGAGGACACTGTGCTCATTGGGGCCTTCAAACCATCAGATATTTTTCTTTACCCTTCCCCAGATTTGTGCCTCAAGACAATCTTGTCTTGGAGGTCTATAGACAATTCCTTGGACTTCATGCTTGGTTTGTGCTCTGACATGCACTGTCAAGTGTGGGACCTTATATAGGGTGTATGCCTTTCAAAATCATGTCCAATCAACTATATTTACCACAGGTGGACTCCAGTTAAGCTGTAGGAACATCTCAAGGATGATCAGTAGAAACAGGATGCACCTGAGCTCAATTTTGAGCTTCATGGCAAAGGCTTTGAATACTTATGTACATGTGATTTCTTTGGTTTTTTTAATTAAATTTGCAAAAATCCAAAAAAAACTTTTTACATGTTGTCATTATGGGGTATTGTGTGTAGAATTTTGAGGACAAAAATTAATTTATGTCATTTTGGAATAAGGCTGTAACATAACAAAATGTGGAAAAAGTAAAGTGCTGTGAATACTTTCCAGATGCACTGTATTAATATCTTTTGCCCAGTTGGCAGACTGCCTTGCAAAGTGGTTTCCTTACAGCAGGAGTGTTGCAGGGACAAAGCTAACTAATATTCCATAGGTTGATTTGTATAGTCTGGATTTAGGTGAAAAATTTAATTTCACCTTTTAAGTTCAAATGAAACTGCTGCCAAATTGCCCAAGAATAGATGGGCCCATTAATTATACATAGCCATATACATTGCAGAGTTCTAATTTGGAGGCATTCAGCTAGAGCCCATCGCGGTCCCTAAAAGTAGATGATTTCTTCTTTGTATTTTCATTAGTTAATTCTTATTACGTGTGTTGTATGTATGTGTGTGTGTGTGTGTGTGTGAGTGTGATTTTAACATGACCTTCATATCATTTATTTTGATAATAGCTAAGAGAAAACAATTAATATGATTGACCTGGGGACAAATATTTCAAATTTCACAATTCATTTTAAATGACCTAGCAAACTCTTGATGTCAGGGAATTTTCTATGATCATGCATGCTTTGCATCTGCTTGGGCTGTTGGCACTGATCAGCAATTGATTTATTTTTATTTATACTAATGTTTGGGATTGTTTATTGTCCAAACACAAAGCTAATGCCTTCTTTAAAGTCTTATATGTATCCCTTATATTCACCTGTAGATAATCAGCCCATTAATTATTCATGTGGCATAATCATTTTATACTGCTAACCCTTTTAATCAGTTGGTTTGTTGTATTAATTAACAACTACCTGTAATTCTAAATCTTTCTGGGTCTCACTAACGAAATATCTTCTGAATATTCCTTAAATTTATAAGCCAAGTAGTTGTTTCAAAAGAATCTGACACTGCTTCTAAGCATTGTCTCACCGCTTAACCCTAATTGATGTTATTAATCAGCTACAAAATTAGCACAATAATTATACAAAATATTTTATCAAGACTATGGTAGTTAGAGGCACTGCCTGACAGCTGCAAGGGCAGAGGGTGCAGATACCAGATCTTTGTCTTTAGAATTATAATAAGTTCTACACAATAAGTGAAAAGACCAATAATTAGTTATTCTCTAATGATCTTTACAGAACTGGTATTAAACTATATATTTATTTGAGGTGTTGGGTTTCTTGTTTTATACCAGTATATAAATTAACACATTTGATTTTTCATTTTTAAATTGGAACAAATACTGAAAAAATATTTCGTTATGAAATCTGAATTACATTTCTTCGACTTTCATGGGATTTCAGTCCGATTCTGCTTACTCAAAATAATTCAGAAGTTGATCACTGGCTGTTGACATATTTCTGGGTGTTAATATCCCTCTGTCCTTTCTTGGGTTAATGTAGTATATGTTTATGCTATGTTATTACTAAGCTATAGTTTTCTTTCCTACCTACTTTGCCTCTGTATAATACACAACCAAAGCAAAATGTTTCTATTATAGAATTTTCTCTGCTTAAAACATACACACACAAAGATATTCACAGCCAGATAATTGAGTTTTAAAAGTATTTTTACAACTTTGAGTTTAGCCAAAACTTAGCTCCTGTTTCTATACATGCTTCTCCACCAAATTACTTGGAATAAACAAGACTTTCATTTCATGTATACAATGTGGGTGCAGTATTTTTCTTCATTCACTGGTTTGCTGCCTAAGGAATAGTAGACCATCCCAGCTTTTACCAAATTATAGGTATATTACGTTTATATATGTCTATTCTTTTTTTTTTGTCTTTTTTTTGTAATTGGCACATTCTATGTAGGATTTCATTTGAATTGAATCATGGCACAGCAAGAATGACAACACATTAGAAAACCCAGGGCACTTTGTGCTGCATAAAATGCCTCTAGTTTATTTGTACAGGAGAAAACAAGAAAAAATAAAGAATATGATAATTTCGTTTTAATGCACATTACTTATTCAGCCAATGGAAGCGTGGCCTGAGTATCCAATGAAAGCGTGGCCTCAGCATCCAATGGAAGCATGGCCTGAGCATCCAATGGAAGCGTGGCCTGAGCATCCAATGGAAGTGTGGCCTGAGCATCCAATGGAAGCGTGACCTGGGTATCCAATGGAAGTGTGGCCTGGGCATCCAATGGAAGCGTGGCCTCAGCATCCAATGGAAGCATGATCTGAGCACCTTAAACTGAGGAGTTTATTTTGCCATTCACAATGTAGTAGCACTGTGTGATGGGGGTGATGACCTGTATTCAGCGTAACATGTGCATGCTCAACAGTGGCAAGTGTACTTGTTGCATGGAGACAAGAGGGGAGGAGGGGCAGCCATATTGGGGTAAATGTATGAAGCAATGGAAAAAGTGGATGTGTGCCCATAGCAACCAATCAGCTTTGAGGTTGCATTTATCAAGTACATTCTATAAAATAATAGGTAGGAGCTGATTGGTTGCCATGGGTAACTTCTCCACTGGCACAATTCTCCATCTTTTTCACTGTTTAATACATCTAACCGATTGTGTGCTAAATCAATAGCCCAACCCAGTATACTGCAGGTGTTTTCTTGCAGTTTATATGGTGCACCATATGCTACGTTTGTAAACTGGGGGGTGATCCATTAAATACACTCCACATCACTAGCCATCAGCATGAGGGGGGTCATCATATTGGCAACATGGCTCCCATGTAATGTCCTCCCGAACACTAGATTGACACTACGCATATACTGCTTAAACTGAGAACATGTGGCCAAGTACTGTAAATGGTCTCTGAGGGAGATGCCAACAAGCCCGAGACCAGGCAAAGCCCCTCGTATTACAGAGCACGTTCTTTGGGTAAATGTTGTCAATGTCAAACTGTCATCATCTTTTCCTAAAAATCATTGTTGTCTTTTCATTAGGGCGTCATGATAACAGATGAAGCAAAATACATAATGCTAGATGAAACAATGAACGCCATGTTATTTACATTGTCAACAATGCCAGCAATGACCGTCACCATGTGGTTTGAATTTAATTTGCAATATGTAATAACTGCAATTGACAGCAATATTCTCTGGAAATTCCCACTTACTGCTGAATGCGACCCCTATAAAGCTTTGTAAGTCCTGACTTTACCCATTCTGCCAATTTGAACTTTTTGTATTCAGTCTCCATCTCCTGCTTGCGACCAATCAGATCATAAGCATGCTCACAGCAGCACAGATGACTTCAGGATCTGAGTGTGTGGGAGGAGGGGATCTGTACACTGCTAATTGTGTCAGTGAGCAGATTGGGCATGCAATCATGGGGATGTTCAGATCAATATAACGACTGTAGCAGAGCCAGTCACTTGTATGGGTATGGGGAGATGTATTATTGCCACTAAAGCTCTTCCTGCTTCGCTGCCTATCGAGGCGAAGCAGGAAGCAATAACGCGGTATGTATTAACAGCTCGTCCGACGGAGTGAGGGAAAGAAAACCATGCAAGTACCACATTGCTTCAGTTTTGCCTCCAGGGGGAGCACTGTTAGAGCTCATGTGCAGACAGACGCCAACACTGGACAGTACACATACCAGCAGGAGATCCTGCTGATACAGTGGACCTGATTCAGTGGTGGACACAGAAGCAACCACAGCTGCGACTTATAGCGGTTGCCTGTTTGCGACTTTATACCAAAGTCGATACAAAAGCCTTCTCTTGTGTACATCCATACGTCTGAATGTGCAAGGGTTGAGACGCCACTTTCATTAATACAAATTGGTATGTCCACCAACATTGGTCGCACCATCAAAACTTGCACTATCCCTATGGCAGGTCCAGTTTCTCCATCCAAGTATAGTCTACTCTTTCACCGACATGCCCATCCATGTGCGTGTACTAAGACACCTTCCTGTCACCGCCCAGGAACGCCCACTCCATGTTCACTACACTTCTCGTAGACACAGGCCCAGCAGGCCAAAAATTGCATGCATGCGTCGTGATGGTCAGTCTGCGTAAGCCGATGCATACTCAGACCGGCCATTGCAAACTTGGCAGCCGGGTCCACGAAGTCTGCGTCCAACGATGCGCAGAACCCCAAACACCAAATTTGTACGTAAACCATCGGTTTTGCATAAAAATCGGAATCAAGCCCAAAGTCCATATTAAAAGACTTGTTTTCAATGTGAATGTCCCATGCTTTAAGTGAGTAAACTTTCTATTTTATAGCGTGCACGCATTGAGCGTCAAGTATGCCGCCACTAAAGTAGAAAACCGGCAGGACGTCTATGGTTACTTTCTCAACTTTATGGAAAATGGTAAGCTCAGTAGGCTCATCGGCAATTCATTAAACACAGTACAAAACCCACTAACAGTCACCCTCTTTACTAAACCACAAAAAAGTTGTAACATCAATTTAGTCCGTGTTTTACGCTAGCATTATAACACAGAAGCACTGTACATTCTATTCATGTTTAAAATGATGGATGAGTGATAATACCAATGTTGTTAATATTTTTTTTTCACTGTTTGTTGGCTCCTAGGCACAAAATGCGCCGACACAGAAACCACCTCCGTGGGCATTTTACAGAACTTTTTTGGGAACTATTCCAGCATGGCATCTTATGAAGAGTTTATTGTCAACTTTCCTGCGTTTAATCCAGTAAGTGCTCACTTCAATGGATAGTACATGTGACTTGCATGCATGAGAGATACCATGAAGTAAAACAAAAACAGTGAGGCTCTGGATTAGCTCTTTGGGGGTGATATATCAAAGCTTGGAGAGAGATAAAGTGGAGAGATAAAGTACCAACCAATCAAACACAGTACTTTATCATTTTGCACTTTATCTCTCTCCAAGGTTTGATACATCTCCCCTTTAAGATCTTCATTCTGCCCCCCTGAGTCTCACACCCCATTGAGGTGTATGAAAAAGTTATAGTTAATTCAGCTTATAGGGACAAAAAAAATGGCTTCATGTTTTGCATTCCCAATATAAACAGTAACTAGATCTGAATTGAAAAACAGGTCAAAAAATGATTTTCAAAGTGCAATTTAACACGGAAATGTTGTATTATCCTCTTACTGACTTATACTTCTCCTGGTTTAGCGTGAAAGTGGAGTCATGATATTGCTGAGTGACCTACAGCTCGGAGACATGATTGTGTTGTCTGGAGTTTTTGAAAGTATTGACTTTGCTGTCATATTGTTTGCGGAACTGAAAACCAGGTCAACTGCAAGTGTAGATGCCTGTATGGCTCAGTTCACCAAAACAGCAGTCAAGGTAGGATTTGCCATAACTTCACTATATAAAGTATTGTAATTGGGTTTTAGAAGTAAAAATCTTTACGTTGAGGGTCAGTCGGCCAATTAGATATGTTTTAGGCACCCTAAACTCATTTCCTCCTTTTGTATTTCAGCCTCTCTAATACTTGAGTTGTAATCCATTTATTGTCTCCTGCTTAGCTAAATTATAAATACTAAGATTAGAACACAAGTTTTAGGAACAGGTGTGGCCTATTATTGATATTTTTTTCTTGTCTTCTCCAGAAAAATATTGACTTTGCAGATGTAGAAGTGGGAAATTACTTCCTCACGAATTATATGATGATCATAAAAGGAGACATGCTGATTGCCGACCAGGTCTATCTGAAACAATTATTCACATTTCTACTACCTAAACTGACAAAGTTCTTTACATCGGCAACTCTGGATTACATCAGCATCCCAGACTGCGATAGCCTCACCATGGTGTAAGTGCTTCCTATTGATGGACCAGAATATACTCAATGGCCACGTAAGGACCAAATGAGGACATAATAAGCTTCTGAGGAGGGCTGTGATTATATTCTGGAAGAGCAAAGCCGCAGACTTCACAGGACAAGTAGAAAAGGAGGGATAGATGGGAGTGGGGAGAAGAGGGAAAGAGGAGAGAGAGAGAGTGGGAAAGAGAGAGAGAAGAGAGAGTGAGAGAGGAGAGGGAAGGTGAGAGAGGAGAGAGAGGGATACAGCAAGGGAGAAAGACAAGGGGAGTGCGAGAGAAAGAGGGAGAAAGACAGGGAGAGAGAAAGAGAGAGAGAGAGAGGGTTAGAGCGGGAGGGGAAGAGCAAGTAAGACAAAGGGGCATGGAAGAGAATAAAAGAGACAGAGAGGGGAAGAGAAAGAGGGAGAGAGAATGAGGGAGAGAGATAGAAAGAGAGACAGAGAGAGGAGAGATAATGGAAAAGAGATAGGGAGAGAGGAGAGGGAAGGAGAGAGAGGAGAGGGAGGGATACAGCAAGGGATAAAGACAAGGGGAGTGCGAGAGAAAGAGTGAGAAAGAAAGGGAGAGAGGGGTAGAGCAGGAGGGGAAGAGCAAGTAAGACAAAGGGGCATAGAAGAGAATAAAAGAGACAGAGAGGGGAAGAGAAAGGGGGAGAGAGAATGAGGGAGAGAGATAGAAAGAGAGACAGAGAGAGGATAGAATAAAGCTAGCGGGATTGGTAGAGACAGAGAAAGAGGGATAGATAGGATGAGCGAAAGAGAGGTAGAGAAAAAGAGACATAAATAGAGAGGGAAAGAGAGAAACAGAGAGACAGAAGAAGAAAAAGAGGGAGACATAGAGAGAGAGAGACTTTTCACGACATGAGTTAGTATCTCTCTTCTCCATCCCATTCTATTTTAATTCTTCTCCATCCTTTTTTCAACATACAGTATCTGCCCTCTTCTTGTGTTCTTATCAGTCTGTTTTCTCTCCTGCATTCATCAAAAGATCGCAGGTTGTGGAGAAATCAAGAATCTGACCGAATGTTCCATCAGACTTTGAGATTCAACTCAATATTGAACTGTACCCTAAATTTTCAGTCCCAACTAGTTGCCCCCATCCCATTGTTTGTTGTAGGGGGAGTGTTGGAATTGGGGAAGGGTCCCCCAGTAACAAGAGGGGGTTCAGCCTTAGTGCAACACACCCAAAAATTTGAGAAAGTTATTAATACAGCATTGACATGTATAGTAATAAAAAATGTGTCTATAAAAACACTGAAGCTTCTTCGGCTCCATACGCCTCTGACGTGTCTGCAATCTTCTTTATTTTGTAGTGTGTTCTATATGGACCAAAAATATATTGACATGTCTCAAGAAACCCAGAGCGACATTGCCACCTGGATTACTGGCATTCTCAACAGCCTCAATGGTAACGGTTTTAATTACGCACAGAAAGTGCATTTTGTGTCAGTTGCGCATTCACATACTGTAGCTGCCATTTTTTCAGGGATGTTGCCAGAGCAAAAAAAAATAATTAAAAATTAAACGTATTTTACTGACATGATCAGTCTGTCTGCTGATAGGTACTCAGGAAACCAGTCCGCTAGTGTGTTGTATGTATATTGTCATGTATATGACAATATACATAAATAAAGAATTGTTAGGACTAAAAAGGAAAATCTTCCACAATATGTCACTGCTTATGCTTAGTTTATTATTTTTGCAGGATGCAGAAGCATTTCTGATACTTCGTCAGTGTGGGTGGACAGTATATTCAAACGCTTCTTTTCCTTAACATCCCTGAAGGTTGTGCTATCGTTGTACCCCAATTTTGAAGTGGTAAGTATCTGAAACCCTAATTTTACAAGTGTGGCACTTCCTGTGCCCCCAGCACAGGAAGTACAAGTAATAATGTCCAACATTGCAGACCTGCCATCTGGGAGTGGCACATTGTCCCGCCCTCATCCCTGCCCACTTCCCCAACCAATCAGATGTTTCAATTTTCTAACCTATAGAAGAAAAATGACATCTAGAATCGAACTGTATGATAGGGCCAACATAGTTACCAGTACAATTTATTTTCAAAAACAGAACGTGAGAGAGATCAATTGCAATTAAAGGGGCATTGTATTTATTGAAGAATATTGGCAGCAAATCCCAAGAAAACACCCCTTTTCCGGAGGCACCCTCAAATAATATTGATCCTTTGAATGTAACGTGGAGGGACCGCAGCAGATATTTCTGACATTTGCCTCGGCACCTCTATTTACAAACGCAAAAGCAGCCCCCATAGGTTTCTATGGTAGCTGCTAAGATGTCAGATTTACCAACGCCAGAATGTGAATCATTCCTGAGCTTGGCCACAGCAGCTAATGCCATCTGAAGATGGCATTAGCCCACAGTAGCCTACGGGCTACGTAACGCTCATTTTTTTGGGAAGCATGTGCAGGAGGAAGCATGTGCAGGAGGAAGCATGTGCAGGAGAGCAGTCGAGGTTCTAAAGCAGGAAATAAAACAATCACATACGCGATCCCTTTGCTTTTATTGATCCTCCTGTCCTGGCATCTCAGACTTGATACATTTAGGTGAATAAAGATTCCTTATGGCCATGAATTGCAATGATAAGGAATCTTTAAATTTGGGGGATGATGCAACTGTTAATAAATATGCCTCTCGATTAAATTACATTTGCTGTCCTCATGAAGGTCTACATATAGTCGCCACATTTTACAACGGTTACCGCTGACTTTGTGCATCTAAGCACTTCATCAACAATATTGGTCTGGGTGGACCTTCTAGAAGTACAACCCCCATCGGGTCATGTACAATGAATCTGTCAAAGCCATTTAGCGAAATGCGTGGTGTTTCTGACAGCTTTGTAGCCCCTATAGAAGCACATTGCGTCAATATTGCAATCTATGAATAATCAGTGGCAGTCAACAATCCTCCTTAAATCTTTACCACTGTCAGTGCTTCTGAGCTATTATGGTGCATACACATGGTCACATTTTTCTTCAGATCTGAACGATAACGATTAAAAAAAAAAAATCTGACATATCTGACATGCCTGAACGATGGACGATGAACGATGCGCGTTCCTGATGGTCATATAATGATATCTGACATCTGATGTATTTGCAGTCAGACTTGGACGATTCCATTCATTTTAATAGCAGTCAAAAATCGTTCAAATCTTTGGTAAAATCGTTCAGATCGTTCATCTGACAAATCTGTCCGTGTGTATGCACCATTACATTGTAAATAAAATAATAATGTGCACACTCAGGGGTCAATCTAATTAGGGGCAATGTTCTCGCCCCTGCTAGTAAGTGCACTATATGCTGCACTTCTGGTACCTCCAGACTCCCACATTTTTGTTCAAAATGTGCGAGTCAGCAGCGTAATCGGGCCACGATGGGGGGCGAATTGGCGTGCTTTGCCAGCGTTTCTATGCCGTTCCAGCTGCAATTTGCCCCCTTCACACCTAATTAGATCCGTTCAGTGCAAACTAAACTCAACCTTAGACCTTACAGCACTGACGAATATACAGTACCTAATTAGGGCAAAATCTATTAAGTTATCCTAAAAAAATCTAACTATTTTATTTGAGTTAATGAAAGTTATATTTTATATGATATGTGTACACCATTTATAGGCTCCTTTATACTCCTATTGAATTGCTTCAATCTTAGTCTGTGGTAACAACCCTCTACTATTCATAAAACACTTACTATATATACTATAGATATATAGGGGTTAATATATCAACTTACTATTCCCTGACAAATCTGCCTAGTGCAATAGATGTAGCTTCCTTTTTTTTCACTTCCTTCTCTTCGTTTTCGGAGCAGCTGTCCCCACACCATGGACAGTACTAAGCATCATTGCGGTTCTGGCCACTCGCTCACTGCATATGCACCAAACTTCACAATGCGATACATTCCGGGGCTTGGATGACATCTGCAGATAACGTTGCCCAATCAAAGCCTCAGGGCTTCTTTTTCACAAAGTGCTGTGAAAGGGATCCAATCGGAACCCTCCCAGCAACCCCAGCGGCACGTGCTTCAATTGACGCATGCGCAGAAATACTTCTGGGTCATAAACCCGAAAGTCCTTCTATCGCAAAAGACAGCTTTTACTGGGAGAGCCGTCCTTTGTGATTTTTTCATGCATACCGGTATTATTTACGCTGGCATGCGTGCGCTGATTAGCAGGTTGCATTGCATGCAAAATGCAATGCGTCATGCATCCTGCCCCCTGTACCAAAACACAAGAAAGTAGGTGGTAAATGAACAGAGGCCCTGATTCAGAGCCGGACGTTCTTTCAGAGCGCTCGCTCTGAATCAGGGCGGCATTTTTTTTTGGGTGTGCCGGCCTCCTGGCCGCTCACTAAGCTGTGGGTGATGGTGATGGTCGTGATGGTCGCGACCATCGGGCTTACGACGAGACTCTTGTGGTAGGGTCTCGTCCATCGCAAGCCCCAGTGAGCTTCCGGCTCCAATAGAGCCGGAAGCTCACTACTGAGGCCACCCTCAAACGGCAGGCGTTCCTTCGGGAACGCCTCCGTTTGGCCAGCCACCCCCCCCACCCGCCTCAAAAATGGGGCGAGCTGTCAATCAAAATCGACAGCCGCCCCTTTTTGGTGCCATATCTGTAGCGACGGAGCGCCCGTCGCTGGCCGGGTCTCGTCCACGCCAGAGCCGGCTCCAGCGTGCACATGCGCAGTTAGGGACCATCGACTCGCTTGCGAGTGCTGTGCGCTCGCGAGCGGGTCTGAATCATGCCCAGAGTACATTATGATCTGAATGACAAATACAGCTGTGATAATAAACCTAAATATGTTTTCCAGATCTCAAACCTCGAGATAACCAGTATCTCCCAGAAGGTGGAATACCTTGTCAACTACGGGGCTTTGACAGATATTAATACAACTATGTTGGTGCTAGAGTCTCTGAAGGGAGCGGATGGTATGGTATCTATAAACACAATATACTCATTCATGGATCTCTTCAACAGCATGTACGTTAAGGTAACAGTTCTACTTTTGACCCTCTGGTACTGATTTTGTGTGTCGAAACACTATTGTTTGTAATGTTAACACAGTGTATAAGGTCTAATCTGTTAAATAAACACCATTGTTCCCACTGATCACATACCCTCTTGCGATGTTACTCTCGCCCAGGAGCGTTGCCGCTTGCTGAACGCTGCCTGCTCCATTCCATGCATTTAGCGCGAAATTGACGTATCAAACTTAATGGAGAGACCTCCGCTGTCCTCCTGGATGAAAGTAAAACTAGAGTGGCATCATACGTGTTGGCGCGTAACGTGCAGTGTCCCTGGTGTATGAACCACATTTATTTTGTATTTTAAACCAAATGCAGACGCCGGTGATAGCTGGTCTTCAGTCAGTGAAATGTTTAATGCACTGTGACCACTATCTGCAGGTATTAGGATGTTCCATGTGGACTGTAAGCCCTCCAGAGCATTGCCCGATTCACTGTCTTACTTACATTTCCTGCCTGCCCCATGGAACCTCACTTGTATATATTATGTTTTATGCTGCAATTTCGATATTCTACATGTAATCTGTACAAACTGTATTGGTCTTGTGCCATATGTCAGCGTACCTGTGCAACTTACACTTGTATATGTTCCACACCTTTTGTTATTATGGGATCCGGTCAGAATGTCGACCGGTTCGCAATAGCAACAGTCAGCATCTCATGGACATTAGGTTGACAACCAAATGTCGACACGGTTAAAATGTCAACACAAGAATATCGAAAACATTTTACTTGGCTAAGATAAGCAAAACACTGTATGTCGACTTGCTGGCATTGACATGTTGAATGTCGACTTTATGAACATTTCGACCATGTTAAAATGTTTGAATATCGACACATTGGTTGCCGGCTTAACACCCACGTCGACATCCTGTCGAAGTTCAGAACCTGTTGACATTCTAGTTTGGACATTGTGAATGTCATCTTTTCATACCACCCCCATTATTGTACCTCATTTGTACTCATGTATTGTTATGGCGACTCTCCGGCATGCAAGTAAACAAGGATGATGATTGCGGGTTAACAGCAGATCTTTCCTTTTATAGCTGACTGTCCGGATAATGACAGTGGAAGTGAGAGAAGTATGCATGTCTTTCTTCTTCTCAAATCTGCTAAAAGATTTGAACTCTCTAACGGTAGAGCAGATGGGCATGTTCCAGGACAAATTCCAGTTCTTCCTTGCTGGTATCACTGTGGGTACTATTCAGGAAATACCACTGACCATGGACTGCAACACCTACAAAGTAATGTGAGTATCAATCCAAGTCTATAGCTAAAGCTGCTCCTCTCTTTATAGTACTCCGCCTTTGTAGTTAGCATGGATCTCTGTGGTAAAATCTACTTCCGTGCTCAATAAAAAGCGCCTGGGGGCCTATTTATCAAGGTTTTTTTTTTTTCCATACAATTATGTCAAAACTGCAGTTTCTGCAACTGACTGCTGTCCCTGCAAGTTTCACTTAGTACATAGCCGGGGATATTTTCATTAAAGATGGAAATATCCGCCACAAAATGGATACTTAATAATCGTGGCAGTTCCACGATTATTAATACATATACCCCCTGATATTACATGTCGCAGCTCGGGAGCGCCTACTCAGAAGAAGAAGACACGTTCACGGCAGAAGACACGTTCACCATACAAATCAGTGACATCTAGAGCCGCACGTGTGTCCGCTGTGTGGTAGCTGCGGCTATTTATACATGAAGGAAATTTTTGTTATTTTATCCAGTGTTCACTTCATACCTACTTAGGGGTCTATTTACTAAGCAGTGTTAGGAGACAGAGTGAAAAGTGATAAGGTGCCAGCCAATCAGCTCCCAACTGTCATTTTTCAAGCACAGCCTGTGAGATGACAGTTGGGAGCTGATTGGCTGGCACCTTATCACTTTTCACTCTGTCTCCTAACACTGCTTAGTAAATAAATAGACCTGTGATTTTTAATTCCAATGTCCAATCTTTTCTGTTTATGGATCCATAGGTTTCAATGTGTAATTGTCTTAGAGGAATAGAAATATTAGGCTGACGGTGACCGATATACTGTACTATTAAGGTTTGAGTTGTGCATTAACTCATAGCAACAAGTCAGATATCTGCTATCGCTATTTTCCTACAAGACCAACCAATAATAATTATTATTAGTAGGTTGTGCCACGTTTTTGCGCACTTGCACTTTTTTTTGCTCTGCTGATAAATGCACCCCCAAATAATTGCTTGATGAAGTTACAGTGTTGTTTGATATGCGGCCTCTGGGCCTGATTCAGACCTGCTCGCAAGCGGGTCGATGGTGGGGCATTGCGCAAGCCCTGGAGCGAGTGAGAAATTCACTCGCTCCGGGGCTCGCTACAAACGGGGCGGCTGTCGATGTTGATCGACAGCTCGCCCCGTTTTGTAGGCGGGGAGGGGGGTGGCTGGACAAACGGAGGCGTTCCTGAAGGAACGCCTGCCGTTTGTGGGCGGCCCTACTGACATCACCAGTGATGTCAGTAGTGAGCTTCCGGTTCTATTAGAGCCGGAAGCTCACTGGGGCTTGCGGCAGACGAGACCCTACCACAAGGGTCTCGTCGCAAGCCCGAAGGTCGCAACCATCGCGACCAACACTTGACCGCACGCAAAAGCTGTGGGTGGTCACCCTCAGCTTAGCGAGCGGCCAGAAGGCTGGCTTTTAAAAAAAAAAGCGGTCGTCCTGATTCAGAGCGAGCGCTCGCTTTTTGCAAGCTGCTCTGAATCAGGCCCTCTGTGTGTAGTGCAGTCTCTGATAAAGTTCTACTGCCGTCTTCTGCATTCAGCTGCAGTTTCAAGACTTCCGCCCTTCTCTAAACTTAGAAAAAAAAGGTAGGAAGCAATAGAAGTAAAAATAAAACAAAAACATACAGTAATTGATGTTTTTCCCAATCCACAGAATCAGTGCTTTTAATTCTACGTATAGCTACTTGAAAGATAATGTCATCACTTCTGTGTCTGGCAAGATCGTGGAATACCTAGACTACAACTTTGATGGGTCCTCAGGTAACACGCCATACCTACTGATATAGGATGGAGGAGATGTTTCAAAGCTTGGAGACAGATAAAGTGTAGAGAGATAAAGTACCAACCAATCAGCTTCTAACTGTCTTTTTGCTGGCTGCTTTTGAAAAATGACAGCTAGGAGCTGATTGGTTGGTATGGTATCAACCTAAAAGCTTTGCTAAATCTCCCCTATGGTCCTTATATTATCTAGTCTAACACTATTCTTTTAACATATGAAAGTACATAATCCTATTTTATTTTTTTCCCCATAGATGTCTGCAGCAGTTTATATACTGACAGTCAAAGTTACGTCAACAACATATACTTGAAGTTCTTAAGCTCTATGAAAATTTATGAATTAGAAAAGTACTACTCCAAATTTGAGCCGGTATGTGCATGCTTGGCATTTTATGTTAGTTGAATCAGTTCTGCATTGGGTGGGCACTGACGTTACCAAGGAATCCACCAGCAAACCTTTTACTGATGATTTGAGACGCTTGACAGTATCCAGTGGTGACTGACTGACTAAAAGTAGCACAAAGGGCATTTAAAAAGTTTTTGCTGTCTCTAAGCCGGCTCCGTCGTGCGCATGCGCTGTGGGCCACCATCGACCCGGTTGCGAGCGCTCAGCGCTTGCGACCGGGTCTGAAGCAGGCCCATAGACCCCATGATTCCTTAGCTCAGTGTCATTTCATATCAATGCTCATCATACTACCTGTTTGCAATCAAACATAGTGAAAAAAATGTCAATAAATGAAACAAGTACAATATAGTCAGATTAGTGTGCACAAACATGTATTCTGCAATAGAATGATCAGCCTATCCCTGATAATAATACATGGCAATAACCAAGCACATCATGTCTATCTTACTATTTTTTATGCATAATGTAGATCCCTTAGGATATTGCAGTATAGAAGCTAATGATATGGGCTCAATCCTATTGGCCGCCATGATCTCGATAGTGCGAGTCATTGCGGCAATGGCTGGACTTCACGGCAGCCCGGATTCGGTGAATTTTGCTCAGAGCTCCATAGGGCCCCGAGCAAAATTCAGCGAATTCGTGCTCGGTAGCAGGCCACGAAGGGTGTGAAGTGCAGACGCATTGCCAGTGTTTTAATGCTGTTGCAATGGCAACTCGCACCCTTCGCACATAATAGGACTGACCCCATAATATACTCCAAAAATCTGACATATATTCAAAATCTGTATATACAGAATCTGATATATATCTAAAGGGGTCCGTGTCATTGTAATGTGACATTACGTTATAGGAATGATGTTCCTTACTAACACACGGGTCGATTGAAATGTTTTTTTGGGCGTGATAATTAATGAGCGCCCAGTTTGCTATTCAATTGTTCTGGGCGCTCATTAATTATTGCCCTCTTCGCCGAATGTGTAAAACGGCTAAACCCGTCTTAACTTCTGGTTAGGGCGTGCTATCTGCGTGTTTCACACACATTTCTGTTCGCACCCTCCTGAGTGCGTGCAGAAATGCCGGCGCCGGCGGCTATCGCGCCCCGACGGAGCAACAACTGAATTGCTCTGTCGGGCGTCTTTAAAAAAAAGCCGCCCGAAAAACATTTGAATCGCCCCATGAGAATGCTGCCAATATAGTTATGTTTTAGATAGGCAAATAGTTTTTTTTTTATTTTTTTTATTTAGCTATTCACTAATGCCATATCATTCATGTTATCGTTTTGATTCCTGTATCTACAAGTTTGACGTCTTGAAAAATTTTGATGGTACGCAACTGGGCAGCTGCTTCATAAACACCACGGCAATCCAAGACACGATGAAAGCAATCCAGATTATGTCAGTGTTAGGGAAGAGTGACTACGAAGAGGTGACGGCATTCATGGCTGAGTGCGCCACGGTGATCAGAGGGGTACGTTCCTCAATCATACAGTAATGTCTCTGTATAGTGTGCTCTTAGTACCATGTGTATACCCAGCGACAGCACGAGGCGATAAACCGATATATTGCGCTGGCCGCACACACTGCACGATCTGGTGTACGATTGCCCGATATATCACACCATGCCGCTTTTAGCAGCATGGCCTCGTATATATAGTGCAGCACAGCAAATGGGGCGATGCAATGAGCGAACGCCATCCATGCACGATCAGACGTATACACTTTACGATCCGCACTTTATATATAGTTCTGATCCGTGTTGAAACGATATATGGTAAGGCTGACCGCAATGTGTGTACCCAGTATTACATTCATTGCAGGAGGGTCCCTCCCCGTGGTGTCACCTGATGTAAAGGGGGCATGGCCTTGGGGGCAGGGGTGTGGCCACATGGGAAGAGGGAGTGGCCTCATGACCCGAAACTCCCATGGTCCCGTGGTTATTACTGGGGAAGGGGGGCAGCCGGAAGTGTGGACTGCCCTGTGTGCTACAGTGCGGCACCCGGCTCCTGTTACTGAGAGGGAGTCTGCACTTTGGTATCACCCCTTGGCGGGTGACACCCAGGTGCAGCCCGCACCCCCCCTTGTGACGCCTTTGATCCATTGCAACACAATACTGTGAATTATTATTCACAAACGGTCACTTGTTTTAGTCCTTTGCAGTAAAGCTGAGCAGTCACTATACAATGTGTGCCGAGCGACGTTATTGCGTGATAGAACAATATATCATGCCGGCCGTACACACTACACGATCCGGTGTACGATTGCACGATATATCGTTCCATGTTGCATTTAGCAGCATGACGTTATTCATTGCATCGTACCATTGGCTGCGCAGCACAGCAGTTGGGATGATACGATGAACGAACGCCTTGCACTCACGATCGGACGTACTCACTATACAATCCGCACAATATATTGTTTCAATCCTCGTCTGAATGATATATCGTACAGCAATATGGATCGCATAGTGTGTGCCCGGCTTAACTTACTTGTCGTACCATTTACAATTATGCCTTTTTGTATACATTATAGTCTAACACAGATTTAAAAAAAATATATATATTTCACAGCCACCGATGAGCTGAATGACAGATTTGTTTGGTTGTCTGCGCTCAAAGAAACTTTGGGCCTGATTCAGACCCACTCGCGAGCGGCTGTCCGCTCGCAAGTGGGTCGATGGTCTGCACTGAGCATGCGCACGACGGAGGGAGCTCCGTCGTGCGCATGCGCCAGACACGACGAGCGAAGGACTTTCCTTCGCTCGTTGTGTCCGATCAAAGGGGGCGTGCTGTCAATGTTGATTGACAGCACGCCCCCTTTGGTGGGCGTGCCGGGGGCGTGCCTCCCTGACGGGGGCGTTCCCACGGGAACGCCTCCCGTCAGAAGCCGGTCCACTGACATCACTAGTGATGTCAGTGGGAGTGATTTTGGCTCTGATAGAGCCAAAATCGCTCGGAGCTTGCGGTTGAAAACCTCAACCGCAGGCTCCGGCTCGCAATTTCGATGGTCGCGATGGTCACGACCATCGCGGCCATCAAAATGCACGCTCGTATAGCCTGTGGGTGGTGACCCACAGCTATACGAGCGTCCAGGAGGACGCTCCATGAAAATGGAGCCCGGCCCTCATGCAGAGCGTGCGCTCTGCTCAGAGCGTACGGCTCTGAATGAGGGCCTTTGTTTTTTCATTTTTTCCTGCATACTGTAAGCTGTAGCAAAATAAAAAGCACCTTAGTTACAGTATTACATTTGCACAATTTTATCTGGGTCAGACCCCTATTTATTTACAGAAAACAATATCACAGATGAATTAAGCAACCATATCGGAAACAAATGGCCCCCAAATTATATAAAACCTGTAAGAGTAGATAGTTAAGTATACAAAGCCTTGCCATTTGTATAAAATGTTTATAATTAACAATCGGGTGAATTTAAGTTATTTTACTTGATACGTTAAATATACACTTTCTGTTCAACAATCCCTATCAATTTCCTTTAAGTACACAATGAATATCTGTCTAGCAAAAAAACATAAAAATTAAATTCTATATACTCTTAGGGGTAAATTTACTAAGATGGGAGTTCTATTAAAAAGTGATCGTTGCCCATACCAACCAATCAGATTCCAGGTATTATCTTCTAGCAGGTGCTAGATAAATGAGAAGTAGAATCTGATTGGTTGCTATGGGCAACATGACTTTTTGAATAGAGCTCCCATCTTAGTAAATTTACCCCTTACAATGGCTCTGAACTCCAGTCCCCAAGTACCGCCAGCAGGTTATGTTTTGTGGATTTGTTTAATCATGCAGAGGTGAGTTAAGGGCTCCTACAGTGGGCGTCCGTTTCCCTGACCCGACTGGAGCCGCTGATCCGGTCGGAAAAGCCGATATGCGGACAACGATGATCAGCAATCAGGGAAATTCTTCATGTTCCGATTTGCAGATCCCGATCATATTTATGGAAATCCAACATGTTGGATTACGCCGATGCCCCGTCCCCAGGGATGGGGGAATTGCAGCAATCGCTGATGTATGGAGCCCTTTAATCTATCTTGCAGAGTCTGTAATTATCCCAAACGCTTCTACAGACAGAAATACTCAAAACATAACCTGTTGGGGAAACTTGAGGGTATGTTTATGTTTGGCGCCAATACTGCTCTAAGTACAGTCCTCATTCAAGATAGTTCAGGATATAAAAATAACTATTTTCTCTGTTATTTCTCTCCCACCATTTAGAGAAATATGAAACACCTGCCAGATGCCTCCATTCAGACTTTATTGTTAAAAACAGTTTTCCCGATAATAATTGAAAACCTGCGCACTGTCCAGGACTTCATATGGTTCAGACTCAACTGTTATTTTGTGATCAGTAGCATTACCTCTCAGGACATCGCACAATTTCCGATGAACATTGACTGTGAATCCCAAAGCAATCTGTAAGTCCGCGTAGCTCTTAGTCTAGTCCTAAAAGGCAAGCTAAGTGTGACAGTGTAAGGGAACTTCTTGGTTTCGGTAAATAGACAATGATTGCCCTTCCTGTATTGGGAGTGTTGAGTAACATTGGGCCTGATTCAGACCCGCTGGTGAGTGCACAGCGATCGCAAGCGGGTTGTTGGTCCCCCACTGCGCAGGCGCAATCCGGAGCCGGCTCCGGCGTGCGCATGCGCGAGACCCGGCCAGCGACGGGCGCGCCGCCGCTACGGGTCTCACACCAAAGCAGGGCGGCTGTCGATGGTGATTGACAGCTCGCCCCGTTTTGGGGGCGGGCAGCGGGGGTGGCTGGCCAAACGGAAGGCGTTCCCGAAGGAACGCCTGCTGTTTGGGGGCGGTCCCACTGACATGACGAGTGATGTCAGTGGTGAGCTTCCGGCTCTATTAGAGCTGAAAGCTCACTGGGGCTTGCGGCAGACAAGACCCTACCACAAGGGTCTCGTCGCAAGCCCCGATGGTCGCGATGGTTGTGACCATTGCATCCATCACCTGGCCGCTCACTAAAGCTGTGGGTGGTCACCCACAGCTTAGCAAGCGGCCAGAAGGCCGGCTCCTTAAAAAAAAAACGCCCTGATTCAGAGCGAGCGCTCTGAAAGAGCGTCCGGCTCTGAATCATGGCCATTGTATGATTAGGGAAGAACAGAAAGGAATCTAAATATTCGTGAGTGCACAACAGATTGATTCCTTACCTGACATTATTACTGAAGGTGCAATTAAACAAATTAATGCCTAATGGAATAAAAGGGTAGAAACATCCTAACAATATAAGTAGCTTCTAATAATATAATGGAGATTAAACTGGACCTGCTACCTACTGTGAAGAGCCTGGAGGACTGAACTAATGTACATGGGAAATGCACCCAATCAATTCACTAGGAGCCAGGTCTTCAGGAATATATATCAGCCAGAGCCTCAGTAATAACACTGGTTCCTAGTATATTGATAGGCTGTATGGTGTTGTAGCCCGCAAAATGGCTGCCTACATTAGGTTTAGTTGACAGTTCTTTAAGCAAGACATAGATTCTACTAAAAAAAAAAATGTTAACCACCTCATATGGACAAATATTGTATGTTCAGTGTTATATATTCTCTAACCATATATAGGTTTGGAAATAAAATATTACTGTTATAATGCTATAGTGAATGTACAGGAGTCTTTGAGAACATAGGTTGGGCCAGTTGTGCCACTGTGGTTTGTTACTTATAGTGTGCTTCTCTTCCCAATACAGAGTCATGTTGTTCAATGAGGCATATGATGATCTGAAAGATGAAATAAGACTGTCCGTGTATAATGATCTGATAAAAGACTATAATTTAAACAGAAAGGCTGTAACAGGTAATGCTGAAAGGAGAACATGGATATAGGGATGGTCATCGGAAATGATAGCTAGGCTTCCGCCATCAACACTTTAGATGCAATGGTAACTAACCATCGCAGCAAAAGAATTCTATAGAGAAAAAAACATTCTTATGATGATTCATTAAACCTGTTTGCGCAGAGCAATAGCACCCTGAGGCCATTCCCGATGTTAAACAGCTGAATCGGATAGCCATCTCTTCCACACCATTCAATGGCGGCTACAATCGGAATGCCGCCATCGAATGGTGAAAACGCTGCCATCGAAATGAAAACATTGATAGTTGAGAAACATCGGAAGCCGATGTCCATCCCTACATGGATATGCTAAACATAGCCTGTTGGGCTGGAATTGTGTGTGCATATAAAAACGCAGCAACTGCAAATTACAAACGCTATGTACTGGATGTGAGTCTCACACGCGGTCCCCTGCAGGTGATGTGCGCTATATGCATTCGCCTTTGATGCTTTGTTTCCTGCTCATTTCAGTAGCTCATTTATATCAGTGGAGTTTCCGGCAAGCAAACACCTAACTGAAAATCCATTACAACACCAGCGACACACACAGGCTGGTCTTCTTCCCACTCTGCTAAAGTGGAGACTACTAGTACCAGGCTAAACAGCAATCCAAACTCTCAAAGATGTAAGCAATGAGAGTTTTACTTACAGGACTCAACAGTAGTTGTCACTCAGAGTGCACTCAGATTTACAATAGAGCAATTAAATGCCCTCAAAGGTTGCTGAAAAATATACGAAAAATTATCCCGACACCCAGTGGCAAACGTAGGATTTCTAAAGGGGGGTTTCCAAATGCTTGATTTTAGGAGTGGCCAGTCTATGAAAAGGGCATCATTATCACTTATCCAGCTTTAATATGGTCATGCAAAGTGTTTTGAGTGTCATAATTCCAGCATATACAGGACCAGCAATCACAGTAACCCATTATATGTGTCATACATAGTGTATTGTGTGTGATAATTCCAGCATATACAGGACCAGTGATCACAGTAAGCCATTAAATGCAGCAGTATGTCTATCCTGCCTGAGCTGAATGTTTTTATTTGAGATGTGGCACCATTTCAGTGCATGGGAGCAAGTCCGGGAGTCTGGGGAAGCAGCAGAAGAACCTAGCACTGCCCTGGACATATATGTACATACTGGTCTCCTATGATAGTGTATTATTATACAGTATTAATAATTAACCCTATTGATGGTCTATAGCAGTGCACCCCTAACAGTGCATGTTTTCCAGATCTCCTGGTTGATGCACAGGTGTATTTATTACTTGCTGACACATGTTAAAAGATCCATAGGTAGTGCTAATTATTTCATTTGTGATACTGAGAAGAACATGCAGCATTAGAAATATTCTATTATATTACTATTTCTATTGTGGTCATGGTGTGGGTTGGGGTGGGGGGTTTCCAGGCAACCGGAACCCCCCCTGCGTTTGCCTATGACACCAGTCTAAACTGGGTAAACACTGGAGCGATGTGTGATGATATGGCAGGCGACGGGCCGACATATCGTATCCTTGGTACACATCAGAACTATGTAATAAAGGACCGAACGATCCCTCGTTCCCTCCTCCGTTACCTTGCACATCGCCGCATGCGATATTTTCCGTTTGGCTGTGTAGCCAGGGCCAGATTAACAATGGGGCGGATGGAGCTACAGCTCCAGGCCTCCACATAAAAATAGGCCCATTGTCATAACAACATGATGTTGACTGGCCATCTGCTCTCCACACGGTCAGCCATAAATCATAAGTGGTAAATTTGTATTTCTATTTACCTCACAAAATGAAGGATTTTTTTCCTTTTACATATTTAGGGAGACATTGGAGCAGAGAGTATAGGGGGGTACATGCCCACATGGCACTGGCCACACCCACTCAGCACTGGTCACACCTCCTCTCTTCTCATAATAGGCCCTTGGTCATTTTCAGCCCCAGGCCCATGTGGCCATCAATCCGGCCCTGTGTGTAGCACAGCCGACCAGAATATAACGCTAACGACCAATGGACTGCGCAGATTGGTCGTACACACTGAACGATACGGCCGATGCAGTATGTTATTCAAATTCGCCCGGAAACAACATATCGGGGCGATGTCGCTCCACTGTGTACCCAGCTTTAATTTCTCCTCCTTCACCTAAATCTCTAACCTCATCTCTCTCCACATTCCGCCCGGTATGCAGTCGGGAAACTGGCTGCCTTAATACCGACAGCCGGCTTCCCGGCTGCTTTATCCAGGCGAGGGATAAATGACCGGCGTGTATATCTAGACGCCTGTCAATTACCCGACGATCGAAGGGATGCCGGGCGCCGTGAGCGGACAGCCGCAGGGGGGTTAGGTTTAGGGCACCCGGGGGGGACTTAGGGTTAGGCACCCCTCCCGGGAGGGTTAGGCTAGGGGAAGGGGGGGTTAGGGTTAGGCACCCCCAGGGGGATGTTAGGGTTAGGCACCCCCCGGGGACTTAGGTTTAGGCAGCGGGGAAGGGGGGGTTAGGGTTAGGCACTTAGAGGGGGGATTAGGGTTAGGCACTTTGGGGGAGGTTAGGGTTAGGCACCCCTAAGGAGGGTTAGGGATAGGGGGTTAGGTTAGGTTAGTTTATACTTACCTTAGGGATGATCAGGATTTCCAGCGCTGTCGGGCTTCCGCTGCAGGGCTCTGCTGATCTGTCGGGCTGCCACTGCCAGGAATCGAACTGCCGGCCATGCGGCAGCCGGGATTCCATACCGATTCCTTCCGCCCTGCCCCCCTCAGTTCCTCCCCTGCCTCACCTCAATCTGGCCACTTCCTCTCACGCCGATTACACGATCTTTCCCACAGCACCACCCTCACCAAGTCAGACAGTCTACCAGTCTAACCACACTTTTATACTGGAATCTACCAGCCGTCTTATTAACTCCTTTCCCACTCCCTCCTCATGGTCTCCTTCCCAGTTCACCTTCCAATTGTTGTCCCCTTCCGTTTAGTATGTCAGCTCGTGAGAAGGGTCCTCTTCCCTCTTGCCATTGACCTCAGGAGCACCAAGAGGAAGGAAGGGGGAATTCGGCCTCAGATTATTGGATTATTGATCTTCTGAGTAACCCTTGGACGTGCGGAATGTCTGTAAGAACTGAGATGGCGAAGTCATTTTTATTGCGTCTGGAATTGCAGACGCAGGCTGGGACTCACCCCCAAAACGGTTGCGACACGCCTGCATTTTTTTACGCCCCTCTCCATTACCTCCCACAAATGCTCCTTGTCTGTCAATCACACTGTGAGTACAAAGTCGCTTTGGGCGACTATGGTAAGGTACCTTGGCGCAAGCGCAATTTACTGATAATCGCTCTACTGCGTAATGGCGTACATCTCTGAATCAGGCCCTTGGTCTTTATGCCTACCCCATGTACGGCGCTGCGTACATTACGTGGCGGCTGATAAATAAGATACAATAACAGTATATTCTTTTTCCAGGATCTGCTTGCGGGACAGCTGAAGGAACCAGCATTGCGTGGATTACCACGTTCTATGGCGAATATCATATGTATGCTACCCTGGAAGATTTCATTGACGCAAACGGCAATTTCAGCACGGTAAAGACCCTGCCTTTCCCCATTCTCCATTTGCATTATTAATGTTAAATCTAGGGATGTGCAGGCTCGGATAGGTTCGAGTTTGCACACCGAGTTCAGATTTTTCCCTCCAAAAAACGGGTCTCAGAAAGAATTTTTGGAGGGAAAAATCCGAACTCGGCGTTCAAACTTGAACCTATCCGAGCCTGCACATCCCTAGTTAAATCATTCATGTAATCATTGAAAATGAGTCTTTCAAAGTGATTTATTTTAGTGCACAGGTTTGGTGGTGCTAAAGCTTCTAGAACGCCTGGGAGTCCAACCACAGATACATGCACTGTACATTTATCAGTTACATCGAAAAGCTTTATCTTTACATTTCATTGGTCCACACACTCACAATGCACCTTCATCAATTCCAACAGTATTGACTTCATCCAATATCCACGGATTACACCTTAAACTTGACTATAACATTACTTTGACTGACAGCACGTACATTTATTATTATCAAAACTGTGCGATTTACACCAAAAGACCATTTTAAAAAAAACTATATATATTTTTTTTCATTTAATTCCTCCTCTTATGCACTTATGTGACTCTTGTATAGTTTTTCTGGTACAGTTATTGAACCTATTGCAAATGCCCCTTTGCTTCTGGCACTACTCAGCTGAATTTCAGATTACAATTGGATACTACTTTATCAATCTTTGCCAATAATCGCAGAACATTGGCTCGTTCTGACTACTGCTTGACGGACAAAGCTGCCATAAATTATGCACCTTTTCCACCCAAAATGCGGCTCCAACCTGGGACACTGGCCATGAGGTCGGAACTGGATTTTACTCTTTTTACAATGGCTGCTGGACCAGTAACCTGGGCGACTGGACCGTGGCTTATTTTTCTGGGACCCTTTTCCACTGAGCCGTGACCCGGGTAGACCGCCCCGCCGTGCCAACCTGGCTAGCCCCTCCTAGAGGGGGCAGCGGGTGCGTCTGCAAGTCTGGTATAAATATGCAGAGGTGGTAGCAGATCCTTTGGTAATAGACCCGTATCCCTATGGTGACGCAGAATGGCGGAGGGCACTGATATGCTGGCTCTATATTTCCTGCCATCAGGACACGCCTCTGTCTGTCAATCACTTGCGAATTATTATTATTATCGTTTATTTATATGGCGCCACAAGTGTTCCACAGCGCGTTACAAAGTACATAAACAAATAGATTGATTTACAGTGACTTACAGTACAGTACAATACATTACAGGACATGGATAATATACATTGCTACATTCGCGACCATAACACCCAGATAAGCAACAATGCAAAGCAACCAAGTGTTAGGTGCCCTGGTAGAGAGTAAGAAGTAGATGAGGTTAGAGTAAGGAGAAGCACAAGAGTGTAGAGGGCCCTGCTCATAGGAGCTTACATTCTAAATAAATCCTCACTACAACAGTAGCTGCATTTGATCGCAATTTAATCACCGCGCATGTGTATTGCGGCTAAGAACCCTGCGCAGTCCACCAATAATTGCACAATTTTTCATGAACATGGAAATAACATCCACATCTGAATCATGCCCCGAGTTCAGAAACAGTTCAGCGGCACGCCAGCAACACTCACACTGCACGCCCGTAAGACGGCCCATCTCCGTGCGTCAGAGTAGCCACCTCCCTGTCACCGCTCAGGAACGCCCAGCACATTTCTAATACATGTTAGTTACACACAACGTGCGTCTCAATTGCAAACACGCTTCTGTGCATACATACACCCCGTGGAACGCATGCGCCAGACGAGATTTGAGGGATTTTTCATGCAGTAGCAAAAAAAACAAAAAAACCTCCCAACGCCGTGAACATCACCATTTTCTGCGCCTCAGAACCAGCCTGTATTGTGACTATTGTCATATATCAAATTTACATTTTAAATTATTTCAGATTTATCTGTTCCTAACATGTTAAAAATATTAATTCGCTAAATATCAGTAGAATTAGTTATTACATAATTTCAGTTTTCAGTCAGTTGTCAATGCTACATTTTATGATGATGCTCATATAGGAGTCTTTTTACTAAGCAGTGTTAGGAGACAGAGTGAGAAGTGATAAGGTGCCAACCAATCATCTTCCACCTGTCATTTTTCAAACACAGCCTGTGAGATGACAGTTAGGAGCTGATTGGCTGGCACCTTATCACTTTTCACTCTGTCTCCTAACACTGCTTTGTAAATAGACTTGATAGTTGTAGTTCCATAAATTCACAATACCTTTAAAATAATACAGGGCCTGGGTGTAGGAATGTCAGAGAACGGGCCACCTTTGGTACTATGGGCCTGATTGAGATGGACGCAGCAGCAGAACCGATGCACCTTTCTACGCAGCGCCTGTGCTAAACTATGCAAAAATCACAGGTGGCGTCTTAAGTAAAAAGACGCCCTCTGCCCACTTCTCTGATCTGCTGCTGTGCTCGGAGCCATAGCCAACGAATCATTTGCATGACCATCGAACATCTCAGTAACACTCTGGTTACTCAGGATGTCCGGGAAAATCACGCAGCTGGGGCCAGTGAAGCTGCATCCAAGAACGCACCCACTGGCCTAGGCACATCCAGGAAAACATGGCTGACATGCCCTTGTTTTCTGGAACGCTCAGTGTCACCGCTTGCAAATGCCAACATAATGTCAGTCATACTGCTGCGTTTGGGGCACAGTGAGCGTCATCGCTGCCCCAGATCTGCCCATGCGCAAATGTATTAACATCGTAGAAGTGCGGAAACATCGGATTTACGTACATCTCTGAATTAGGCCCTATGTAACAGGGGTGGGATTATCTAGAAGCAGCTGTCCAATTGCTGCTGAGCTTCGTCTACTTCTGGGGTCAGGTGTGTGGGGTGGACTCACAATTCCAGGGCTGTCCTCACCTTATGTACTACATTTGGCGCTGACTCTGGCAAGGTCACAAGCAGGGAAACCTGTCTACTTTTGTGTGAAAAGAATATTGGTAAATGAGATTTAATTGTGCTTGCAAAGTAAACTAGCCTGAAATACTAGCTACATGTCAGATTGCTTATTGACTATACTCTATCCACTAGGTTGATGCTCTTCCAGTGATAACTGGTGCTCAGAAGGCTGACTATCTTCTCAGTAATGGAGGTCTCATCAATGAGAACATCCTCATTGCCACGTTAGATTACATAAAAACCCCAGATGAAGCGATGAACTTCCTAGACCGCTTGAACACTATGGCTCCGGTAGGTTGTCTGCAGTAGGGACTAAAGATACAGTTACATGAAAAAAATTGTTGTTTTTTTTTTGTTTTTTTTACTGAATTCACTGTGCTACATAGAATGTTGATGCTCACCATTTCTACTTGGTTTGTTTATTCAGGCTGCCATTAACGATTGACAATTCCATGGATTTTCCACAGTATTTTGTGACTACCATGTCAACCACAGTCACATAGCACATAATGTAGTGGCCAGAGAGGATTTGGAATGTCGCTCTGAGCTCTGTTTTCACTGTGATATCCAGCCCTTTGTTCTCCCTCCTCTGCCTTCATGTGACATGCTGAGAGCTGTGACAATGTGTCTGTGCAGTAGACTGACTGCATCTGGCAGCCAGATGTGCTGTGTGCCTACGTTATGCACTGTTAAATCCTTCCCATCTTGTTCACCCCTCTGCCATAACATTACATGCTGAGAGCTGTGAAACTGTGTCTGTGCAGTAGACTGACTGCATCTGGCAGCCAGATATTGTGCTTTGTGCTTGCATTATGCACTGTGACATCCTCCCAAACCCTTTCACCCCTCTGCTGTCACATAATAGCCTGAGAACTGTGAACCTGGCGCATTCATTTTTTGTTTTCCTTGCAGAGAGATATTGAAAAGGAGATAATGATTTGTGTTTATCTGTTTCTTAGCATAGTTAATAAATATGATCAGGGGCATATTTATAATGGGTGCAGGGTGTGCGGTGCACACGGGCCTCTGGGTCCAGGGGAGCTCACACCATACAACCTGCACCCATATTATACTTACCACTCTGGAGTCTCACATCAGTGCCGGTGTCAGCGCTGTAAAACACACCTGGAAAATATCCGCCACGGCCATGTTCCAGGTGACCTGCGCATTCCCTAAAGACTCTGGGCACACTCTAATGCCCAGAGTCTAAAAGTGTGGTGCTGCTGGTGCGCTACCAGCCGCAAAACTGTCACGGGGGGCCCCATGACGGAGACTGCAGACAGGCCCCCTCCTCTCTTGAAATGCCCCTGTATCAGATGCAAGGACGGAATGGGGCTGTATATCAGCCCTGGCAGTCCGCCCTGCACTCGCTTGTGAAGGGGGGCATATTTAATTCAAGGGGGTGTGTTGCGAGTCACAGGGGCTGGCCTTGCGGCACGCCTCCATCTCTTCCCAGCCCAGCACAGCCGCCGCCTCCACCCTTCCATCTCCGTGAGATCATATTGATTCCGGAGCCATGGGGTGGAGGGCAGGGGACTCTTCCTTTCCCCCCTTCTTGAGCCGGTCCTAAGGCCATCGGTCCTTCTGGCATATGCCAGAAGTGCCCGATAGCCAGTCCGACCCTGATCAGATGTATCCTTAAAGGGTACTTCACTTATAGGGGTAAATTTACTTATGTGTTTGGTTGAGATTGCAATATCGGGTGTGCGTAGGAATTTTTTTCAACTCACAAACTTACTAAAGACAAATTTGGGGTGAGTTTGGGAGAGATTTCTCTATTTACACTGAAAAACTCGGGTGAGATTGAAAACACGATTAAATACACCATCGGCCAAACTCGATAGTACTTTCACTGAAAAGTATACAACTTGGTAATTTACCAAGAATCGTGTTTACAATCACGGGTGTAATTTTAGCAAACTCAGACCTAAAAAGAAGTTTCAAATAGACCACCTCCAGTCCTGAGGTGCGTGTTTTACTTAAAAATACACTGATCAGTGTGATTTGTGTATTTTTCTGCATCTATATATTGTTTTAAGGGTTAATTAAAAAAATAAATAAATGACGTAGGGTCCCCTCCCAAAAAGCATAACCAGCTCCGGGCGCCTCAGCTTTTCCTGGTTTCTAAAAATGCGGGGGGTGGGGGGGGGGGATTATTTGAACGAGCAGGATCCAGTCCTGGTTTTAAAAATAGGGGAAAAAATTGCGTGGTGTTCCCCCTATTTTTATATCCAGCACCAGACTCAAATCCGGCCGGGGTGTAACGCCACAGCCAGGGGACCCTTTCACCGGGTCTCTCTGGCCAAATGATTATCACCCCAAGTCAGTCAGCCCAAGCCGGGGATCCCAAGGGAGGTGAGGACCTCCCAATAAAGGGATCCCCCTCTCCCGAGCACCCCAGGCTTAAGCTGAAGCCCGGAGCTCTTCCCCGCACTCCTGCAGGGGTAATAGTGTTGAAAATAGAATTAAACTATTGTTTTTTACAATGAAACTACAGATGCCAGTGTGCCTGTCCTGTGGCACTTGTGGTACTACAAGTACCAGCAGGCGGCCGGCACCCATACCTCCACTGTAAAACAAATAGTTTAAAACCACAAGATACACACCATAGTAAGTAAAATGTATTACATACCTACCACACTCACACATACTTACCTGCTGCCAATTTTTTTTTTCCCCTATTTTTAAAACCAGGACTGGCTCAGCAGCCCAGTGCTGGTTCCTAAAATACAAGGGAACCCTACTTGTCTTTTTCCCTGTATTTTTAGGAACCAGGAGTGGCTGAGCAGCCCGGGGCTGGTTATGTATTTCGGGGGAGGGGGGCCCTATGTAATTTTTTTTTTTTTAAATTAACCCTTTATTCACATTAAAAAGACACAAGCAGCCTTCACAGATCTCACTGATATGTGCAGGCTGCTTGTTCGGGAGTGTTTGGCTGCTTTCAGACACTGCAAACATGGGTGAGAAAACTCGATCACATACAGTACACCATCGGAAAACACACTCTAAGCAAAACACGATTCTTGTTAAATTTGAGTGTTTCAGAAGCCTAAAATCACCGAGTTTCAGCGAGGCAAATCGACTTTCAAAACAGCAAAACTCGACCAGACACAATTGTTAGTAAATTTACCCCAAAAGAGAGATAAAAAGTATACATGTTGAATTGCTGCTTTAAGCTAAGCTCTTAAGGCTGCAACTCCATAATACTTAGAAAAATGCATAATTATTCTTCATTATAATTGATAACACACACGATTTTCTAATAAACCCTGAAATGATTACAACAGAATTTACAGTCTAAAAGCAAGTACACCATTTTGATCCTTGAAACAGGATTTAGAGGAGATTTTTTTAAAGGTGAAACCAGGCGGGTTTTGCATACACCCCCCCCCCCCGTTTCAAAGCTCATTGCATAAATCACCCACATTTTTTAATTTTCATAAAACCCTGCGCATTATGGGCCTGATTTAGAGCCGCTCGTAAGCTCCCGCTCGTTCGCACCGAGCGATGTTTGCCCAACTGCGCATGCGTACGGATCGTTATACGCATGCGCGAAACAGTCAGTGCGGCTGAAATTCATGTGCTCGCAAAATAGCGAATGCCTGATAATTTGAGTGACAGAATGAGGCGTTTGTGGGTGGTAACAGGGGAAGGTGCTTGAAAACGGGGAGTGGAGATCCGTTCGCAGGCGTGCTTAAAGGTCAAAACGGGCGTTTTATGGGTGTGCATAATTAAAACAGCAGCGTCATTGAGCACGTCACTGGGTTATTTTATAGCCAGAACTGCTCGCAAAATTGTGGTAGCAAAAACCAACCACAAGAATAGCGAGCAGCTCATACCCTGGTCGATGTACTCGATTAATCTAATAAATAGCGGACATGACGTAGGATGCGAGCGGCCAGGGGGCGTGGTTTCCCAAAAAACGACCGCAAGTTTTGTTCGCTCGTTCAGACCTAGAGGCGTGAACAGACCGCCAAGAGCGAATGGTTTATTTGAATAGCCACCCCTTTTTTTTGAACGAACGACCGCAAATAGCGACCGGCTCTGAATCAGGCCCTATATTTGCCGCTTAGGCCCAGATTTATAAATGAGTGATTTTCTTTACTTATTACTAATTTTAAATGGTGCTCCAACCAATCAGCTCCTGACTGTAATATTTCAAACACATGACAGTTAGGAGCTGATTGGTTGCAGCATAATTTGAGATTAGCGAGTGATAACAAGAATACAGTATCACTTGTTGATCAATCTGGGCTATAATCTGGTGCGTCCTTAGAGAGTAAATACATTGCTGCAGTACATGGTATGATCATTTGTAAATTATTTCTTTTACAGAATTTATAAAATGCGTAATTCATTTATTCTAGAGTCAACTGCAAGCGAGTCCATTAGTGGGTCTGATACTAGAAAAGCTCTTTGCTATAATCCTCGCTGAGGTTAATACATTCAATGACAGAGACTGGAAAGAGGTGATGCAGGTAACACTGATGAACATCCTGCAGGTTATACAGCCAGAACAGCTACTGCTAATCCCTACTCCTCTGCCTTGTTCCTATTATGAGGAAATGTGAGTAGCCAAACAGTATCTTATGTCATTTTATACCTGTTCTTTTATTTAGTAACTAAAGGAAACTGCTGTACTGATATTATTAGCAGATACCGTCCTGTTGTTAACATCGCTGCCAGCAATAGGTGATAATTATGATATGTCATACTTTGTACTTTGTAACGTATGTACAGTAGCAGCAAGTATCAACATTCATTGGGTCAGTGTATCATAGTCCTGTAACCCCAAGTGTCAGTGTATAATAGTCCTGTAACCCCAAGTGTCAGTGTGCTATTGTCCTGTAACCCAAGTGTCAGTGTGCCATAGTCCTGTAACCCCAAGTGTCAGTGTGCCATTGTTCTGTAACCCCAAGTGTCAGTGTGCCATTGTTCTGTAACCCCAAGTGTCAGTGTATCATAGTCCTGTAACCCCAAGTGTCAGTGTGCTATTGTCCTGTAACCCAAGTGTCAGTGTGCCATAGTCCTGTAACCCCAAGTGTCAGTGTGTCATTGTCCTGTAACCCCAAGTGTCAGTGTGCCATTGTTCTGTAACCCAAGTGTCAATGTGCCATTGTTCTATAACACCAAGTGTCAGTGTATCATTGTCCTGTAACCCCAAGTGTCAGTGTGCTATTGTCCTTTAAACCCAAGTGTCAGTGTGCCATAGTCCTGTAACCCCAAGTGTCAGTGTGCCATTGTTCTGTAACCCAAGTGTCAATGTGCCATTGTTCTGTAACCCCAAGTGTCAGTGTGCCATTGTTCTATAACACCAAGTGTCAGTGTATCATTGTCCTGAAACCCCAAGTATCAGTGTGCTATTGTCCTGTAACCCCAAGTGTCAGTGTGCCATTGTTCTGTAACCCCAAGTGTCAGTGTGCCATTGTTCTGTAACCCCTAGTGTCAGTGTGCCATTGTCCTGTAACCCCATGTGTCAGTGTGCCATTGTCCTGTAAACCCAAGTGTCATTGTGCCATTGTTCTGTAACCCCAAGTGTGAGTGTGCTATTGTCCTGTAACCCAAGTGTCAGTGTGCCATTGTTCTGTAACCCCAAGTGTCAGTGTATCATTGTCCTGTAACCCCGTGTCAGTGTGCTATTGTCCTGTAACCCAAGTGTCAGTGTGCCATTATTCTGTAACCCCAAGTGTCAGTGTGCCATTGTCCTGTAACCCCAAGTGTCAGTGTGCCATTGTCCTGTAACCCTGTCACAGTGTATCATTGTTCTGTAACCCCAAGTTTCAGTGTGCCATTGTCCTATTACCCCAAGTGTCACTGCACCATTGTCCTGTAATGCAAAGTGTCAGTGTACCATTGTTCTGTAACCCCGTTTCAGTGTGCCATTGTCCTGTAACCCAAGTGTCAGTGTGCCATTGTCCTGTAACCCCAAGTGCCAGTGTGCTATTGTCCTGTAACCCAAGTGTCAGTGTGACATTGTTCTGTAACCCCAAATATCAGTGTGCCATTGTCCTGTAACCCCAAGTGTTAGTGTGCCATTGTCCTGTAACCCAAGTGTCAGTGTGCCATTGTCCTGTAACCCCATGTGTCAGTGTGCCATTGTCCTGTAAGCCAAATTGTCAGTGTGCCATTGTTCTGTAACCCCAAGTGTCAGTGTGCCATTGTTTTGTAACCCCAAATGTCAGTGTGCCATTGTTCTGTAACCCTGTCACAGTGTATCATTGTTCTGTAACCCCAAGTTTCAGTGTGCCATTGTCCTATTACCCCAAGAGTCACTGTACCATTGTCCTGTAATGCAAAGTGTCAGTGTACCATTGTTCTGTAACCCCGTTTCAGTGTGCCATTGTCCTGTAACCCAAGTGTCAGTGTGCCATTGTCCTGTAACCCCATGTGTCAGTGTGCCATTGTCCTGTAACCCCATGTGTCAGTGTGCCATTGTCCTGTAAACCCAAGTGTCAGTGTGCCATTGTCCTGTAACCCCAAGTGTCAGTGTGCCATTGTTCTGTAACCCCAAATATCAGTGTGCCATTGTCCTGTAACCCCAAGTGTCAGTGTGCCATTGTCCTGTAACCCAAGTGTCAGTGTGCCATTGTCCTGTAACCCCATGTGTCAGTGTGCCATTGTCCAGTAAACCCAAGTGTTAGTGTGCCATTGTTCTGTAACCCCAAGTGTCAGTGTGCCATTGTTCTCTAACCCCAAGTGTCAGTGTGCCATTGTTCTGTAACCCCTAGTGTCAGTGTGCCATTATTCTGTAACCCCAAGTGTCAGTGTGCCATTGTTCTGTAACCCTGTCACAGTGTATCATTGTTCTGTAACCCCAAGTTTCAGTGTGCCATTGTCCTATTACCCCAAGTGTCACTGTACCATTGTCCTGTAATGCAAAGTGTCAGTGTACCATTGTTCTGTAACCCCGTTTCAGTGTGCCATTGTCCTGTAACCCAAGTGTCATTGTGCCATTGTGTTGTAACCCCATGTGTCAGTGTGCCATTGTCCTGTAAACCCAAGTGTCAGTGTGCCATTGTCCTGTAACCCCAAGTGTCAGTGTGCCATTATTCTGTAACCCAAGTGTCAGTGGGCCATTGTCCTGTAACCTCAAGTGTCAGTGTGCCATTGTCCTGTAACCCCAAGTGTCAGTGTGCCATTGTCCTATAACCCCATGTGTCAGTGTGCCATTGTCCTGTAACCCTAAGTGTCAGTGTGCCATTGTCCTGTAACCCCATGTGTCAGTGTGCCATTGTCCTATAAACCCAAGTGTCAGTGTGCCATTGTTCTGTAACCCATGTGTCAGTGTGCCATTGTCCTGTAACCCCATGTGTCAGTGTGCCATTGTCCTGTAACCCCAAGTGTCAGTGTGCCATAGTCCTGTAACCCCAAGTGTCAGTGTGCTATTGTCCTGTAACCCCAAGTGTCAGTGTGCCATAGTCCTGTAACCCCAAGTGTCAGTGTGCCATTATTCTGTAACCCCAAGTGTCAGTGTGCCATTATTCTGTAAACCCAAGTGTCAGTGTGCCATTGTTCTGTAACCCATGTGTCAGTGTGCCATTGTCCTGTAACCCCATGTGTCAGTGTGCCATTGTCCTATAAACCCAAGTGTCTGTGTATCATTGTCCTGTAACCCCAAGTGTTAGTGTGCTATTGTCCTGTAACCCCAAGTGTCAGTGTGCCATAGTCCTGTAACCCCAAGTGTCAGTGTGCTATTGTCCTGTAACCCCAAGTGTCAGTGTGCCATAGTCCTGTAACCCCAAATGTCAGTGTGCCATTATTCTGTAACCCCAAGTGTCAGTGTGCCATTGTTCTGTCTAGTAAGGGGCTCATCTGTCCCCACTCCTGAAGTTCTGCACATGCAAGCTCCAGCACGGAGAGAAAAGTCACTTACCTGCATCTGTACAGACTTCCGATTGGTGCCAGCAGAACAGGCATTGTGGGCCTGATTCATTACGGATCGCAACTGCAACAGCGTACACAGGGCCTGATTTAGCAAGGAACGCACGGATGCAGATGCACGCAATCAGCTGAAGTTCGCGGTCTGCGCATGTGTCTGGGTCGCAGTGTGCAAACCGCTCACTGCGTCCACAAAAGCGAGAGCAGTGAATACGCAGATCCAGGGAAAAGTGATTGACAGGAAGAACCGTTTTTGGGTGGATACGGGGATTGGTTGGTCGAACGCAGGCGTGCCAGTGCGTTCCCATACCGTTACAGGGGCGTGCATAATTAGCCACTGAGATGCCGGCTGCAGCCTGGCGTCCCTCAACGTGCAGGAAGTCTCTCATCTCCTGTGGCAGGGTCAGGTCTACCTTTAGTCTGTGTGCGTTTCTGATGTTACTCGATATTCCCGATGTCATCTCAGTCTTGTGCATCAGTACAGACGTTAGCGGACAGTAAAGGGGGCGGCATTATGTAGTGCTGGGCGCCTGCATCTTTGTGCTGCGATTCGCACGCACCCAGACTATGCGCATGCCACTGCGAGCGGGATGTGATTACAGTGACGCACAGGAATGGCTGAGTGATTGACAGGAACTTACCGTTTGGATCTGGTGACGGGGGGTGGTCAGGGAAACGCAGACTTGTCTGTGCATTTAAAAACCAGTCCAGGGGTTAAGGCCCTCATTCAGAGCCGCTCGCAAAAAGCAAGTGCTCGATCTGAATGACGGCGGCCATTTTTGTTTAGAAAGGCGGCCTCCTGGCTGCTCGCTAAGCTGTGGGTTACCACCCACAGCTTTAGTGAGTGACCAGGTGATGGTCGCGATGGTCGAGACCATCGCGACCATCGGGGCTTGCGACGAGACCCTTGCGGTAGGGTCTCGTCTACCGCAAGCCCCAGGTAGCTTCCTGCTCTATCAGAGCAGGAAGCTCCCTACTGACATCACTGGGGATGTCAGTAGAGCTGCCTACAAATGGCAGGCGTTCCTTTAGGAACGCCTCCGTTTGTCCGGCCACCCCCCCACCCCGCCTACAAAATGGGACGAGCTGTCGATCAACATCGACAGCCGCCCAGTTTGTAGTGAGCCCCGAAGCGAGAGAATTTCTCTCTCGCTCCATGGCTAGCGCACACGCCATGCGCACGAGGCGCATTCCCCACCATCGACCCACTTGCGAGCGCATAGGCGCTTGCGAACGGGTCTGAATGGGGGCCTAAGGCCCTCATTCAGAGCCGCTCGCTAGCGGCAGTACGCTCATTCCGAGCGATGTTCGCACATCTGCGCATGCGTACGGTTTTTAGTACGCATGCGCGAACCAGTCAGTGCGGCCGAAAATCGTTTGTACGCTATATAGCGAGTGCCTGCTATTTTGAGTGTCAGAATGAGGCGTATGTGGGTGGTAACAGGGGAAGGTGCTTGAAAACGGGGGAGTGGAATTCGAATGCAGGCGTGCTTAAAGGTCAAAACGGGCATTTTATGGGTGTGCATAATTAATACAGCAGCGTCATTGACCACGTCACTTGTTTTTTTTAACTCAGAACTGCTCGCAAAATAGCGGTTGAAAAAACCAACCACAAGAATAGCGAGCAGTTCATACGCTGTACGATGTACTCGATTAATCTAATAAATAGCGGACATGACGTATGGTGCGAGCGGCCAGGGGGCGTTTTTATCAAATAACCGAGCGTATGTTTTGCTCGCTCGTTCAGACTTAGAGGTGTGAACAGACTGCAATGTGCGAACGGATCATTTGAATAGCCACCCCTTGTTTTTGAACGAACGACCGCAAATAGCGAACGGCTCTGAATGAGGGCCTAAGTTCCTACGATTGCATACGCAGCCTCAGCCTGAGTACTCATTGCGTGCAGGAAGTTTAGCAGTTTGTGAGTGAAGATCAGGTCTGCCACAACTGTGCGTATGGGTTCGATGGTTCTCGATGTTACCGATGTTTTTGCTGTCTTGCTAACTAATGCGCATGTAAGTAAGGTGTAGGGGGCAACTTTATGTAGTGCTGGGCGTCTGCACCTCTTGTGTTGCTGCAGCAGTGCGATTGCATTCATTTGCATAATTTCGCAAAGGACGGGTGCGTGTGAACACAGCATTGCGATTCGTGCTGAATCAGCCCCTAAGACCGCTGTTCACCCTAGTGTAAAAAATGATAATGAAAGTAAAACGGAAAAAAAAAATCTCAAATATAACCACCAATCTAGCACTGCCATAGGAAACATCGCAGAGGTGAGGCGTGCCATACACCTATAGGCACTTCAATTAAATAAACTTTACATCTGGCTAGGGGGCATAGAGGGGGCGGAGTATCAGACTTTAAGTAAGATATTCTCTTACAGTGTCCACTCTCCTGGCTGAGCCTATATATCCCAAGTTTTCAGTATTCCCAAGAGAATGAAAGAAAAATATTTTTAGTTGCTATGGACCATCAAAAGCTGAGGTTTTTATCTGCCGTGGCCAAAACATTGTTTCCTCCACAATATGACATATACTGTACATAAGTTCATCCTTTTTATATTCCTCACAACATTTTCATTACAGCAAATGACGGTACTCCACTATTTACTGTTTTACAGCGTAATAGGTTTCAACGATGTCTATAAGTTAATGAGCACCGTAACAAGGATGAATGTATATTACTATATGAAGCGTCAGATGGAGTCTACTGTCCCTCAAAATGGTAAGTTACATCAACATCATATCCTATATACCGTCTTAGGGTGGCATTTCAATTTAAACTTGGCAAACACCATTGTATATAAATCAGTGGTGCTCCTTTCTTTTTAGTGGGACATTTAAGGTCCTGATTTGGAGTTGTACGTTGGTAGCAGTGATGCTACGTCATCGGACCACCAGCGCGACCATCGGTCGGTGCATCGTCTGAGTGCGCCGAAGGCTACTCAGAATGGCCGTCGCAGCCTCTTTAGTTGGGGCACGTAAATCTGCGTCGGAAGACGCCAAACACTGTCCTTGGCACTCCCGGAAAATGGGTGCGACATCATTTATTTCTGTTGTAGATTTAGGAGCACATTCAGACCCACTGGCAAGATGCGGTCGCTCGCAGGCAAAAAGGGGCCGGATATTTAAATTAAGCGCTCGCACTGCGTCACGTAGGGACGCCCTCTATGTCTTAGCGAGCTACCGCAATGAGCGCTCGCTAGTGTTTAAAGACGCCCCCTTCCCACTCGCAACACACGCCATCTCCGGGAATTGTAGGATTAGACGGTAACAGCGAGAGCCATCGGAGCTGCTCGCAGCCCACGGGGTTGCCTTTTCCCCGCCGCAAGCACTGCTATCAGAGGCGGATTTACCGCTAGGCAACGTAGGCGCGCGCTTAGGGCCCGGCCGCCGACGGGGATGTATAATACAGCAGGGCAGAAGGCATTTTGCTTGCTGCCACTGCCGGGAGCCAGCCAGCAGCAGCAGCAGCAGCACCACTCTGCTAGTCAGTGCCTCCTCCTCCCCTGCGCTGTGATCACGTGACATGAACATAGAGGGGAGAGAGGAGCCGACAACACAGGAGGAAGACAGTGAGCCGAGGTGGTGCTGCTCAGCTGCTGCATCAAAGGTGAGGTGCCAGTCAGTGGCATTAGTTTAATATCTGAAGCAGGAGAGCTCACCGCGGGGGCGGGGGTGTAATTAATTATTATTATTAATAGTCCTGCAGTTTAACAAATTCCTGTGGGGGGGTGGGGGGGAGCTGCCTTCATTCCCAGCTAGAGCAGGGGGGCATGGCGTGCTCCCTATAGTGCATTCATGAGCTCTACTTTTTTACCGCATGGAGGGAGCCAGACAGTGTCCTGGATACTCCCCTTCCTTTGCACAGCAAGCAAGTCCCTCTCCTTCCTCCATGCTGCCTTACTACACTGTGCACTGCACTCCTCCTCTTTTCCTGTGCTCTCTGGGATTAGGGTCCTCATTCAGAGGCTCTGAATGTTGGCGGCCGCTTGTATTTTGAAGTGCGGCCTCCCGGTCGCTAGCTAAGCTGTGGGTTACCACCCACAGCTTTAGTGACCGACCAGGCTGATGGTCGCGATGGTCAAGACCATCGCGACCATCGGGGCTTGCGACGAGACCCTTGTGGTTGGGTCTCGGCAACCGCAAGCCCCAGGGAGCTTCCTGCTCTGATCGAGCAGGAAGCTCCCCACTGACATCACTGCTGATGTCAGTGCGGCCGCCCACAAAACGGCAGGCGTTCCTTAAGGAACGCCTCAGTTTGTGAAACCACCCCCCCACCCCGCCTACTAAAAGGGGCGATCTGTCGATCAACATCGACAGCCGCCCCGTTGATAGCGAGCCCCGGAGCGAGAGAATGTCTCTCTCGCTCCGGGGCTTGCTCATGCGCAGGGCCTAAACATCGAACCGCTTGTGAGCGCTCAGCGCTTGCGAGCGGGTCTGAATGAGGTCCTGGGGCTTTACTGTGTAAATCTGTGAGTGTGCTTGATGTACTTCTGATTGTGCACTGTTATATAGTAAAAGAGAGAGGAGGGTGGATTTATTGCTCTGCTGCCATGTACAAGAGGAGTACTATTAGCATATGACCTGCTTCCCCACACTGTATAGGATTGTGTAGCTATATCGCTGCTCTGACTTATATCTCTGCAGCAGGGAAAGCTACACAAAGGCATTCATCTCTGAAAGGTAGTGATAAGGTTCTGCTAAGCTGCTGTCTGTGTATATATGAGGGTTACTGACCTGAAGCTGGCCACACACATGGCGATCTGCACACGATCAGCCAATGGGTACGATTAGTGTACGATTTCCCTTAAAACTCTCCTCGGCAGTTCTGCACACGATCTGCACACAATTTGGTGTCCAATCTTCATACGATCTCCCCTGCATCCGGACTCACAGGGCATCGCCTCCTAGATTGTCAGATCTGCCCTACTGCACGGCAGATCTGACGATGCCATGTGCGACCAGCGGGGACGCACATGCATCGTGATCGTGAGTGAGGACTCAGGATTTGGCCATATTTTACACGATCTGTCGTTCCAATGTATTGGAATCGGCCAGATCGGGTAAAATATCGCTATGTGTGTGGGCAGCTTAAAGGGGTGTATCCAGTCCACTACAAGATCTGAAAACGACCGCATGATTACGACATTGTAATCGTTCAGTCATTTGTCAGTCGTGTGATGAGCCTGCACTGAACGAGCAGTCGGTCAGTGTAGGCTCATCAATCATCTGAAAACATGCTCAACCTGACGATATCGTCAGATTGTCCAGCATGTTTGCCCGATGATAGATGTCTAAACGACCAGCAGGACCGCGCATCGCTGGTCGTTTTAGACACTTTTGCAAACGATTTGCAAACGACTGAACGATCAAACGATCGTTATCGTTCAACTTAATCGTCTAGTGGATACCCCCCTTAAGACTTGCCCTCTCACCTCCTTCATCACACCCCTTCTACTTTCCATCCTCTTCACTTCCCCTGCTTTTATTGATTGATGACTATGGAGCCTATTCATCAACACTAAAATAAAGATTTTAAGGACATTTTCCTTAAATAACATTATTTTAGTATTCATGAAGCCACTAAGCACAGGAGATATCACTGATATCTCCTTGCTAAGTCCCCCTGCGTTAATTTCCACACTCCCCATACATTAGTATGGGGATATGGAAATTATGGTATTCATCAAATTCCGAAAATTATGTATTTTCGGAATTTGATGGAGTTACTATTCGCCACTGAGAGGTGGCGAATAGCAGGACAGACTTACCTTCTTCCAGCTGTGCAGGTCCCCAGGCGTCTCCCTCCGGTGCTCTGATGCATCCTCTGGCTCCGTCTGCAATGCTGACATTGTGGTCTACCAGCAGAACACAATAAAGTTTAGGAAAACATTTTTTTTTTTTTTTCTAAACTGCACTGTGTGCTGCTGGGAGACCACATGACGGACCAGCAGGACAAAGCCGGAGGCGCTGCAGCGGGCAGGTAAGTGCGGACGGGGGGAGGTGAGCGGAGGGGGGAGGGTGCGCACACAAACTTACCTCAGCTGTAAGTAGTGCTGCACATGCGCTGGGTTTACGATTGTAACAGCGCATGCGCAGCATGGATTCCAGCTGCGGTAAGTTAGTGTACAGAGGGATAACTATCTATTTCCCGAAAAGCTGACATCGCAAAAATGAGAGCTTTTCGGAATAGATAGTTATGGGGAGGAGGAATGATGAATTCCTCCGGTAATTAGGTAGAACTCCATGCCAGTTTTAAACCTAATTACCTCCCTCGATATTTTATGTATAATGAATAGGCCCCTATCTCCATTATACTAACAAAAGGGATTTACCTCTTAGTGTGGAGCCTAGACATGTAATAAGGGCCCAATTTAACAACAATCAATATTAAACCAGTGGCATCTTGTTTAGTATCGCAGTGATACTAGCGAATATGCCGTTTGTATTTAACATTACTTACCCCTCCGGCGAGGTACAGCGGCGCCCTTCTCCTCAACGGCATTCTCCATCTTCATTCATATGTATTAGCTTTTCATTTTCATGTTCATTTTCATATCAATTTAATATATTGGCTTCTACTAAATATATTGCTTCATCTTTCTTGATTTGTTCTGTGCATTTCACCTATATCTTTACATTATCAGTAGAATTTGTCAATTGTCTATGCCTCTGCTGGGCCTCTTATGAATATACAGTAGCTCTATTCAGGCAGCAATATAGTGTCATGTTGGGGCCCATTTATCATTGTATATTTGTGGCCTAACCCCGGAAAACACCAGTTTTCGGGTGTTAACCGCAAATATTAAGTTTACCCCAGATGTATCACAGAGGGGCCGAGGCAGATATCTCCGATACCTGCTGCAATCCCTCCATTCCCGCCGGCAGCTGCATCCCCCATAAGTTTCTATGGGGGGATGGTTAACGCACATCTCCAATTGTTAAAGGACTGCACATGCACAGTCCTCCATCTGTGAGTCCAACGGTTGTGATGGTGGCGCCAGGTTGTCACCTTGGTCGCAGAGCCGGGATCACAGATGCAGCAGGAGATACCTGTTTCCTACAGACACCTCCTGCTGCATTTACATCTGAGATGGACGGAATTACACAGCTGCTTATGTGCGGCTCTGCCATTCCGTCCATCTATGAATCAGGCCCTCTGTCCCTGCAGCCAGCATTCAGATTTGAACTATCGGGCAGTTCCCATATTTTTTTTGAATCATGGCACCCTAGAGTATCAGCGTTTTTGTCACGGCACCCCTAATTTTTTATGTTTTTAGAAGTTAAATATAAGGAGGAAAAATGACAAATAATGTAAGGGGAATAAATAGGGAACGGAAATATGGTGTTCAGGATTGTTTAAGGAAGGGGGGGGCCCCAAATCGGTGTCTTGCTTAGGGCCCCATGAGGTCTAAGTCCGCCTCTGACTGCGATCAGTGCGGCCTGAAATACATGCAGGTGACGTGTACATTGATGCCTCGTTGCTAATTATGCACGCCCTTTAAACGGCATTTAGGTGGCCTGACACGCTTGCGTTCGCTCATCCACTCCCCCTGTTCACAAGCACCTTCCCGTTACCTCCCACAAACGGCGCTATCTGTCACTCAATGCAGCGACCTGATAGTGGCTTACGAGCAATCAAAATCAGATTGCAAAGAATGGCTTGCGCACGCACACTGCGAATTATACGCATGCGCAGATGAGCGAAAATCGCTCAGAGCTAGCGCAACTTAGCGACCGGGTCTGAATCAGGTCCTTAAATCCATCCGTCAAAGCTGCCGATGATCGGCGGATTCTCTAAAGCATCTAAAACAGACTAGTGGAGATGTTGGCAATAGCAACCAATCAGATTACTATATATCTATCATTTTTTTAGAATGCAATAGAGAAATGACAGCTATAATCTGATTGGTTGCTATGGGCAATGCCGCCAGTTTTCAGTTTTTAGACCAATGACCAAATGATTACATATTTGAATTAAGAAAATATCCTTGTTGCAGGGGTCCGTTGTGGGCAGAGTACAGACACATCCCAGATCTGGTTGGAGAGAAACTTTGGCGAGTTTAGTGGCTATGCAAACATTTCTGACTTCACACAGTGGAACACGATCTTCCAACATGTGAGTACTAATGAAGAGGGTTTTAAGTAGATCTTGTGGTCTTTCAAATTGACACTCTTTCTTGTTCCATCATTAATAACACGGAATAAATTGCCTCCTATCCTTTCAGGATGACATCATCAACAGTCTAAGCCCTACCCAGTTGGCACAATTGGTTGCACTGCGTACTGATAATGAAGAAATCATTTGCCAAATTGCAGGAAGAGTGCAGAAGTTTGTCCTTGATGATGCTTACCTATTCCTTGACACTTTGCATGTATCACTCACAGAGGTACAGTACAGTGACCCTTGTAAAAATGAACCATTGCTCTGTTAAATCCTCTTAACCTTACTGCTAAACATTCTAGTTAGATTTATTTTTTTCCTGCAAAAACTTTGATTCTCCCACATAATATATGAAAATATGTCGTGCTGTAGAACACTTATGTGGTTTATGTTTTGTAGAACACAAGGCCTAAAGATCTGAATATTGGCCGTCGTCTGCTGGCTTCTAATATTGCGGTCATCGCGCCAGTGCTGAGCAGCTATACCCAAACCGATTGGGAATATCTCATGATTTTCCGATTCAATGTTTTAACTTTAAGCATAGATAATACTCTGCTGTCCGACCTATTGGTCCCTGCTGATTGCAATGGCTACGTCACAATGTAAGTAAATCCTCTGGTGGAGAGAATGAAAGTGTTTAGCGATCGAGTGTCAATTTTTCTGCACATAATTTAAGGACTGTACCCGAATGGCCAACTAAACCCAATAATTGAAATATCAATGCTTTCCCCAAATCTCTCTTGTTGTTCTATTAAAAAAAGAATATATGGAGATTCCTCACTCATATTTAGAGAGGGGGATCCACAGATCATTACAGTGACAAGAAATCCAATCTAGATAAACCTGAAGTGGTTGGGAGAATTCATTGGTTCCTCATTACCGATACAGCTATTTGTTTTTTTAGTTTGAAGGTACTGATTATTGTACAATGTGCATTGTTGTCTTTCAAATGCTTTAATGGACTTCCAAGCTTCACTAGCAACACCACCAACAGTAGAGCACACTTTAAGTAGCGATTAGGCACAGACGCAAAGGAAACACCAAAGAATAGGGAGTTTGCATTTCCCATTGCTGCGAAATGACTGCCAAGCCACTGTGTGTGAGACTACCGAACAGCACAGAAAATGTTGTTACCTAGGAGACTGTTAGCCAGTCATCCAGGCTCAGGCAGCTACTACTACACAAAAGCAGCCTTTCTGTCTGCTCATTCCAGAGTGATCTAAAATTGAGACATTCCACTGCAATGGTTATACATGTGTCTTCTTACACAGGATAAATAGCACGCTAGTCCACTTCAGGGACGGTTTATCATATGCCGCATTTTAAATGGGGATAGGATAAGATAATATCGCTTACATTCGCAACATGAGAATAAAAATTTTCACGCAAATTTAGTAACAATCCCTTGCTAGGACACAGGCTCCGATAAGAGCTTGTCCCGGATTCGGCATCTGCGCACGTACTGAGCATGCGTGGCCGTCAGCCTGTTCACGCATCATCAGCAGGGGCAGACGGGGAGGGACTTTAATTAACGTTAAAGTAGCCCAGAAGTACCACAGGCTGACACCTAACACCTTGGTAGGGGCAAGCTGCTTGGTAAATCCAACAACATAGCAGCCCCCTTGGAACCTATGGGGGCTGCTTTGTGGACAGAAATCAAGGGACCATAGAAGATATCGGCAGGGCATGAGGAGGGTGGTATTTCCAGTGTCATTGTACAGGGTGGGATGCCCTGGGAGTGGTACCAGCCATACTCACCCTCCACTGCAACCTGCGCCTTGCTCTGTCTCATGGCTTCCACGCTGTCTTCACCCATAGTGCCGTGGGTTGTGTTCTGCCTCTCAGAGCGTTTGTAGGATGCTCCGAGCATCATGCCAGTGCTCCAGAGAAGTCTGGAGCCAGTGGGGGAACCAAGTCGTGTTGGATATCGGAGATGTTTGCTGTGGTCACACCTTCTTAAATCCTGGGGATGCTTAGAGCTTTAATCAATATGCCCCTAGAGAAATATAAACATCTGTTCATTCAGATACATTATTTAGCTTAGAGATGCAGAAGGTTTACTATACAGTGGATTTAGGGCCTGATTCAGCACGGATTGCAGGTGCGATTACGCACGCAGATGGGCGATTGTTGCAAACTGCGCATGTGGACGCATCGCAGTGCACATGCGAGAAGCCAACACTGCGATCACGCAGACCCATCACAGTTTGATTGTTAGGAAGTGAGCGTTTGTGTGGTGGTGATTTGTCGAAGAAACGCAGGCGTGTCAGTGCGTTTGAACGCCGTTACAGGGGCGTGGCTAAAGTAGCCACAGCGATGACATACACAGCCTGAGCTCTGACCGCTTACAGGAAGGTTAGCAATTTCTGAGTAAGGTCTGACCTTGTGTAATTGTGCGGGAGGCTCAGACGTTACTCGATGGTACCGATGTTTTCGCAGACTTGCAAGGTATTACGGATGTGAGTGAGGAGAAGTGGGCGTCGTTATATTGGGCTGAGATGGCAGTGCTATCACAGACATTAGCATATTTTCACAGCAGAACTGTGTGAGCTGAGGCTACCACGATGAAATCTGCGATCCGTATTGAATCAGGCCCTTAGTTTGTCTTTAAGTCTGCGATGGCTTCTGCTGTTTGTCTTTATGCCGACAGTAGTTAGTCTTCGCCATATTATAATGTTGCTCTTGCTTTGTGTTACCCAGTATAAAGGCCCTGAGCCTGAATTATGACGACTTCAGCCCAGACACCCGTCAGAGTCTTTTTGAAGCCATAGATAATAATGTGGAAACCCGCGTGACAGCCTCAGGTAAGAGTTATGTGAAAACTATATGAATAAAAAGTGCATCTCTATTTGCTGGTGAAGCTACGGCTGACCAAGTAAAAATTAATTCCAGTAGGATTTTTAGTTTTTACTGTGCTTTTCAAATAGTTTGATAGCATATAAAGAATTAGTTTCCATAATTGCTGTAGAATGTTCTAACTATAATTTCAGGACATTATGGGTGTGATGTACTAAGCATCGCATCCGCGAAGCGGTGCATCCTGCCTCTCATTGGGTACATACTGCGATTGATTACTGCGGTATGTACCTAGAAAGGCAAATAAAATCGCAAAGGACAGCTCTCCCGATAAGAAATGTCCTTTGCTATTCCCCGGAGAGTGGGACTTCTGGGTTTAACATCCAGAAGTCCCTTCGGCATCCTTCTGCGCATGTGCAGAAGGTTGCGGGAGGAGATGAGAGGGATCCGATTGGATCAATAGGCTTCTATTGGGCAATGCCACCTGAAGATGGCATTACCCACCAGGATAGTGCTTAGTACTTATCCGTCTGGGTGGCGCAAAGTGCAGTACTGCTGACAGCTCCCAGCATGTGTTGGCAGGGAGAGGAGAAAGAAATGGAGGATTTTACATTGCACAGAGCAGACAGAGCTCAGAGGGGCATATCAAAGCCTTTCTGCTCACTACATCATGTGACTTGGTTGATATAATAGTGTATGCCACTTTGAAGAATTATAAATAATTAAAATTATCCTGAAGAAACAAACCAAGGAATAATGGTAATTCCAAGATTTTGTTTAGCCTGCTACAGTGATTTATTACAAAAAACATATAGACACACTTTTTTAAAAATACTATCACTGCATTAGTTGCCTGTTTGAAATACTATAATCTGTACGCAAAGTAGTAGAGTTATAAGAAGGGAGGGAGGTGCCTGTTCAATCAGCTGATCAGGGGTGCCCAGAAGGGGTAGGCTGGAACTAATTAATTGGGCCTGGATTTGTCTGGTGGTCCTGGGCCACCCCTTGAGCGCCAGTTTTTTAACAGAGTGGGCATGGCCAGGTCCTACACGCTCGGCCACGCCAGATGTCTCACTCCGCAGCTGATTCAGGATGCAATTTAATTGCGAAGTTGTCATTGAGTTTAAAGAGTAACAGGTGACAGATGAAGTGAGGATATGTGCCTACGTAATGATGCTTAACCCACAACTCCAGTCTGCTCTATACCCAGTCAAGTACACATAGACACCCCCATTCCATACATATACACCATCCTCATATGCAAATCTAGATGCAGAGTGCAAAAGCTGGTGCAATGATATGGTACAGGCAGTCTTTGGTTCTGTTCCCAATATTTACTCACAACAGTAATGAGGGAACATAAATGCAGACCTGTGCTGACCACTTTATCCATGTCTACGAAATACAGGTCTCTGCCCCGTGAGCGGTGAAAATAGCAACATTGCAGTAACCAGACTTTTCGGCAGGTTCTCTGGGTTTGTTAGCTTTGCAGACTTTTCACGCTACATACTCATTTTCGATGGGGTAAGTTCACTTTCTCTACATATAGTAAATACAGATATTTTCATCCATGTCCATTAACACCTTTGCTAGTGAGGCATTTTATCACCCCTGTACTTAGTATATTTTGGCAGTTTTGCGCTGCTGACACTCTGGTGTAAATATACTAAGCGGCAGGTATGGTGACGTCTTCAATCCGCTGGATTTACTATTCAGCGGTTTGAACAGTGATTCTCAAACCACCAGCAATGCCCATCGGTTCACAAATGGCCACATCGCCGGCGGTTTACTCAAAGCCACCAGGCAACAAACCTTGCAAAACCGCCATATCTATCTGGCCAGTTGGAAGATAAGGGCAGTCATTAGGTATTGATTAAAGAAGCAAATTACATTAATACATTTCTTATAGGAGGCAATAATAATATTACAGTATTTTATTAATACATTAGGGGACAAAATAATTTACGTATTAATTTTATTAAAGAGTGTCTATTAATTATTTGTTAATTGAGAACAATAAAATGGCACCATCTTTCCAATTATAATCACCGGAAAGATGGCAAAATTGGAAACAGGTATTGGGAGGGGGAGGGGTTGTATCGGTTGGGGGAGGGTTACTGCTACCCTCCTAATTACACATAAGATATATCACTAGTGTACTTTAATCTCTATTTTACAGCTTTCTATTACTAATATGTTGAGTCCAGACCAAGTAGCAGATTTGGCCTTCACTGGTGATATACTCAGTAATGGAAATGAAGCCCAAATCCTGGGTGAACATTTGTCAGGAATGTCTTTCGCACAAGTAGATAGCTTCTTGACCAAGTTCGGGACCAATGCGGAGCAGGTAAGGGCCAGTCCTGGTTCTGCAACATAAGCAAAGTGTTGGCTGATCTAATGTATAAGATGCTTAGTCATTGTTTTGTTTTGTTCTTCTACAGAAAAACATAATATCCATTCAAAATGCTGATATCCAAAGATTGCTTTTCAGTGCTTGTTATGGCCAGGTCTCAGGCCAGTTTGCTACATTTACCACTGAGCAGTGGACGGACTATTTTCAGGTCAAATTCAGCCTCTTACTGTCGGCCATCACTGTGAGCGATATTCTGCTGATCCCAAATAACATTGACTGCAAGTCCTTCCAAGCCATGTAAGAGAGTGATTCACTGTATCCGAACCTGTACAGTATATAGTATCTATTGTTTGTATTGTACTGTATGCTCCATGCAGCAAGATAATGTCATTCAGATTAATTGCTAAACAATTCTTATTTTTTTTATGAACATGCAGCATGGCTGGATTTAGCAGTCGTTACAGCGCATATATGGATATTGTCAGACAAGGGATATTTGGCTATGCATACGGATACCTGTCTGCTCAGCAGTCAGCCACTGGTGAGAGCATCTACTGTATCTCTATTTTCTGCTGCCTTTGTGGCTTATGAATGGTAAGCAGGCTGTGGGCTGTTCACTGTATCTTATTTTCCATTTGTATTTGTTACAGGATCAGCATGCCCCCAAAACACAGGAGACAGCGGCGAGTGGCTCGTCACCAACCTGGGGGCATTCAGGGAAAAGGCCACCATTCAGGAAATTATAGTAGTAAATCCAGGCTTTCAAGTTGTAAGTACACAGAATATCTACTAGATAGAAGTGATATAGATAGATAGAAGGATTTGTGATAGATAGATAGATAGATATATAGAGATTGATACAGTAGACAGATAGATAGATAGATAGATAGACAGATGTGAGATAGATAGATAGATAGATAGATAGATAGATAGATGTGATATAGATAGATATATAGATGTGAGATAGATATATAGATAGATAGATAGATAGATAGATATAGATTTATATTAGATATGAGATAGATAGATATTAGATAGATAGATAGATAGATAGATATTAGATAGATAGATGATAGATAGATAGATGATAGATGTGATATAGATAGAATAGATGGATGGATGGATGGATGGATGGATGGATGGATGGATGGATGGATGGATGGATGGATGGATGGATGGACAGACAGTATTGATAAAGATTTTGTTTCGCTTTCTGTGATTGGCAGATTCTTGCAGTCCAATACCTCAAAGCCGAGCAGCTGGGCCCATACCTTGCAGACATCTCTGTCTTGTCAAACATGGATACGATGACTACGGTCTTCACTGCAATAAACAGCCAAAATGTTTTCGCCTTTCTCAATTCATTTAATGAGGCCGCTAGCAAGGTACAGTGTATTCATACAGCAGTTTGTGTAACCATTGCTCAGGTCAAACCTTGAGTGAAAGCTTGCCCTATTACTGACATTAGCTATGCATAGTAGTTTTTCATTTTACTGCCATCTAAAAATGTTATTTGATTGGCAAAAGTCCAAACCTGATAAAACTGTGCATGTCATACTTTAATTCAGACTGAAATGAACGAGACTGTAGGTAATAACGTGCGATCTTTGGTTTCCTATTTCAGAAGGGGATCACGGAAATAAGTAGACAATCTGCAAAGTTGTTTCTGGGAGAAACTTTCTGCAAGCTTGTATCCCTCTTACCATCATTCACTGCAGATAATTACGCCAGCTTATTCCGTATACAACTGAAGCTTGTTTGTAATGTGGTCGATGCTAAAATTCTGGGCTACTTAACAGATGTCAGCTGTGACTCCTATGCTGCCACGTAAGAAAAAAGTTTTAATTCCGTATACAATGTATATTGGTAATTGTTTTGTGTAATGATTAACTCATAACATCTTTTCTGCCTTCAACAGGATAGGGGCTTTAGGCGACACTGAGAACCTCGAGAAACCCTCTGATGTATGGAACTATATGGAATCATATCTACAGAAACAACAAGGAAGCACTGGTAAGGTGTAAAGGCTCAATAGACACGACGCATTTCGCATTTCAGTACATAACACCATGTGCCTGAAGGCTCTTACAGGAGAACAGGGTCTCAGCCAATGCTTTGCAACTACAGCCAACTGCTCCATTCATTTTATCCATAGGGCTACTGTTTTTTGTTCTTTAATCTGATTCCCTGGAGAAATTGCTATAAGCAATGCCATTGATTAGACAAATTCAATATAGTGTGGATTCCACTTATTGCACCATCACTGGTCTCTAGGATCATCGGTTGAGACTCTCTGAAGTCTTTTAAATGAAGGTCTCCGTTAAAGGGCACCTTGGTTAATTATGTAATATAGTTAAAGGGGGGGGGGGTAATTATTGAGAAAGGAGTTGGAAAGGGATCAATATGGTTAACAGTGCTAAGAGTTACCAGAAAATGTCTTGTGAGCTATAACGACAGCTTTAGGTTTTTTAGGTTCTAACTCAATTTTTGATCTTTTGATAGTACATATATTTGCATATCATTTGCATCCTCTTGTCCTTAAGTTCTCTTACGATTTAAGTAATGCCAATGTGCTTCCCTACTTATAATAGCACATAACCTAATGGAGCGAAGGAATCTTTTAAAGGCATTACTGACCAAGGGCCTGATTCAGAAAATGGATGTTAATGCCGTCGTTGCTGCGATTATGTACACGGCAGCTGTGCCAGGATTTTTTATTGATATGATCACTGGCGGCTTCGCAAATCTAACTGACCGCGTGCAAAGATGCAGCATCAGGCACAGATCATTTGATCATCGGTCTTCTGAGTAACTCCGTGGTCATGGAGATTGCCTGCGGCAACTGAGATTCCGGAGCCATATTATCTGCTTATGGGATCTCAGGCACAGAGAGATAGATCTTCTCACGCGCGTACGTTGTGAGCAGTGTGACTGGAATTCATGAGCAGACCACCGAACAATCGCTCAACTGTGTAAATATCTGCATTGCGTCCATCTCTATATCAGGCCCCTATTAAGGAATGCTTAAATTCAGCAACAGAGTATAGACCATCTGGCCATCGTCCTTTGGTTCCATATTGGATTGTGTAATATGGCCATGTTTTCTGCTCTCTCCATCTGGTCTTAAGCTAATGAGTAAAAAGTATATGTCGTTTAGTTAACACCGCAATGAAACATCACTTTAATAGAACAAGTGTTACTTTTCATCTTCAGGGTCCATAGGGTCCACAGGGATACCTTGGGGGTGTAGCATACTTGCCAACCCTCCCTCATTGTCAGGGAGACTCCCTGAAATAGCAGCAATCTCCCTGTCTCCCTGAAGAGTCTACCAATCTCCCTCATTTCACCTTACCCTCATTATGACACTGTTATATAAAAGAAAAAACAGAGATATATACATTCAAATGCGATCATTAGTATAATTTCCCTGCATTGGTTATAAGGCACAATGATCCCTATGGTTACATATATGTTCTGAGAAGTATCAGTATATTTTCATCAACATAGATCTTACTAACTGCTTTGGGGCTCATTTACATGTGGATGCAAATCAATTTTATGACTCGCCTCTCAGATGTAGCAGTACACGCCCAGTTTAACGCGCGCTCGTAGGTGCTGCTTTCACAATCTCCCTGAAAAGCTTTTTCAAAAGTACGCAAGTATGGGTTGTAGGTGGTGGTTAAGGACTGGACACCAAACAGTTAACCTTTTGAGTACTTGTTTTCAACTTAATAAACACATTAATCAAAGTAGTAAATCATTTCTGTAGAGAATAGAAAACTCCTGTACAGCCTAAAAATACATAGGAAACCTTATAGAAATACAGCAAGTTCCATTTTTACGTCCCACAAAAAAAGCATTTTACTAGGCCTTAGAATACAATTTGCAGATTTATCCACTTGAAATTATCCGCCCCAAGGGATGGCAACGTGCGCCACTCTATCTGTTGTGGAACTACACCTCCCAGCATGTCTTCTCACAGATTTGCTGTTAGGGAATGGTAAAACTGTGGGGGGTCATGCTGGGGTGTGTAGTTCCACAGGAGCTGGAGCGCCACACGCTGCTTACCCCTGATTTACACTTTGCTGCATCAAAGGGAATTGCACTTTTCTCATGGTGCCAGTTCAGAAATATACAGGTTTGGCGCAAGGGGGGATTTTACCATCTAAAGATGCACACAGGCCATGCTATGATATTACAGCTTGTATGGACTCAACATCATATACAGAATAGAACTGTTAGCAAAATGTGATGTGTAACATATAACATGTATGTCTAGGTTCAGCCTGCAGCGGTGGCAAGGTGGGCTCTAGAGAATGGATAACTAAGAATCTCGGAGTGTTTGCCCATTATTCACCCTGGTCTTTCATTGTTCAGATGTACCCCACTGTAAATGTGGTGAGTCTTGTTGAAATATTTTTTTCCTCTGTGTTACACCCTTCTGTAATGTGGAAATGATGGAGTTTCCTCGTCAGGCAATTAGAAAGAGCGCCAAACAATCAGTGGGGTGAGATTTGCATAGCAGAACACAACTAATGTACATTGGGGCAGATTTAATAAGGCGCGATGTCGCCTCACACTACTCCCCCATGACAAAAACTTAACAACGTTTTACTATTCAATTAGATGATTGTGGTAACTTAAGGTGGATTTTAATTGATACCTCTATAGATGGCAATAACTTTTTAAAGGTATTTATTGTTATGTTAAAGGGCAGAATTTGGTGCAGTATTTCTGACATACCCCTCGTAATGAATAATTATGTATATAATAGAGATGTGCGGTTCAGTTTTCCTGAAATACGAACACACCCAAACTTAAGGGTTTCGAGTCGAATTGAGTCCAGTTCAGAATCACTTTGGGGTTCTGAGTGTACCCGAGTCCCTGCTCAGGTCTGCTGTCAGTTCTGAACTCGAATTTAAAAAGTGAAATCGGGATAGATAGATAGATAGATAGATAGATAGATAGATAGACAGATAGATAGACAGATAGATAGATGTGAGATAGATAGATAGATAAATGTGTGAGAGAGATAGATAGATAGATAGATAGATAGATAGATAGATAGATAGATAGATAGATAGATAGATAGATAGATAGATAGATAGATAGATAGATAGATAGATGTGAGATAGATATTAGGTAGATAGATATTAGATAGATGTGACATAGATAGATAGATAGATAAATGTGAGATAGATAGATAGATAGGTATTAGATAGATGGATATTTGATAGATAGATAGATAGATAGATAGATGTGAGATAGATATTAGGTAGATAGATATTAGATAGATAGATAGATATTAGATAGATAGATAGATAAATGTGAGATAGATAGATAGATAGATAGATATTAGATAGATAAATAGATAGATAAATGTGAGATAGATAGATAGATAGATAGATAGATAGATAGATAGATAGATATTTGATAGGTAGATAGATATGAGATAGATAGATAGATGTGAGATAGATATGAGGTAGATATTAGATAGATAGATAGATAGATAGATAGATAGATATTAGATAGATAGATAGATAAATGTGAGATAGATAGATATTAGATAGATAGATGGATATTTGATAGATAGATAGATAGACAGATATGAGATAGATAGATAGATAGATAGATGTGAGATAGATATGAGGTAGATATTAGATAGATAGATAGATAGATAGATAGATAGATATTAGATAGATAGATAGATAGATATTAGATAGATACAGTATATAGATAGATATGAGATAAATAGATATGACATAGAAAAATAGATATGAGTTAGATGATAGATAGATAGATAGATAGATAGATAGATAGATAGATAGATAGATAGATAGATAGATAGATAGATAGAGTAAAGCTGGGTATACACACTGCAATTTTTTCTTCAGATCGACGAACTCTCGAAAGTGTCCTTGCAAGGAAAACCTCCGATAGTCAGTGGTGAAGCATAGACACTAAACAATTATTTCTTCTGATCCTACAATTAATCTTTCCTATCGGTCAGAAGGAAAGATTGTGTCCCTGTACACACTGCATAAATTACATAGGTCTGCGAAATTTAAGGTATTGAAAGCTTTTTTAATAATACTTTAATATTCTTAATTATACTCCTGTGTACATCAAGATATAGTATATTAAAAAAAAATACCATATCACATTTACCTATAAGGGGGTTACATACATTTATATGAAAAAAAAAGAAGTTTAATTGTTTTTGACACATTTATGGTGAAATACAAAGAAGTGTAGATGATATAACTGTGTTTTTGTCTTAATTACATAATAAAATAAAAATAAAATCAAACAATAATAGAAACAAAACCATAATTATTGAAAAAATCATTAATATCTTGTTTCTTTGTCTTCAAACTTTGTTTTGTCGCTTTTCGCTTATAAGCTTTTTCTATGTCGTCTCTGTGTATCATCCAGCAGTAGTCAGCCATCATGCTCATGTCCCAACGACCTTCGTGTCTTCCTTCTATATCTTTGACGTCTTGGTGGAACCATTCACCCTGTTCTTCACTGTAGTCTCTGAAATTATTCAGGAAACGCTCAATATGGGAATTCAAAAAAATGTACCTTTTAAACTCATATTGTAGCCAAGGTTTCTGGAACTATTAAGCATTTCCCTGACAATTTCTTTGTAGTTTGGATTCTTGATATTGCCTAAAAAATTTTAAATCACTTGTTTGAACGAAGTCCAAAGTTTTTAAAAACAGCTAAAATCATGTCATTTTTGCAATCCAAAAACCAAAATTCGGATTTAAATTCCAAATTCAGAACTGCTGGAAGATCATATCTGCGACTCAGATCTGCTCAGGAGAATAGAACCGTGACTTGGATCTGTCCGGATTCACGAACCTCGAGTGGATTCAGATTTCTGGAGAACCGAACTGCACATCTCTAATGCTAATCTAAGTAGGGACGTCCATCGGTGGAATAACCATTGATGGCGTGGATCCACGCAAATAAATGTCTGTTCATATACATATCAAACATGTTTTCTAAACATCATTAAAACAAATATCAATGCTATTTCTTTTCTATGTGTATTTTCCAGATAGAAGTAAATGACCTGATGACCAGCGATCAGTTGGCCTCTGCGAGCGCAAGTCCTGACATTATTTCTAATGCCACAGCGATCTTTTATTTGGTATCCGGATTTACCGGGGGCTATGAAACTACAGCCAACTATATATCCATAGTGTTATCCCTTTCATCACAGGTCAGAATATCAAACACTAACAAGATTATCTAAAAGCTAAATGTTTACACAAATGATATATCTGCTGAACCATCGTCTAATTAGAAGAGTTTGATATATCCTATGGGCCTTGGCTCTTCATTAAGTCACATAAGATTTTTTTCATTTTTTTTGACAACTCCCTGGAAATCCCAGGATGCTATACACCTCATTTTCTTCCTGTTCAGTTAATCTCATTCTGTAATTTTTTATGTTATCTCAGCTCCTTACCATAAGAACGAGAGACACCTTGTTAAAAGTCGCAGCGGAAAAGATATTCAGCATATTGGACTCTCTTTCCCCATCAGCGACCCAGGGCTTGGTAAAAAATCTGACTGCGCTCCTCCCCGGTATGAATTCCACCTACTTGGAATCCATACCCATGGATATTTCGTGCGAACAGTTTCAGACCATGTAAGTAAAGTAATTCCACAAACTGAATGCACTAGATCCTACATTCCCAACCAGTGAACCCTGTACTACCAGCATTGGATTACAGGTCCAAGGGGTACTTCAGTCTTTTTAATCTAATCTAAAATGTTTCACATCATGCTACAGGAGGGAAGGGGGTACTGCATAAGGCAAAATATTCTGTAACATTGTCCTAAATCAAGTCATACTTGCCTACTTTTGAAAAAGCATTTCAGGGAGATTGTGAAAGCAGCACCTATGAGCACACGGTAAAGTGGGCGTGTACTGCTACATCTGAGAGGCGTGTCATACATGTGATGGGCGTGTACTGCTACATCTGAGAGGCGTGTCATACATGTGATGGGCGTGTACTGCTACATCTGAGAGGCGTGTCATAAAACTGATTTACATCCAAATGTAAACGAGCTCAAAAGCAGTTACTAAGATCTATTTGTTAATGAAAACACACTGATACTTTTCAGAAAATGCATGTAGCTATAGGGATCATTGTCCCAGTTATAACCAATACAGGGATTATAACCAATAACCAATACTAATTATCCTATTTAAATGTAAATATATCTGTTTATTTTTATATATGACATCTTCAGAAGGGGGGTAAGGTGTAATCAGGGAGATTGCTAGCATCTTCATGGAGACAGGGAGATTGATGCTATTGCAGGGAGTCTCCCTGGCAATGAGGGAGAGTTGGCAAGTATGGAACAAGTAGATCAGGTATCAGTGTGCCACTGCTATGGGGCCCCACGTGTCAGTGAGCCATTCTACTAGGACTTCAGGTATCAGCGTGTCATTGTCTTAGGATCTGAATTGTCAGAATGCCATTGTCCTGTAACCCCAAGTGTCAGTGTGCCATTGTCCTGTAACCCTAAGTGTCAGTGTGCCATTGTTCTGTAACCACAAGTGTCAGTGTGCCATTGTTCTGTAACCCCAAGTGTCAGTGTGCCATTGTTCTGTAACCACAAGTGTCAGTGTGCCATTGTCCTGTAACCCCAAGTGTCAGTGTGCCATTGTTCTATAACCCCAAGTGTCAGTGTGTCATTGTTCTGTAACCCTAAGTGTCAGTGTACCATTGTCCTGTAACCCCAAGTGTCAGTGTGCCATTGTTCTGTAACCCTAAGTGTCAGTGTACCATTGTCCTGTAACCCCAAGTGTCAGTGTGCCATTGTCCTGTAACCCCAAGTGTCAGTTTGCCATTGTTCTATAACTCCAAGTGTCAGTGTGCCATTGTTCTGTAACCCAAGTGTCAGTGTGCCATTGTTCTGTAACCCTAAGTGTCAGTGTGCCATTGTCCTGTAACCCCAAGTGTCAGCGTGCCATTGTCCTGTAACCCCAAGTGTCAGTTTGCCATTGTTCTATAACCCCAAGTGTCAGTGTGCCATTGTTCTGTAACCCTAAGTGTCAGTGTGCCATTGTTCTATAACCCCAAGTGTCAGTGTGCCATTGTCCTGTAACCCCAAGTGTCAGTGTGCCATTGTCCTGTAACCCCAAGTGTCAGTTTGCCATTGTTCTATAACTCCAAGTGTCAGTGTGCCATTGTTCTGTAACCCAAGTGTCAGTGTGCCATTGTTCTGTAACCCAAGTGTCAGTGTGCCATTGTCCTGTAACCCCAAGTGTCAGTGTGCCATTGTCCTGTAACCCCAAGTGTCAGTGTGCCATTGTTCTGTAACCCAAGTGTCAGTGTGCCATTGTTCTGTAACCCCATGTGTCAGTGTGTCATTATTCTGTAACCCCAAGTGTCAGTGTATCATTGTTCTGTAACCCCAAGTGTCAGTATACTATTGTCCTCTAACCCCAAGTGTCAGTGTGCCATTGTCCTCTAGCCCCTAGTGTCAGTGTGTCATTGTCCTCTAACCCCAAGTGTCAGTGTGCCATTGTTCTGTAACCCTAAGTGTCAGTGTGCCATTGTTCTGTAACCACAAGTGTCCGTGTGCCATTGTTCTGTAACCACAAGTGTCAGTGTGCCATTGTTCTGTAACCACAAGTGTCAGTGTGCCATTGTTCTGTAACCACAAGTGTCAGTGTGCCATTGTCCTGTAACCCCAAGTGTCAGTGTGCCATTGTTCTATAACCCTAAGTGTCAGTGTGCCATTGTCCTGTAACCCCAAGTGTCAGTGTGCCATTGTTCTGTAACCCTAAGTGTCAGTGTACCATTGTCCTGTAACCCCAAGTGTCAGTGTGCCATTGTTCTGTAACCCTAAGTGTCAGTGTGCCATTGTTCTGTAACCCTAAGTGTCAGTGTACCATTGTCCTGTAACCCCAAGTGTCAGTGTGCCATTGTTCTATAACCCCAAGTGTCAGTGTGCCATTGTCCTGTAACCCTAAGTGTCAGTGTGCCATTGTTCTGTAACCACAAGTGTCAGTGTGCCATTGTTCTGTAACCCCAAGTGTCAGTGTGCCATTGTTCTGTAACCACAAGTGTCAGTGTGCCATTGTCCTGTAACCCCAAGTGTCAGTGTGCCATTGTTCTATAACCCCAAGTGTCAGTGTGTCATTGTTCTGTAACCCTAAGTGTCAGTGTACCATTGTCCTGTAACCCCAAGTGTCAGTGTGCCATTGTTCTGTAACCCTAAGTGTCAGTGTACCATTGTCCTGTAACCCCAAGTGTCAGTGTGCCATTGTCCTGTAACCCCAAGTGTCAGTTTGCCATTGTTCTATAACTCCAAGTGTCAGTGTGCCATTGTTCTGTAACCCAAGTGTCAGTGTGCCATTGTTCTGTAACCCTAAGTGTCAGTGTGCCATTGTCCTGTAACCCCAAGTGTCAGTGTGCCATTGTCCTGTAACCCCAAGTGTCAGTTTGCCATTGTTCTATAACCCCAAGTGTCAGTGTGCCATTGTTCTGTAACCCTAAGTGTCAGTGTGCCATTGTTCTATAACCCCAAGTGTCAGTGTGCCATTGTCCTGTAACCCCAAGTGTCAGTGTGCCATTGTCCTGTAACCCCAAGTGTCAGTTTGCCATTGTTCTATAACTCCAAGTGTCAGTGTGCCATTGTTCTGTAACCCAAGTGTCAGTGTGCCATTGTTCTGTAACCCAAGTGTCAGTGTGCCATTGTCCTGTAACCCCAAGTGTCAGTGTGCCATTGTCCTGTAACCCCAAGTGTCAGTGTGCCATTGTTCTGTAACCCAAGTGTCAGTGTGCCATTGTTCTGTAACCCCATGTGTCAGTGTGTCATTATTCTGTAACCCCAAGTGTCAGTGTATCATTGTTCTGTAACCCCAAGTGTCAGTATACTATTGTCCTCTAACCCCAAGTGTCAGTGTGCCATTGTCCTCTAGCCCCTAGTGTCAGTGTGTCATTGTCCTCTAACCCCAAGTGTCAGTGTGCCATTGTTCTGTAACCCTAAGTGTCAGTGTGCCATTGTTCTGTAACCACAAGTGTCCGTGTGCCATTGTTCTGTAACCACAAGTGTCAGTGTGCCATTGTTCTGTAACCACAAGTGTCAGTGTGCCATTGTTCTGTAACCACAAGTGTCAGTGTGCCATTGTCCTGTAACCCCAAGTGTCAGTGTGCCATTGTTCTATAACCCTAAGTGTCAGTGTGCCATTGTCCTGTAACCCCAAGTGTCAGTGTGCCATTGTTCTGTAACCCTAAGTGTCAGTGTACCATTGTCCTGTAACCCCAAGTGTCAGTGTGCCATTGTTCTGTAACCCTAAGTGTCAGTGTGCCATTGTTCTGTAACCCTAAGTGTCAGTGTACCATTGTCCTGTAACCCCAAGTGTCAGTGTGCCATTGTTCTATAACCCCAAGTGTCAGTGTGCCATTGTCCTGTAACCCCAAGTGTCAGTGTGCCATTGTCCTGTAACCCCAAGTGTCAGTTTGCCATTGTTCTATAACTCCAAGTGTCAGTGTGCCATTGTTCTGTAACCCAAGTGTCAGTGTGCCATTGTTCTGTAACCCAAGTGTCAGTGTGCCATTGTCCTGTAACCCCAAGTGTCAGTGTGCCATTGTCCTGTAACCCCAAGTGTCAGTGTGCCATTGTTCTGTAACCCAAGTGTCAGTGTGCCATTGTTCTGTAACCCCATGTGTCAGTGTGTCATTATTCTGTAACCCCAAGTGTCAGTGTATCATTGTTCTGTAACCCCAAGTGTCAGTATACTATTGTCCTCTAACCCCAAGTGTCAGTGTGCCATTGTCCTCTAGCCCCTAGTGTCAGTGTGTCATTGTCCTCTAACCCCAAGTGTCAGTGTGCCATTGTCCTGTAACCCCAAGTGTCAGTGTGTCATTGTCCTGTAACCCAAAGTGTCAGTGTGCCATTGTCCTCTAACCCAATGTGTCAGTGTACCATTGTCCTCTAACCCCATTTGTCAGTGTACCATTGTCCTCTAACCCCATGTGTCAGTATATCATTGTTCTGTAACCCCAAGTGTTAGTGTGCCATTGTCCTGTAACCCCAAGTGTTAGTGTGCCATTGTCCTGTGATTCCAAAGAAGTAATGGCCTATAAAATGTTTGTGCAAATGCAACAGACCTTAGGAACAATTTATGGGTGCTGTATTTTGAATCTCGACCAGGTTGTGCACCTCTGCTGCTTGTTACAGAAATGCAACTATAGTAACTGTGATGTTTAAAATTATTTCAAATCGTTTCTCAAATTGGTTCATGGACCCTGTTGTAAAGTTTGAACATTTGTGAGTTATCCAAAAACTTCCAAATGAGCATGAAATTCAGGCAACGCAGACAGTTTTGACCATGTCCAAGCTTGCTGGAGTTTAATGGCCTCATTGTACAGTATTATTAACAGGATATTATCAATATCCTAACACACGGGATTCAGGGGGCAGAATGCCATCCCTTTTTAACAGTTTTCCAAGCAAACGGCCGCTTAATGGCCTCATTGTACAGTATTTTTAACAGATTTCCACGCAAACGGCAAACTTTGTAATGTTCCCTGTTCACATATAAGAAAGATATATAATCATTTTCTATGCTGAACTGGGCAACATGTGATCGTTTATTTTATTGTCTTTAAGAACTTAAATGCAAATCACATATGTGAATTTGAACTGCAAATACAATCTTTGAACTGTTGTCGGGATGCCGGGGAGTCATGATCACAGGGGCGTCAAGATAGGGGGAAAGCGGATACCAATTACCCGGGGCCCGGGCTGGCTGGGGGGGGCCTGGCACCACCCCTCTCCCCCTTACATCACTCTGCTGTGTGCTGGGCTGCACTGGGAGATTGCTCACAGCTGCTAAGCAGCAGCCACAGCCGTCTCCTATGCCTGTGGGGGGAGCAATCACACTGATCATGCCCCCCACTGGCTATGTGCCAGGTTGAGGGGCACCCCCTCCCCAGCGTGCAGCAAAAATTTTTGTCCTAAGAGGGTGTTGCCATGCCTCCAGCTATTAGGTCACACCCCCTTCACCCGGGCGCGGCTGTTGGCGCGCCTGATTCTGGAGCCGGGATTCTGACTGCCGCCATAATTCCTGCGCCGGTATTCTGATCGGCGGCATCCCGACCTCCGGGATGGTGACTACATCCCAAACTACCAACATTGTTCTGGGACACAGTACTTTCAATAAATGCTTCATAAAATACTTTGGTCCTGCTTCTGTGATGGACACTGTAGCGTCCGCGTGCTCCTTTACCGGTATTGTTTTTAGTACGGTATACAAATACCACTACAAGCCCATCCCTGGTGTACAAGCATGCATCTGTAACTGCAAATGCCCTCTTTGTGCACCTATAGGCACCACCATCGAAACCTGCACCTGCCCTATGCTAATGCTGATTCTCAGTCGGAGTATGGCCTCTACTGTGAACGATTATGCATCTGAGTGTGCAACCACTACAGCGACACGCCTGCGTCACTCCCATAACACGCCCAGAAGGCGGTACATCTCCGTGCATCCGCATAGCCACCTCCCTGTCACTGCCCAGGAACGCCCAATACATTTTTAAGACATTTCAGAGACTGAGCATCTCAGTTGGAAGCGTGACTTACTGTAGATGCATGCGCAGAATAAAAGTAACGGTCAACTGCAAGCGACATCGACATTGCAGTTGACTAGTAATCAGGGCTTTGGGGTTTTGTTACCTCACAATGGAGAGTGATAAAGTGGAGAGTTATAAAGTACCAACCAATCAGCTACTGTCAGTTTACAGGTTGTGGGGCAGATGTACTAAGCTCTGGAATGTGATAAATTGGAGAGTGATAAACTGCCAACCAATATGCTCCTAACTGTCAGTTTACAGGCTGTGGGGCAGATGTACTAAGCTCTGGAATGTGATAAATTGAAGAGTAATAAACTCCCAACCAACATGACAGGAGCTGAGTGGCTGGCAGTTTATCACTTTCCTATTTATCACTTTCCAGAGCTTAGTACATCTCACTTTGGGCTCTATTTACTACAATCCGCATATTGAATGCAGATTGTAGTGTGATATTAACGACTGAATTCGCATTGCGAATTCAGGCAATATCACAGGGATATACTACAAATCCCTTGCAGGGACAGAGCTTGCGAAAAAGCTCTGTCCCTGCGAATCCCCTTCGGAGCCTTATCATGGTATTTTCGTAAAAAATACAGTGACAAATTGCCCGCGCATGCGCCGACTGACCGCCGCTGCTACCCCCCAGCGCTAAGCCCCGCCCCCTGTTGCTAAGCCCCGCCCCCACCAATCGCGGGCCCCCTTTGACCCCCCCCTCCGCCCCGTGACCCCCCGTCCCTTAATTACACTTACCTGCATGATCCGGGCCTCCGGTGATGTTCTCCATGCCTCCGGTCAGGTGATCTCCCATACTGCACTTGGACCCGATCACCTGATGACCGGGCAGCAGTGCACTATGGGAGACCAGCGGCCCGATCACCGGTCCCTGGAGTCAGGTAAGTAATTTTTTTTTTTTTACCAATTTTTTTTTTGTAGTGATCAGCTTGCGGTCTGTTTAGACCACACAGCTGATTACTGGGACCAGCTCCCGGCTCTGCTCTCCCCGTTAGAGCAGGGCAGGAGTCCGGTAACCGGGGGAGAGACCCTGGATAACGCGAGGTGGCGTTATTATCACAGGGCTTTTCCCGATATTTTTTACAATTTATTTTTAGTAACTTTGGCCAGATCACATTTCCCATTACAGTTATGGGAAATGCGATCTGCTTACTAAAAATAAGTGATACTTAGGGGATGGAGTCGAATTTTACGAATTCTACTCCAATTGCCCTGTAATAACTATAGGTGATACTAAAATAATGTGAAAAGGGTGTGAAAACACCCTTTTTCACTTTATTTTAGTCAAAATAATGTTAATAAAAATGACAGTTAGTAGCTGATTGGTTGGTACTTTATCACTCTCCACTTTATCACATTTCAAGGCTTAGTGCATCTCCCCCCAATGGCCCATTGCTCCGGATGCTTGTTTGAATTACTGTGCTTGAAAGCAGCCGGGGAGCATAGGCGTCTTTATAATGGGAGCAAGGTGTGCGGTGCACACGGGCCCCTGGGTCCAGGGGGGCCCACACCGCACACCCTGCACCCATAGGTTATTATGCTTACCTCTCTGACAATTCCCGAAGTGCTGCTCCGCAGCGCCAGACCGGCACTGTAGAGCAGCAAACACTCATTGGGAAAATGGCGGTGACCATTTTCCCAGTGATCTGCGCAATGCACAGAAAAGATGTCCCCAGGAAAGTAGGCGCGGGCACCATTTTCCTGGAGACCTGAAGCCAGAATCTACAGCACTTAGTGTCGCTGAGCCGCCGACAGAGAGGAGGAGGCCCAAATGGAGGCTGCACACGGGCCCCCTCCTCTCTTAAAACGCCCCTGCTGGGGAGATTCACCTTTTTATCATGTCAGTTATTGTACAATCAGTGTCTCTATTATACTATTTCTATGACTTCCTACACATTGTTACTGAACTGGGGCCTGGTTACTGTGATGAAAATCAGGTGATGCACCCTACATCCATCCTCACATTTTGAAAAGCAACGTGGGCCAAATAAGGCCCACCCATTGTCCACCCAAATCACACCCGCATTCTCAAGAGTCTGAGAAATGGGGCAATGCCGCCAAAACCTTCAGTAATAGGAAGGTCTTTAGCAACCATCACCTGCTCACAATGTAGCCAGCCATTTTGTGGGCTGGACCAAACCTTATGAGAAGGCAACCTACCAATATATGTAATAGTATTGACGCCACTTAGGCCTGAAGTACAAAGGCTATATAGCTCTTATGACCCCAAAATGGCTTCCTTGACTGTATGCTGGAAAATATAATAGGCACATTAAAAAAAAAGAATCTCTTCTTTTGCAGTGTAAATGGTATGAGTGGCGTTTTCACAGATCTCTCAGAACAGAAGAAAACGGACATGGCAGATTATTGCACAAAATATTTGGTGAATAAAGCTACAGTACAAGGTACGTGAGGGGAAAAAGTTCAAATGTAAAGGTTTTGGGGCCTGTGTAGTGTGTATATCTGTGTGGTGATTACAGAATTTCATGCTGTCTTTATTCACATCTTTCACTAATTAGATCCTTATTATGGGGTCTTTTATTACATGCTGTAATTTGCTATATAGGGCTCTATTTACTACAATCCGCATATTGAATGCAGATTGTAGTGTGATATTATCGACTTTACTAAGTATAAATCCCTTGCAAGGACAGAGCTTGCGATAAAGCTCTGTCCCTGCGAATCCCCTCCGCACACTAGTCATGGTATTTTCGCAAAAAATACAGTGACAAAGTGACCGCGCATGCGCCGACCGGCCGCCGCTGTCAGCCCCCCCGGCGCTAAGCCCCGCCCCCGCGATCACGAACCCCCCCGTGACCCCCCCTCTCCCTTAATTACACTTACCTGCATGATCCAAGCCTCCGGTGATGTCCTCCATGCGTCCGGTCAGGTGATATCCCATACTGCACTGGGACCCGATCACAGGGCTTTCCCCGATATTTTTTTACAATTTTTTTTTAGTAACTCTGGTCGGATCACATTTCCCATTACAATTATGGGAAATACGATCTGCTTTACTAAAAATAAGTGATACTTAGGGGTTGGAGTAGAATTTTACGAATTCTACTCCAATTGCCCTGTAATAACTATTGGTGATACTAAAATAATGTGAAAAGGGTGTGAAAACACCCTTTTTCATTTTATTTTAGTCAAAATAATGTTAATAAATAGAGCTCTTTCACTAATTAGATCCTTATTATGGGGTCTTTTATTACATGCTGTAATTTGCTATATAGTGACAGATCTTCACTTGCTCTGTGCAAAGTTACAGCTATTTATCATCCCAAGATTTACAAATGTGTGAATCTCTGATTAAGCAGTTTGGAAACATTATATGAACAGGAGCAGGGGAACAAAAGAGTATTGGTGTGATGCACCTCACTTATACCCCTTTCACACCAGAGCAAAATCCTGGGTGAATGGTGGGTCTACCCGGGTCGCAGCTCAATGTAAAAGGGTCCCCGAAAAATAACCCCGGTCAAGTGCAATAATAAAAAAAAATAACCTGGCAATACAACCCAGGTAGCTACCAGGGTCGGACCCAGGATGGACCTGGGTAATGGTGCAGTGTAAACTGCGCAACTTGGGTCATCCAACCTGGGTCATGCCTAAAATGAGCTGATTGGTGGTTGTGGAGCAGTCACCTCCCACTTTTTATGACACCGGGCCGCCGGTTCTACTCGGTTCCGTTCGGTTTTTTTTCCCGAATCTTATTGGGTTTCAGCTGTCACGAGTTTTGGATAGCCAATAAGATTCGGTAAAAAAAAACGAACGGAACCGAGTAGAACCGAGCCTGCACATCCCTTCACACGTTTAGCAGAGCAGACTCGGGCTCAGTGTGAACAGGGCTGACCTGAAAGTAACCCAGATCGATAGTGCTGTGTAAACTGTGTCCGACCTGGGTTGGAACCAGGGCCGGCTCTACCCATACGCATGTTACGCAGCTGAGTAGGGCGCCACATAGTGTAGGGCGCCTCAGCTGTGACCATGCGGGCCGCGGGCAGACTGTGTCTCTGTGACACAGCTGCACCACGCGTATAGCGCTGACCAGACAGAGTTCGGTCAGCACTACACAGTGACAAACACACAGTCGCCGGCGCCGGCAGCTGTGTGTTTGTTTTAATGAGCAGCCAATGGACTCTCATTAGCTGCTGCGCCCACTGCCTGAGCCGCTCCATCTTCTGGCTCCCGCAGTGGGTAATGGGAGAGACGTCATGACGTCTCTCCCATAATGCAGAGCGGCCCGGCCTGGGAGGATGGACTGAGGAGCAGATGGCGATGGTGGGAGCAGGAGACAGAGCGGGGATTCAGGTAAGTATTTTTTTTGTTTTTTTATTACATGTGTGTCTACTCGGTGGGGTCAAAGGGGGGACTACTGCTAGGGGCACTACAAGGGGGTGGCTACTACTGGGGGCACTGCATAGGGGGGGGAACCTCCACTGGGTGACCACTACAAGGGGGGACTACTACTAGGGGCACTACAAGGGGGGGACTACCACTGGGGACACTGCATCGGGGAACCACTACTGGGGCACTATATAAAGGGCAATAATGGGGGCACTGCATAGGGGGGGAACTACAACTGGGGCCACTGTTTAAAGGGCACTGCATAAGGGGTACAACTATAGAGGGCACTGCATGGGGGGGACTTCTACTGGGGGCACTATATAAGGGGCACTGCATAGGGGGTACCACTACTGGGGGCACTGCATAATGTGCTTATTACTGGGGGCACAAGGGGCGACCACTACTGGGGGGACTATATAAGGGGCACTGCATAGGGGGTACCACTACTGGGGGCACTGCATAGGGGAACTACTACTGGGGGCACTATATAAGGGGCTTACTACTGGGGACACAAGGGGCACTGCACAGGGGGGACCACTACTGGGGGCACTGTAAAAGGGGTACTGCATAGGGGGGCGCCAAAAAATATACTCGCTTACCAAAAAATTTTGGCTAGGGGCAGCCCTGGTTGGAACCATGTCGAAAAACCCAGGTCACACCCGAGTTTTTAGTGGAAAAGAGGTATTACTGAGGCCGGAATATCTGTCAAACAACCATGTCCTAATATGGTTTTGTCTTTCTATCCGCAGGCAATCCATGTACAGCTGGCATACTTAACACGCCTCAGCTTGCAATGAAGAACTATGGACAATTTTGTAAATATGTCTCAGCAGATACAGTCATCAACTTTTTCCCCTCTCTAAATACACAGATGTATGACCTCTTTTGCGGTCGGTTGAATGGGATTGTAATGGCGGAGCCTATAGCCGTTTAGCCGCTGGTTCAAATCCTGACGGGGGATGTCCGAAGGGAGGAAATCCCGACAGCAGGAAGTAACCTAACCCTCCCCTCTCCCCCCCTAACCCTCCCTTAGGGGTGCCTAACCCTAACATCCCCCCCTAGTGCCTAACCCTAACCTCCCCCCAGGGGTGCCTAAACCTAACCCCCCCTCTCCGCACCCTAAACCTATCCCTCCCGTGGGGGGGTGCCTAAGCATAACCTCCCTCGGTGACGCCTAACCCTATCCCCCCTTCCCATAGCCTAACCCTAACCCTCCCGAGGGGTGCCTAACCCTAAGTCTCCCCGGGGTGCCCTAAACCTAACCCCCCCCGTGGCTAAGAGGACTGGCGACCCGGACTTACCTCGTTCGGGCCCGCGTCGTCCTGGATTCCGGCATCGGGATTATGATAGGAGTCGGTATTCTGCCGTCGGGATTGTGACCGGCGGCCTTGCAGCCGCTGGTCACATAACTACATACCCGATCGGTTACCAGTCCTGACTTAAGCACAGATGAAAGGTTCTGACTGGAAAATTGTGATCAATCCATCTTCCATTTCCATGTGTAATTCTAGTAGCTTGTAACGATTTAGGGCCTGATTCAGAGCCGCTCGTAAGTGGCCGCTCGTTCGCTCCGAGCGATGTTCGCACAACTGCGCATGCGTATGGGTTGTAATACGCATGCGCGAACCAGTCATTGCGGTCGGAAATTGTGTGCTTGCAAAATAGCGAATGCCTGCTAATTTAAGTGACAGGATGAGGCGTTTGTGGGTGGTAACAGTGGAAGGTGCTTGAAAACGGGGAGTGGAGATCCGAACGCAGGCGTGCCAAACGGTCAAAACGGGCGTTTTAAGGGTGTGCATAATTAACAAAGCAGCGTCATCGGCCACGTCACTTGGTTGTTTCTTAGCCTGAACTGCTCGCATGATTGCGGTAGGAAAATCCAACCACAAGCACTGCGAGCAGTTCAAACGCCTTTCGATGTACTCGATTAATCTAATAAATAGCGGAGATGACGTAGGATGCGAGCGGCCAGGGGGCGTCTTTACAAAATAGCGAGCGCATATTTCGTTCGCTCGCTCAGACATAGAGGCGTCAACAGACCGCAAACAGCGAGCGCTCAATTTAAATAGCCGGCCCCTTTTTCTGAACGAGCGAGCGCAAATAGCGTCCGGCTCTGAATCAGGCCCTTAATCAGGATAATGTACTGTTTACTGGGCATAGATTGGAGCTCATGGAAAGTTTGAACGAAACCGGATGGCGGTTGCTAAATATTTTCTCCTCTTAGCAAAACGTCTCTGTATGTCCTCAGCTCAAATGACCTATAGCAAATACATCTCACCCACAAGGTGCTGGTTAAAACTTTACATTAAACATTTCTTCATCTTCCTTTGAAATAATTTACATGTGATCAAATTGAAAACGGACTTCTCTACAAATCAGATATTTGCCGATTTTACGCTATTAAACAGTGTTTCATATATATGTCCATTTTATCAAGAGTATCATGTTGATTAACTACTCCATTGATAAATGGTGTTCGGTTTACTTTTTACCTTTATTCAGCCACGGCTAATTCGTTTATCGCAAGTGGAAATACTCTTGTTTAATTTTACTTGTATTATGTTAATAATACTGTTCATGCTTTGAAATATTATTTGTCATTTAAACTTTGCTGATCTTAATGTGCAGAAAATGAACATTCCCTCCTAATAAACAACGAAATGGTTAAAAATTATATTGATCTTGTTGCTAAGATTCATTTGTTTTGTCCTTTCATAAATTGTAAGTAAATTATAGCTGTAACTAAATGTAGCAGGAAATAGAGGAGCTCATTCAAACCCGCTCGCAAGTTGCGGCCGCTCGCTGGCAAAAAGGGGCCGGATATTTAAATGAAGTGCTCGCATTGAGTCGCGTATGGACGCCCACTATGTTTTAGCGAGCTACGGCAAAGTGCGCTCGCAAGTGGATATAGACGCCCTTTTGCCACTCGCAACACACGTCATCTCCGGGAAATGTAAGATTAATCGGGACCATCAACATTTTGTATTACGTTATTGACATCTTGCCCTCTCTGTAAAGATGTGGACCTCATTCAGACCCGCTCACAAGCGCTGAGCGCTCGCAAGCGGGTCAATGTTTAGGCCCTCTGCACGCGCAGCAGCTGCACTGCGCGTGCGCAAGCCCTGGAGCTACAGAGAAAATCTCTCCCTCCAGAGCTCACTACAAAAGGGGCGGCTGTCGATGTTGATCGACAGCTCGCCCCGTTTTGTAGGCGTGGCGGAGGGGGTGGTTTCACAAACGGAGGCGTTCCTTAAGGAACGCCTGCCGTTTTGTGGGCGGCCGCACTGACATCAGCAGTGATGTCAGTGGGGAGCTTCCTGCTTGATCAGAGCAGGAAGCTCCCTGGGGTTGCCGAGACTCAACCTTAGGGTCTCGTCGCAAGCCCCGATGATCGCGATGGCCTTGACCATCGTGACCATCAACCTGGTCGGTCACTAAAGCTGTGGGTGGTAACCCACAACTTAGCTAGCGACCAGGAGGTCGCACTTCAAAATGCAAGCGGCCGCCCACATTCAGAACGAGCTCTCGCATTTTGCAAGCGCCTCTGAATGAGGGCCAGTGTCTCTAGAGGTTATATTTACTAAAGTGAGAGGTTTTAGACGTGGAGATGTTGCCCATAGCAACCAATCAGATTCTACTTAACATTTATCAAGCACCTTCTAGAAGATAATAGCTAGAATCTGATTGGTTGCTATGGGCAACATCTTTGTTCTAAAACACTCACTTTAGTAAATACACCCCCTGGGTGTCTACAGAAGCACTATGAATAACAGTTTTGTACTATTGCTCATCTTCCTGAAGTCTCTCTGGAGTTTATTTTGATCAACAAAGACATATTGGCCTGCTACCGTTTTACACTACTGTCACTGTGAAGATCACTATTGCAGAAACAGACGGGATCATTAGAAAAAGGCAACTACTCTGCATGTCCATAAATGTTATGAAACTCATGCACTTTATAAATTATCAGAACTGATCTGGATGAGGCTTTTAACTGTCGCAACCCCAGTTCCCATGGAACTCCAAGCCGTCACTGGAAATTGTTGTCCCCAAGACTTAGGGGCCTATTCATCATCACTTATTTATTTATAAAAGCAGGTGAAAAATTTTATTTTTACATACTTTGGTAAAAAATAACTGTCAAGGCCATTCATCAAGTTTCGAAAAAGCATTTTATTTGGAACTTGATGATGTTACTGAACGCCATCCGGAGATGGCGTTCAGCTCCTGATAATCTTCACAGGCTGCTGTTTAGACGGCAGCATGTGAAGAACCACATGCCAGCCACAGCAGAGGGATTTATTAAGATCCCTCCCTGCTGTGTCGGCACTGCAGAGCCCCGAAGCCTGTGGAGCCCCGGAGCTGATACGGGTCACCGCCGACATGTGTCCCAGACTAACTGACAGAAGTAGACAGGTGAGCTCAGTTGGGGAGCAGATGCAGCGGCAGCAGGGGGGCCACAATGGACAACTGCGAGGGGCGGGGAGGGGGCAGCAACCGGATCAGACACCATATGACGCGGGGGAGGGGGGCAGGGGGTGTTAGCCAGCTGGGAATAGAGGGTGGGAGAGCCATGCAGCAGTGAGGATATCCTTGTGGACACTTCAGCTGCAGGATCACTTTCCCGAAAAGCTGACTCCTAAAAAAGAGCAGCTTTTCAGAAGTGATCCTTTTATTACAGAGGCAGGATGATCGCCTTCAAAACATTTTTTAAACTCGCAGAGAGTTTAAAACATAATTATAACTAGTGATAATTTTGTAATGATGAATAGGTCCCTAATCTTGAAGTAGTGATAGGTTATCAACTCAAGATGCAAGAGTAGAAGATACAAGGCGCTAGCCTGCAAGGATCCAGATGAGGAATGCAGGATGTACAAGTACCAAAGATAACCAGCGGATATAGTAGAGTGCAGCAATGAGAGATCCAGAACAGAGGCAATGCAACCGGGATGTGGTCAATGTGGTTAATGCAACACGTTGTTGACATGTCCTATTGGTATAGACTTTTGAAGGTTTACAATAGTCACCAGCGGAATTGTGAAATGGAGTTTAGGCCACACAGTCATCCTTGACCAGGTTTATTAGAGAATATGGTAACAGCAGTATAGAAGACACACAGTTGGTGATATTAGCGCTGCAACACTCAACACAGTAATGGTGCGGGTTCATGTGTGGGCACTAGTGCAGCTATCTTGGTAAAGGTGCCAGCCGCAGTCGCTGTAGGGAGGAAGTAGACAGCGCAGTAGCGCACTATTCTCCGACACCTCGCCTTCACTCAGGGCTGTCTCTAGTTACATAAAATACATTTTTACCTCACTCAAATGATTTCCATCTGTTACTGAAAAACATGGGTTTAAGTGATTAAAACAAACAGTGAAACGTATTAACATGTCAAATATATTCCAGTACACATTATTTCAGTAACATAAATGAGCGATTATGACATCAGTGACTTTGTTACATACCAGCATTATTATCTTCACTTGCTACAAAGGTTGCACTGATAGATTTCTTTTCCACACGCTCACGGATGAAGAGGTGTCTATTAGCAATGTGCTTGGACCGTCCATAGTGCTTGGTGCTGAAGGATGAGTCTATTGTACCTTTGTCGTCAGACTCCACATTGATAGTCTCATCCTGAATCAGAAGACTTATGGTGGGTACACACTAGACGATATGCTCCCTGAGCGATATCGTGTAGTGTTGTCCCCGGCAGGCTGTGCTCAATGTCGTTCATGACATTGAGCACAGCCGCTGAACGATATCATTAACGATATCGTTCAGCGCCGGGCTCTCTCCCCCATTCCCTGAAATGCAGCAACCTGATGAGATCGTCAGGTTGGCCTGCATGTCAGCCTGATGAATGATAATGACGAACGACTCGCGGGAACGCACGTCGTCGTTATCGTTCATCTTTTTGGGGTTAAATATGGACGATAAAGTGGACGACTGAACGATAACGATATCGTTATCGTTCAGTCGTCCACTTTATCGCCCAGTGTGTACGCACCTTTAGGGTCTGATTCAGAGTTAGACGAAGCTGCTGTGCAAGCAAAAAGAATGCTAATGCCGCAAGAAGTGTCTGAAGGGTAAAGATGCCCACTGCAGGCATTGCAGATCCCAGTACGGTGTCTGAAGGGTTATCCTAGGTAAACATGTGGACAAGGAAAGTGTAGTATGCTTAGAAAGTATAATTATATTTGTATTGACTTGTGGCCTGGACTATATGTATTTGGTGGCATTGTGAATAATTACAGTAAATGTCATCATTATTGGCAGTGGACTTATTTATTTATTTTTTTATTTTTTTTAAATTCTTTTTATTGAATCAAAGACACATAAACAAAAATTTTTATTCAATAGTAAGTCAAAAATGAACTTAAGGATACAAATCAGTATACAGTTTCAATTTTATTTAACAAAATATCGGTGTATTTAATACAATACATAAATATCCTTGTATTGAAAATATAAGTAATATAAATAATAATTTATACCACTATTAAGCCACTAGAGGATCATCGTCAAGCAAATGTGAGAGGTACCATGAGGGGGAGGAAACATATAAGCTACTGGAAGTGTGGAAATATAGCTCTTCCATATTTCAAAAAAAAATGTCACCTTGGACCCTTTGTCCAAGGAAGCTTCCACCCAATCCATCTGGAATAAATAAAATAACTTTTCTTTAAATGATGAAAAGGGGGGTGTACCTGGCTGGTTCCAAACCTGTAAAATAGTTTTTTTAGCGGCTGAGCTAACTGCCAACAGCAATCTGCAACAGCCTTTTGTTATACACTGATCTTGGGGGAAGATACCCAATACTGCCCATAAAGGATCAAATGGCACAAAATTAACTAAACTATCCATAGAAAATTTACGAACCTTCAGCCAAAAAGGGGTCAAGACCACAGACAATTAAAAATATCTGCATTGTCTTCCCCACAGCGACGGCATGCATGTGAGGTTGAGGATCCCATAAAAAACTATGATGTGGGCTAATATATGTTCTGTGGTACACGTTTAGAAATAATTCTTGATAAGAGCTAGCAGAGATAAATCGACAGGAGTCATATAAATTTTTGAGCAGTATATCAGGTGTGAGTTGAGGAAATTGACGTGTCCATAAGGGCAAAACTGTTTGAAAAGTTTCATAATCTAAATTATCTCTTAAAAATAAGTAATGGTGAGATATCGCCTTACATGAGGGTGGGGGAACCGATAATAATGCATCTAAATTGTTGACCCAATCTTTTTCTGAAAAATATTTAGTGACTTGTCTTATATAATGTTATACTTGGTAGTAGGCAAAAGGAGAACTGGATAAAAATTCAAATTTCTCTACCGCCCCATGGAATGTGAGAGGACCCCTAATATTAGAATCCACCAGACATCGTACAGACTGAACACCCTGGGCTGCCCACATTGAGAAAGGAAATGTAGCATTCCCATGTTGGAACTCTGGATTTCGGTGTAGAGATACAAATAGGGGCATTCAAGCCCCATTTGTGTCTTAGAATATGCCACATCCTACGTGTGGTCCATAAAAGAGGGTTAGCTTTTTGATCTAGGCTAACTTCACAGTCGTGTAGGTGTAAAAATGAAATGTAAGCTCTCATGAGCAGGGACCTCTTCCCTCATGTGCTTCTCTTTACATTTTCTTCTACTCTCTACTCCCCATTAGGGCACCTAACACGGGACTGCCAACTCCCGGCAGCTTATTGTGAGTGCTTTAATCACTATTTCAGCAATGTATATAAGTCCTGTCCTTGTCCTGCACTGTAATGTACTGTAAGTTACTTGTTTCTTGTTCACCTATTAGTTCTATGTACTATGTAAGGCACTGCGGAACACTTGTGGCGCCATATAAATAAAGGATAATAATAATAATAATTATAATAATAATAATAATAATAATAATTAGATTATAATCTATAAAAAAATTTTCTTCCAGGACTAATTCAGTGTAAACAGATGTGCCATTTAACCAATCTCGTAAATGGCGTAATAAAGCGGAAATGGTTATAATAAATGATATTTGGGAAATTAATTCCTCCGTTGAATTTGCATTGCTGGAGCTGAATCAGACCAATCCTACTTCGTTTATTGTTCCAAATGATGTGTTAAGTTTTTTTATGCCTTCTTGAGACAGTATCGCTATCATTTTAAGCGGCTTGCCCTACCCAGGTAGGAGAGTTGGAGATGTCCCCAAACACTTAGAACCCCAAGCAGAGTTTTAATAGCCCTGGTTATATTGGTATGATAGAGGGATGCAGGATTTTTAGTTATTTGAACTCCTAGATATGTAAAACACCCCTTTGCCCAGGTGAAGGGTACATCGACAAGCCAATATGGGTGAATAAATCCAGATCGTAAGTATAAAGCTATAGATTTTTCCGAATTTACCTGGAGACCAGAAATACTTCCAAATTCTTTAAGCAAAGATAATAGATAAGTTACGGAAGTGTTGGGCTGGGATAAGTACAAGAGCACATCGTCTGCAAACGTCGTCACTTTAAGTTCACTTGTACCTATCTTAATACCTCCAATATTAGAATCTTGTTGAATTAGACGAAGCAGGGGGTCTAATGACAAAATGAAAAGAAGAGGGGACATTGGACAGCCCTGCCTAGTGCCTCTATGTAATCTCATCACCCCTCCCAGTAATCCATTGATCAAAAGATTGGTCTGTGGAGAGTTATAGAAATAACGCATTAAACTAATAAAGTCTTGTCCAAAAGCTCTACGTGACAGAATTTGTAATAAATGTGGCCAAAGTATGGTGTCAAATGCCTTATGTGTATCAAGAGTTAGCAGTAAATTGGAGGAGGATACATCTTTGGAAGAAACAACAGTAGCCGCTATCGCTGACCGAATACCCTTGACTGAGTGTCTACCCTTTACGAATCCAAGTTGGTGTGGTGTCAATAAGTTGGGGAAAATAGATTGTAGTCTGTTTGCCATAATTTTTGCCAGGATTTTGAAGTCGACATTGAGCAAGGAAATAGGCCGATATGAGGCCACTAACTGGGGATCTCTGTCAGGTTTGGGCAAAAAAATAGAGAGGAGTTAAGTGCGAAAAGGAGCAGAGATGCATTTCTGGATCCAACCATCCCTTAGGGTGGAGTCATCTCCAGCCCTCAAGTGAGTCTCCTGCAAAAATACTATCTGTGCCTTAAAGCATTTTAGATGTGCGGTGACCCTTTTCCTTTTAATAGGTGAGTTAAGCCCTCCCACATTCCATGAGACTATATCAAGACCCGAGCTCTGGGGCAAAGATAACGGATCTTGCATTAAAGAACAGGAAGTCATCCTAAACCCTGAGAGGGGAGACAGCTATCAAAGATAAATATTATATAGTAAGGCCTCTCCCCGTCCCAGCTCTTGAGGAGATCCAGCCATGGTAAGGGGCCCATACAATGCAACACCTTCATATCAGTTAAATTCCATACAGAAGAACTAAACAAAAATACCGTACAGTGAATCCACGCAAAAAATAATAATGCATGACTAATAGAAAAGTAAACATGTCTCTTAATATACCAATTTTCTTTCTTTTTTTTCCCAACCAAAAAAAAATAAAAAATAAAAATTGAGGTGTCTCCCTCGAACAAGTAGAGAGAAACAAATATTAACACTATAAATAACAAAACAAAAAAAGAAAAAATATAACATTTACTAAGTATTGAACCACTAGTTGAAACCAGCGTTTAGAATATGAGATGGGAACACTCCAGGTCCCAAACATTCAAAAATCTAATACAAATACAATTGTAAATGTAGTATATGATGTCATATCGATTAGTAATAGGTAAGATTAAGCTTCAGGGTGACGAACAGGTGACCGCAGGGCGGGAGAGTTAAGCAGAAAATGAGCCTCGGCTCTATCTGGGTCTGTGAAAAACTTCGTTTGACCATCTATGTCAACTGGAAGCCTTGCCAGGAAGAGCGAAACGAAGATTGTTTTGCACTAAGTGACGACAGACCAGAGAGAAGGCCTTCCTTTTTTGTGCCACCGAGGCAGAGAAATCCTGAAAAATTAACATACGGTGGTCTTCTACTATTATTTGAGGGCATTTTCTAGCAGCTGCCAGAATTTTCTCTTTGGTCCTAAAGTCCAAGAACCTGGCAATGACAGGACATGGGCGGTCGTTGATTCCATCTCTCTCCGGGCCTAAACGGTGTGCTCTTTCAATTTGAGGTGGAATGGGATCCTCAGAGAAATTTAAGGCATGAGGTAGTTTAGTATAAAGATGATGTATGAGGTGCGGACCTTTGACTGATTCGGGGACCCCAATAAAGTGCAGGTTATTTCTTCAATTACTATTTTCTAGATCATCTAGTTTGTCAGACATCGAGTTTTGAGATTGGGTTTGGGCTTCAATAGTGGCATGTAGAGAGTGTATACTGTCCTCTGCGTCACTTAGACGTTGTTCGAGCCCAGAAATGCGGGAGGTATTGGAGTCTACTTTAGTCATAGCCACATCTAATGAGGCTTGTATAGTGTCAAACTGTTTGTTTATTTGAGGGAGAAAGGCCTTGGTCATTGCCTCCACCATCTCTGCGATTGACGCAAGAGCCACAACAACTCCCTGTTCTGAGTGAGTAGAATCAGAGTTACTAGAGGAGCCTGAAGCCCCTTGTGAGGACGAAGTTTTATTGTTAGTTGTTTTGTTTCTGCCCATTATTGATGGAGTTTCCTTTGACAAATCACTGAGTTGTGTTAGTTTATCAAAGTATTTATCCATTCCACACTGACCGAGCAAAAGGAGAAGAAAGAGATATTGCGGTCACCTGCTATAATATTTTGAAACGCTGAAAATTTATGACATAACAAGTATGATATTAGACCTGGAGTTAAACTCCCATATTTAAATTGGTCAAATCACTTCACATTTTTCACCATCAGAACACAATAAAAGAGAAAAATAGGAATTGCGGACAAGTTCCAATTTAGGTAAACAGATAAAAAGTAATCAGTGATTGTTATATCTCTTAGTGGTTTAAAAAACAAAACTGAAGTATATGTAATCAGGATATTGCTAGTATTCAATATTTAGAAAGAACTACACATACAGTCAGGTGTATAAATATTGGGACATTGACAGAATTTTCATATTTTGGCCCCTATTCACCACCACAATGGCTTTGAAATGAAACAAACAAGATGTGCTTTAACTGCAGACTTTCAGATTTAATTTGAGGGTAATTACATCCAAATCAGGTGAACGGTGTAGGAATTACAACGGTTTCTATATGTGCCTCCTACTTTTTAAGGGGCAAAAAGTAATGGGACTATCAACTGAAAAGCTACTTCATGGACAGGTGTGGGCTATTCCCTCGTTATTTCATTATCAATTAATCCTGTGATAAACTGTTGGCAGGCATCAGGAATCAGACTTCTGTGTAGAGGTTACAGTCACCTGAGAGCCCAGGACAAAAGAAATTAAAAGTCCCAGACAGTAGCACAAAGGTTAATGGACCAGTCCCAAGGTCCTTCGCAATTGAAGTATTTTATTCTTCTCTTCTCTAAAGCAGTATGATAATTGGCTTTCAGCGGTGAGGATAGAGACAAAAAAGAAGACCAAGGAGAGAGAAGAAAGGGAGACAGTGGGACAAAGAGTGGGGTGAGGGGAGAAACACCAGGCATATATATGTAAAAAAATAAAAATAAAAAGGGGGAGTAAAAAACAAAAATGACAAACCAGGTTAGAGACAAGCAACAGTTTCCAGGTAGGTATCCTCCGGCTGTCACATCAGGGTAGAAGGCACTTAAGGTCAGATCACCTCCTTCGGATGCAGCAAAAGGGGACCCAGGATCTCAGAGAGGATCGCCGATGTCTGTGCAATCCCAAGGGCATCAACAGGTCTCCAGGCGTGCAGCAGTCTTCAGCAACACACTGCCAACAGCCAGCAAAGGATCGGAGCCATGTAGATCCCCAGCTATCTTGACAGTCACGCTCAGGGAGACTCCTCCTCAGGAACAGTAGCGGAGGGGTCATCAGGCCGCACAGCTTGCGGCAGAGGTGTCTGGAGAGACAGTCCCTTCAGTGGCTGGGGGTATCAGGCCGTACAGCTTGTGGCAGAGGTGTCTGGAGGGACAGTCCCATCAGTGGCTGGGGGTATCAGGCCACACAGCTTGCGACAGAGGTGTCTGGAGGGACAGTTCCGTCAGCGGCTGGGGGTATCAGGCCGCACAGCTTGCGGAAGAGGTGTTTGGAAGGACAGTCCCGTCAGCAGCTGCGGGTATCAGGCCTCACAGCTTGCTGCAGAGGTGTCTGGAAGGACAGTCCTGTCAGCGGCTGGGTATGCAGTGGGATCTAGGAGATGCACCGATCAAGCGCACTCCTATCTCCCGGACATCACACCCTGGAACCTCAGCCCGCTTCTGGCAGGTAAGTTCCGCCGAGTAAAGCAGGCGTGCGGCCACTAGAATGTCCTCAGGCTATGGTACAGTATTGGAGGGGGTCAATGAACTCCGCCGCCGATGACCAGAGGAGAGGCTCCAGACCCGCAACGCGCGGCTCGAGCACCCACACCGCCGATCAAAGGGAGTGGTCACAGGTACAGCGCCTCCGTGCGTTAACCACTTCAGGCCAGGGCGTCAGCAGCGGGTGAAGCAAATGGCCCACGAATGTAGGCCAGATCTCTGCTGCCACAAATAATTATCCCATGCAGGTGTAGTCTTCAAGGGGGCTAGCAGTCTCTGTGATGTGATTCCAGAGAAGGCAGGAATGGCCATTATAGCAGGAGAAGGAGAGTCTTCTCCCAGCTTTTCGCACCCAAGATGGCGGGGGGCTGGATTCCGGTGGATAGAATCTGGCTCCAGACCCAATAACTGAAACAAGCCACTCTGTAGTACAGTGGCGTTGCAGTAGGCAACTTTTGGGTGAAAATTTCCGGTGAAGAAGCCCAAGCCTGGGTCATTTATAGCATATAAGGCTGGAGCCCAAGTAAAATGCGGCCACTCTGAGTGCCCCGCCCACCGGAAGTGGACTTCTTTATTTAAGATGGTGACAGTGCAGGAGCCCTCATGCAGCTGGTGGCAGTTAAGTCGAGGGCAAAACTCTTCAAAAGCCCCGGGCACCAGTGAGACTAGAATCACCGCCTGCTGAGAGTCTGGGACCAAGAGTGACTCGGGCCGAAGGTAGGAGTGAAGCAGTTCATGGAGGGCACTATAAGAGGAGACCGCCGCTACTGAGGGGGACTGTGCCGTTTACCTTGCAAGCCGGAGGAAGCTGATGCTGGGAGCCGTGGCTGGCAGAGCTCACTGCGCTGAGGCGGCTGCTGGAGGTCTGTGCTCCAGAGAACAGTGCTGCCCATCAGACGTAATGCCAGTCACAATTGAAGAGGCAGTCCCTGACTGTGCAAGCCATCCCTACAGTAAAGGTCCGGCCCTCAAAAGGAGGTGATCTTGGCTCCTCCTGTAGACTGTCAGAATGAGCTTCTATGCAGAAGCTCATTCTGACTAACGGCCGGGCGGATGCGGATCCCGGTCACATGACCGACCTGGCCATCTGCTGATCGTGGCAGTGTGCTGGGGTAGAGAGTGGGTAGCTGTGCCGGCTCCGGGGTAGGTGGGAGCAGCGGATAGCGGAAGGCGGCGGCCGGGGGAGAACAGTCAGGCAGAGCTCAGCTCTGGAATGCTCCTAGCATTCTGAGTCGCCCCTAGGCATTTGTTTATAATTACTATGCCTAGGGCCGGCTCTGCATCCCTTATTACTTTTTGTTACACTCAGGGGCCAGGGCTATTAGTTGCCTGCTACAATCAGTGAGGGACACAAGCACACTCTGATATATTTGGTGATCACTAATGGCCTTGGGTGTAACAAGAAGTATTAAGGGATGGGTGCCACTGGCTGCCTTCTACAATCAGCATGATCAGATCGAGGGCAGTTCTTGTGGAGAGGCCAAGCAGGGGCGCAGTGTGGCCGCCGGGACATATCTGGCAGATCGCTGCTACGCCCAGGCCTCCATGTCCTCCAGAATCCGCAACCGCGTTGCAGGCATCATGGCTGAGCCTGCCATTATACAAATTCCTGGCCTGGGCAGCCCTGGGCTCTTCTGTCATAGGTCACACTGCTGCAGCCCGCGCACACATTGCGTATGCAGCCAGTGACTTATTACTGAGGCTGCTGCTGCATGCCCCTGCCATGGTGGTCTGAAGACAAGTGAGGGACAGGATGGCTAGTCACTGATCCTATGGGATCTCTTATGGATCTCTATGGACCTCCTCCTGCAACTTTCCCTGCAGGTGTGGTGAGGTCACTCAGTTTTCTGGGAGGGGTGGGGGACAAAGACTTAGGCCCGTATTTAATTTGGAGTGAAAAGGCAGTTTATGCGAAACTTTTTCGCCGATTATGTCATTTTCGCCGATTTAATTTATCCCTGGAATAAATTTACCCGATTTTTTTTGCCGGTGCGAAAAGTTTGCGCATTGTTTGTAACCAGTGGAAAAGTATTGGCAATAGATTCCCAGCAGAAAAAAGTGCAGAATCTGGGTTTTGGAGTGCAAAATTGCAGCAACCCCTCTAAACCCTTTGTACACCCCCCTTGACACTAACTGCGTCAAAAAAACACAAAAAAATGACACAAAGGACACCCAGAAAAGCACTTTGAAAAAAATGGTCAAAAAAAAAAAATTGGGGTACAAATTCAAAACCTAGTGACATAGCCTCTGGGGGGGCCTGGAAGTATAGGGGAGTGGTTTTTTTTATTGCAGGTGATTGCTGAAGGTGCGTTTTTTTGTGCACTTTAAAACTTTATATTAGTGACTTTGAACTATGCTTGCACCCATTTTCATGTACCCCAAATTTGATGGGAATACATATTTTCCCACAAAAAAGTTTCAAAAATCTATTCTTCATCACTCGCTCAATGACGCAAAATAGCGCCTGTTGAGACCATTTAAAAACCCCAAATACCTTTAGCAGGGCTATTCGGGGTACCCATAGTGAACCCTCATGTCAGAGCATCTTTAGGGGGGTGTCATGCTGATTTCCCCAAAACTGCCACAACTTTTCGATGATTTCCAATTCGCCGGGTCCTGTTTTCGCATATTTGCAATTGAAAATTTCTCGCACAGGGTGCAAGCAGACCTGTGTACGGCCCTGACAATCATTGAGGGGGGGGCACTGATATATAGAGCGGTTACAAATGGCCCTGGGTGTAACAATAAGTATTAATGGGTAGGTGCCACTGCCTGCTACAATCAGTGAGGGTAGGAGGGGGGGTGGGTTGGTGACACTGATATATAAAGAGGTCACTAATGGGTGTAATAATAAACATTATAAGGGATGGGTGCCTGCTAAAATCAGTGAGGGGGAGTCACTGATCTAAAATGTAATAACTGAGTGGTAAAATAATGGAAATTAGAGGGATATAGGGCCTGATTCAGAGCCGGACGCTCTGACAGAGCGCTCGCTCTGAATCAGGGCCGACCTTCTGTTTTTTTAGAGCGGCCTCCTGGCCGCTCGCATAGCTGTGGGTGACCTCCCACAGCTATAGCGAGCGGCCAGGAAGATGGTCGCGATGGTCAAGACCATTGCTACCATTGAGCTTGCGACGAGACCCTTGTGGTAGGGTCTCGTTGCCGCAAGCCCTAGAGCCGGAAGCACTCCCACTGACATCACTTGTGATGTCAGTGGGGCCGGCCCCAGACGGTAGGCATTCCCATGGGAACGCCTCCGTCTGGCCAGCCACGCCCCAGGTCCACCCCACCAAAGGGGGCGTGCTGTCACTCAATATCGACAGCACGCCCCCTTTGGTACAAGAGCCGGAGCGACGGCTTGCCCGTCACTATCCGGGTCTCGCGCATGCGCAAGACAGAGCCAGCTCCGTCGTGCACATGCGCACTGGGCCACAATCGACCCGCTTGCGAGCGCTCAGCACTCGCGAGCGGGTCTGAATCAGGCCCATAGTGCAATCAGTGTAGGTGGGACAGTGATATAATACAGTTAGTGAGTGAGGGGTACAGTATAATAATAGTAATTAGGGGGGGATAGGGGCCTGGTACAATCAATGAAGAAGGTTCATTAATATAATACAGTCATAGAGTGAGGGTATAATAATGGGAATTAGAGGGTAGGGGACATGGTGCAATCAGTGAAGGGGGAAAGTAATATAACAGAGTCTGTGAGTGAGGGGTTTAATAAAGTGAAGGCGTGCAGTCAAGAGCGGAACGATAACCTAATGTAGGCGTGCTGCGAGCCCTAACTAAGAACAGTAAATGATCAATTCGCATGAAGCCTGGCTCTGATGAGTTGTGAATCTTATAGTGTAGCCTGGCCTATATCTATGAGGAATACAAATGTGAATCCTTGGGGGGTATTCAATGTGGAGCGAAAAGTCCGTGCTGGACTTTTCGCTTCACATCGGAGGTTTGACGGGGATAAAGTATCGGGCGCGTGCCCGCTTTATCCCCGTATTCAATTAGGAATCAGCGAAAACGGGAGCTGATGAAAAGGTAAGTATTGCAAAAAAACTGGAATTTTCGGGAATTGTTCCTGGCCCCCCCCTAAAGATGTCTAGACATGGGGGATCACTATGGGTACCCCCATTTTTGCCTGCTGAAGGAAGTCAGGGTTTGTAATAGCCACGGCAGGTGCATAAATGCGGCTATGTAGAAGTGGTGAAGAATAGCACTTTGCTTTTTTGGGGGGGAAAAATAACTATTCCCACCAAATTTGGGGTACATGAAAATGGGTGCAAGCATATTTTTAAGTCCCTAAAGTGCATTTTTAACATTCTTCAAAAATGCACCTGCCGCTAATACCCGCAATGAAGAAAACACCTGCCCTATACATGGGGACCCCTGTGGAATCTATTTCGGTACTTTTGGATTTAGCCCCCCATATTTAATTTTTTTGCCCCAAAACTCAAGTAAATTTTTTCGGGTGTCCCGATTTTTTATAAAAAACTTTTTTTGGACACAGATTATTTTTAGGGGACCCTCCCAGGGGTGCAGGCTATTTTTTTTAAGCCTGGCAAAAAGTCTTTGTGATTGAATACAGGGATAATTGAAACATACGAAAATGACGTCATAGGCGATAATTTATCGCCGATTCTGACTTTTCGTAGCCAAATTGAATACTGCCCTCTGTGTTTTATCACTATTGTTTCTGAAAGAGTAAACTGAATAGGATAGCTATGGGCCAGGGCTCTTTAAAGGTGGCTATTTTTATATACAATGATTGCACTTTCTATGATATCAGACATTAAAAGTTTAATTAAATTATTTTGTTTTATATTTACACTATTTTTATGTGCCTTTTTAATGTTTCAATGTTTGTAATGTTTAAAGCTTTAAAAAGTTGTATATTGGAGGATAAACAACAAATAATGTAAGGGGCATGAATCAGGAACGAAAATATAGTGCTATGGATTGTTTGAGGGAGGAGGGCCCCAAACCGATATCTTGCCTAGGGCCCAATGAGGTCTAAATCCGGCTCTGGTCGCAGGCACATCGCGCTAACAGGGCTAGAGCGGGAGCGCGGTGATGGAGTCTGGGACGGCAGCCAAGACCCCCGTTTGGTTAGGAAGAGTTATATTGGCGCCAGGCGCAAGCATCCATCTTTCTGCTGCCAGTACCGTCTTCAGTGTCCTGCGGGCTGGAGTGGCAGAACTGCCCGTCCGGGTCTCTAGACGAAAGTGTGGTGGAGATGATACGTGCACAGCTGAATGATGGTTGGGGGGTGTATGGAGGATTTCCAGCTGAAGCTCGAACAGGCTGAGCAAGCTAAAGTGGGGACCATGCACCTTCCTGGGAAAATGGGTTGCTGATGAGTCCCCCTGAGGTAAGGGCGTTTTGTGAATGGGAGCAGGCAGGTATGGTTCCTTAGACAGGAAGGAGTGGGGGTATGCCTCCATAACAGCAGGAGGACACGTTTGGCACACTTTGTGTGTTTGTAGGGGAAGTGCAGTCACTGTTCGTGTGTGTGTGGTGGTGGTGGGTGCTGTCACACTGTGTGTGTTTAGGGGTATGCTGTCACACTTTTTGTATGTGTAGTGGGTGTGCTGTCACATTTTGTGTGTTTTTTTTAGGGAGTGCTGGCACTATTTGTGTATGTAAGGGAAGGGGGTGCTGTCACACTTTGTATGTAAGGGAAGGGGGTGCTGTCACACTTTGTATGTAAGGGAGAGAGTGTTGTCACATTTTGTGTATGTAAGGGAGGGCGTGCTGTCACATTTTTGTGTAGAGGGGGCAGGGTTCTGTCAGATTTTGTGTAGAGGGGGTAGGGGTACTGTCACACTTTGTGTAGAGGGAGGGAGAATGGGGGACTCCTGTGTGTGAGACAATGGCTGATTTCTGTGTGTGTGAGAGAGAATGTCTGACTGCTGTGTGTGTGCATGTGAGACAATAGATGACTGATGTGTGTGTGCATGTGAGACAATAGATGACTGCTGTGTGTATGAGAGAGAACGTCTGACTGGTGTGTGTGACAATGGGTGACTTCTATACACCTGCATAGTAGCCATATCTAACCTCAGAAAAAAACAAAACAAAAGGCGGCAGCTGCTTTGAGCAAGCAGTGAATAATTGCCATATGCATGCGCGCAGCATCTATTCACTGGAGAGAGCAGGCATCCAGTGACAGAAATGGGGTATGGCTTTTTCCATGCGACCATGGCCCCTTAATTTGTTCAGGCGTGTGCAACAACATGCTTGGGGGCGCCAAAAAATATATTCGCTTACCAAAAAATTTGGGCTAGGGCCGGCCCTGTCACCTCACCGTGCTTGCGCAAAACACTGGGAAAATGGCCGTGGCGGCCATCTTCCAGGTGATTTGTAAAGGGATGGTACCTCCAACGTGGGACTCTGGAGAGGTATTTGATAAATGGGTGTGGTGTGGGCCCCCCTGGACCCATGGGGGCCTTGTGCAGCGCACACCCTGCACACAATATAGATAAGCCCCTGGTAAGAGGGCCCTGCTCGCAAGCTTACATTCTATAGAAGAGATAGATAGTTCCACGTGTTGTTCATTCCGCTCATGAGTGCTAGAAGAGGGGAGCACTGCATAGGTTACAGTCGGCATGACGTGCAATATGTATAACATACAGTTGCTACTTTCATTTTTACCAAGGGACTATTAAATTGACCTGAAATTCATAGTCGAAACATTCACATGGTCATATTATTTGATTTTTTTTATTTCATATAACTGCTATTCATCTAGCTTTACATTCATCAGAGTCCTCCATTTGCAACAGTTACAGCTTTGCAGACGTTTTGTCTTCTAGCCGTCAGTTCTTAAAGATATTCAGGGGAAATCTGTACCTATGACTTCCGTTTCTCTTCCCAGAGGCTAGCCTGGCTTGTAGGCATTTTTCCCTGACACTGCAGTCAAGCTCATCCCACAAGAGCTCAATAGTGGTGACGAGATCTAGCGATTGTGCCCGCCAGCCCGTCAAAGGCAGTGCTCCGGCTCCCTGTGTCTATACCAGATAATATGTTCATGATCGTTATCCCATACCCTCCAACTATACCGTTTTAGCCGGTACAGTACCGTTTTCTAATGGTCTGTACCGGCAAACGGGGCTGTACCATTTTGTACCGGGTTGGTACACTCACCAGATTTGTTAAGCAGCGCTGTTGGGACACAGGACTCCTACAGCGCTGCTGAGTGACAGCCGACCTCCGTGCTTCTCTGCCCTGACCGCCAGCGCCGGTATACATACAGAACATGCAGTATATTACTGCAAGTTCTAAACTAGCCAGCGCCCGATGTCTCCAGCCCCCATGGACACGCCCCTTTACCCATGACCACGCCCCTTTATCTATGGCCATGCCCCCCATGTACCGGGTTCTTACTGGGAAATGTTGGAGGGTTTGTTATCCTGCTGCATGATGACATTTTCACCAATGAATCGCTGACCACAGTGGATGGCATGGCACTGTACAATACAGTGGTAACCTTTCTGGTCCATTCATTCTTGCCCTCTTTGTTAACTTTACACCAGGACCAAAACTGCCCCATACTATGAGTTTCCTCTGCCATGCTTGAGAGATGGTGTCAAGCACTCCTCCAGCATTCATTTTATACATAAGACTCATCCGTCCAGAAAACTCTTTTCCAGTTATCCACCATCTAATGTCCTTATCCGTATAAAACCCCCTGGTACTGGGTGTAAATTGTGCGCAATGTCATAGTGTATGGTGCACAGCGCTTACTCTCTCACTCCATACCTTCCAACCAATCCCAATTTTAGTGGGATAGTACCGCTTTTTGGGCACTGTTTTACACCCGCAGGCCACAGTGTCCCGCCAGGGGAGGTTCTGTGGCCCTTTGTCATGCACTGCATAAGCGGTGAATAGATGTCATGTGCACAGCGGCTATTCATGGGACAGAGGGACTGGGGGCATGCCCCCAGTGTGATGAAAACAGGGGTGGCACGACTCGCCCCTTTTTTGCGAGACCACACCACCTAATTCAAACTGGACCTAAACCTTATATCTTGCTGACTGCTCCTGCACATTAATCATATCGGTTACATCAGAAACACATTAAGACACCTTATCCAGCACGGTACTTAGTTGTAGTGGCATAATGTATGACAAGCAGCAATACATACCAGGACCATCTTTTATCGGTATTCAAGAGCTTCCCTGCCTGGGATCCCTTGTTGCCTAAGGCTACTTGCAGAGGGCATGGCTCATGGTAGCTGCCATTACCCCCTCTGAATGCCAAGGTACTACAGCACCACCCTCCTCTCGTCCTGCGGTCCCATCATAGTGACCGCCATCTCCATGTGGACACCGGGCTGCCGTCTTCATGTGCACAGACTGAGGTCCCGATGTGAATTGCCATCTGCAGAGCCGCATGGTCAGGCTTGATCGCGTCTACCGTGTGGTCACAGCCCCTAGCAGGGCCGTTGCTATTTTGTGTCACTTCCTCTCTCCCCCTTTCCATCCCTCCAGGTGACTCCGGCCTACATGACCAGTGGGCGGAGCCAACAGGAGCCGATTTCTACATCCTTTATCCAATTTTAACCATTTTCCAATTTGCCAGTTTCAAATATGGCTTTTTCATAGCAACTTTGCCGATAAGGCCAATACCACGGAGTCGTCATTTTATTGTGGCAGATGACACTGATATTTGACGTGTACTATTTAACAATGATGCAAACTCAGGATCTGTAAGACATTTATTTCTCAACTGCATACTATGATGTACTTATCCTTTTCCTATACGGTTTGCTACTTTCCCTTAACTACTTAACTGGCTAATATTTTTTTTCCCAAAAACCACCCAGAAATTTTTATTTTTTTATGATTAAGTCAAAAACATCTATTTATAAAACACGTTATACTGTCCCATAAAAATAGCAATATTTATGGTACACTGTATATGAATTTCAGCTTTCAACTCTTTTAAGCTATTTAACCATCCCTAATTGGCGGTCCTGTATCGATACTCTATGTATATATGTCCCCGGCAGCTGCTCCTCTCTGCAGTTGACGGGTTGCAGCCAGGCTGCCTGATCAGCAGAGACCAACTGCATCTACTGGGGAGGATACAAGGATGCAGTTGGGCTGGGATGTCCCTCTGGGATTGGTGGCTGCTGGGAGATTATTTTCCAGCAGCTGCCCAGGGAGCTCATCTGGCTGGTCGCGTCAGATGCGACCATGCCAGGGAAAGCACAGTCTGGCGTGGTTGTATCTGATGCGACCATGCCAGGCAAGTGGTGAGTACAGTAGTTGGAACGAAGTTTTAATTTTCTTCCAATCTGACGCATGGAATAGCCTTTATCTCCCAAAGCAACAACAGACTGACATGCTTCTAGAGAAGGCTGTCTAGTTTGGGACATTTTTTAACTCAGAATTAAAGTTTTATATATGCCAGTGAAATACTGCAGCTTGCAACCCAGGGTAAAGCAACTAACATATACTGCTTTCACACAGAAGCATGGGTTGGTTTTAGGTCCCAGGCCAGTACCCCCTTTCAGACAAAAGATGAAATTGCTGGGTCATGCATTCAGACCCAGAAATTTGCCTGGTCAACCCGGGTCAAAATTATCAGGTTCTGTTTCTCTGTCTGAAAACGTTAATAGTAACCAATTAACATTTAATCATGATCAATTGAGGATGAGCTAAGTAAATTCGCTATTAGAACATTGAGTAATGGCTGTTGAAAGTGGGGCTTTAAAGTCATATATAAATAATACAATATAATTTAGCAGGGCCAAATTAACAATGGGGCGGATGGAGCTCCATCTCCAGGCCTCCACACGCAGGGGCAGGCTGGGCCGGGGGGCAGGGTGCCAACTGCCCCCCGGGCCGGTACAAGTTTAGTATTTCAGGGCCGCCAGATTGCGCAAGGCAGAGGATGCAGTGGCGTCTCTCCCCGGGGTGACACCAGGTGCGGGGAGAGACGCCATGCGCGCGGCATCTGATGAAAAGGGGGCGTGGCCTTCGGAGGGGCGTGACAATAGACGAGGGGCATGGCATCGCAGCCCTGGTCTTCAAGGAAGGGGCGTGACACTGAGCGAGGGGCGTGGTCACGCGGCCCGAACACGGCCCCTGGCCGTGGTAACCAAAATCTATCAATGGGGTGGTGCCGGTGGGGGATGCAGGAGGTGTGGGCATGTGCGGTGACAGCTCCCTCACTGACAGGAACCGAGTGCTGCACTTAATACTACATACCTCCCAACATGACCCTCTCCAGGAGGGACACAACGCTCTGATCCTGGACTTCCCTGGTAAGAGACGGGGCCGCAGCGCAGCTCAAAATTCAAATAGGGGAGCTACACCAACTGTCATTTCACACGCTGCCAAACATCACTGGCTGGGGCTCACTGGCAGTTGCTGTGACTCCCCTATTTGAATTTTAGACTGTGCTGCATCCCCACCTCTGGAGCCGCCACCAATCATAAATTACCAGGGAAGTCCAGGACCAGAGCATTGTGTCCCTCCTGGAGCGGGTCATGTTGGGAGGTATGATACTACAGTGCAGCACCCGGCTCCTGTCACTGAGGGGGAGCCTGCACCTTGGTGTCACCCCTCGACGGGTGACACCCGGGTGCGGGCAGCACCCCCCACACCTCCCTTGTGACGCCACTGAGAGGATGCTCCTGCTCAACGGCCACTGCCAGCTTGATAGAGATCCAATTCAGTAGCAGGGGCTAATAGAAAATGGCTGCCCCCATATCAGGCTACAGAAAGATGGCCGCTGTCGACCAATGGGGGGCAAGGTTTCCCTACCCAGAAACCCAAGAGGCTGGAGAATGGGGTAAGGGGGCGTGGCTTATCGGAGGAGTGAGAAGAAGTCGAAGAGGAGCTGAAATGGCACCGCACCCATGGAGGAGAGAGTCAGAGAGGGCAGAATGAGATGAGGAGTGCCTCAGAGTGGAGGAGATCTTGCTTCCTGTCTTCTCCACTCATACCAGGTAAGTGGAGGGTGGAGTGGGGCATATATATATATATATATATATATCACAGTGGCATATGTATGTATGTGCATCTGTGTGTCTGTATATGTGTCTGTCTGTGTCTGTCTGTATGTGTGTGTGTGTCTGTCTGTATATGTGTCTGTGTGTGTGTTTCTGTCTGTCTGTGTCTGTCTGTATGTGTGTGTCTGTCTATCTGTCTGTCTTTCCGTGTCTGTATGCGTGTGTGTGTGTGTCTGTATGTATGTGTGTCTGTATGTATATGTGTGTATGTGTCTGTATGTATGTATGTATGTGTGTCTGTATGTATGCGTGTGTCTGTCTTTCTGTGCCGGTCTGTGTGTGTGCCTGTCTGTATGTATGTGTGTGTCTGTCTGTCTGTATGTGTGTGTGTGTCTGTCTGTATCTGTGTGTCTATATATGTGTGTCTTTCTGTGTTGGTCTGTGTGTGTGTGTCTGTCTGTCTGTATGTGTGTGTGTCTGTCTGTCTATATGTGTGTGTGTGTGTGTGTCTGTATCTGTGTGTCTGTATATGTGTCTGTGTGTGTGTGTCTGTCTGTCTGTCTGTGTGTCTGTATGTGTGTGAGTCTGTCTGTATGTGTGTGTTTGTATGTGTGCGAGTCTGTCTGTATCTGTGTGTCTGTGTCTGTGTGTCTGTATGTGTGTTTCTGTGTGTCTGTCTGTATGCGTGTCTGTCTATCTGTCTGTCTTTCCGTGTCTGTATGCAGGGGCGGATTGGGCATTACTTGTTGCGGGGAAAATCCCGGCGGGCCGGTTGGTTGTGGGGCCGCTTCTTATTTGAGGCCCCGCCCCCTGATTTGCATCACCAGGTCCCAGCCGGCTCCTGTATGTTTTACACAAGCAGCCTGGCTGCCTATCAGTACTGCCTGGCCGCGCCTTAGCCTCTCTCGCGAGAAGAGAGGCCAGCGGCCAGCATCCTATCAAGGCTCCACCCAGCGTACAGTCGGAGTGAGGTGAAGTGGCGCAGGACCGCTGGTGACAGCGTGGCCGCGGTGAGGGTAAGTTGCGGCGGTGATGGGGGGCAGCCTGATCACATCCTCTCCACTCTCCCCTCCCAAGGCTGTGAAGTGTCATGTTTAAGTTTCATTTCACAGCCTGGGGAGGGGGCAGAGTGGAGAGGAGACAATCGGGTCTGACTGCAGTCTAGGGGGTGGTGATCTGTCTGTGGGGGAGGGGGGGTCTGATATACTAGGGGTGGGGCTGGAGAGATGATGATCTGTCTGTGGGGAAGGGGGGGTCTGATATATTAGGGGCGGGGGAGATGATCTGTCTGGGGGAGGGGGGGGTCTGCTATATTAGGGGTGGGGGAGATGATCTATCTGTGGGGAGGGGGTGCTCTGCTATACTATGAGTGGGGGAGATGATCTGTCTGGGGGAGGGGGGTCTGCTATACTAAGGGCGGGGGAGATGATCTGTCTGGAAAGGGGGGTCTGCTATACTAGGGGTGGGGGAGATGATCTGTCTGGGAAGGGGGGTCTGCTATACTAGGGGTGGGGGAGATGATGATCTATCTGGGGAAGGGGGGGTCTGCTATACTAAGGGCGGGGGAGATGATCTGTCTGTGAGGTCTGCTATACTAGGGGTGGGGGAGATGATGATCTGTCTGGGGGAGGGGGGGTCTACTATACTAAGGGCTGGGGAGATGATCTGTCTGGGGATGGGGGACTGCTACCTTAGGGGTGGGGGAGATGATCTGTCTGGGGGACGGGGGGTCTGCTATACTAAGGGTGGGGGAGATGATCTGTCTGGAGATGGGGGTATGCTACCTTAGGGGTGGGGGAGATGGTCTGTCTGGGGACGGGGGGTCTGCTATACTAATGGCGGGGGAGATGATGATCTGTCTGGGGATGGGGGTCTGCTACACTAGGGGTGGGGGAGATGATCTGTCTGGGGGAGGGGGGTCTGCTATACTAAGGGTGGGGGAAATGATGATCTGTCTGTGGGGACGGGGGGGTTGATCTGTCTGTGGGGAGGGGGGTATTCTGTGCTAAGGGGAGATCTGTGTGTGAGAAAGAAGGGCTATTCTGTGCTAGGGCAGGAGGACGCCTCTGAGGAGACGCAGGAGGATGGCACTGTGGGTGGATGGTGCCGGAGAGAATTGGGGGTGGCACTGGAGAGGCGCAGGGAGATAGCGCTGAAGAAACACACGAGGGGATAGGTTGGAGACACACCAAGACAGTGCTGCTGGAGACACACATATAGAATGGTAGGAACGCTGATACTATTAGAAGAAAACACTGGGACACAGTAATCTTCAGTAAGGTAACAATTCTAATGAAACCATATTACTGATGCCAATGGTACCAAAGGAGCAAATATATTTTATTAATATAAAATTGTTTGATATGGTAAACCCACATTTATTATCTGGTTGAACCTCTGTTGCATGATAATGACATTGGTTTTATTGGGACACATACAGACGGCTTCCAGACCATGGGATCTCGTGCATGAATACCAAATACCAACTCAAGACACTGCCTGTCCAGGGAGGATCAATTTCTTCAGAGATTCCCCGTTGCAGAGTAATCATATAGGTAAGAAAATGCTCATTCACATGCTCGCTGTGGTTATTCACTGGAGAGAGGGACTGTGGGCATGGCTATCAGCTCCTGGAGCGGTAGGCATGCCCCCAGTATGACTATGACTGAAACAGGGGGAGTGGCTTGCAGGCATGGTGTTTTGCATTAGGCCACACCCCTTTACACAAGGCCACACCCACTTTTTCGTTGCGCGCCTTCGGCGCACACACCAAGGGCCGCTTTCACGGTTTTTTCCAGGGCCACTTTCATTTCCCAATCCGCCCCTGTCTGTATGTGTGTGTCTGTCTGTATGCGTGTGTGTGTCTGTCTGTCTGTATGTATGTATGTGTGTCTGTATGCGTGTGTCTGTCTTTCTATGTCAGTCTGTGTGTGTGTCTGTCTATATATAGAGAGAGAGAGAGAGAGAGAGAGAGAGAGATAGATAGATAGATAGGTGGCACTCAGATAATATATTCCAAGACACAGCTGGATACAAAGATTCAACGTTTCGAGATTTTATTGTCTCGTCATCAGGATAAGAAACATACAATAATAACTAATCTTATATATCTCCACCATCACCACGTGCAATGTCTGCAGCCGGGAGTCGCAGGGCTTATTATAATATCAGTATATCTGGACAAATCTCTTAATGCGTGACGTTCAGTTTTATTCAAATTATTATAATTTTTATAAGATCCACCACGTGTCTCAGCATTGTTTTTCAACACTACATTCACCCTGTTATCCAACAAACGAGAAAAAGTTTTATAGATGCCTTCTGAGCAGAGCCGGATTTAGACCTCATGGGGCCCTAGGCAAGATACCAGTTTGGGGCCCCCTACCTCAAACAATCCATAGCACTTTATTTGCATTCCTGATTCATGCAAAGCATCCCTACCCTAATCCTGACCCTAACTCAATCCTAAGCTCAAACCTGACCCTAACCATAACCTCTAACCCTAATACCCTAACCGCTAAACCCTACACCATCCCTAATACCCCAACTCAAACACCTAATCTGACCCTAATACCCTAACCCAAACTGATACACCAACCCTAATACCTTATCCCTAATGCCAAAACCCAATCTAAACCTAATACCCTAAGGTTATATTCCTCATTATCCATTGAATACATCACATAAGCCTGAGGAGTGCTAAGGATTAGAAGGTAGCTGCGAGGTGGCATCTGCAGTGGGGGTTGTGCTGTGGCCATGCCCAGTATTGTGTGTGACTGTGCTCAGCTGAGTGCAATGATGGGGATGAGTCATCACCATTACACCCCCCCCCCTTTTTTTTTAAAGTACACTATAGGATTTATTTTTGTAATGGTAGGTGTGGAGTGGACAGGACTGCATTATAGTATAGTATATTACAAGTACCTAACATGAATATACCATCATCCTGGATTGATGTACTAATAATACTAATAATGTCATGATCATCATAATGTATATTATATGCTTGTAATATAAGGCAGTTCTGTCCACTTCCCAGACCCCATCTACCATAAAAAATAAATCCTACATAAATCAATCTATATTAGAGTAGTTGAGAATAGCACAGTACTTGACCCTACCTGCCTGGCTGCTGTGATTCCCTGAGATCTGGATCCGCGGTCACTGTCTCACTCAGGCAGACTCTGCCTTGGCCTGCCCCTCTGCAAGCCTGGCAGTCAGTGGCAGAAGCTGCTGTGCTGGGGGTGGGCTGGAGCTGGATGGGGCTGGTCGGAGGACCTGGTGACCCTCGTCCTCCCTCTTATGTACAGTCACTCTGTGACAATGCAGACAGTGGTGCCGCAGCAGGACTCTACAAGCGGGTCCTCGTGACATCATGACGTCACACGGTACTTGTACAGTGCTCCTCTGGGAGCATTTTGACTGGCCAGATTTCTTGGGGAAAAGGGGCCCGCCTAGGGCCCCGCGAGTCAAAAGGGGCCCATCCACGGGCCCCTTGGGACTTGTGGGGCCCTAGGCGAGCGCTTAGGTTGCCTTGTGGGAAATCTGGGCCTGCTTCTGAGACATCAGATCAAAAGTACTCCTGTTCTGTAAATGTCTGAGTTGTCAAGGAATTTGTGTTTCCACTTGATCTGTATGCCGGGGTGATCGAGCCGGCAAGTTGTTACGCTATGAATCACAATGGATTCATAGACTTTGAACTATGGGCCTGATACAGAGGCGCTCGCTGTTTGTGAGCGCTCACACTGAATCAGGGTATTTTTTTGGGGGGGTTCCAGCCTTCAGGCCGCTCGCAAAGCTATGGGGGACCACCCACAGCTAGTGCGAGCGGCCTGGCAATGGTCGCGATTATCGAGACCATCGGGCTTGCATTGAGACCCTGCGGCGAGGGTCTCGGCTCCCGCAAGCCCGAGTGGACTTCCTGCTCTAATAGAGCAGCAAGTTCACTACTGACATCATGAGTGATGTCAATAGGGCCACACACAAATGTTCCTAAGGGAACGCCTGCATTTGTGCAGCCACCCCCCCTCCCCGCCTACAAAACGGGGCGAGCTGTTACTCACCATCGACAGCCGCCCTGTCTTGTAGCGAGCCCCGGAGCGACTGTACTTCAGTTGCTCACTGGGGCTCACACATGCATACGCCAGAGGCGGCGAATGCGCAGGGGCCGAACATCGACCACTTGCGAGCGCTATACGCTCGCGAGCGGGTTTGAATCAGGCCCTATGTTCCCGAAGGGACTGAATGAAAGTATGGGACTTCATTGTTACATGTGAATATTTCATGCATGTCTGGTGAAATGACCACTATTTTGACTTTCGCAATCCCTGTTGTAGTATCTAACGCAGGGGTTCCCAACCACGGTCCTCAAGGCGCACTAACAGTCCAGGTTTTAAGGATAGCCATACTTGAGCACATGTGACTTAATTAGTATCCCAGTTAAATTGATTTAACCATTTGTGCTGCAGCATGGCCAGCACTAAAACCAGGACTGTTAGTGTGCCTTGAGGACCGAGGTTGGGAATGACTGATCTAACGAGTCCTTAGTGTATGTAATGTATTATGTATATATTTTTTGCTGCCTTTGGTGTATTACCTGGAATATGGGGATGCATTATATTATATTATAGACCATGTTGCATGTGGCTTGTTGACTGTTTGCAGTTATTATTACCTAGCACGAGAACTACTAAGGAAGTTATTCCATGGGTCAGCAGGTATAATACCTCTAGCTCTGTGTTACCTAGAGCTTCCAGAGCCCTCTGGCCAATCGTCTCTACTGATAGAGAATTACAATGCTTTAATGACAAACATCCTATGCCGTGCTTTACGCTAGGCAGAAATATTAAAGACATGATTGTCCACACGGACATTACCAACTTCTCGTCCACACTTGCCTCAAAAAAATTCTTGCCTAAAGCACCAGGTTGCTATAAATGCCTCCGATGTACCCCCTGTTGCAGTATAATTATTGGATCTACTTTTAGTCACCCACATACAGAACAACAATTTAACTTCAAGTATGTACTAACTTGTACTTCATCTTTCATTGTGTATATAATCATTTGTCCCTGCGGTCTTCATTACGTAGGGAAAACCACTAGGTCCTTACATGAGAGAATGGCCTTACACCGCTCGCCCATCAAGGCGGCCTTGAGCGCTAAGACCTCGGATCAACCTGTGGCCAGACACTTTGTGGAGATGCAACATGATCTGACTAGGTTTAAACATATAATCATTGACCATGTGCCAAAAACACTTAGATGTGGGGACCGGGCTAACAAACTTTTACAGATGGAATCAAAATGCATGTATGTCTTGAATACCATTAGCCCCAATGGTCTAAATGAAAGGAAGACATGGAACGTGTTTTGATCATCCCGTGCCAAAGTGTTAGAGGGCTATAACTCGCATTAGATGGAATTATTATACTGTCTTTTCAATATGTCCTTACAAATTCTATAGATCATTATGCTATACTACCCCTGTTTCCCACTCATATCCAGCTTTCCTTGGTCTCTGTCCTTTTGCTTTTTTGGAATTGTTTTCTCAGCTAGTCAGTGCCAGTTGTCTAACGTGTCTAAATTCCCCCACTTAACTATGGGGGACGTATGTAGGCTAATTAAATTTTTTTAACTTCTAATGTATAGTCTACAAGGACAATTATTTTCTGCCTTAGCAAATATCTGTTGTTCAGGCTTTTGTCTGTTACATGTTTATGGTTGTGATATGCCTCTTACTGCTTCTTCTTTTAACATTTTTAGTGATGTTTCTGATTTCTTCATTATTATTTGTATTATGTTTTTCTTCTTTATCTATTACACTGGTGTTTCATTATTTATTATTAGATCTCCTTAAGGGTTTACGACTTCACTATTTTATCTGTTTCTACACACACAGGCTGGATCGCGTCTCCAGTTACCCGGATAACCCGGGCGCCATCAGCGCAATGATGTCATCTTACTGGGACCCAGCAGCCGCACACTGCTCTGCTTCTGGACACGTTCGTGGGCTTCTCCCCGGTATTTAAGGTAAGCTTTTAACCTGTTTCTTTGTTACTCACCTTGACAAAGGGGCGCTGATTCCCCCGAAACGTCGGCCTGCTTCTGTAACTATGGATTAAATTTATCTATGTATTTATCTACCTGAGTCTCGGAGTGCCACTACTTTGTTCCTGTTGCATTGTCTACTTACTCAGGAGGCACCCGAGCACCTTTACTGTCTGGGAAACTGGGATTGCCGGACCATTGTATCATATATATATATATATATATATATATATTGTATATACTGTATATGTGTGTGTTCTCACTGTCCATTTTGTTAATCGTGAAATGCTCCCTGCCCATTCTGTAATAGATGATTTGCACCCCGCCTTTTCCACAGCAGACACACACAACGCAAAAAGGGGAGGTGGCACAAAGGGCCGGGCGCAGCTGCTCAACCCAGCCCCTGGGAGGCACACACAATAAAGTGTGGTACCCAGGGCTCCCACTACATGCCTACAGCAGCCCAGTCCACACAAGCTGGAGAGGGACACCCAGACATACTGTACAGCTTCCCCCTGTGACTGCGAGACACCAGAGTCAGGACAGCACATGATTTTACCTGAAGGATATGGAGCAGACTGCATGCTTTGGGCCTGTATTGGCATCAAAGCATTCAGATATATCGGCATCAGCTGTGCTGCAGGGCAGATGCGATATGTCTGTGAATGACGCAGTTAATAGACATTTCATTTTTACACACTCACCGATTATGCTCTACAAATATATTGCCCGTTCAATAGAACAGGCGATATATCTGTCAGTGAGCACCCAGCATTAGTCATATGGGGCTGGTACATGATATATGTGTTTATAGCTCTTTGTCATAACAATTTTTCATATTTAATTTGCTATTTAAACCATACCCACATTACGCAAACCACACCCCCAACATTATTGCCACGCCCATTTTTAAAATTACATTCGCTGGTAGAAAAACTGGGCCACTTGCTCCTGTTTGCCCCCTAGGCTGAAAGTTGCCAGCCAGCCCCTGTCCACACGGCAGAATGATGTATGTATTTAGGGAGACAGTGAGGCTGTTAATGTATTGGATGTACACGCCCATGTGCCACTGGCCACACCCACACAGTACTGGTCACACCCATGTGGCACTGGTCACAGCTCCACCCTTTCTCAATATAGGCCCTTGAATATTTTCAGTCCCAGGCCCAAGTGGCCCTTAACCCGACCCTGAATATGTTGTATCAGCGGTGCTCTCCTTCAGTACTCTAATGTCATGGTGACGTCCTATTGCTCCTACTGTACATAGTGACAGGACATAATAAAATCCTTAAACAGGTGACATATTGTAAGTATAAAACAAACATGAGGCAAATTAACCCACTTTACCATGCCTCATGTTTCTTTTATTTGTACAAGTGCCGTCTGTTTAAGGATTTCCAAATATAAAAAATAAATTGGGTGCCAGGATGCAGTAGTAAATATATATTTGCAATATGCTGTAATAGACACCCAGGGCCTGAATCAATTAGCGGCAAAAACAAACGTTTCTTTCGCCATTGGTGAAAACGGGCGTTTCCGCCAAAAAAATGGCAACAGGCGAAAAAAAACTGGAGAAAAGCTTTCTCCATCCCAGACCAGGCCAAAAAAAAAAAAAAATCCCTATTTTTGCCTAAAAATGTGGGGATTTCTTTCAGAACCCTTTGGATACCCCCCTAATCATAAATTACCATAATAAAAAATTTGTAAGTTGCGTACTTTGGCGAAAAAAAAAGCGCAAATTTTGGGCGAAAAAAAAAATGTTGAAAATGGTTTTAATAACGTATTGGGTCTGATTTTTTGATGGACCGTATGGATGCGTCAAGTGTTTTAAACATCGCACGCAGTCGCAGCAGGCATTTTTTTTTAAAGTTTTTAAAACTGTGTTTTTACAACATGAAATATACTTGTACCAATTTTAACGTACCTCCAGTTTACGTGGAACAGTCATTTCCTGGAAAATAAATAGCTTTCAATCTTTTTTCAACTTTTTTTTTTTTATTGCCCAAAATTTGCAACTTTTGATTTTTTTTTTTGGTAATTTATCATTAGGGGGGGTGATAACCTGGCATAAAAGTGCCGGTCTGTTTGCAATTTTTTGCTGTCTAAATGAGTTTACAAATACACAAATGAAGATCTAATCTGTCCTGCGGCTGGAATCATGACCCAATAGCCGTAGTATATAATATAATTGTACTAAAAAGGGGTTCATATGGATAGGAATTATGAGAGCTGCCCCATACTATTAATGGTAGTACCCCATGCTCCTTTTACACTATTGTGCAAGCGCTGCAGCAGCTGCGGGAGACCTGAGTGGGCAGGCAGGAGCCGGAACTCTCAGCACACGGGCGGCAGTTGGCAGCTGCATGCGCTGCTGTATAGGGAACCACCATCCTGAGCGTCTCCTTCCAGAGGTCACCCGCAGGTGAGGGTTGTGTTGGAGGTGTGAGGGCAGGATTTGAGGTGGAGCCAGTGAGACTGACAGGCTGTGGGCGGAGATATCTGGCAACTGAGGGGGCGGTGCTGGAAGTTACACTGGGCCCTATCAACGCTGATGTGTGGTCAGACAGAAGAGGACGGCTTCCGGCTGAGACGCACCTCGGGTACAGTGCCCAAACTCAGTTACTTATACTCATTGTATAAACCATACATTCATTTATTGGTATTGAGGTAAATTGTTGTATCAGGCAACTTATTTCTTGTAAAGTGTTGTGAGGATGACACAACAGTTAATTTTGCACTAAAGGTATTTTGTAACTTAAGAGTAATTTGTTAACATTGATTTTTATAATTGTATTGATATGTGCATTGCACTATATGTACTAATCTTTTACTTGATGTAAACCTAGTGACAAGTAGGGGAATTTCTTCTTGAAAGGCTGGGGTAATTCGGGAAGGGGTACCGCATATATGTGATACGATACACATTTTTGAAACATTTATATATATATATATATATATATATATATATATACTTTATATATGTGTATATATATATATATATATATATATATAGTTTATATACACAGTATATCGCATCGTGCATGCAGCACTGTTCAGAATTCAAACACCAACTGTCACTCCAACTGCTGCCAAACATCACTGGCAGTTGGTGTGGCTCCCCTACGTCAACAGTGAGGGAAGGGATTGTGTTACTACAGAGGTGAGAGAGGAAAATGTCAAATGTGTACTACGGGGTGAAGGAAGGGAATGAGTTACAACATGGGTGACAGTGGAGAATGTGTTACTAAAGGGGTGAGCAGGGGTAATGTGTTACTACAGAGGTGAGGGAGTGGAATGTGTAAGTACATAGGTGAGGGAGGGTAATGTCTTACTATGGCAATGATGCATAACTATTAGAGATGTGCGGGTTCAGATTTACTTGGTTCTTTTTGCCACATTACGGCAATTTCAGATTAGTTTGGATTTATCTTATTGGCTATCCAAAACACGTAACAGCCGGATAGCCAATATGATGCCGTTTTTAAAATCCGAGTAAAACCGAACCGCACATTTAGGATTAATGTGTTACTGGAGAGGTCTGTTTCCATCTTGGAAATGGAAACAGTAAATAGCTACCTGAGCAAAATCGTCTTGTGTCTTTCCGCTAAGTCCAGAACGAGGCAAAACATTATGTTTTGTGCCAAGATGTCCATGAAAGATGACATTTTGCCTCGTTCTGAGATCTTAATTTGGGTGGAAGATCTGATCCATAACCGAACCGCTCATCTCTAATATTTATCTGTGATATCCTGAGTATATCTTGTAATCGGACAGAATAAGAATTACAATTGTATTGCAGCTGTTACTATGTGTATCATAATTATCCTTCTGTATGTTCATCATTGTAATATGTGACCTCTTACAGGGAAACTAATTGTCTCAAACCCTTATTTGGGTCCCAGAACCAAGAGCTTGCACTCACATTCCTGACTGATTTGCCATTTCAGAGGGCGTTTAATAATATGTGAACTTTTGCATTACAATTTAGTCTTAAAAAATGACTGTAAGACAGAATTTCTGTCTGCTATAAATATTGCAAAATATAGTTAGTAGTTACTTATATTGTGCCTAACATGTATGAAATTTCCAAGAATCTGTTATTTCTCAGATTGCCTATCTATTCCACTTCCACTGGGGAATGCAGCCGGGAAATTCCTGCACATTTCATGTAACAGTCATGCCATTGTACTTGAAGGCTGACCATTCCGAAAACTTTTTTGTAGCACAAATAAAACATAACACCTCTTACTACATTACTAAACTATGATGACCAAGGCCCTATCTGTGTGGAGTTTGTATATACTCCCTGTGTGCATATAAGGGTTTCCTGTGGCTGTTCTGGTTTCTTCCCACATACCAAACACATACTGGTATTTTACAAATGTACCCCATGGCACTGTTTCCAACCTCCATTTCTCAGTGGCCCCTGACAGTGCATGTTTTATGGATCTCCTAGATGGTGCACAGGTGTATTAATTACTGGCTCACACAAGTGGTGCAAATTATTTCACTTGTGATACTGAAAATATCTGTAAAACATACCCTGATGAGGTTCCTGTGTACTGGAGTTGGGACTCAGGGCCTGATTCAGAGCCAGATGCTCTGACAGATCGCTCGCTCTGAATCAGGGCCGGCCTTCATGTTTATTAGAGCGGCCTCCTGACTCCTGTCTTGACCATCGCGACCATCAGGCTTGCGACGAGACTCTTGTGGTAGAGTCTCGTTGCCGGAAGCCCCAGAGTGCTTTCGGCTCTAACAGAGCCGAAAGCACTCCCACTGACATCACTTGTGATGTCAGAGGGGCCGGCCCCAGACGGAGGCGTTCACATGGGAATGCCTCTGTCTGGGCAGCCACGCCCCCGGCCTGCCCACCAAAGGGGGCGTGCTGTTACTCAACATCGACAGCATGCCCCCTTTGGTACGAGACCTGGAGCGACGGTTTGCCCGTCGCTATCTGGGTCTCGCGCATGCGCACGACGGAGTCGGCTCCGTCATGCGCACTGGGCCACCATCAACCCACTTGCGAGCGCATAGCGCTAGTGAGCGGGTCTGAATCAGGCCCTCAATACCTTAGTGTGTATACTTTCTGAGAAAGGGAATGTAGAGTGCAAGTTCCAATTAGGCAGGAACTGATGACAGTGATAAATAATCTATTTGTACAGTAATACATTACTTTATACACTACTTATAAATAACACAATAATAATCACGCAGAAAAGCAGAGGGGGACCTGCTGAGAATCCATAAGAGACGGCCGAAGCGCCGACAAACATTGAAACAGCAGCGGTGGAACTGCTGAGAATCCATAAGAGGCGGCCGAAGCGCCGACAAACATTGAAACAGCAGCGGTGGACCTGCTGAGAATCCATAAGAGGCGGCCGAAGCGCCGACAAACATTGAAACAGCAGCGGTGGACCTGCTGAGAATAAATAAGAGGCGACCAAAGCGCCGACAAACATTGAAACAGCAGAGGGGGACCTGCTGAGAACCCCTAAGAGGCGGCCGAAGCGCCGACAAAAATTGAAACAGCAGAGGGGGACCTGCTGAGAACCCCTAAGAGGCGGCCGAAGCGCCGACACACATTGAAACAGCAGAGGGAGACCTGCTGAGAACCCCTAAGAGGCGGCCAAAGCGCTGACATACATTGAAACAGCAGAGGGGGACCTGCTGAGAACTCCTAAGAGGCGGCCGAAGCGCCGACAAACATTGAAACAGCAGAGGGGGACCTGCTGAGAACCCCTAAGAGGCGGCCGAAACTCCGACAAACATTGAAACAGCAGAGGGGGACCTGCTGAGAACCCCTAAGAGGCGGCCGGAGCGCCGACAAACATTGAAACAGCAGAGGGGGACGTGCTGAGAACCCCTAAGAGGCGGCCGAAGCGCCGACAAACATTGAAACAGCAGAGGGGGATGTGCTGAGAACCCCTAAGAGGCGGCCGAAGCGCCGACAAACTGAAACAGCAGAGGGGGACCAGCTGAGAACGCCTAAGAGGCGGCCGAAGCGCCGACAAACATTGAAACAGCAGAGGGGGACCTGCTGATAACCCCTAAGAGGCGGCCGAAGCGCCGACAAACATTGAAACAGCAGAGGGGGACCTGCTGAGAACCCCTAAGAGGCGGCCGAAGCGCCGACACACATTGAAACAGCAGAGGGAGACCTGCTGAGAACCCCTAAGAGGCGGCCGAAGCGCCGACATACATTGAAACAGCAGAGGGGGACCTGCTGAGAACCCCTAAGAGGCGGCCGAAGCACCGACAAACATTGAAACAGCAGAGGGGGACCTGCTGAGAACCCCTAAGAGGGGGCCGAAACGCCGACAAACATTGAAACAGCAAAGGGGGACCTGCTGAGAACCCCTAAGAGGCGGCCGGAGCGCCGACAAACATTGAAACAGCAGAGGGGGACGTGCTGAGAACCCCTAAGAGGCGGCCGAAGCGCCGACAAACATTGAAACAGCAGAGGGGGACGTGCTGAGAACTCCTAAGAGGCGGACGAAGCGCCGACAAACTGAAACAGCAGAGGGGGACCTGCTGAGAACGCCTAAGAGGCGGCCGAAGCGCCGACTAACATTGAAACAGCAGAGGGGGACCTGCTGATAACCCCTAAGAGGCGGCCGAAGCGCCGACAAACATTGAAACAGCAGAGGGGGACCTGCTGAGAACCCCTAAGAGGCGGCCGAAGCGCCGACAAACATTGAAACAGCAGAGGGGGACCTGCTGAGAACCCCTAAGAGGCGGCCGAAGTGCCGACAAACATTGAAACAGCAGAGGGGGACCTGCTGAGAACCCCTAAGAGGCGGCCGAAGCGCCGAGAAACATTGAAACAGCAGAGGGGGACCTGCTGAGAACCCCTAAGAGGCGGCCAAAGCGCCGACAAACTTTCAAACAGCAGAGGGGGACCTACTGAGAACCCCTAAGAGGCGGCCGAAGCGCCGACAAACATTGAAACAGCAGAGGGCGACCTGCTGAGAACCCCTAAGAGGCGGCCGAAACGTCGACAAAAATTTGAAACAGCGGAGGGGGACCTGCTGAGAACTCCTAATAGGCGGACGAAGCGCTGACAAAAATTTGAAAGAGCAGAGGGGGAGCTGCTGAGAACCCCAAAGAGGCGGCTGAAGCGCCGACAAACATTGAAACAGCAGAGGGGGACCTGCTGAGAACCCCTAAGAGGCGGCCGAAGCGCCGACAAACATTGAAACAGCAGCGGTGGACCTGCTGAGAATCCATAAGAGGCGGCCGAAGCGCCGACAAACATTGAAACAGCAGCGGTGGACCTGCTGAGAACCCCTAAGAGGCGGCCGAAGCGCCGACAAACATTGAAACAGCAGCGGTGGACCTGCTGAGAATCCCTAAGAGGCGGCCGAAGCGCCGACAAACATTGAAACAGCAGCGGTGGACCTGCTGAGAATAAATAAGAGGCGGCCAAAGCGCCGAAGAACATTGAAACAGCAGAGGGGGACCTGCAGAGAACCAGTAAGAAGCGGCCCAAGCGCGACAAACATTGAAACAGCAGAGGGGGACCTGCTGAGAACCCCTAAGAGGCGGCCGAAGCGCCGACAAACATTGAAACAGCAGAGGGGGACCTGCTGAGAACCCCTGAGAGGCGGCCGAAGCGCCGACAAACATTGAAACAGCAGAGGGGGACCTGCTGAGAACCCATGTGTGGCGGCCGAAGCGCCGACAAACATTGAAACAGCAGAGGGGGACCTGCTGAGAATTCCTAAGAGGCGGCCGAAGCGCCGACAAACATTGAAACAGCAGAGGGGAACCTGCTGAGAACCCATAAGAGGCGGCCGAAGCGCCAACAAACATTGAAACAGCAGAGGGGGACCTGCTGAGAACCCCTAAGAGGCAGCCGAAGCGCCGACAAACATTGAAACAGCAGAGGGGGACCTGCTGAGAACCCCTAGGAGGCGGCCGAAGCGCCGACAAACATTGAAACAGCAGAGGGGGACCTGCTGAGAACCCCTAAGAGGCGGCCAAAGCGCCGACAAACATTGAAACAGCAGAGGGGGACCTGCTGAGAACCCCTAAGAGGCGGCCGAAACGCAGACAAACATTGAAACAGCAGAGGGGGACCTGCTGAGTACCCCTAAGAGGCGGCCGAAGCGCCGACAAACATTGAAACAGCAGAGGGGGACCTGCTGAGAACCCCTAAGAGGCGGCCGATGCGCCGACAAACATTGAAACAGCAGAGGGGGACCTGCTGAGAACCCCTAAGAGGCGGCCGATGCGCCGACAAACATTGAAACAGCAGAGGGGGACCTGCTGAGAACCCATGTGTGGCGGCCGAAGCGCCGACAAACATTGAAACAGCAGAGGGGGACCTGCTGACAACCCCTAAGAGGCGGCCGAAGCGCCGACAAACATTGAAACAGCAGAGGGGGACCTGCTGACAACCCCTAAGAGGCGGCCGAAGCGCCGACAAACATTGAAACAGCAGAGGGGGACCTGCTGACAACCCCTAAGAGGCGGCCGAAGCGCCGACAAACATTGAAACAGCAGAGGGGGACCTGCTGAGAACCCCTAAGAGGCGGCCGAAGCGCCGGCAAACATTGAAACAGCAGAGGGGGACCTGCTGAGAACCCCTAAGAGGCGGCCGAAGCGCCAGCAAACATTGAAACAGCAGAGGGGGACCTGCTGAGAACCCCTAAGAGGCGGCCGAAGCGCCGGCAAACTTTGAAACAGCAGAGAGGGAACTGCAGAGAACCCCTAAGAGGTGGCCGAAACGCCGGCAAACATTGAAACAGCAGAGGGGGACCTACTGAGAACCCCTAAGAGGCGGCCGAAGCGCCGACAGACATTGAAACAGCAGAGGGGGACCTGCTGAGAACCCCTAAGAGGCGGCCGAAGCACCTACAAACATTGAAACAGCAGAGGGGGACCTGCTGAGAACCCCTAAGAGGCGGCCGAAGCGCTGACAAACATTGAAACAGCAGAAGGGGACCTGCTGAGAACCCCTAAGAGGCGGCCGAAGCGCCGACAAACATTGAAACAGCAGAGGGGGACCTGCTGAAAACCCCTAAGAGGCGGCTGAAGCGCTGACAAACATTGAAACAGCAGAGGGGGACCTGCTGAGAACCCCTAAGAGGCGGCCGAAGCACCGACCAACATTGAAACAGCAGAGGGGGACCTGCTGAGAACCCCTAAGAGGCGGCCGAAGCGCCGACAAACATTGAAACAGCAGAGGGGGACCTGCTGAGAATCCCTAAGAGGCGGCCGAAGCGCCGACAAACATTGAAACAGCAGAGGGGGACCTGCTGAGAACCCCTAAGAGGCGGCCGAAGCGCCGGCAAACATTGAAACAGCAGAGGGGGACCTGCTGAGAACCCCTACGAGGCGTCCGAAGCGCCAGCAAACATTGAAACAGCAGAGGGGGACCTGCTGAGAACCCCTAAGAGGCGGCCGAAGCGCCGGCAAACTTTGAAACAGCAGAGAGGGAACTGCAGAGAACCCCTAAGAGGTGGCCGAAACGCCGGCAAACATTGAAACAGCAGAGGGGGACCTACTGAGAACCCCTAAGAGGCGGCCGAAGCGCCGACAGACATTGAAACAGCAGAGGGGGACCTGCTGAGAACCCCTAAGAGGCGGCCGAAGCACCTACAAACATTGAAACAGCAGAGGGGGACCTGCTGAGAACCCCTAAGAGGCGGCCGAAGCACCGACAAACATTGAAACAGCAGAAGGCGACCTGCTGAGAACCCCTAAGAGGCGGCCGAAGCGCCGACAAACATTGAAACAGCAGAGGGGGACCTGCTGAAAACCCCTAAGAGGCGGCTGAAGCGCTGACAAACATTGAAACAGCAGAGGGGGACCTGCTGAGAACCCCTAAGAGGCGGCCGAAGCACCGACCAACATTGAAACAGCAGAGGGGGACCTGCTGAGAACCCCTAAGAGGCGGCCGAAGCGCCGACAAACATTGAAACAGCAGAGGGGGACCTGCTGAGAATCCCTAAGAGGCGGCCGAAGCGCCGACAAACATTGAAACAGCAGAGGGGGACCTGCTGAGAACCACTAAGAGGCGGCAGAAGCGCCGACAAAAATTGAAACAGCAGAGGGGGACCTGCTGAGAACCCCTAAGAGGCGGCCAAAGCACTGAAATACATTGAAACAGCAGAGGGGGACCTGCTGAGAACCCCTAAGAGGCGGCCGAAGCGCCGACAAACATTGAAACATCAGAGGGGGACCTGCTGAGAACCCCGAAGAGGCGGCCGGAGCACCAACAAACATTGAAACAGCAGAGGGGGACATGCTGAGAACCCCTAAGAGGCGGCCGAAGCGCCGACAAACATTGAAATAGCAAAGGGGGACCTGCTGAGAACCCCGAAGAGGAGGCCGGAGCGCCGACAAACATTGAAACAGCAGAGGGGGACGTGCTTAGAACCCCTAAGAGGCGGCCGAAGCGCCGACAAACATTGAAACAGCAGAGGGGGACCTGCTGAGAACCCCTAAGAGGCGGCCGAAGCGCCGACAAACAATGAAACAGCAGAGGGGGAACTACTGAGAACCCCTAAGAGGCGGCCGAAGCGCCAACAAACATTGAAACAGCAGAGGGGGCCCTGATGAGAACCCCTAAGAGGCGGCCGAAGCGCCGACAAACATTGAAACAGCTGAGGGGGACGAGCTGAGAACCCCTAAGAGGCGGCCGAAGCGCCGACAAACATTGAAACAGCAGAGGGAGACCTGCTGAGAACCCCTAAGAGGCGGCCGAAGCGCCGACAAACATTGAAACAGCAGAGGGGGACCTGCTGAGAACCCATAAGAGGCGGCCGAAGCGCCGAGAAACATTGAAACAGCAGAGGGGGACCTGCTGAGAACCCCTAAGAGGCGGCCGAAGCGCCGACAAACATTGAAACAGCAGAGGGGGACCTACTGAGTACCCCTAAGAGGCGGCCGAAGCGCCGACAAACATTGAAACAGCAGAGGGCGACCTGCTGAGAACCCCTAAGAGGCGGCCGAAACGTCGACAAAAATTTGAAACAGCAGAGGGGGACCTGCTGAGAACTCCTAATAGGCGGACGAAGAGCTGACAAAAATTTGAAAGAGCAGAGGGGGACCTGCTGAGAATCCATAAGAGGCGGCCGAAGCACCGACAAACATTGAAACAGCAGCGGTGGACCTGGTGAGAACCCCTAAGAGGCGGCCGAAGCGCCGACAAACATTGAAACAGCAGCAGTGGACCTGCTGAGAATCCATAAGAGGCTGCCGAAGCGCCGACAAACATTGAAACAGCAGCGGTGGACCTGCTGAGAATAAATAAGAGGCGGCCAAACCGCCGAAGAACATTGAAACAGCAGAGGGGGACCTGCAGAGAACCACTAAGAAGCGGCCCAAGCGCGACAAACATTGAAACAGCAGAGGGGGACCTGCTGAGAACCCCTAAGAGGCGGCCGAATCGCCGACGAACATTGAAACAGCAGAGGGGGACCTGCTGAGAACCCCTGAGAGGCGGCCGAAGCGCCGACAAACATTGAAACAGCAGAGGGGGACCTGCTGAGAACCCAAGTGTGGCGGCCGAAGCGCCGACAAACATTGAAACAGCAGAGAGGGACCTGCTGAGAAACCCTAAGAGGCGGCCGAAGCGCTAACAAACATTGAAACAGCAGAGGGGGACCTGCTGAGAACCCATAAGAGGCAGCCGAAGCGCCGACAAACATTGAAACAGCAGAGGGGGACCTGCTGAGAACCCCTAGGAGGCGGCCGAAGCGCCGACAAACATTGAAACAGCAGAGGGGGACCTGCTGAGAACCCCTAAGAGGCGGCCGAAACGCAGACAAACATTGAAACAGCAGAGGGGGACCTGCTGAGTACCCCTAAGAGGCGGCCGAAGCGCCGACAAACATTGAAACAGCAGAGGGGGACCTGCTGAGAACCCCTAAGAGGCGGCCGATGCGCCGACAAACATTGAAACAGCAGAGGGGGACCTGCTGAGAACCCCTAAGAGGCGGCCGATGCGCCAACAAACATTGAAACAGCAGAGGGGGACCTGCTGAGAACCCATGTGTGGCGGCCGAAGTGCCGACAAACATTGAAACAGCAGCGGTGGACCTACTGAGAATAAATAAGAGGCGGCCAAAGCGCCGAAGAACATTGAAACAGCAGAGGGGGACCTGCAGAGAACCACTAAGAAGCGGTCCAAGCGCGACAAACATTGAAACAGCAGAGGGGGACCTGCTGAGAACCCCTAAAAGGCGGCCGAATCGCCGACGAACATTGAAACAGCAGACGGGGACCTGCTGAGAACCCCTGAGAGGCGGCCGAAGCGCCGACAAACATTGAAACAGCAGAGGGGGACCTGCTGAGAACCCAAGTGTGGCGGCCGAAGCGCCGACAAACATTGAAACAGCAGAGAGGGACCTGCTGAGAAACCCTAAGAGGCGGCCGAAGCGCTGACAAACATTGAAACAGCAGAGGGGGACCTGCTGAGAACCCATAAGAGGCGGCCGAAGCGCCGACAAACATTGAAACAGCAGAGGGGGACCTGCTGAGAACCCCTAAGAGGCGGCCGATGCGCCGACAAACATTGAAACAGCAGAGGGGGACCTGCTGAGAACCCCCAAGAGGCGGCCGAAGCGCCGACAAACATTGAAACAGCAGAGGGGGACCTACTGAGAACCCCTAAGAGGCGGCCGAAGCGCCGACAAACATTGAAACAGCAGAGGGCGACCTGCTGAGAACCCCTAAGAGGCGGCCGAAACGTCGACAAAAATTTGAAACAGCAGAGGGGAACCCGCTGAGAACTCCTAATAGGCGGACGAAGAGCTGACAAAAATTTGAAAGAGCAGAGGGGGACCTGCTGAGAACCCCAAAGAGGCGGCTGAAGCGCCGACAAACATTGAAACAGCAGAGGGGGACCTGCTGAGAACCCCTAAGAGGCGGCCGAAGCGCCGACAAACATTGAAACAGCAGCGGTGGACCTGCTGAGAATCCATAAGAGGCGGCCGAAGCGCCGACAAACATTGAAACAGCAGCGGTGGACCTGCTGAGAACCCCTAAGAGGCGGCCGAAGCGCCGACAAACATTGAAACAGCAGCGGTGGACCTGCTGAGAATCCATAAGAGGCTGCCGAAGCGCCGACAAACATTGAAACAGCAGCGGTGGACCTGCTGAGAATAAATAAGAGGCGGCCAAAGCGCCGAAGAACATTGAAACAGCAGAGGGGGACCTGCAGAGAACCACTAAGAAGCGGCCCAAGCGCGACAAACATTGAAACAGCAGAGGGGGACCTGCTGAGAACCCCTAAGAGGCAGCAGAATCGCTGACGAACATTGAAACAGCAGAGGGGGACCTGCTGAGAACCCCTGAGAGGCGGCCGAAGCGCCGACAAACATTGAAACAGCAGAGGGGGACCTGCTGAGAACCCTAGTGTGGCGGCCGAAGCGCCGACAAACATTGAAACAGCAGAGAGGGACCTGCTGAGAACCCCTAAGAGGCGGCCGAAGTGCCGACAAACATTGAAACAGCAGAGGGGGACCTGCTGAAAACCCCTAAGAGGCGGCTGAAGCGCTGACAAACATTGAAACAGCAGAGGGGGACCTGCTGAGAACCCCTAAGAGGCGGCCGAAGCACCGACCAACATTGAAACAGCAGAGGGGGACCTGCTGAGAACCCCTAAGAGGCGGCCGAAGCGCCGACAAACTTTGAAACAGCAGAGGGGGACCTGCTGAGAATCCCTAAGAGGCGGCCGAAGCGCCGACAAACATTGAAACAGCAGAGGGGGACCTGCTGAGAACCACTAAGAGGCGGCAGAAGCGCCGACAAAAATTGAAACAGCAGAGGGGGACCTGCTGAGAACCCCTAAGAGGCGGCCAAAGCACTGAAATACATTGAAACAGCAGAGGGGGACCTGCTGAGAACCCCTAAGAGGCGGCCGAAGCGCCGACAAACATTGAAACAGCAGAGGGGGACCTGCTGAGAACCCCTAAGAGGCGGCCGAAGCACCGACAAACAGTGAAACAGCAGAGGGGGACCTGCTGAGAACCCCTAAGAGGCGGCCAAAGCGCCGACAAACATTGAAACAGCAGCGGTGGACCTGCTGAGAATAAATAAGAGGCGGCCAAAGCGCCGAAGAACATTGAAACAGCAGAGGGGGACCTGCAGAGAACCACTAAGAAGCGGCCCAAGCGCGACAAACATTTAAACAGCAGAGGGGGACCTGCTGAGAACCCCTAAGAGGCGGCAGAATCGCCGACGAACATTGAAACAGCAGAGGGGGACCTGCTGAGAACCCCTGAGAGGCGGCCGAAGCGCCGACAAACATTGAAACAGCAGAGGGGGACCTGCTGAGAACCCTATTGTGGCGGCCGAAGCGCCGACAAACATTGAAACAGCAGAGAGGGACCTGCTGAGAACCCCTAAGAGGCGGCCGAAGTGCCGACAAACATTGAAACAGCAGAGGGGGACCTGCTGAAAACCCCTAAGAGGCGGCTGAAGCGCTGACAAACATTGAAACAGCAGAGGGGGACCTGCTGAGAACCCCTAAGAGGCGGCCGAAGCACCGACCAACATTGAAACAGCAGAGGGGGACCTGCTGAGAACCCCTAAGAGGCGGCCGAAGCGCCGACAAACATTGAAACAGCAGAGGGGGACCTGCTGAGAATCCCTAAGAGGCGGCCGAAGCGCCGACAAACATTGAAACAGCAGAGGGGGACCTGCTGAGAACCACTAAGAGGCTGCAGAAGCGCCGACAAAAATTGAAACAGCAGAGGGGGACCTGCTGAGAACCCCTAAGAGGCGGCCAAAGCACTGAAATACATTGAAACAGCAGAGGGGGACCTGCTGAGAACCCCTAAGAGGCGGCCGAAGCGCCGACAAACATTGAAACAGCAGAGGGGGACCTGCTGAGAACCCCGAAGAGGCGTCCGGAGCACCGACAAACATTGAAACAGCAGAGGGGGACATGCTGAGAACCCCTAAGAGGCGGCCGAAGCGCCGACAAACATTGAAATAGCAAAGGGGGACCTGCTGAGAACCCCGAAGAGGAGGCCGGAGCGCCGACAAACATTGAAACAGCAGAGGGGGACGTGCTTAGAACCCCTAAGAGGCGGCCGAAGCGCCGACAAACATTGAAACAGCAGAGGGGGACCTGCTGAGAACCCCTAAGAGGCGGCCGAAGCACCGACAAACAGTGAAACAGCAGAGGGGGACCTGCTGAGAACCCCTAAGAGGCGGCCAAAGCACTGACAAACATTGAAACAGCAGAGGGGGACCTGCTGATAACCCCTAAGAGGCTGCCAAAGCCCCGACAAACATTGAAACAGCAGAGGGGGACCTGCTGAGAACCCCTAAGAGGCGGCCAAAGCGCCGACAAACAATGAAACAGCAGAGGGGGAACTGCTGAGTACCCCTAAGAGGTGGCCGAAGCGCCGACAAATATTGAAACAGCAGAGGGGGCCCTGATGAGAACCCCTAAGAGGCGGCCGAAGCGCCGACAAACATTGAAACAGCTGAGGGGGACGAGCTGAGAACCCCTAAGAGGCGGCTGAAGCGCCGACAAACATTGAAACAGCAGAGGGGGACCTGCTGAGAACCCCTAAGAGGCGGCCGAAGCGCCGACAAACATTGAAACAGCAGAGGGGGACCTGCTGAGAACCCCTAAGAGGCGGCCGAAGCGCCGAGAAACATTGAAACAGCAGAGGGGGACCTGCTGAGAACCCCTAAGAGGCGGCCGAAGCGCCGACAAACATTGAAACAGCAGAGGGGGACCTATTGAGAACCCCTAAGAGGCGGCCGAAGCGCCGACAAACATTGAAACAGCAGAGGGCGACCTGCTGAGAACCCCTAAGAGGCGGCCGAAACGTCGACAAAAATTTGAAACAGCAGAGGGGGACCTGCTGAGAACTCCTAATAGGCGGACGAAGAGCTGACAAAAATTTGAAAGAGCAGAGGGGGACCTGCTGAGAACCCCAGAGGCGGCTGAAGCGCCGACAAACATGGAAACAGCAGATGGGGACCTGCTGAGAACCCCTAAGAGGCGGCCGAAGCGCCGACAAACATTGAAACAGCAGCGGTGGACCTGCTGAGAATCCATAAGAGGCGGCCGAAACGCCGACAAACATTGAAACAGCAGCGGTGGACCTGCTGAGAACCCCTAAGAGGCGGCCGAAGCGCCGACAAACATTAAAACAGCAGCGGTGAACCTGCTGAGAATCCATAAGAGGCTGCCGAAGCGCCGACAAACATTGAAACAGCAGCGGTGGACCTGCTGAGAATAAATAAGAGGCGGCCAAAGCGCCGAAGAACATTGAAACAGCAGAGGGGGACCTGCAGAGAACCACTAAGAAGCGGCCCAAGCGCGACAAACATTGAAACAGCAGAGGGGGACCTGCTGAGAACCCCTAAGAGGCGGCCGAATCGCCGACGAACATTGAAACAGCAGAGGGGGACCTGCTGAGAACCCCTGAGAGGCGGCCGAAGCGCCGACAAACATTGAAACAGCAGAGGGGGACCTGCTGAGAACCCAAGTGTGGCGGCCAAAGCGCCGACAAACATAGAAACAGCAGAGAGGGACCAGCTGAGAAACCCTAAGAGGCGGCCGAAGCGCTGACAAACATTGAAACAGCAGAGGGGGACCTGCTGAGAACCCCTAAGAGGCGGCCGAAGCGCCGACAAACATTGAAACAGCAGAGGGGGACCTGCTGAGAACCCCTAAGAGGCGGCCGAAACGCAGACAAACATTGAAACAGCAGAGGGGGACCTGCTGAGAACCCATAAGAGGCGGCCGAAGCGCCGACAAACATTGAAACAGCAGAGGGGGACCTGCTGAGAACCCCTAAGAGGCAGCCGAAGCGCCGACAAACATTGAAACAGCAGAGGGGGACCTGCTGAGAACCCCTAGGAGGCGGCCGAAGCGCCGACAAACATTGAAACAGCAGAGGGGGACCTGCTGAGAACCCCTAAGAGGCGGCCGAAGCGCCGACAAACATTGAAACAGCAGAGGGGGACCTGCTGAGAACCCCTAAGAGGCGGCCGAAACGCAGACAAACATTGAAACAGCAGAGGGGGACCTGCTGAGTACCCCTAAGAGGCGGCCGAAGCGCCGACAAACATTGAAACAGCAGAGGGGGACCTGCTGAGAACCCCTAAGAGGCGGCCGATGCGCCGACAAACATTGAAACAGCAGAGGGGGACCTGCTGAGAACCCCTAAGAGGCGGCCGATGCGCCGACAAACATTGAAACAGCAGAGGGGGACCTGCTGAGAACCCATGTGTGGCGGCCGAAGCGCCAACAAACATTGAAACAGCAGAGGGGGACCTGCTGACAACCCCTAAGAGGCGGCCGAAGCGCCGACAAACATTGAAACAGCAGAGGGGGACCTGCTGACAACCCCTAAGAGGCGGCCGAAGCGCCGAAAAACATTGAAACAGCAGAGGGGGACCTGCTGACAACCCCTAAGAGGCGGCCGAAGCGCCGACAAACATTGAAACAGCAGAGGGGGACCTGCAGAGAACCACTAAGAAGCGGCCCAAGCGCGACAAACATTGAAACAGCAGAGGGGGACCTGCTGAGAACCCCTAAGAGGCGGCAGAATCGCTGACGAACATTGAAACAGCAGAGGGGGACCTGCTGAGAACCCCTGAGAGGCGGCCTAAGCGCCGACAAACATTGAAACAGCAGAGGGGGACCTGCTGAGAACCCTAGTGTGGCGGCCGAAGCGCCGACAAACATTGAAACAGCAGAGAGGGACCTGCTGAGAACCCCTAAGAGGCGGCCGAAGTGCCGACAAACATTGAAACAGCAGAGGGGGACCTGCTGAAAACCCCTAAGAGGCGGCTGAAGCGCTGACAAACATTGAAACAGCAGAGGGGGACCTGCTGAGAACCCCTAAGAGGCGGCCGAAGCACCGACCAACATTGAAACAGCAGAGGGGGACCTGCTGAGAACCCCTAAGAGGCGGCCGAAGCGCCGACAAACATTGAAACAGCAGAGGGGGACCTGCTGAGAATCCCTAAGAGGCGGCCGAAGCGCCGACAAACATTGAAACAGCAGAGGGGGACCTGCTGAGAACCACTAAGAGGCGGCAGAAGCGCCGACAAAAATTGAAACAGCAGAGGGGGACCTGCTGAGAACCCCTAAGAGGCAGCCAAAGCACTGAAATACATTGAAACAGCAGAGGGGGACCTGCTGAGAACCCCTAAGAGGCGGCCGAAGCGCCGACAAACATTGAAACAGCAGAGGGGGACCTGCTGAGAACCCCGAAGAGGCGGCCAAAGCACTGAAATACATTGAAACACTAGAGGGGGACCTGCTGAGAACCCCTAAGAGGCGGCCGAAGCGCCGACAAACATTGAAACAGCAGAGGGGGACCTGCTGAGAACCCCTAAGAGGCGGCCGAAGCACCGACAAACAGTGAAACAGCAGAGGGGGACCTGCTGAGAACCCCTAAGAGGCGGCCAAAGCGCCGACAAACATTGAAACAGCAGCGGTGGACCTGCTGAGAATAAATAAGAGGCGGCCAAAGCGCCGAAGAACATTGAAACAGCAGAGGGGGACCTGCAGAGAACCACTAAGAAGCGGCCCAAGCGCGACAAACATTGAAACAGCAGAGGGGGACCTGCTGAGAACCCCTAAGAGGCGGCAGAATCGCCGACGAACATTGAAACAGCAGAGGGGGACCTGCTGAGAACCCCTGAGAGGCGGCCGAAGCACCGACAAACATTGAAACAGCAGAGGGGGACCTGCTGAGAACCCTAGTGTGGCGGCCGAAGCGCCGACAAACATTGAAACAGCAGAGAGGGACCTGCTGAGAACCCCTAAGAGGCGGCCGAAGTGCCGACAAACATTGAAACAGCAGAGGGGGACCTGCTGAAAACCCCTAAGAGGCGGCTGAAGCGCTGACAAACATTGAAACAGCAGAGGGGGACCTGCTGAGAACCCCTAAGAGGCGGCCGAAGCACCGACCAACATTGAAACAGCAGAGGGGGACCTGCTGAGAACCCCTAAGAGGCGGCCGAAGCGCCGACAAACATTGAAACAGCAGAGGGGGACCTGCTGAGAATCCCTAAGAGGCGGCCGAAGCGCCGACAAACATTGAAACAGCAGAGGGGGATCTGCTGAGAACCACTAAGAGGCGGCAGAAGCACCGACAAAAATTGAAACAGCAGAGGGGGACCTGCTGAGAACCCCTAAGAGGCGGCCAAAGCACTGAAATACATTGAAACAGCAGAGGGGGACCTGCTGAGAACCCCTAAGAGGCGGCCGAAGCGCCGACAAACATTGAAACAGCAGAGGGGGACCTGCTGAGAACGCCGAAGAGGCGTCCGGAGCACCGACAAACATTGAAACAGCAGAGGGGGACATGCTGAGAACCCCTAAGAGGCGGCCGAAGCGCCGACAAACATTGAAATAGCAAAGGGGGACCTGCTGAGAACCCCGAAGAGGAGGCCGGAGTGCCGACAAACATTGAAACAGCAGAGGGGGACGTGCTTAGAACCCCTAAGAGGCGGCCGAAGCGCCGACAAACATTGAAACAGCAGAGGGGGACCTGCTGAGAACCCCTAAGAGGCGGCCGAAGCACCGACAAACAGTGAAACAGCAGAGGGGGACCTGCTGAGAACCCCTAAGAGGCGGCCAAAGCGCTGACAAACATTGAAACAGCAGAGGGGGACCTGCTGATAACCCCTAAGAGGCTGCCGAATCCCCGACAAACATTGAAACAGCAGAGGGGGACCTGCTGAGAACCCCTAAGAGGCGGCCGAAGCGCCGACAAACAATGAAACAGCAGAGGGGGAACTGCTGAGTACCCCTAAGAGGCGGCCGAAGCGCCGACAAATATTGAAACAGCAGAGGGGGCCCTGATGAGAACCCCTAAGAGGCGGCTGAAGCGCCGACAAACATTGAAACAGCTGAGGGGGACGAGCTGAGAACCCCTAAGAGGCGGCCGAAGCGCCGACAAACATTGAAACAGCAGAGGGGGACCTGCTGAGAACCCCTAAGAGGCGGCCGAAGCGCCGACAAACATTGAAACAGCAGAGGGGGACCTGCTGAGAACCCCTAAGAGGCGGCCGAAGCGCCGAGAAACATTGAAACAGCAGAGGGGGACCTGCTGAGAACCCCTAAGAGGCGGCCGAAGCGCCGACAAACATTGAAACAGCAGAGGGGGACCTACTGAGAACCCCTAAGAGGCGGCCGAAGCGCCAACAAACATTGAAACAGCAGAGGGCGACCTGCTGAGAACCCCTAAGAGGCGGCCGAAACGTCGACAAAAATTTGAAACAGCAGAGGGGGACCTGCTGAGAACTCCTAATAGGCAGACGAAGAGCTGACAAAAATTTGAAAGAGCAGAGGGGGACCTGCTGAGAACCCCAAAGAGGCGGCTGAAGCGCCGACAATCATGGAAACAGCAGATGGGGACCTGCTGAGAACCCCTAAGAGGCGGCCGAAGCGCCGACAAACATTGAAACAGCAGCGGTGGACCTGCTGAGAATCCATAAGAGGCGGCCGAAGCGCCGACAAACATTGAAACAGCAGCGGTGGACCTGCTGAGAACCCCTAAGAGGCGGCCGAAGCGCCGACAAACATTGAAACAGCAGCGGAGGACCTGCTGAGAATCCATAAGAGGCTGCCGAAGCACCGACAAACATTGAAACAGCAGCGGTGGACCTGCTGAGAATAAATAAGAGGCGGCCAAAGCGCCGAAGAACATTGAAACAGCAGAGGGGGACCTGCAGAGAACCACTAAGAAGCGGCCCAAGCGCGACAAACATTGAAACAGCAGAGGGGGACCTGCTGAGAACCCCTAAGAGGCGGCCGAATCGCCGATGAACATTGAAACAGCAGAGGGGGACCTGCTGAGAACCCCTGAGAGGCGGTCGAAGCGCCGACAAACATTGAAACAGCAGAGGGGGACCTGCTGAGAACCCAAGTGTGGCGGCCAAAGCGCCGACAAACATAGAAACAGCAGAGAGGGACCTGCTGAGAAACCCTAAGAGGCGGCCGAAGCGCTGACAAACATTGAAACAGCAGAGGGGGACCTGCTGAGAACCCATAAGAGGCGGCCGAAGCGCCGACAAACATTGAAACAGCAGAGGGGGACCTGCTGAGAACCCCTAAGAGGCAGCCGAAGCGCCGACAAACATTGAAACAGCAGAGGGGGACCTGCTGAGAACCCCTAGGAGGCGGCCGAAGCGCCGACAAACATTGAAACAGCAGAGGGGGACCTGCTGAGAACCCCTAAGAGGCGGCCGAAGCGCCAACAAACATTGAAACAGCAGAGGGGGACCTGCTGAGAACCCCTAAGAGGCGGCCGAAACGCAGACAAACATTGAAACAGCAGAGGGGGACCTGCTGAGTACCCCTAAGAGGCGGCCGAAGCGCCGACAAACATTGAAACAGCAGAGGGGGACCTGCTGAGAACCCCTAAGAGGCGGCCGATGCGCCGACAAACATTGAAACAGCAGAGGGGGACCTGCTGAGAACCCCTAAGAGGCGGCCGATGCGCCGACAAACATTGAAACAGCAGAGGGGGACCTGCTGAGAACCCATGTGTGGCGGCCGAAGCGCCGACAAACATTGAAACAGCAGAGGGGGACCTGCTGACAACCCCTAAGAGGCGGCCGAAGCGCCGACAAACATTGAAACAGCAGAGGGGGACCTGCTGACAACCCCTAAGAGGCGGCCGAAGCGCCGACAAACATTGAAACAGCAGAGGGGGACCTGCTGACAACCCCTAAGTGGCGGCCAAAGCGCCGACAAACATTGAAACAGCAGAGGGGGACCTGCAGAGAACCACTAAGAAGCGGCCCAAGCGCGACAAACATTGAAACAGCAGAGGGGGACCTGCTGAGAACCCCTAAGAGGCGGCAGAATCGCTGACGAACATTGAAACAGCAGAGGGGGACCTGCTGAGAACCCCTGAGAGGCGGCCGAAGCGCCGACAAACATTGAAACAGCAGAGGGGGACCTGCTGAGAACCCTAGTGTGGCGGCCGAAGCGCCGACAAACATTGAAACAGCAGAGGGGGACCTGCTGAGAACCCCTAAGAGGCGGCCGAAGCACTGAAATACATTGAAAGAGGCTGCCGAAGCGCCGACAAACATTGAAACAGCAGCGGTGGACCTGCTGAGAATAAATAAGAGGCGGCCAAAGCGCCGAAGAACATTGAAACAGCAGAGGGGGACCTGCAGAGAACCACTAAGAAGCGGCCCAAGCGCGACAAACATTGAAACAGCAGAGGGGGACCTGCTGAGAACCCCGAAGAGGCGGCCGAATCGCCGACGAACATTGAAACAGCAGAGGGGGACCTGCTGAGAACCCCTGAGAGGCGGGCGAAGCGCCGACAAACATTGAAACAGCAGAGGGGGACCTGCTGAGAACCCAAGTGTGGCGGCCAAAGCGCCGACAAACATAGAAACAGCAGAGAGGGACCTGCTGAGAAACCCTAAGAGGCGGCCGAAGCGCTGACAAACATTGAAACAGCAGAGGGGGACCTGCTGAGAACCCATAAGAGGCGGCCGAAGCGCCGACAAACATTGAAACAGCAGAGGGGGACCTGCTGAGAACCCCTAAGAGGCAGCCGAAGCGCCGACAAACATTGAAACAGCAGAGGGGGACCTGCTGAGAACCCCTAGGAGGCGGCCGAAGCGCCGACAAACATTGAAACAGCAGAGGGGGACCTGCTGAGAACCCCTAAGAGGCGGCCGAAGCGCCGACAAACATTGAAACAGCAGAGGGGGACCTGCTGAGAACCCCTAAGAGGCGGCCGAAACGCAGACAAACATTGAAACAGCAGAGGGGGACCTGCTGAGTACCCCTAAGAGGCGGACGAAGCGCCGACAAACATTGAAACAGCAGAGGGGGACCTGCTGAGAACCCCTAAGAGGCGGCCGATGCGCCGACAAACATTGAAACAGCAGAGGGGGACCTGCTGAGAACCCCTAAGAGGCGGCCGATGCGCCGACAAACATTGAAACAGCAGAGGGGGACCTGCTGAGAACCCATGTGTGGCGGCCGAAGCGCCGACAAACATTGAAACAGCAGAGGGGGACCTGCTGACAACCCCTAAGAGGCGGCCGAAGCGCCGACAAACATTGAAACAGCAGAGGGGGACCTGCTGACAACCCCTAAGAGGCGGCCGAAGCGCCGACAAACATTGAAACAGCAGAGGGGGACCTGCTGACAACCCCTAAGAGGCGGCCGAAGCGCCGACAAACATTGAAACAGCAGAGGGGGACCTGCTGAGAACCCCTAAGAGGCGGCCGAAGCGCCGGCAAACATTGAAACAGCAGAGGGGGACCTGCTGAGAACCCCTACGAGGCGGCCGAAGCGCCGGCAAACATTGAAACAGCAGAGGCGGACCTGCTGAGAACCCCTAAGAGGCGGCCGAAGCGCCGACAAACATTGAAACAGCAGAGGGGGACCTGCTGAGAACCCCTAAGAGGCGGCCGAAGCACCTACAAACATTGAAACAGCAGAGGGGGACCTGCTGAGAACCCCTAAGAGGCGGCCGAAGCGCCGACAAATATTGAAACAGCAGAAGGGGACCTGCTGAGAACCCCTAAGAGGCGGCCGAAGTGCCGACAAACATTGAAACAGCAGAGGGGGACCTGCTGAAAACCCCTAAGAGGCGGCTGAAGCGCTGACAAACATTGAAACAGCAGAGGGGGACCTGCTGAGAACCCCTAAGAGGCGGCCGAAGCACCGACCAACATTGAAACAGCAGAGGGGGACCTGCTGAGAACCCCTAAGAGGCGGCCGAAGCGCCGACAAACATTGAAACAGCAGAAGGGGACCTGCTGAGAATCCCTAAGAGGCGGCCGAAGTGCCGACAAACATTGAAACAGCAGAGGGGGACCTGCTGAGAACCACTAAGAGGCGGCAGAAGCGCCGACAAAAATTGAAACAGCAGAGGGGGACCTGCTGAGAACCCCTAAGAGGCGGCCAAAGCACTGAAATACATTGAAACAGCAGAAGGGGACCTGCTGAGAACCCCTAAGAGGCGGCCGAAGCGCCGACAAACATTGAAACAGCAGAGGGGGACCTGCTGAGAACCCCGAAGAGGCGGCCAAAGCACTGAAATACATTGAAACAGCAGAGGGGGACCTGCTGAGAACCCCTAAGAGGTGGCCGAAGCGCCGACAAACATTGAAACAGCAGAGGGGGACCTGCTGAGAACCCCTAAGAGGCGGCCGAAGCACCGACAAACAGTGAAACAGCAGAGGGGGACCTGCTGAGAACCACTAAGAGGCGGCCAAAGCGCCGACAAACATTGAAACAGCAGCGGTGGACCTGCTGAGAATAAATAAGAGGCGGCCAAAGCGCCGAAGAACATTGAAACAGCAGAGGGGGACCTGCAGAGAACCACTAAGAAGCGGCCCAAGCGCGACAAACATTGAAACAGCAGAGGGGGACCTGCTGAGAACCCCTAAGAGGCGGCAGAATCGCCGACGAACATTGAAACAGCAGAGGGGGACCTGCTGAGAACCCCTGAGAGGCGGCCGAAGCGCCGACAAACATTGAAACAGCAGAGGTGGACCTGCTGAGAACCCTAGTGTGGCGGCCGAAGCGCCGACAAACATTGAAACAGCAGAGAGGGACCTGCTGAGAACCCCTAAGAGGCGGCCGAAGTGCCGACAAACATTGAAACAGCAGAGGGGGACCTGCTGAAAACCCCTAAGAGGCGGCTGAAGCGCTGACAAACATTGAAACAGCAGAGGGGGACCTGCTGAGAACCCCTAAGAGGCGGCCGAAGCACCGACCAACATTGAAACAGCAGAGGGGGACCTGCTGAGAACCCCTAAGAGGCGGCCGAAGCGCCGACAAACATTGAAACAGCAGAGGGGGACCTGCTGAGAATCCCTAAGAGGCGGCCGAAGCGCCGACAAACATTGAAACAGCAGAGGGGGACCTGCTGAGAACCACTAAGAGGCGGCAGAAGCGCCGACAAAAATTGAAACAGCAGAGGGGGACCTGCTGAGAACCCCTAAGAGGCGGCCAAAGCACTGAAATACATTGAAACAGCAGAGGGGGACCTGCTGAGAACCCCTAAGAGGCGGCCGAAGCGCCGACAAACATTGAAACAGCAGAGGGGGACCTGCTGAGAACCCCGAAGAGGCGTCCGGAGCACCGACAAACATTGAAACAGCAGAGGGGGACATGCTGAGAACCCCTAAGAGGCGGCCGAAGCGCCGACAAACATTGAAATAGCAAAGGGGGACCTGCTGAGAACCCCGAAGAGGAGGCCGGAGCGCCGACAAACATTGAAACAGCAGAGGGGGACGTGCTTAGAACCCCTAAGAGGCGGCCGAAGCGCCGACAAACATTGAAACAGCAGAGGGGGACCTGCTGAGAACCCCTAAGAGGCGGCCGAAGCACCGACAAACAGTGAAACAGCAGAGGGGGACCTGCTGAGAACCCCTAAGAGGCGGCCAAAGCGCTGACAAACATTGAAACAGCAGAGGGGGACCTGCTGATAACCCCTAAGAGGCTGCCGAAGCCCCGACAAACATTGAAACAGCAGAGGGGGACCTGCTGAGAACCCCTAAGAGGCGGCCGAAGCGCCGACAAACAATGAAACAGCAGAGGGGGAACTGCTGAGTACCCCTAAGAGGCGGCCGAAGCGCCGACAAATATTGAAACAGCAGAGGGGGCCCTGATGAGAACCCCTAAGAGGCGGCCGAAGCGCCGACAAACATTGAAACAGCTGAGGGGGACGAGCTGAGAACCCCTAAGAGGCGGCCGAAGCGCCGACAAACATTGAAACAGCAGAGGGGGACCTGCTGAGAACCCCTAAGAGGCGGCCGAAGCGCCGACAAACATTGAAACAGCAGCGGGGGACCTGCTGAGAACCCCTAAGAGGCGGCCGAAGTGCCGAGAAACATTGAAACAGCAGAGGGGGACCTGCTGAGAACCCCTAAGAGGCGGCCGAAGCGCCGACAAACATTGAAACAGCAGAGGGGGACCTACTGAGAACCCCTAAGAGGCGGCCGAAGCGCCGACAAACATTGAAACAGCAGAGGGCGACCTGCTGAGAACCCCTAAGAGGCGGCCGAAACGTCGACAAAAATTTGAAACAGCAGAGGGGGACCTGCTGAGAACTCCTAATAGGCGGACGAAGAGCTGACAAAAATTTGAAAGAGCAGAGGGGGACCTGCTGAGAACCCCAAAGAGGCGGCTGAAGCGCCGACAAACATGGAAACAGCAGATGGGGACCTGCTGAGAACCCCTAAGAGGCGGCCGAAGCGCCGACAAACATTGAAACAGCAGCGGTGGACCTGCTGAGAATCCATAAGAGGCGGCCGAAGCGCCGACAAACATTGAAACAGCAGCGGTGGACCTGCTGAGAACCCCTAAGAGGCGGCCGAAGCGCTGACAAACATTGAAACAGCAGCGGTGGACCTGCTGAGAATCCATAAGAGGCTGCCGAAGCGCCGACAAACATTGAAACAGCAGCGGTGGACCTGCTGAGAATAAATAAGAGGCGGCCAAAGCGCCGAAGAACATTGAAACAGCAGAGGGGGACCTGCAGAGAACCACTAAGAAGCGGCCCAAGCGCGACAAACATTGAAACAGCAGAGGGGGACCTGCTGAGAACCCCGAAGAGGCGGCCGAATCGCCGACGAACATTGAAACAGCAGAGGGGGACCTGCTGAGAACCCCTGAGAGGCGGGCGAAGCGCCGACAAACATTGAAACAGCAGAGGGGGACCTGCTGAGAACCCAAGTGTGGCGGCCAAAGCGCCGACAAACATAGAAACAGCAGAGAGGGACCTGCTGAGAAACCCTAAGAGGCGGCCGAAGCGCTGACAAACATTGAAACAGCAGAGGGGGACCTGCTGAGAACCCATAAGAGGCGGCCGAAGCGCCGACAAACATTGAAACAGCAGAGGGGGACCTGCTGAGAACCCCTAAGAGGCAGCCGAAGCGCCGACAAACATTGAAACAGCAGCGGAGGACCTGCTGAGAATCCATAAGAGGCTGCCGAAGCACCGACAAACATTGAAACAGCAGCGGTGGACCTGCTGAGAATAAATAAGAGGCGGCCAAAGCGCCGAAGAACATTGAAACAGCAGAGGGGGACCTGCAGAGAACCACTAAGAAGCGGCCCAAGCGCGACAAACATTGAAACAGCAGAGGGGGACCTGCTGAGAACCCCGAAGAGGCGGCCGAATCGCCGACGAACATTGAAACAGCAGAGGGGGACCTGCTGAGAACCCCTGAGAGGCGGGCGAAGCGCCGACAAACATTGAAACAGCAGAGGGGGACCTGCTGAGAACCCAAGTGTGGCGGCCAAAGCGCCGACAAACATAGAAACAGCAGAGAGGGACCTGCTGAGAAACCCTAAGAGGCGGCCGAAGCGCTGACAAACATTGAAACAGCAGAGGGGGACCTGCTGAGAACCCATAAGAGGCGGCCGAAGCGCCGACAAACATTGAAACAGCAGAGGGGGACCTGCTGAGAACCCCTAAGAGGCAGCCGAAGCGCCGACAAACATTGAAACAGCAGCGGAGGACCTGCTGAGAATCCATAAGAGGCTGCCGAAGCACCGACAAACATTGAAACAGCAGCGGTGGACCTGCTGAGAATAAATAAGAGGCGGCCAAAGCGCCGAAGAACATTGAAACAGCAGAGGGGGACCTGCAGAGAACCACTAAGAAGCGGCCCAAGCGCGACAAACATTGAAACAGCAGAGGGGGACCTGCTGAGAACCCCTAAGAGGCGGCCGAATCGCCGATGAACATTGAAACAGCAGAGGGGGACCTGCTGAGAACCCCTGAGAGGCGGTCGAAGCGCCGACAAACATTGAAACAGCAGAGGGGGACCTGCTGAGAACCCAAGTGTGGCGGCCAAAGCGCCGACAAACATAGAAACAGCAGAGAGGGACCTGCTGAGAAACCCTAAGAGGCGGCCGAAGCGCTGACAAACATTGAAACAGCAGAGGGGGACCTGCTGAGAACCCATAAGAGGCGGCCGAAGCGCCGACAAACATTGAAACAGCAGAGGGGGACCTGCTGAGAACCCCTAAGAGGCAGCCGAAGCGCCGACAAACATTGAAACAGCAGAGGGGGACCTGCTGAGAACCCCTAGGAGGCGGCCGAAGCGCCGACAAACATTGAAACAGCAGAGGGGGACCTGCTGAGAACCCCTAAGAGGCGGCCGAAGCGCCAACAAACATTGAAACAGCAGAGGGGGACCTGCTGAGAACCCCTAAGAGGCGGCCGAAACGCAGACAAACATTGAAACAGCAGAGGGGGACCTGCTGAGTACCCCTAAGAGGCGGCCGAAGCGCCGACAAACATTGAAACAGCAGAGGGGGACCTGCTGAGAACCCCTAAGAGGCGGCCGATGCGCCGACAAACATTGAAACAGCAGAGGGGGACCTGCTGAGAACCCCTAAGAGGCGGCCGATGCGCCGACAAACATTGAAACAGCAGAGGGGGACCTGCTGAGAACCCATGTGTGGCGGCCGAAGCGCCGACAAACATTGAAACAGCAGAGGGGGACCTGCTGACAACCCCTAAGAGGCGGCCGAAGCGCCGACAAACATTGAAACAGCAGAGGGGGACCTGCTGACAACCCCTAAGAGGCGGCCGAAGCGCCGACAAACATTGAAACAGCAGAGGGGGACCTGCTGACAACCCCTAAGTGGCGGCCAAAGCGCCGACAAACATTGAAACAGCAGAGGGGGACCTGCAGAGAACCACTAAGAAGCGGCCCAAGCGCGACAAACATTGAAACAGCAGAGGGGGACCTGCTGAGAACCCCTAAGAGGCGGCAGAATCGCTGACGAACATTGAAACAGCAGAGGGGGACCTGCTGAGAACCCCTGAGAGGCGGCCGAAGCGCCGACAAACATTGAAACAGCAGAGGGGGACCTGCTGAGAACCCTAGTGTGGCGGCCGAAGCGCCGACAAACATTGAAACAGCAGAGAGGGACCTGCTGAGAACCCCTAAGAGGCGGCCGAAGTGCCGACAAACATTGAAACAGCAGAGGGGGACCTGCTGAAAACCCCTAAGAGGCGGCTGAAGCGCTGACAAACATTGAAACAGCAGAGGGGGACCTGCTGAGAACCCCTAAGAGGCGGCCGAAGCACCGACCAACATTGAAACAGCAGAGGGGGACCTGCTGAGAACACCTAAGAGGCGGCCGAAGCGCCGACAAACATTGAAACAGCAGAAGGGGACCTGCTGAGAATCCCTAAGAGGCGGCCGAAGTGCCGACAAACATTGAAACAGCAGAGGGGGACCTGCTGAGAACCACTAAGAGGCGGCAGAAGCGCCGACAAAAATTGAAACAGCAGAGGGGGACCTGCTGAGAACCCCTAAGAGGCGGCCAAAGCACTGAAATACATTGAAACAGCAGAAGGGGACCTGCTGAGAACCCCTAAGAGGCGGCCGAAGCGCCGACAAACATTGAAACAGCAGAGGGGGACCTGCTGAGAACCCCGAAGAGGCGGCCAAAGCACTGAAATACATTGAAACAGCAGAGGGGGACCTGCTGAGAACCCCTAAGAGGTGGCCGAAGCGCCGACAAACATTGAAACAGCAGAGGGGGACCTGCTGAGAACCCCTAAGAGGCGGCCGAAGCACCGACAAACAGTGAAACAGCAGAGGGGGACCTGCTGAGAACCCCTAAGAGGCGGCCAAAGCGCCGACAAACATTGAAACAGCAGCGGTGGACCTGCTGAGAATAAATAAGAGGCGGCCAAAGCGCCGAAGAACATTGAAACAGCAGAGGGGGACCTGCAGAGAACCACTAAGAAGCGGCCCAAGCGCGACAAACATTGAAACAGCAGAGGGGGACCTGCTGAGAACCCCTAAGAGGCGGCAGAATCGCCGACGAACATTGAAACAGCAGAGGGGGAACTGCTGAGAACCCCTAAGAGGCGGCCGAAGCGCCGACAAACATTGAAACAGCAGAGGGGGCCCTGATGAGAACCCCTAAGAGGCGGCCGAAGCGCCGACAAACATTGAAACAGCTGAGGGGGACGAGCTGAGAACCCCTAAGAGGCGGCCGAAGCGCCGACAAACATTGAAACAGCAGAGGGGGACCTGCTGAGAACCCCTAAGAGGCGGCCGAAGCGCCGAGAAACATTGAAACAGCAGAGGGGGACCTGCTGAGAACCCCTAAGAGGCGGCCGAAGCGCCGACAAACATTGAAACAGCAGAGGGGGACCTACTGAGAACCCCTAAGAGGCGGCCGAAGCGCCGACAAACATTGAAACAGCAGAGGGCGACCTGCTGAGAACCCCTAAGAGGCGGCCGAAACGTCAACAAAAATTTGAAACAGCAAAGGGGGACCTGCTGAGAACTCCTAATAGGCGGACGAAGAGCTGACAAAAATTTGAAAGAGCAGAGGGGGACCTGCTGAGAACCCCAAAGAGGCGGCTGAAGCGCCGACAAACATTGAAACAGCAGAGGGGGACCTGCTGAGAACCCCTAAGAGGCGGCCGAAGTGCCGACAAACATTGAAACAGCAGCGGTGGACCTGCTGAGAATCCATAAGAGGCGGCCGAAGCGCCGACAAACATTGAAACAGCAGCGGTGGACCTGCTGAGAACCCCTAAGAGGCGGCCGAAGCGCCGACAAACATTGAAACAGCAGCGGTGGACCTGCTGAGAATCCATAAGAGGCTGCCGAAGCGCCGACAAACATTGAAACAGCAGCGGTGGACCTGCTGAGAATAAATAAGAGGCGGCCAAAGCGCCGAAGAACATTGAAACAGCAGAGGGGGACCTGCAGAGAACCACTAAGAAGCGGCCCAAGCGCGACAAACATTGAAACAGCAGAGGGGGACCTGCTGAGAACCCCTAAGAGGCGGCTGAATCGCCGACGAACATTGAAACAGCAGAGGGGGACCTGCTGAGAACCCCTGAGAGGCGGCCGAAGCGCCGACAAACATTGAAACAGCAGAGGGGGACCTGCTGAGAACCCAAGTGTGGCGGCCGAAGCGCCGACAAACATTGAAACAGCAGAGAGGGACCTGCTGAGAAACCCTAAGAGGCGGCCGAAGCGCTGACAAACATTGAAACAGCAGAGGGGGACCTGCTGAGAACCCATAAGAGGCGGCCGAAGCGCCGACAAACATTGAAACAGCAGAGGGGGACCTGCTGAGAACCCCTAAGAGGCGGCTGAAGCACCGACAAACATTGAAACAGCAGAGGGGGACCTGCTGAGAACCCCTAAGAGGCGGCCGAAGCGCCGACAAACATTGAAACAGCAGAGGGGGACCTACTGAGAACCCCTAAGAGGCGGCCGAAGCGCCGACAAACATTGAAACAGCAGAGGGCGACCTGCTGAGAACCCCTAAGAGGCGGCCGAAACGTCAACAAAAATTTGAAACAGCAGAGGGGGACCTGCTGAGAACTCCTAATAGGCGGACGAAGAGCTGACAAAAATTTGAAAGAGCAGAGGGGGACCTGCTGAGAACCCCAAAGAGGCGGCTGAAGCGCCGACAAACATTGAAACAGCAGAGGGGGACCTGCTGAGAACCCCTAAGAGGCGGCCGAAGCGCCGACAAACATTGAAACAGCAGCTGTGGACCTGCTGAGAATCCATAAGAGGCGGCCGAAGCGCCGACAAACATTGAAACAGCTGCGGTGGACCTGCTGAGAACCCCTAAGAGGCGGCCGAAGCGCCGACAAACATTGAAACAGCAGCGGAGGACCTGCTGAGAATCCATAAGAGGCTGCCGAAGCGCCGACAAACATTGAAACAGCAGCGGTGGACCTGCTGAGAATAAATAAGAGGCGGCCAAAACGCTGAAGAACATTGAAACAGCAGAGGGGGACCTGCAGAGAACCACTAAGAAGCGGCCCAAGCGCGACAAACATTGAAACAGCAGAGGGGGACCTGCTGAGAACCCCTAAGAGGCGGCCGAATCGCCGACGAACATTGAAACAGCAGAGGGGGACCTGCTGAGAACCCCTGAGAGGCGGCCGAAGCGCCGACAAACATTGAAACAGCAGAGGGGGACCTGCTGAGAACCCAAGTGTGGCGGCCGAAGCGCCGACAAACATTGAAACAGCAGAGAGGGACCTGCTGAGAAACCCTAAGAGGCGGACGAAGCGCTGACAAACATTGAAACAGCAGAGGGGGACCTGCTGAGAACCCATAAGAGGCGGCCGAAGCGCCGACAAACATTGAAACAGCAGAGGGGGACCTGCTGAGAACCCCTAAGAGGCGGCCGAAACTCCGACAAACATTGAAACAGCAGAGGGGGACCTGCTGAGAACCCCTAAGAGGCGGCCGGAGCGCCGACAAACATTGAAACAGCAGAGGGGGACGTGCTGAGAACCCCTAAGAGGCGGCCGAAGCGCCGACAAACATTGAAACAGCAGAGGGGGACGTGCTGAGAACCCCTAAGAGGCGGCCGAAGCACCGACAAACTGAAACAGCAGAGGGGGACCAGCTGAGAACGCCTAAGAGGCGGCCGAAGCGCCGACAAACATTGAAACAGCAGAGGGGGACCTGCTGATAACCCCTAAGAGGCGGCCGAAGCGCCGACAAACATTGAAACAGCAGAGGGGGACCTGCTGAGAACCCCTAAGAGGCGGCCGAAGCGCCGACACACATTGAAACAGCAGAGGGAGACCTGCTGAGAACCCCTAAGAGGCGGCCGAAGCGCCGACATACATTGAAACAGCAGAGGGGGACCTGCTGAGAACCCCTAAGAGGCGGCCGAAGCACCGACAAACATTGAAACAGCAGAGGGGGACCTGCTGAGAACCCCTAAGAGGGGGCCGAAACGCCGACAAACATTGAAACAGCAGAGGGGGACGTGCTGAGAACCCCTAAGAGGCGGCCGAAGCGCCGACAAACATTGAAACAGCAGAGGGGGACGTGCTGAGAACTCCTAAGAGGCGGACGAAGCGCCGACAAACTGAAACAGCAGAGGGGGACCTGCTGAGAACGCCTAAGAGGCGGCCGAAGCGCCGACTAACATTGAAACAGCAGAGGGGGACCTGCTGATAACCCCTAAGAGGCGGCCGAAGCGCCGACAAACATTGAAACAGCAGAGGGGGACCTGCTGAGAACCCCTAAGAGGCGGCCGAAGCGCCGACAAACATTGAAACAGCAGAGGGGGACCTGCTGAGAACCCCTAAGAGGCGGCCGAAGCGCCGACAAACATTGAAACAGCAGAGGGGGACCTGCTGAGAACCCCTAAGAGGCGGCCGAAGCGCCGAGAAACATTGAAACAGCAGAGGGGGACCTGCTGAGAACCCCTAAGAGGCGGCCAAAGCGCCGACAAACTTTCAAACAGCAGAGGGGGACCTACTGAGAACCCCTAAGAGGCGGCCGAAGCGCCGACAAACATTGAAACAGCAGAGGGCGACCTGCTGAGAACCCCTAAGAGGCGGCCGAAACGTCGACAAAAATTTGAAACAGCGGAGGGGGACCTGCTGAGAACTCCTAATAGGCGGACGAAGCGCTGACAAAAATTTGAAAGAGCAGAGGGGGAGCTGCTGAGAACCCCAAAGAGGCGGCTGAAGCGCCGACAAACATTGAAACAGCAGAGGGGGACCTGCTGAGAACCCCTAAGAGGCGGCCGAAGCGCCGACAAACATTGAAACAGCAGCGGTGGACCTGCTGAGAATCCATAAGAGGCGGCCGAAGCGCCGACAAACATTGAAACAGCAGCGGTGGACCTGCTGAGAACTCCTAAGAGGCGGCCGAAGCGCCGACAAACATTGAAACAGCAGCGGTGGACCTGCTGAGAATCCCTAAGAGGCGGCCGAAGCGCCGACAAACATTGAAACAGCAGCGGTGGACCTGCTGAGAATAAATAAGAGGCGGCCAAAGCGCCGAAGAACATTGAAACAGCAGAGGGGGACCTGCAGAGAACCAGTAAGAAGCGGCCCAAGCGCGACAAACATTGAAACAGCAGAGGGGGACCTGCTGAGAACCCCTAAGAGGCGGCCGAAGCGCCGACAAACATTGAAACAGCAGAGGGGGACCTGCTGAGAACCCCTGAGAGGCGGCCGAAGCGCCGACAAACATTGAAACAGCAGAGGGGGACCTGCTGAGAACCCATGTGTGGCGGCCGAAGCGCCGACAAACATTGAAACAGCAGAGGGGGACCTGCTGAGAATTCCTAAGAGGCGGCCGAAGCGCCGACAAACATTGAAACAGCAGAGGGGAACCTGCTGAGAACCCATAAGAGGCGGCCGAAGCGCCAACAAACATTGAAACAGCAGAGGGGGACCTGCTGAGAACCCCTAAGAGGCAGCCGAAGCACCGACAAACATTGAAACAGCAGAGGGGGACCTGCTGAGAACCCCTAGGAGGCGGCCGAAGCGCCGACAAACATTGAAACAGCAGAGGGGGACCTGCTGAGAACCCCTAAGAGGCGGCCAAAGCGCCGACAAACATTGAAACAGCAGAGGGGGACCTGCTGAGAACCCCTAAGAGGCGGCCGAAACGCAGACAAACATTGAAACAGCAGAGGGGGACCTGCTGAGTACCCCTAAGAGGCGGCCGAAGCGCCGACAAACATTGAAACAGCAGAGGGGGACCTGCTGAGAACCCCTAAGAGGCGGCCGATGCGCCGACAAACATTGAAACAGCAGAGGGGGACCTGCTGAGAACCCCTAAGAGGCGGCCGATGCGCCGACAAACATTGAAACAGCAGAGGGGGACCTGCTGAGAACCCATGTGTGGCGGCCGAAGCGCCGACAAACATTGAAACAGCAGAGGGGGACCTGCTGACAACCCCTAAGAGGCGGCCGAAGCGCCGACAAACATTGAAACAGCAGAGGGGGACCTGCTGACAACCCCTAAGAGGCGGCCGAAGCGCCGACAAACATTGAAACAGCAGAGGGGGACCTGCTGACAACCCCTAAGAGGCGGCCGAAGCGCCGACAAACATTGAAACAGCAGAGGGGGACCTGCTGAGAACCCCTAAGAGGCGGCCGAAGCGCCGGCAAACATTGAAACAGCAGAGGGGGACCTGCTGAGAACCCCTAAGAGGCGGCCGAAGCGCCAGCAAACATTGAAACAGCAGAGGGGGACCTGCTGAGAACCCCTAAGAGGCGGCCGAAGCGCCGGCAAACTTTGAAACAGCAGAGAGGGAACTGCAGAGAACCCCTAAGAGGTGGCCGAAACGCCGGCAAACATTGAAACAGCAGAGGGGGACCTACTGAGAACCCCTAAGAGGCGGCCGAAGCGCCGACAGACATTGAAACAGCAGAGGGGGACCTGCTGAGAACCCCTAAGAGGCGGCCGAAGCACCTACAAACATTGAAACAGCAGAGGGGGACCTGCTGAGAATCCCTAAGAGGCGGCCGAAGCGCCGACAAACATTGAAACAGCAGAAGGGGACCTGCTGAGAACCCCTAAGAGGCGGCCGAAGCGCCGACAAACATTGAAACAGCAGAGGGGGACCTGCTGAAAACCCCTAAGAGGCGGCTGAAGCGCTGACAAACATTGAAACAGCAGAGGGGGACCTGCTGAGAACCCCTAAGAGGCGGCCGAAGCACCGACCAACATTGAAACAGCAGAGGGGGACCTGCTGAGAACCCCTAAGAGGCGGCCGAAGCGCCGACAAACATTGAAACAGCAGAGGGGGACCTGCTGAGAATCCCTAAGAGGCGGCCGAAGCGCCGACAAACATTGAAACAGCAGAGGGGGACCTGCTGAGAACCCCTAAGAGGCGGCCGAAGCGCCGGCAAACATTGAAACAGCAGAGGGGGACCTGCTGAGAACCCCTACGAGGCGTCCGAAGCGCCAGCAAACATTGAAACAGCAGAGGGGGACCTGCTGAGAACCCCTAAGAGGCGGCCGAAGCGCCGGCAAACTTTGAAACAGCAGAGAGGGAACTGCAGAGAACCCCTAAGAGGTGGCCGAAACGCCGGCAAACATTGAAACAGCAGAGGGGGACCTACTGAGAACCCCTAAGAGGTGGCCGAAGCGCCGACAGACATTGAAACAGCAGAGGGGGACCTGCTGAGAACCCCTAAGAGGCGGCCGAAGCACCTACAAACATTGAAACAGCAGAGGGGGACCTGCTGAGAACCCCTAAGAGGCGGCCGAAGCACCGACAAACATTGAAACAGCAGAAGGCGACCTGCTGAGAACCCCTAAGAGGCGGCCGAAGCGCCGACAAACATTGAAACAGCAGAGGGGGACCTGCTGAAAACCCCTAAGAGGCGGCTGAAGCGCTGACAAACATTGAAACAGCAGAGGGGGACCTGCTGAGAACCCCTAAGAGGCGGCCGAAGCACCGACCAACATTGAAACAGCAGAGGGGGACCTGCTGAGAACCCCTAAGAGGCGGCCGAAGCGCCGACAAACATTGAAACAGCAGAGGGGGACCTGCTGAGAATCCCTAAGAGGCGGCCGAAGCGCCGACAAACATTGAAACAGCAGAGGGGGACCTGCTGAGAACCACTAAGAGGCGGCAGAAGCGCCGACAAAAATTGAAACAGCAGAGGGGGACCTGCTGAGAACCCCTAAGAGGCGGCCAAAGCACTGAAATACATTGAAACAGCAGAGGGGGACCTGCTGAGAACCCCTAAGAGGCGGCCGAAGCGCCGACAAACATTGAAACATCAGAGGGGGACCTGCTGAGAACCCCGAAGAGGCGGCCGGAGCACCAACAAACATTGAAACAGCAGAGGGGGACATGCTGAGAACCCCTAAGAGGCGGCCGAAGCGCCGACAAACATTGAAATAGCAAAGGGGGACCTGCTGAGAACCCCGAAGAGGAGGCCGGAGCGCCGACAAACATTGAAACAGCAGAGGGGGACGTGCTTAGAACCCCTAAGAGGCGGCCGAAGCGCCGACAAACATTGAAACAGCAGAGGGGGACCTGCTGAGAACCCCTAAGAGGCGGCCGAAGCGCCGACAAACAATGAAACAGCAGAGGGGGAACTACTGAGAACCCCTAAGAGGCGGCCGAAGCGCCAACAAACATTGAAACAGCAGAGGGGGCCCTGATGAGAACCCCTAAGAGGCGGCCGAAGCGCCGACAAACATTGAAACAGCTGAGGGGGACGAGCTGAGAACCCCTAAGAGGCGGCCGAAGCGCCGACAAACATTGAAACAGCAGAGGGAGACCTGCTGAGAACCCCTAAGAGGCGGCCGAAGCGCCGACAAACATTGAAACAGCAGAGGGGGACCTGCTGAGAACCCATAAGAGGCGGCCGAAGCGCCGAGAAACATTGAAACAGCAGAGGGGGACCTGCTGAGAACCCCTAAGAGGCGGCCGAAGCGCCGACAAACATTGAAACAGCAGAGGGGGACCTACTGAGTACCCCTAAGAGGCGGCCGAAGCGCCGACAAACATTGAAACAGCAGAGGGCGACCTGCTGAGAACCCCTAAGAGGCGGCCGAAACGTCGACAAAAATTTGAAACAGCAGAGGGGGACCTGCTGAGAACTCCTAATAGGCGGACGAAGAGCTGACAAAAATTTGAAAGAGCAGAGGGGGACCTGCTGAGAATCCATAAGAGGCGGCCGAAGCACCGACAAACATTGAAACAGCAGCGGTGGACCTGGTGAGAACCCCTAAGAGGCGGCCGAAGCGCCGACAAACATTGAAACAGCAGCAGTGGACCTGCTGAGAATCCATAAGAGGCTGCCGAAGCGCCGACAAACATTGAAACAGCAGCGGTGGACCTGCTGAGAATAAATAAGAGGCGGCCAAACCGCCGAAGAACATTGAAACAGCAGAGGGGGACCTGCAGAGAACCACTAAGAAGCGGCCCAAGCGCGACAAACATTGAAACAGCAGAGGGGGACCTGCTGAGAACCCCTAAGAGGCGGCCGAATCGCCGACGAACATTGAAACAGCAGAGGGGGACCTGCTGAGAACCCCTGAGAGGCGGCCGAAGCGCCGACAAACATTGAAACAGCAGAGGGGGACCTGCTGAGAACCCAAGTGTGGCGGCCGAAGCGCCGACAAACATTGAAACAGCAGAGAGGGACCTGCTGAGAAACCCTAAGAGGCGGCCGAAGCGCTAACAAACATTGAAACAGCAGAGGGGGACCTGCTGAGAACCCATAAGAGGCAGCCGAAGCGCCGACAAACATTGAAACAGCAGAGGGGGACCTGCTGAGAACCCCTAGGAGGCGGCCGAAGCGCCGACAAACATTGAAACAGCAGAGGGGGACCTGCTGAGAACCCCTAAGAGGCGGCCGAAACGCAGACAAACATTGAAACAGCAGAGGGGGACCTGCTGAGTACCCCTAAGAGGCGGCCGAAGCGCCGACAAACATTGAAACAGCAGAGGGGGACCTGCTGAGAACCCCTAAGAGGCGGCCGATGCGCCGACAAACATTGAAACAGCAGAGGGGGACCTGCTGAGAACCCCTAAGAGGCGGCCGATGCGCCAACAAACATTGAAACAGCAGAGGGGGACCTGCTGAGAACCCATGTGTGGCGGCCGAAGCGCCGACAAACATTGAAACAGCAGCGGTGGACCTGCTGAGAATAAATAAGAGGCGGCCAAAGCGCCGAAGAACATTGAAACAGCAGAGGGGGACCTGCAGAGAACCACTAAGAAGCGGTCCAAGCGCGACAAACATTGAAACAGCAGAGGGGGACCTGCTGAGAACCCCTAAAAGGCGGCCGAATCGCCGACGAACATTGAAACAGCAGACGGGGACCTGCTGAGAACCCCTGAGAGGCGGCCGAAGCGCCGACAAACATTGAAACAGCAGAGGGGGACCTGCTGAGAACCCAAGTGTGGCGGCCGAAGCGCCGACAAACATTGAAACAGCAGAGAGGGACCTGCTGAGAAACCCTAAGAGGCGGCCGAAGCGCTGACAAACATTGAAACAGCAGAGGGGGACCTGCTGAGAACCCATAAGAGGCGGCCGAAGCGCCGACAAACATTGAAACAGCAGAGGGGGACCTGCTGAGAACCCCTAAGAGGCGGCCGATGCGCCGACAAACATTGAAACAGCAGAGGGGGACCTGCTGAGAACCCCCAAGAGGCGGCCGAAGCGCCGACAAACATTGAAACAGCAGAGGGGGACCTACTGAGAACCCCTAAGAGGCGGCCGAAGCGCCGACAAACATTGAAACAGCAGAGGGCGACCTGCTGAGAACCCCTAAGAGGCGGCCGAAACGTCGACAAAAATTTGAAACAGCAGAGGGGAACCCGCTGAGAACTCCTAATAGGCGGACGAAGAGCTGACAAAAATTTGAAAGAGCAGAGGGGGACCTGCTGAGAACCCCAAAGAGGCAGCTGAAGCGCCGACAAACATTGAAACAGCAGAGGGGGACCTGCTGAGAACCCCTAAGAGGCGGCCGAAGCGCCGACAAACATTGAAACAGCAGCGGTGGACCTGCTGAGAATCCATAAGAGGCGGCCGAAGCGCCGACAAACATTGAAACAGCAGCGGTGGACCTGCTGAGAACCCCTAAGAGGCGGCCGAAGCGCCGACAAACATTGAAACAGCAGCGGTGGACCTGCTGAGAATCCATAAGAGGCTGCCGAAGCGCCGACAAACATTGAAACAGCAGCGGTGGACCTGCTGAGAATAAATAAGAGGCGGCCAAAGCGCCGAAGAACATTGAAACAGCAGAGGGGGACCTGCAGAGAACCACTAAGAAGCGGCCCAAGCGCGACAAACATTGAAACAGCAGAGGGGGACCTGCTGAGAACCCCTAAGAGGCGGCAGAATCGCTGACGAACATTGAAACAGCAGAGGGGGACCTGCTGAGAACCCCTGAGAGGCGGCCGAAGCGCCGACAAACATTGAAACAGCAGAGGGGGACCTGCTGAGAACCCTAGTGTGGCGGCCGAAGCGCCGACAAACATTGAAACAGCAGAGAGGGACCTGCTGAGAACCCCTAAGAGGCGGCCGAAGTGCCGACAAACATTGAAACAGCAGAGGGGGACCTGCTGAAAACCCCTAAGAGGCGGCTGAAGCGCTGACAAACATTGAAACAGCAGAGGGGGACCTGCTGAGAACCCCTAAGAGGCGGCCGAAGCACCGACCAACATTGAAACCTCAGAGGGGGACCTGCTGAGAACCCCTAAGAGGCGGCCGAAGCGCCGACAAACATTGAAACAGCAGAGGGGGACCTGCTGAGAATCCCTAAGAGGCGGCCGAAGCGCCGACAAACATTGAAACAGCAGAGGGGGACCTGCTGAGAACCACTAAGAGGCGGCAGAAGCGCCGACAAAAATTGAAACAGCAGAGGGGGACCTGCTGAGAACCCCTAAGAGGCGGCCAAAGCACTGAAATACATTGAAACAGCAGAGGGGGACCTGCTGAGAACCCCTAAGAGGCGGCCGAAGCGCCGACAAACATTGAAACAGCAGAGGGGGACCTGCTGAGAACCCCGAAGAGGCGGCCAAAGCACTGAAATACATTGAAACAGCAGAGGGGGACCTGCTGAGAACCCCTAAGAGGCGGCCGAAGCGCCGACAAACATTGAAACAGCAGAGGGGGACCTGCTGAGAACCCCTAAGAGGCGGCCGAAGCACCGACAAACAGTGAAACAGCAGAGGGGGACCTGCTGAGAACCCCTAAGAGGCGGCCAAAGCGCCGACAAACATTGAAACAGCAGCGGTGGACCTGCTGAGAATAAATAAGAGGCGGCCAAAGCGCCGAAGAACATTGAAACAGCAGAGGGGGACCTGCAGAGAACCACTAAGAAGCGGCCCAAGCGCGACAAACATTTAAACAGCAGAGGGGGACCTGCTGAGAACCCCTAAGAGGCGGCAGAATCGCCGACGAACATTGAAACAGCAGAGGGGGACCTGCTGAGAACCCCTGAGAGGCGGCCGAAGCGCCGACAAACATTGAAACAGCAGAGGGGGACCTGCTGAGAACCCTATTGTGGCGGCCGAAGCGCCGACAAACATTGAAACAGCAGAGAGGGACCTGCTGAGAACCCCTAAGAGGCGGCCGAAGTGCCGACAAACATTGAAACAGCAGAGGGGGACCTGCTGAAAACCCCTAAGAGGCGGCTGAAGCGCTGACAAACATTGAAACAGCAGAGGGGGACCTGCTGAGAACCCCTAAGAGGCGGCCGAAGCACCGACCAACATTGAAACAGCAGAGGGGGACCTGCTGAGAACCCCTAAGAGGCGGCCGAAGCGCCGACAAACATTGAAACAGCAGAGGGGGACCTGCTGAGAATCCCTAAGAGGCGGCCGAAGCGCCGACAAACATTGAAACAGCAGAGGGGGACCTGCTGAGAACCACTAAGAGGCTGCAGAAGCGCCGACAAAAATTGAAACAGCAGAGGGGGACCTGCTGAGAACCCCTAAGAGGCGGCCAAAGCACTGAAATACATTAAAACAGCAGAGGGGGACCTGCTGAGAACCCCTAAGAGGCGGCCGAAGCGCCGACAAACATTGAAACAGCAGAGGGGGACCTGCTGAGAACCCCGAAGAGGCGTCCGGAGCACCGACAAACATTGAAACAGCAGAGGGGGACATGCTGAGAACCCCTAAGAGGCGGCCGAAGCGCCGACAAACATTGAAATAGCAAAGGGGGACCTGCTGAGAACCCCGAAGAGGAGGCCGGAGCGCCGACAAACATTGAAACAGCAGAGGGGGACGTGCTTAGAACCCCTAAGAGGCGGCCGAAGCGCCGACAAACATTGAAACAGCAGAGGGGGACCTGCTGAGAACCCCTAAGAGGCGGCCGAAGCACCGACAAACAGTGAAACAGCAGAGGGGGACCTGCTGAGAACCCCTAAGAGGCGGCCAAAGCACTGACAAACATTGAAACAGCAGAGGGGGACCTGCTGATAACCCCTAAGAGGCTGCCGAAGCCCCGACAAACATTGAAACAGCAGAGGGGGACCTGCTGAGAACCCCTAAGAGGCGGCCGAAGCGCCGACAAATATTGAAACAGCAGAGGGGGCCCTGATGAGAACCCCTAAGAGGCGGCCGAAGCGCCGACAAACATTGAAACAGCTGAGGGGGACGAGCTGAGAACCCCTAAGAGGCGGCTGAAGCGCCGACAAACATTGAAACAGCAGAGGGGGACCTGCTGAGAACCCCTAAGAGGCGGCCGAAGCGCCGACAAACATTGAAACAGCAGAGGGGGACCTGCTGAGAACCCCTAAGAGGCGGCCGAAGCACCGAGAAACATTGAAACAGCAGAGGGGGACCTGCTGAGAACCCCTAAGAGGCGGCCGAAGCGCCGACAAACATTGAAACAGCAGAGGGGGACCTATTGAGAACCCCTAAGAGGCGGCCGAAGCGCCGACAAACATTGAAACAGCAGAGGGCGACCTGCTGAGAACCCCTAAGAGGCGGCCGAAACGTCGACAAAAATTTGAAACAGCAGAGGGGGACCTGCTGAGAACTCCTAATAGGCGGACGAAGAGCTGACAAAAATTTGAAAGAGCAGAGGGGGACCTGCTGAGAACCCCAAAGAGGCGGCTGAAGCGCCGACAAACATGGAAACAGCAGATGGGGACCTGCTGAGAACCCCTAAGAGGCGGCCGAAGCGCCGACAAACATTGAAACAGCAGCGGTGGACCTGCTGAGAATCCATAAGAGGCGGCCGAAACGCCGACAAACATTGAAACAGCAGCGGTGGACCTGCTGAGAACCCCTAAGAGGCGGCCGAAGCGCCGACAAACATTAAAACAGCAGCGGTGGACCTGCTGAGAATCCATAAGAGGCTGGCGAAGCGCCGACAAACATTGAAACAGCAGCGGTGGACCTGCTGAGAATAAATAAGAGGCGGCCAAAGCGCCGAAGAACATTGAAACAGCAGAGGGGGACCTGCAGAGAACCACTAAGAAGCGGCCCAAGCGCGACAAACATTGAAACAGCAGAGGGGGACCTGCTGAGAACCCCTAAGAGGCGGCCGAATCGCCGACGAACATTGAAACAGCAGAGGGGGACCTGCTGAGAACCCCTGAGAGGCGGCCGAAGCGCCGACAAACATTGAAACAGCAGAGGGGGACCTGCTGAGAACCCAAGTGTGGCGGCCAAAGCGCCGACAAACATAGAAACAGCAGAGAGGGACCAGCTGAGAAACCCTAAGAGGCGGCCGAAGCGCTGACAAACATTGAAACAGCAGAGGGGGACCTGCTGAGAACCCCTAAGAGGCGGCCGAAGCGCCGACAAACATTGAAACAGCAGAGGGGGACCTGCTGAGAACCCCTAAGAGGCGGCCGAAACGCAGACAAACATTGAAACAGCAGAGGGGGACCTGCTGAGAACCCATAAGAGGCGGCCGAAGCGCCGACAAACATTGAAACAGCAGAGGGGGACCTGCTGAGAACCCCTAAGAGGCAGCCGAAGCGCCGACAAACATTGAAACAGCAGAGGGGGACCTGCTGAGAACCCCTAGGAGGCGGCCGAAGCGCCGACAAACATTGAAACAGCAGAGGGGGACCTGCTGAGAACCCCTAAGAGGCGGCTGAAGCGCCGACAAACATTGAAACAGCAGAGGGGGACCTGCTGAGAACCCCTAAGAGGCGGCCGAAACGCAGACAAACATTGAAACAGCAGAGGGGGACCTGCTGAGTACCCCTAAGAGGCGGCCGAAGCGCCGACAAACATTGAAACAGCAGAGGGGGACCTGCTGAGAACCCCTAAGAGGCGGCCGATGCGCCGACAAACATTGAAACAGCAGAGGGGGACCTGCTGAGAACCCCTAAGAGGCGGCCGATGCGCCGACAAACATTGAAACAGCAGAGGGGGACCTGCTGAGAACCCATGTGTGGCGGCCGAAGCGCCAACAAACATTGAAACAGCAGAGGGGGACCTGCTGACAACCCCTAAGAGGCGGCCGAAGCGCCGACAAACATTGAAACAGCAGAGGGGGACCTGCTGACAACCCCTAAGAGGCGGCCGAAGCGCCGACAAACATTGAAACAGCAGAGGGGGACCTGCTGACAACCCCTAAGAGGCGGCCGAAGCGCCGACAAACATTGAAACAGCAGAGGGGGACCTGCAGAGAACCACTAAGAAGCGGCCCAAGCGCGACAAACATTGAAACAGCAGAGGGGGACCTGCTGAGAACCCCTAAGAGGCGGCAGAATTGCTGACGAACATTGAAACAGCAGAGGGGGACCTGCTGAGAACCCCTGAGAGGCGGCCGAAGCGCCGACAAACATTGAAACAGCAGAGGGGGACCTGCTGAGAACCCTAGTGTGGCGGCCGAAGCGCCGACAAACATTGAAACAGCAGAGAGGGACCTGCTGAGAACCCCTAAGAGGCGGCCGAAGTGCCGACAAACATTGAAACAGCAGAGGGGGACCTGCTGAAAACCCCTAAGAGGCGGCTGAAGCGCTGACAAACATTGAAACAGCAGAGGGGGACCTGCTGAGAACCCCTAAGAGGCGGCCGAAGCACCGACCAACATTGAAACAGCAGAGGGGGACCTGCTGAGAACCCCTAAGAGGCGGCCGAAGCGCCGACAAACATTGAAACAGCAGAGGGGGACCTGCTGAGAATCCCTAAGAGGCGGCCGAAGCGCCGACAAACATTGAAACAGCAGAGGGGGACCTGCTGAGAACCACTAAGAGGCGGCAGAAGCGCCGACAAAAATTGAAACAGCAGAGGGGGACCTGCTGAGAACCCCTAAGAGGCAGCCAAAGCACTGAAATACATTGAAACAGCAGAGGGGGACCTGCTGAGAACCCCTAAGAGGCGGCCGAAGCGCCGACAAACATTGAAACAGCAGAGGGGGACCTGCTGAGAACCCCGAAGAGGCGGCCAAAGCACTGAAATACATTGAAACACTAGAGGGGGACCTGCTGAGAACCCCTAAGAGGCGGCCGAAGCGCCGACAAACATTGAAACAGCAGAGGGGGACCTGCTGAGAACCCCTAAGAGGCGGCCGAAGCACCGACAAACAGTGAAACAGCAGAGGGGGACCTGCTGAGAACCCCTAAGAGGCGGCCAAAGCGCCGACAAACATTGAAACAGCAGCGGTGGACCTGCTGAGAATAAATAAGAGGCGGCCAAAGCGCCGAAGAACATTGAAACAGCAGAGGGGGACCTGCAGAGAACCACTAAGAAGCGGCCCAAGCGCGACAAACATTGAAACAGCAGAGGGGGACCTGCTGAGAACCCCTAAGAGGCGGCAGAATCGCCGACGAACATTGAAACAGCAGAGGGGGACCTGCTGAGAACCCCTGAGAGGCGGCCGAAGCGCCGACAAACATTGAAACAGCAGAGGGGGACCTGCTGAGAACCCTAGTGTGGCGGCCGAAGCGCCGACAAACATTGAAACAGCAGAGAGGGACCTGCTGAGAACCCCTAAGAGGCGGCCGAAGTGCCGACAAACATTGAAACAGCAGAGGGGGACCTGCTGAAAACCCCTAAGAGGCGGCTGAAGCGCTGACAAACATTGAAACAGCAGAGGGGGACCTGCTGAGAACCCCTAAGAGGCGGCCGAAGCACCGACCAACATTGAAACAGCAGAGGGGGACCTGCTGAGAACCCCTAAGAGGCGGCCGAAGCGCCGACAAACATTGAAACAGCAGAGGGGGACCTGCTGAGAATCCCTAAGAGGCGGCCGAAGCGCCGACAAACATTGAAACAGCAGAGGGGGACCTGCTGAGAACCACTAAGAGGCGGCAGAAGCACCGACAAAAATTGAAACAGCAGAGGGGGACCTGCTGAGAACCCCTAAGAGGCGGCCAAAGCACTGAAATACATTGAAACAGCAGAGGGGGACCTGCTGAGAACCCCTAAGAGGCGGCCGAAGCGCCGACAAACATTGAAACAGCAGAGGGGGACCTGCTGAGAACGCCGAAGAGGCGTCCGGAGCACCGACAAACATTGAAACAGCAGAGGGGTACATGCTGAGAACCCCTAAGAGGCGGCCGAAGCGCCGACAAACATTGAAATAGCAAAGGGGGACCTGCTGAGAACCCCGAAGAGGAGGCCGGAGTGCCGACAAACATTGAAACAGCAGAGGGGGACGTGCTTAGAACCCCTAAGAGGCGGCCGAAGCGCCGACAAACATTGAAACAGCAGAGGGGGACCTGCTGAGAACCCCTAAGAGGCGGCCGAAGCACCGACAAACAGTGAAACAGCAGAGGGGGACCTGCTGAGAACCCCTAAGAGGCGGCCAAAGCGCTGACAAACATTGAAACAGCAGAGGGGGACCTGCTGATAACCCCTAAGAGGCTGCCGAATCCCCGACAAACATTGAAACAGCAGAGGGGGACCTGCTGAGAACCCCTAAGAGGCGGCCGAAGCGCCGACAAACAATGAAACAGCAGAGGGGGAACTGCTGAGTACCCCTAAGGCGGCCGAAGCGCCGACAAATATTGAAACAGCAGAGGGGGCCCTGATGAGAACCCCTAAGAGGCGGCCGAAGCGCCGACAAACATTGAAACAGCTGAGGGGGACGAGCTGAGAACCCCTAAGAGGCGGCCGAAGCGCCGACAAACATTGAAACAGCAGAGGGGGACCTGCTGAGAACCCCTAAGAGGCGGCCGAAGCGCCGACAAACATTGAAACAGCAGAGGGGGACCTGCTGAGAACCCCTAAGAGGCGGCCGAAGCGCCGAGAAACATTGAAACAGCAGAGGGGGACCTGCTGAGAACCCCTAAGAGGCGGCCGAAGCGCCGACAAACATTGAAACAGCAGAGGGGGACCTACTGAGAACCCCTAAGAGGCGGCCGAAGCGCCAACAAACATTGAAACAGCAGAGGGCGACCTGCTGAGAACCCCTAAGAGGCGGCCGAAACGTCGACAAAAATTTGAAACAGCAGAGGGGGACCTGCTGAGAACTCCTAATAGGCAGACGAAGAGCTGACAAAAATTTGAAAGAGCAGAGGGGGACCTGCTGAGAACCCCAAAGAGGCGGCTGAAGCGCCGACAATCATGGAAACAGCAGATGGGGACCTGCTGAGAACCCCTAAGAGGCGGCCGAAGCGCCGACAAACATTGAAACAGCAGCGGTGGACCTGCTGAGAATCCATAAGAGGCGGCCGAAGCGCCGACAAACATTGAAACAGCAGCGGTGGACCTGCTGAGAACCCCTAAGAGGCGGCCGAAGCGCCGACAAACATTGAAACAGCAGCGGAGGACCTGCTGAGAATCCATAAGAGGCTGCCGAAGCACCGACAAACATTGAAACAGCAGCGGTGGACCTGCTGAGAATAAATAAGAGGCGGCCAAAGCGCCGAAGAACATTGAAACAGCAGAGGGGGACCTGCAGAGAACCACTAAGAAGCGGCCCAAGCGCGACAAACATTGAAACAGCAGAGGGGGACCTGCTGAGAACCCCTAAGAGGCGGCCGAATCGCCGACGAACATTGAAACAGCAGAGGGGGACCTGCTGAGAACCCCTGAGAGGCGGTCGAAGCGCCGACAAACATTGAAACAGCAGAGGGGGACCTGCTGAGAACCCAAGTGTGGCGGCCAAAGCGCCGACAAACATAGAAACAGCAGAGAGGGACCTGCTGAGAAACCCTAAGAGGCGGCCGAAGCGCTGACAAACATTGAAACAGCAGAGGGGGACCTGCTGAGAACCCATAAGAGGCGGCCGAAGCGCCGACAAACATTGAAACAGCAGAGGGGGACCTGCTGAGAACCCCTAAGAGGCAGCCGAAGCGCCGACAAACATTGAAACAGCAGAGGGGGACCTGCTGAGAACCCCTAGGAGGCGGCCGAAGCGCCGACAAACATTGAAACAGCAGAGGGGGACCTGCTGAGAACCCCTAAGAGGCGGCCGAAGCGCCAACAAACATTGAAACAGCAGAGGGGGACCTGCTGAGAACCCCTAAGAGGCGGCCGAAACGCAGACAAACATTGAAACAGCAGAGGGGGACCTGCTGAGTACCCCTAAGAGGCGGCCGAAGCGCCGACAAACATTGAAACAGCAGAGGGGGACCTGCTGAGAACCCCTAAGAGGCGGCCGATGCGCCGACAAACATTGAAACAGCAGAGGGGGACCTGCTGAGAACCCCTAAGAGGCGGCCGATGCGCCGACAAACATTGAAACAGCAGAGGGGGACCTGCTGAGAACCCATGTGTGGCGGCCGAAGCGCCGACAAACATTGAAACAGCAGAGGGGGACCTGCTGACAACCCCTAAGAGGCGGCCGAAGCGCTGACAAACATTGAAACAGCAGAGGGGGACCTGCTGACAACCCCTAAGAGGCGGCCGAAGCGCCGACAAACATTGAAACAGCAGAGGGGGACCTGCTGACAACCCCTAAGTGGCGGCCAAAGCGCCGACAAACATTGAAACAGCAGAGGGGGACCTGCAGAGAACCACTAAGAAGCGGCCCAAGCGCGACAAACATTGAAACAGCAGAGGGGGACCTGCTGAGAACCCCTAAGAGGCGGCAGAATCGCTGACGAACATTGAAACAGCAGAGGGGGACCTGCTGAGAACCCCTGAGAGGCGGCCGAAGCGCCGACAAACATTGAAACAGCAGAGGGGGACCTGCTGAGAACCCTAGTGTGGCGGCCGAAGCGCCGACAAACATTGAAACAGCAGAGAGGGACCTGCTGAGAACCCCTAAGAGGCGGCCGAAGTGCCGACAAACATTGAAACAGCAGAGGGGGACCTGCTGAAAACCCCTAAGAGGCGGCTGAAGCGCTGACAAACATTGAAACAGCAGAGGGGGACCTGCTGAGAACCCCTAAGAGGCGGCCGAAGCACCGACCAACATTGAAACAGCAGAGGGGGACCTGCTGAGAACCCCTAAGAGGCGGCCGAAGCGCCGACAAACATTGAAACAGCAGAGGGGGACCTGCTGAGAATCCCTAAGAGGCGGCCGAAGTGCCGACAAACATTGAAACAGCAGAGGGGGACCTGCTGAGAACCACTAAGAGGCGGCAGAAGCGCCGACAAAAATTGAAACAGCAGAGGGGGACCTGCTGAGAACCCCTAAGAGGCGGCCAAAGCACTGAAATACATTGAAACAGCAGAAGGGGACCTGCTGAGAACCCCTAAGAGGCGGCCGAAGCGCCGACAAACATTGAAACAGCAGAGGGGGACCTGCTGAGAACCCCGAAGAGGCGGCCAAAGCACTGAAATACATTGAAACAGCAGAGGGGGACCTGCTGAGAACCCCTAAGAGGCGGCCGAAGCGCCGACAAACATTGAAACAGCAGAGGGGGACCTGCTGAGAACCCCTAAGAGGCGGCCGAAGCACCGACAAACAGTGAAACAGCAGAGGGGGACCTGCTGAGAACCCCTAAGAGGCGGCCAAAGCGCCGACAAACATTGAAACAGCAGCGGTGGACCTGCTGAGAATAAATAAGAGGCGGCCAAAGCGCCGAAGAACATTGAAACAGCAGAGGGGGACCTGCAGAGAACCACTAAGAAGCGGCCCAAGCGCGACAAACATTGAAACAGCAGAGGGGGACCTGCTGAGAACCCCTAAGAGGCGGCAGAATCGCCGACGAACATTGAAACAGCAGAGGGGGACCTGCTGAGAACCCCTGAGAGGCGGCCGAAGCGCCGACAAACATTGAAACAGCAGAGGTGGACCTGCTGAGAACCCTAGTGTGGCGGCCGAAGCGCCGACAAACATTGAAACAGCAGAGAGGGACCTGCTGAGAACCCCTAAGAGGCGGCCGAAGTGCCGACAAACATTGAAACAGCAGAGGGGGACCTGCTGAAAACCCCTAAGAGGCGGCTGAAGCGCTGACAAACATTGAAACAGCAGAGGGGGACCTGCTGAGAACCCCTAAGAGGCGGCCGAAGCACCGACCAACATTGAAACAGCAGAGGGGGACCTGCTGAGAACCCCTAAGAGGCGGCCGAAGCGCCGACAAACATTGAAACAGCAGAGGGGGACCTGCTGAGAATCCCTAAGAGGCGGCCGAAGCGCCGACAAAAATTGAAACAGCAGAGGGGGACCTGCTGAGAACCACTAAGAGGCGGCAGAAGCGCCGACAAAAATTGAAACAGCAGAGGGGGACCTGCTGAGAACCCCTAAGAGGCGGCCAAAGCACTGAAATACATTGAAACAGCAGAGGGGGACCTGCTGAGAACCCCTAAGAGGCGGCCGAAGCGCCGACAAACATTGAAACAGCAGAGGGGGACCTGCTGAGAACCCCGAAGAGGCGTCCGGAGCACCGACAAACATTGAAACAGCAGAGGGGGACATGCTGAGAACCCCTAAGAGGCGGCCGAAGCGCCGACAAACATTGAAATAGCAAAGGGGGACCTGCTGAGAACCCCGAAGAGGAGGCCGGAGCGCCGACAAACATTGAAACAGCAGAGGGGGACGTGCTTAGAACCCCTAAGAGGCGGCCGAAGCGCCGACAAACATTGAAACAGCAGAGGGGGACCTGCTGAGAACCCCTAAGAGGCGGCCGAAGCACCGACAAACAGTGAAACAGCAGAGGGGGACCTGCTGAGAACCCCTAAGAGGCGGCCAAAGCGCTGACAAACATTGAAACAGCAGAGGGGGACCTGCTGATAACCCCTAAGAGGCTGCCGAAGCCCCGACAAACATTGAAACAGCAGAGGGGGCCCTGATGAGAACCCCTAAGAGGCGGCCGAAGCGCCGACAAACATTGAAACAGCTGAGGGGGACGAGCTGAGAACCCCTAAGAGGCGGCCGAAGCGCCGACAAACATTGAAACAGCAGAGGGGGACCTGCTGAGAACCCCTAAGAGGCGGCCGAAGCGCCGACAAACATTGAAACAGCAGCGGGGGACCTGCTGAGAACCCCTAAGAGGCGGCCGAAGTGCCGAGAAACATTGAAACAGCAGAGGGGGACCTGCTGAGAACCCCTAAGAGGCGGCCGAAGCGCCGACAAACATTGAAACAGCAGAGGGGGACCTACTGAGAACCCCTAAGAGGCGGCCGAAGCGCCGACAAACATTGAAACAGCAGAGGGCGACCTGCTGAGAACCCCTAAGAGGCGGCCGAAACGTCGACAAAAATTTGAAACAGCAGAGGGGGACCTGCTGAGAACTCCTAATAGGCGGACGAAGAGCTGACAAAAATTTGAAAGAGCAGAGGGGGACCTGCTGAGAACCCCAAAGAGGCGGCTGAAGCGCCGACAAACATGGAAACAGCAGATGGGGACCTGCTGAGAACCCCTAAGAGGCGGCCGAAGCGCCGACAAACATTGAAACAGCAGCGGTGGACCTGCTGAGAATCCATAAGAGGCGGCCGAAGCGCCGACAAACATTGAAACAGCAGCGGTGGACCTGCTGAGAACCCCTAAGAGGCGGCCGAAGCGCTGACAAACATTGAAACAGCAGCGGTGGACCTGCTGAGAATCCATAAGAGGCTGCCGAAGCGCCGACAAACATTGAAACAGCAGCGGTGGACCTGCTGAGAATAAATAAGAGGCGGCCAAAGCGCCGAAGAACATTGAAACAGCAGAGGGGGACCTGCAGAGAACCACTAAGAAGCGGCCCAAGCGCGACAAACATTGAAACAGCAGAGGGGGACCTGCTGAGAACCCCTAAGAGGCGGCCGAATCGCCGACGAACATTGAAACAGCAGAGGGGGACCTGCTGAGAACCCCTGAGAGGCGGGCGAAGCGCCGACAAACATTGAAACAGCAGAGGGGGACCTGCTGAGAACCCAAGTGTGGCGGCCAAAGCGCCGACAAACATAGAAACAGCAGAGAGGGACCTGCTGAGAAACCCTAAGAGGCGGCCGAAGCGCTGACAAACATTGAAACAGCAGAGGGGGACCTGCTGAGAACCCATAAGAGGCGGCCGAAGCGCCGACAAACATTGAAACAGCAGAGGGGGACCTGCTGAGAACCCCTAAGAGGCAGCCGAAGCGCCGACAAACATTGAAACAGCAGAGGGGGACCTGCTGAGAACCCCTAGGAGGCGGCCGAAGCGCCGACAAACATTGAAACAGCAGAGGGGGACCTGCTGAGAACCCCTAAGAGGCGGCCGAAGCGCCGACAAACATTGAAACAGCAGAGGGGGACCTGCTGAGAACCCCTAAGAGGCGGCCGAAACGCAGACAAACATTGAAACAGCAGAGGGGGACCTGCTGAGTACCCCTAAGAGGCGGCCGAAGCGCCGACAAACATTGAAACAGCAGAGGGGGACCTGCTGAGAACCCCTAAGAGGCGGCCGATGCGCCGACAAACATTGAAACAGCAGAGGGGGACCTGCTGAGAACCCCTAAGAGGCGGCCGATGCGCCGACAAACATTGAAACAGCAGAGGGGGACCTGCTGAGAACCCATGTGTGGCGGCCGAAGCGCCGACAAACATTGAAACAGCAGAGGGGGACCTGCTGACAACCCCTAAGAGGCGGCCGAAGCGCCGACAAACATTGAAACAGCAGAGGGGGACCTGCTGACAACCCCTAAGAGGCGGCCGAAGCGCCGACAAACATTGAAACAGCAGAGGGGGACCTGCTGACAACCCCTAAGAGGCGGCCGAAGCGCCGACAAACATTGAAACAGCAGAGGGGGACCTGCTGAGAACCCCTAAGAGGCGGCCGAAGCGCCGGCAAACATTGAAACAGCAGAGGGGGACCTGCTGAGAACCCCTACGAGGCGGCCGAAGCGCCGGCAAACATTGAAACAGCAGAGGCGGACCTGCTGAGAACCCCTAAGAGGCGGCCGAAGCGCCGACAAACATTGAAACAGCAGAGGGGGACCTGCTGAGAACCCCTAAGAGGCGGCCGAAGCACCTACAAACATTGAAACAGCAGAGGGGGACCTGCTGAGAACCCCTAAGAGGCGGCCGAAGCGCCGACAAACATTGAAACAGCAGAAGGGGACCTGCTGAGAACCCCTAAGAGGCGGCCGAAGCGCCGACAAACATTGAAACAGCAGAGGGGGACCTGCTGAAAACCCCTAAGAGGCGGCTGAAGCGCTGACAAACATTGAAACAGCAGAGGGGGACCTGCTGAGAACCCCTAAGAGGCGGCTGAAGCACCGACCAACATTGAAACAGCAGAGGGGGACCTGCTGAGAACCCCTAAGAGGCGGCCGAAGCGCCGACAAACATTGAAACAGCAGAGGGGGACCTGCTGAGAATCCCTAAGAGGCGGCCGAAGCGCCGACAAACATTGAAACAGCAGAGGGGGACCTGCTGAGAACCACTAAGAGGCGGCAGAAGCGCCGACAAAAATTGAAACAGCAGAGGGGGACCTGCTGAGAACCCCTAAGAGGCGGCCGAAGCACTGAAATACATTGAAACAGCAGAGGGGGACCTGCTGAGAACCCCTAAGAGGCGGCCGAAGCGCCGACAAACATTGAAACAGCAGAGGGGGACCTGCTGAGAACCCCGAAGAGGCGGCCGGAGCACCGACAAACATTGAAACAGCAGAGGGGGACATGCTGAGAACCCCTAAGAGGCGGCCGAAGCGCCGACAAACATTGAAATAGCAAAGGGGGACCTGCTGAGAACCAGGAAGAGGAGGCCGGAGCGCCGACAAACATTGAAACAGCAGAGGGGGACGTGCTTAGAACCCCTAAGAGGCGGCCGAAGCGCCGACAAACATTGAAACAGCAGAGGGGGACCTGCTGAGAACCCCTAAGAGGCGGCCGAAGCACCGACAAACAGTGAAACAGCAGAGGGGGACCTGCTGAGAACCCCTAAGAGGCGGCCAAAGCGCCGACAAACATTGAAACAGCAGAGGGGGACCTGCTGATAACCCCTAAGAGGCTGCCGAAGCCCCGACAAACATTGAAACAGCAGAGGGGGACCTGCTGAGAACCCCTAAGAGGCGGCCGAAGCGCCGACAAACAATGAAACAGCAGAGGGGGAACTGCTGAGAACCCCTAAGAGGCAGCCGAAGCGCCGACAAACATTGAAACAGCAGAGGGGGCCCTGATGAGAACCCCTAAGAGGCGGCCGAAGCGCCGACAAACATTGAAACAGCTGAGGGGGACGAGCTGAGAACCCCTAAGAGGCGGCCGAAGCGCCGACAAACATTGAAACAGCAGAGGGGGACCTGCTGAGAACCCCTAAGAGGCGGCCGAAGCGCCGACAAACATTGAAACAGCAGAGGGGGACCTACTGAGAACCCCTAAGAGGCGGCCGAAGCGCCGACAAACATTGAAACAGCAGAGGGCGACCTGCTGAGAACCCCTAAGAGGCGGCCGAAACGTCAACAAAAATTTGAAACAGCAGAGGGGGACCTGCTGAGAACTCCTAATAGGCGGACGAAGAGCTGACAAAAATTTGAAAGAGCAGAGGGGGACCTGCTGAGAACCCCAAAGAGGCGGCTGAAGCGCCGACAAACATTGAAACAGCAGAGGGGGACCTGCTGAGAACCCCTAAGAGGCGGCCGAAGTGCCGACAAACATTGAAACAGCAGCGGTGGACCTGCTGAGAATCCATAAGAGGCGGCCGAAGCGCCGACAAACATTGAAACAGCAGCGGTGGACCTGCTGAGAACCCCTAAGAGGCGGCCGAAGCGCCGACAAACATTGAAACAGCAGCGGTGGACCTGCTGAGAATCCATAAGAGGCTGCCGAAGCGCCGACAAACATTGAAACAGCAGCGGTGGACCTGCTGAGAATAAATAAGAGGCGGCCAAAGCGCCGAAGAACATTGAAACAGCAGAGGGGGACCTGCAGAGAACCACTAAGAAGCGGCCCAAGCGCGACAAACATTGAAACAGCAGAGGGGGACCTGCTGAGAACCCCTAAGAGGCGGCCGAATCGCCGACGAACATTGAAACAGCAGAGGGGGACCTGCTGAGAACCCCTGAGAGGCGGCCGAAGCGCCGACAAACATTGAAACAGCAGAGGGGGACCTGCTGAGAACCCAAGTGTGGCGGCCGAAGCGCCGACAAACATTGAAACAGCAGAGAGGGACCTGCTGAGAAACCCTAAGAGGCGGCCGAAGCGCTGACAAACATTGAAACAGCAGAGGGGGACCTGCTGAGAACCCATAAGAGGCGGCCGAAGCGCCGACAAACATTGAAACAGCAGAGGGGGACCTGCTGAGAACCCCTAAGAGGCGGCTGAAGCACCGACAAACATTGAAACAGCAGAGGGGGACCTGCTGAGAACCCCTAAGAGGCGGCCGAAGCGCCGACAAACATTGAAACAGCAGAGGGGGACCTACTGAGAACCCCTAAGAGGCGGCCGAAGCGCCGACAAACATTGAAACAGCAGAGGGCGACCTGCTGAGAACCCCTAAGAGGCAGCCGAAACGTCAACAAAAATTTGAAACAGCAGAGGGGGACCTGCTGAGAACTCCTAATAGGCGGACGAAGAGCTGACAAAAATTTGAAAGAGCAGAGGGGGACCTGCTGAGAACCCCAAAGAGGCGGCTGAAGCGCCGACAAACATTGAAACAGCAGAGGGGGACCTGCTGAGAACCCCTAAGAGGCGGCCGAAGCGCCGACAAACATTGAAACAGCAGCTGTGGACCTGCTGAGAATCCATAAGAGGCGGCCGAAGCGCCGACAAACATTGAAACAGCTGCGGTGGACCTGCTGAGAACCCCTAAGAGGCGGCCGAAGCGCCGACAAACATTGAAACAGCAGCGGTGGACCTGCTGAGAATCCATAAGAGGCTGCCGAAGCGCCGACAAACATTGAAACAGCAGCGGTGGACCTGCTGAGAATAAATAAGAGGCGGCCAAAACGCTGAAGAACATTGAAACAGCAGAGGGGGACCTGCAGAGAACCACTAAGAAGCGGCCCAAGCGCGACAAACATTGAAACAGCAGAGGGGGACCTGCTGAGAACCCCTAAGAGGCGGCCGAATCGCCGACGAACATTGAAACAGCAGAGGGGGACCTGCTGAGAACCCCTGAGAGGCGGCCGAAGCGCCGACAAACATTGAAACAGCAGAGGGGGACCTGCTGAGAACCCAAGTGTGGCGGCCGAAGCGCCGACAAACATTGAAACAGCAGAGAGGGACCTGCTGAGAAACCCTAAGAGGCGGACGAAGCGCTGACAAACATTGAAACAGCAGAGGGGGACCTGCTGAGAACCCATAAGAGGCGGCCGAAGCGCCGACAAACATTGAAACAGCAGAGGGGGACCTGCTGAGAACCCCTAAGAGGCAGCCGAAGCGCCGACAAACATTGAAACAGCAGAGGGGGACCTGCTGAGAACCCCTAAGAGGCGGCCGAAATGCAGACAAACATTGAAACAGCAGAGGGGGACCTGCTGAGAACCCCTAAGAGGCGGCCGAAACGCAGACAAACATTGAAACAGCAGAGGGGGACCTGCTGAGAACCCCTAAGAGGCGGCCGAAGCGCCGACAAACATTGAAACAGCAGAGGGGGACCTGCTGAGAACCCCTAAGAGGCAGCCGAAGCGCCGACAAACATTGAAACAGCAGAGGGGGACCTGCTGAGAACCCCTAAGAGGCGGCCGAAACGCAGACAAACATTGAAACAGCAGAGGGGGACCTGCTGACAACCCCTAAGAGGCGGCCGAAACGCAGACAAACATTGAAACAGCAGAGGGGGACCTGCTGAGAACCCCTAAGAGGCGGCCAAAGCGCTGACAAACATTGAAACAGCAGAGGGGGACCTGCTGATAACCCCTAAGAGGCGGCCGAAGCCCCGACAAACATTGAAACAGCAGAGGGGGACCTGCTGAGAACCCCTAAGAGGCGGCCGAAACGCAGACAAACATTGAAACAGCAGAGGGGGACCTGCTGAGAACCCCTAAGAGGCGGCCGAAACGCAGACAAACATTGAAACAGCAGAGGGGGACCTGCTGAGAACCCCTAAGAGGCGGCCAGAGCGCTGACAAACATTGAAACAGCAGAGAGGGACCTGCTGATAACCCCTAAGAGGCGGCCGAAGCCCCGACAAACATTGAAACAGCAGAGGGGGACCTGCTGAGAACCCCTAAGAGGCGGCCGAAGCGCCGACAAACATTGAAACAGCAGAGGGCGACCTGTTGAGAACCCCTAAGAGGCGGCCGAAACGTCGACAAAAATTTGAAACAGCAGAGGGGGACCTGCTGAGAACTCCTAATAGGCGGACGAAGAGCTGTCAAAAATTTGAAAGAGCAGAGGGGGACCTGCTGAGAACCCCAAAGAGGCGGCTGAAGCGCCAACAAACATTGAAACAGCAGAGGGGGACCTGCTGAGAACCCCTAAGAGGCGGCCGAAGCGCCGACAAACATTGAAACAGCAGCGGTGGACCTGCTGAGAATCCATAAGAGGCGGCCGAAGCGCCGACAAACATTGAAACAGCAGCGGTGGACCTGCTGAGAACCCCTAAGAGGCGGCCGAAGCGCCGACAAACATTGAAACAGCAGCGGTGGACCTGCTGAGAATCCATAAGAGGCTGCCGAAGCGCCGACAAACATTGAAACAGCAGCGGTGGACCTGCTGAGAATAAATAAGAGGCGGCCAAAGCACCGAAGAACATTGAAACAGCAGAGGGGGACCTGCAGAGAACCACTAAGAAGCGGCCCAAGCGCGACAAACATTGAAACAGCAGATGGGGACCTGCTGAGAACCCCTAAGAGGCGGCCGAATCGCCGACGAACATTGAAACAGCAGAGGGGGACCTGCTGAGAACCCCTGAGAGGCGGCCGAAGCGCCGACAAACATTGAAACAGCAGAGGGGGACCAGCTGAGAACCCAAGTGTGGCGGCCGAAGCGCCGACAAACATTGAAACAGCAGAGAGGGACCTGCTGAGAAACCCTAAGAGGCGGCCGAAGCGCTGACAAACATTGAAACAGCAGAGGGGGACCTGCTGAGAACCCATAAGAGGCGGCCGAAGCGCCGACAAACATTGAAACAGCAGAGGGGGACCTGCTGAGAACCCCTAAGAGGCGGCCGAAGCGCCGACAAACATTGAAACAGCAGAGGGGGACCTGCTGAGAACCCCTAAGAGGCGGCCGAAACGCAGACAAACATTGAAACAGCAGAGGGGGACCTGCTGAGAACCCCTAAGAGGCGGCCGAAGCGCCGACAAACATTGAAACAGCAGAGGGGGACCTGCTGAGAACCCCTAAGAGGCGGCCGATCCGCCGACAAACATTGAAACAGCAGAGGGGGACCTGCTGAGAACCCCTAAGAGGCGGCCGAAGCGCCGACAAACATTGAAACAGCAGAGGGTGACCTGCTGAGAACCCCTAAGAGGCAGCCGAAGCGCCGACAAACATTGAAACAGCAGAGGGGGACCTGCTGAGAACCCCTAAGAGTAGGCCGAAGCGCCGACAGTAATTTGAAACAGCAGAGGGGGACCTGCTGAGAACCCCTAAGATGCGGCTGAAGCACCGACCAACATTGAAACAGCAGAGGGGGACCTGCTGAGAACCCCTAAGAGGCGGCCGAAGCGCCGACAAACATTGAAACAGCAGAGGGGGACCTGCTGAGAACCCCTAAGAGGCGGCCGAAACGCAGACAAACATTGAAACAGCAGAGGGGGACCTGCTGAGAACCCCTAAGAGGCGGCCGAAGCGCCGACAAACATTGAAACAGCAGAGGGGGACCTGCTGAGAACCCCTAAGAGGCGGCCGATCCGCCGACAAACATTGAAACAGCAGAGGGGGACCTGCTGAGAACCCCTAAGAGGCGGCCGAAGCGCCGACAAACATTGAAACAGCAGAGGGTGACCTGCTGAGAACCCCTAAGAGGCGGCCGAAGCGCCGACAAACATTGAAACAGCAGAGGGGGACCTGCTGAGAACACCTAAGAGGCGGCCGAAGCGCCGACAATAATTTGAAACAGCAGAGGGGGACCTGCTGAGAACCCCTAAGAGGCGGCTGAAGCGCCGACAATCATTGAAACAGCAGAGGGGGACCTGCTGAGAACCCCTAAGAGGCGGCCAAAGTGCAGACAAACATTGAAACAGCAGAGGGGGACCTGCTGAGAACCCCTAAGAGGCAGCCGAAGCGCCGACAAACATTGAAACAGCAGAGGGGGACCTGCTGAGAACCCCGAAGAGGCGGCCGAAGCGCCGACATACATTGAAACAGCAGAGGGGGACCTGCTGAGAACCCCTAAGAGGCGGCCGAAGCGTCGACAAATATTTGAAACAGCAGCGGTGGACCTGCTGAGAACCCCTAAGAGGCGGCCGAAGCGCCGACAAACATTGAAACAGCAGCGGTGGACCTGCTGAGAATCCATAAGAGGCTGCCGAAGCGCCGACAAACATTGAAACAGCAGCGGTGGACCTGCTGAGAATAAATAAGAGGCGGCCAAAGCGCCGAAGAACATTGAAACAGCAGAGGGGGACCTGCAGAGAACCACTAAGAAGCGGCCCAAGCGCGACAAACATTGAAACAGCAGAGGGGGACCTGCTGAGAACCCCCGAGAGGCGGCCGAAGCGCCGACAAACATTGAAACAGCAGAGGGGGACCTGCTGAGAACCCAAGTGTGGCGGCCGAAGCGCCGACAAACATTGAAACAGCAGAGAGGGACCTGCTGAGAAACCCTAAGAGGCGGCTGAAGCGCTGACAAACATTGAAACAGCAGAGGGGGACCTGCTGAGAACCCATAAGAGGTGGCCGAAGCGCCGACAAACATTGAAACAGCAGAGGGGGACCTGCTGAGAACCCCTAAGAGGCGGCCGAAGCGCCGACAAACATTGAAACAGCAGAGGGGGACCTGCTGAGAACCCCTAAGAGGCGGCCGAAACGCAGACAAACATTGAAACAGCAGAGGGGGACCTGCTGAGAACCCCTAAGAGGCGGCCGAAGCGCCGACAAGCATTGAAACAGCAGAGGGGGACCTGCTGAGAACCCCTAAGAGGCGGCTGATCCGCCGACAAACATTGAAACAGCAGAGGGGGACCTGCTGAGAACCCCTAAGAGGCGGCCGAAGCACCGACAAACATTGAAACAGCAGAGGGTGACCTGCTGAGAACCCCTAAGAGGCGGCCGAAGCGCCGACAAACATTGAAACAGCAGAGGGGGACCTGCTGAGAACCCCTAAGAGGCGGCCGAAGCGCCAACAATAATTTGAAACAGCAGAGGGGGACCTGCTGAGAACCCCTAAGAGGCGGCTGAAGCGCCGACAATCATTGAAACAGCAGAGGGGGACCTGCTGAGAACCCCTAAGAGGCGGCCAAAGTGCCGACAAACATTGAAACAGCAGATGGGGACCTGCTGAGAACCCCTAAGAGGCGGCCGAAGCGCCGACAAACATTGAAACAGCAGAGGGGGACCTGCTGAGAACCCCGAAGAGGCGGCCGAAGCGCCGACATACATTGAAACAGCAGAGGGGGACCTGCTGAGAACCCCTAAGAGGCGGCCGAAGTGTCGACAAATATTTGAAACAGCAGAGGGGGACCTGCTGAGAACCACTAAGAGGCGGCCGAAGCGTCGACAAATATTTGAAACTGCAGAGGGGGACCTGCTGAGAACCCCTAAGAGGCGGCCGAAGCGTCGACAAAAATTTGAAACAGCAGAGGGAGACCTGCTGTGAACCCCATAGAGGCGGCCGAAGCGTCGACAAACATTGAAACAGCAGAGGGGGACCTGCTGAGAACCCCAAAGAGGCGGCTGAAGCGTCGACAAACATTGAAACAGCAGAGGGGGGACCTGCTGAGAACCCCTAAGAGGCGGCCGAAGCGCCGACAAACATTGAAACAGCAGAGGGGGACCTGCTGAGAACCCTTAAGAGGCGGCCGAAGCGCCAACAAAAACTTGAAACAGCAGAGGGGTCCAGCTGAGAACCCCTAAGAGGCGGCCCATGCGCAGAGAAAAATTTGAAACAGCAGAGGGGGACTTGCTGAGAACCCCTAAGAGGCGGCCGAAGCACCGACAAACATTGAAACAGCAGAGGGGGACCTGCTGAGAACCCCTAGGAGGCGGCCGAAGCGCCGACAAACATTGAAACAGCAAAGGGGGACCTGCTGAGAACCCCTAAGAGGCGGCCGAAGCGCTGACAAACATTGAAACTGCAGAGGGGGACCTTCTGAGAACCCCTAAGAGGCGGCCGAAGCGCCGACAAACATTGAAACAGCAGAGGGGGACCTGCTGAGAACCCCTAAGAGGCGGCCGAAGCGCCAAAAAACATTGAAACAGCAGAGGGGGACCTGCTGAGTACCCCTAAGTGGCGGCCGAAGCGCCGACAAACATTGAAACAGCAGAGGGGGACCTGCTGAGAACCCGTAAGAGGCGGCCGAAGCGCCGACAAACTTTGAAACAGCAGAGGGGGACCTGCTGAGAACCCCTAAGAGGCGGCTGAAGCGCCAACAAACATTGAAACAGCAGAGGGGGACCTGCTGAGAACCCCTAAGAGGCGGCCGAAGCGCCGACAAACATTGAAACAGCAGAGGGGGACCTGCTGACTACCCCTAAGTGGCGGCCGAAGCGCCGACAAACATTGAAACAGCAGAGGGGGACCTGCTGAGAACCCCTAAGAGGCGGCCGAAGCGCCGACAAAAATTGAAACAGCAGAGGGGGACCTGCTGAGAACCCCTAAGAGGCGGCCGAAGCGCCGACAATCTTTTAAACAGCAGAGGGGGACCTGCTGAGAACCCCTAAGAGGCGGCCGAAGCGCCGACAAACATTGAAACAGCAGAGGGGGACCTGCTGAGAACCTCTAAGAGGCGGCCGAAGCGCCAACAAACATTGAAACAGCAGAGGGGGACCTGCTGAGAACCCCTAAGAGGCGGCCGAAGCGCCGACAAACATTGAAACAGCAGAGGGGGACCCCCTGAGAACCCCTAAGAGGCGGCCGAAGCGCCAACAAACATTGAAACAGCAGAGGGGGACCCGCTGCGAACCCCTATGAGGGGGCCGAAGCGCCGACAAACATTGAAACAGCAGAGGGGGACCCGCTGAGAACCCCTAAGAGGCAGCCGAAGTGCAGACAAACATTGAAATAGCTGAGGGGGACCCGCTGAGAACCCCTAAGAGGAGGCCGAAGCGCCGACAAACATTGAAACAGCTGAGGGGGACCCGCTGAGAACCCCTAAGAAGTGGCCGAAGCGCCGACAAACATTGAAACAGCTGAGGGGGACCCGCTGAGAACCCCTAAGAGGCGGCCGAAGCGCCTTCAAACATTGAAACAGTAGAGGGGGACCCGCTGAGAACCCCTAAGAGGCGGCCGAAGCGCCAACAAACATTGAAACAGCAGAGGGGGACCCGCTGAGAACCCCCAAGAGGCGGCCGAAGCGCCAACAAACATTGAAACAGCAGAGGGGGACCTGCTGAGAACCCCTAAGAGGTGGCCGAAGCGCTGGCAAACATTGAAACAGCAGAGGGGGACCTGCTGAGAACCCCTAAGAGGCGGCCGAAGCGCCGATAATAATTTGAAACAGCAGAGGGGGACCTGCTGAGAACCCCTAAGAGGCGGCCGAAGCGCCGACAATCATTGAAACAGCAGAGGGGGACCTGCTGAGAACCCCTAAGAGGCGGCCAAAGCGCCGACAAACATTGAAACAGCAGAGGGGGACCTGCTGAGAACCCCTAAGAGGCGGCCGAAGCGCCGACAAACATTGAAACAGCAGAGGGGGACCTGCTGAGAAGCCCTAAGAGGCGGCCGAAGCGCCGACATACATTGAAACAGCAGAGGGGGACCTGCTGAGAACCCCTAAGAGGCGGCCAAAGCGTCGACAAATATTTGAAACAGCAGAGGGGGACCTGCTGAGAACCCCTAAGAGGCGGCAGAAGCGTCGACAAATATTTGAAACTGCAGAGGGGGACCTGCTGAGAACCCCTAAGAGGCGGCCGAAGCGTCGACAAAAATTTGAAACAGCAGAGGGAGACCTGCTGTGAACCCCTAAGAGGCGGCCGAAGCGTCGACAAACATTGAAACAGCAGAGGGGGACCTGCTGAGAATCCCAAAGAGGCGGCTGAAGCGTCGACAAACATTGAAACAGCAGAGGGGGGACCTGCTGAGAACCCCTAAGAGGCGGCCGAAGCGCCGACAAACATTGAAACAGCAGAGGGGGACCTGCTGAGAACCCTTAAGAGGCGGCCGAAGCACCAACAAAAACTTGAAACAGCAGAGGGGTCCAGCTGAGAACCCCTAAGAGGCGGCCGATGCGCAGAGAAAAATTTGAAACAGCAGAGGGGGACCTGCTGAGAACCCCTAAGAGGCGGCCGAAGCACCGACAAACATTGAAACAGCAGAGGGGGACCTGCTGAGAACCCCTAGGAGGCGGCCGAAGCACCGACAAACATTGAAACAGCAAAGGGGGACCCGCTGAGAACCCCTAAGAGGCGGCCGAAGCGCTGACAAACATTGAAACTGCAGAGGGGGACCTTCTGAGAACCCCTAAGAGGCGGCCGAAGCGCCGACAAACATTGAAACAGCAGAGGGGGACCTGCTAAGAACCCCTAAGAGGCGGCTGAAGCGCCGAAAAACATTGAAACAGCAGAGGGGGACCTGCTGAGTACCCCTAAGTGGCGGCCGAAGCGCCGACAAACATTGAAACAGCAGAGGGGGACCTGCTGAGAACCCCTAAGAGGCGGCCGAAGCACCGACAAACATTGAAACAGCAGAGGGGGACCTGCTGAGAACCCCTAAGAGGCGGCCGAAGCGCCGACAAACATTGAAACAGCAGAGGGGGACCTGCTGAGAACCCCTAAGAGGCGGCCGAAGTGCCGACAAACATTGAAACAGCAGAGGGGGACCTGCTGACTACCCCTAAGTGGCGGCCGAAGCGCCGACAAGCATTGAAACAGCAGAGGGGGACCTGCTGAGAACCCCTAAGAGGCGGCCGAAGCGCCGACAAACATTAAAACAGCAGAGGGGGACCTGCTGAGAACCCCTAAGAGGCGGCCGAAGCGCCGACAATCTTTGAAACAGCAGAGGGGGACCTGCTGAGAACCCCTAAGAGGCGGCCGAAGCGCCGACAAACTTTGAAACAGCAGAGGGGGACCTGCTGAGAACCCCTAAGAGGCGGCCGAAGCGCCGACAAACATTGAAACAGCAGAGGGGGATCTGCTGAGAACCCCTAAGAGGCGGCCGAAGCGCCGACAAACATTGAAACAGCAGAGGGGGACCTGCTGAGAACCTCTAAAAGGCGGCCGAAGTGCCAACAAACATTGTAACAGCAGAGGGGGACCTGCTGAGAACCCCTAAGAGGCGGCCGAAGCGCCGACAAACATTGAAACAGCAGAGGGGGACCTGCTGAGAACCCCTAAAAGGCGGCCGAAGCGCCAACAAACATTGAAACAGCAGAGGGGGACCTGCTGAGTAACCCTAAGAGGCGGCCGAAGCGCCGACAAACATCGAAACAGCAGAGGGGGACCTGCTGAGAACCCCTAAAAGGCGGCCAAAGCGCCGACAAAACATGAAACAGCAGAGGGGGACCTGCTGAGAACCCCTAAGAGGCGGCCGAAGCGCCAACAAACATTGAAACAGCAGAGGGGGACCTGCTGAGAACCCCTAAGAGGAGGCCGAAGCGCCGACAAACATTGAAACAGCAGAGGGGGACTTGCTGAGAACCCCTAAGAGGCGGCCAAAACGCCGACAAACATTGAAACAGCAGAGAGGGACCTGCTGAGAACCCCTAAGAGGCGGCCGAAGCGCCGACAAACATTGAAACAGCAGAGGGGGACTTGCTGAGAACCCCTAAGAGACTGCCAAAGCGCCGACAAACATTGAAACAGCAGTGTGGGACCTGCTGAGAACCACTAAGAGGCGGCCGAAGCGCCGACAAACATTGAAACAGCAGAGGGCGACCTGCTGAGAACCCCTAAGCGGCAGCCGAAATGCCGACAAAAATTTGAAACAGCAGAGGGGGACCTGCTGAAAACCCCTAAGCGGCAGCCGAAACGCCGACAAAAATTTGAATCAGCAGAGGGGGACCTGCTGAGAACCCCAAAGTGGCGGCCGAAGCATCGACAAACATTGAAACAGCAGAGGGGGACCCACTGAGAACCCCTAAGAGGCGGCCAAAGCGCAGACAAACATTGAAACAGCAGCGAGGGACCTGCTGAGAGCACCTAAGAGGCGGCCGAAGCGCCACCAAGAATCTCTAAGTGGCGGCCGAAGCGCCGACAAACATTAAAACAGCAAAGGGGGACCTGCTGAGAATCCCTAAGAGGAGGCTGAAGCGCCGAGAAACATTGAAACAGCAGAGGGGGACCTGCTGAGAACCCCTAAGAGGCGGCCGAAACGCCGACAAACATTGAAACAGCAGAGGGGGACCTGCTGAGAACCCCTAAGAGGCGGCCTTAACGCCGACAAACATTGAAACAGCAGAGGGGGACCTGCTGAGAACCCCTAAGAAGCGGCCGAAGCGCCGACAAACATTGAAACAGCAGAGGGGGACCTGCTGAGAACCCCTAAGAGGCGGTCGAAGCGCCAACAAACATTGAAACAGCAGTGGGGGACCTGCTGAGAACCCTAAGAGGCAGCCGAAGTGCCAACAAACATTGAAACAGCAGAGGGGGACCTGCTGAGAACCCCTAAGAGGCGGCCGAAGCGCCGACAAACATTGAAACAGCAGAGTGGGACCTGCTGAGAACCCCTAAGAGGCGGCCGAAGCGCCAACAAACATTGAAACAGCAGAGGGGGACCTGCTGAGAACCCCTAAGAGGCGGCGGAAGCGCCGACAAACATTGAAACAGCAGAGGGGGACCTGATGAGAACCCCTAAGAGGCGGCCGAAGCGCCGACAAACATTGAAACAGCATAGGGGGACCTGATGAGAACCCCTAAGAGGCGGCCGAAGCACCGACAAACATTGAAACAGCAGAGGGGGACCTGATAAGAACCCCTAAAAGGCAGCCGAAGCACCGACAAACATTGAAACAGCAGAGGGGGACCTACTGAGAACCCCTAAGAGGCGGCCGAAGCGCTGACAATCATTGAAACAGCAGAGGGGGACCTGCTGAGAACCCCTAAGCGGCGGCCGAAACGCCGACAAAAATTTGAAACAGCAGAGGGGGACCTGCTGAAAACCCCTAAACGGCGGCCGAAACGCCGACAAAAATTTGAAACAGCAGAGGGGGACCTGCTGAGAACCCCTAAGCGGCGGCCGAAACGCAGACAAACATTGAAACAGCAGTGGGGGACCTGCTGAGAACCCCAAAGTGGCGGCCGAAGCGTCGACAAACATTGAAACAGCAGAGAGGGACCCACTGAGAACCCCTAAGAGGCGGCCAAAGCGCCAACAAACATTGAAACAGCAGCGGGGGACCTGCTGAGAGCACCTAAGATGCGGCCGAAGCGCCAACAAGAACCTCTAAGAGGCGGCCGAAGCGCCGACAAACATTAAAACAGCAGAGGGGGACCTGCTGAGAACCCCTAAGAGGCAGCCGAAGCGCCGACAAACATTGAAACAGCTGAGGGGGACCTGCTGAGAACCCCTAAGAGGCGGCCGAAGCGCCGTCAAACATTGAAACAGCAGAGGGGGACCTGCTGAGAACCCCTAAGAGGCGGCCGAAGTGCCGACAAACATTGAAACAGCAGAGGGGGACCTGCTGAGAACCCCTAAGAGGTGGCCGAAGCGCCGACAAACATTGAAACACCAGAGGGGAACCTGCTGAGAACCCCTAAGAGGCGGCCGAAGCACCGACAAACATTGAAACAGCAGAGGGGGACCTGCTGAGAACCCCTAAGAGGCGGCCGAAGCGCCGACAAAAATTTGAAACAGCAGAGGGGGACCTGCTGAGAACCCCAAAGAGGCGGCAGAAGCGCTGAAAAACATTGAAACAGCAGAGGGGGCCCGGCTGAGAACCCCTAAGAGGCAGCCGAAGCGCCGACAAACATTGAAACAGCAGAGGGGGACCTGCTGAGAACCCCTAAGAGGCGGCCGAAGCGCCGACATACATTGAAACAGCAAAAGGGGACCTGCTGAGAACCCCGAAGAGGCGGCCGAAGCGCCGACAAACATTGAAACAGCAGAGGGGGACCTGCTGAGAAACCCTAAGAGGCGGCTGAAGCGTCGACAAATATTTGAAACAGCAGAGGGGGACCTGCTGAGAACCCCTAAGAGGCGGCCAAAGCGCTGACAAAAATTTAAAACAGCAGAGGGGGACCTGCTGAGAACCCCAAAAAGGCGGCCGAAGCGCTGAAAAACATTGAAACAGCAGAGGGGGACCGGCTGAGAACCCCTAAGAGGCGGCCGAAGCGCCGACAAACATTGAAACAGCAGAAGGGGACCTGCTGAGAACCCCTAAGAGGCGGCCGAAGCGCCGACATACATTGAAACAGCAGAGGGGGACCTGCTGAGAACCCCTAAGAGGCGGCCGAAGCGCCGACATACATTGAAACAGCAGAGGGGGACCTGCTGAGAAGCCCTAAGAGGCGGCCGAAGCACCGACAAACATTGAAACAGCAGAGGGGGACCTGCTGAGAACCCCCAAGAGGCGGCCGAAGTGCCGACAAACATTGAAACAGCAGAGGGGGACCTGCTGAGAACCCCTAAGAGGTGGCCGAAGCGCCAACAAGAACCTCTAAGAGGCGGCCGAAGCGCCAACAAACATTAAAACAGCAGAGGGGGACCTGCTGAGAACCCCTAAGAGGCAGCCGAAGCGCCGACAAACATTGAAACAGCTGAGGGGGACCTGCTGAGAACCCCTAAGAGGCGGCCGAAGCGCCGTCAAACATTGAAACAGCAGAGGGGGACCTGCTGAGAACCCCTAAGAGGCGGCCGAAGTGCCGACAAACATTGAAACAGCAGAGGGGGACCTGCTGAGAACCCCTAAGAGGTGGCCGAAGCGCCGACAAACATTGAAACACCAGAGGGGAACCTGCTGAGAACCCCTAAGAGGCGGCCGAAGCACCGACAAACATTGAAACAGCAGAGGGGGACCTGCTGAGAACCCCTAAGAGGCGGCCGAAGCGCCGACAAAAATTTGAAACAGCAGAGGGGGACCTGCTGAGAACCCCAAAGAGGCGGCAGAAGCGCTGAAAAACATTGAAACAGCAGAGGGGGCCCGGCTGAGAACCCCTAAGAGGCAGCCGAAGCGCCGACAAACATTGAAACAGCAGAGGGGGACCTGCTGAGAACCCCTAAGAGGCGGCCGAAGCGCCGACATACATTGAAACAGCAGAAGGGGACCTGCTGAGAACCCCGAAGAGGCGGCCGAAGCGCCGACAAACATTGAAACAGCAGAGGGGGACCTGCTGAGAAACCCTAAGAGGCGGCTGAAGCGTCGACAAATATTTGAAACAGCAGAGGGGGACCTGCTGAGAACCCCTAAGAGGCGGCCAAAGCGCTGACAAAAATTTAAAACAGCAGAGGGGGACCTGCTGAGAACCCCAAAAAGGCGGCCGAAGCGCTGAAAAACATTGAAACAGCAGAGGGGGACCGGCTGAGAACCCCTAAGAGGCGGCCGAAGCGCCGACAAACATTGAAACAGCAGAAGGGGACCTGCTGAGAACCCCTAAGAGGCGGCCGAAGCGCCGACATACATTGAAACAGCAGAGGGGGACCTGCTGAGAACCCCTAAGAGGCGGCCGAAGCGCCGACATACATTGAAACAGCAGAGGGGGACCTGCTGAGAAGCCCTAAGAGGCGGCCGAAGCACCGACAAACATTGAAACAGCAGAGGGGGACCTGCTGAGAACCCCTAAGAGGCGGCCGAAGCGTCGACAAATATTTGAAACAGCAGAGGGGGACCTGCTGAGAACCCCAAAGAGGCAGCCGAAGCGCAGAAAAACATTGAAACAGCAGAGGGGGACCGGCTGAGAACCCCTAAGAGGCGGCCGAAGCGCCGACAAACATTGAAACAGCAGAGGGGGACCTGCTGAGAGCCCCTAAGAGGCTGCCGATGCGCCGTCAAACATTGAAACAGCAGAGGGGGACCTGCTGAGAACCCCTAAGAGGCGGCCGAAGCACCGCCAAACATTGAAACAGCAGAGGGGGACCTGCTGAGAACCCCTAAGAGGCCGCCGAAGCGCCGACATACATTGAAACAGCAGAGGGGGACCTGCTGAGAACCCCTAAGAGGCGGCCGAAGCGCCGACAAACATTGAAACAGCAGAGGGGGACCTGCTGAGAACCCCTAAAAGGCGGCCGAAGCGCCGACAAAACATGAAACAGCAGAGGGGGACCTGCTGAGAACCCCTAAGAGGCGGCCGAAGCGCCAACAAACATTGAAACAGCAGAGGGGGACCTGCTGAGAACCCCTAAGAGGAGGCCGAAGCGCCGACAAACATTGAAACAGCAGAGGGGGACTTGCTGAGAACCCCTAAGAGGCGGCCAAAACGCCGACAAACATTGAAACAGCAGAGAGGGACCTGCTGAGAACCCCTAAGAGGCGGCCGAAGCGCCGACAAACATTGAAACAGCAGAGGGGGACCTGCTGAGAACCCCTAAGAGACTGCCAAAGCGCCGACAAACATTGAAACAGCAGTGTGGGACCTGCTGAGAACCACTAAGAGGCGGCCGAAGAGCCGACAAACATTGAAACAGCAGAGGGCGACCTGCTGAGAACCCCTAAGCGGCAGCCGAAATGCTGACAAAAATTTGAAACAGCAGAGGGGGACCTGCTGAAAACCCCTAAGCGGCAGCCGAAACGCCGACAAAAATTTGAATCAGCAGAGGGGGACCTGCTGAGAACCCCAAAGTGGCGGCCGAAGCATCGACAAACATTGAAACAGCAGAGGGGGACCCACTGAGAACCCCTAAGAGGCGGCCAAAGCGCAGACAAACATTGAAACTGCAGCGAGGGACCTGCTGAGAGCACCTAAGAGGCGGCCGAAGCGCCACCAAGAATCTCTAAGTGGCGGCCGAAGCGCCGACAAACATTAAAACAGCAAAGGGGGACCTGCTGAGAACCCCTAAGAGGCGGCCGAAGCGCCGACAATCTTTGAAACAGCAGAGGGGGACCTGCTGAGAACCCCTAAGAGGCGGCCGAAGCGCCGACAAACTTTGAAACAGCAGAGGGGGACCTGCTGAGAACCCCTAAGAGGCGGCCGAAGCGCCGACAAACATTGAAACAGCAGAGGGGGATCTGCTGAGAACCCCTAAGAGGCGGCCGAAGCACCGACAAACATTGAAACAGCAGAGGGGGACCTGCTGAGAACCTCTAAAAGGTGGCCGAAGCGCCAACAAACATTGTAACAGCAGAGGGGGACCTGCTGAGAACCCCTAAGAGGCGGCCGAAGCGCCGACAAACATTGAAACAGCAGAGGGGGACCTGCTGAGAACCCCTAAAAGGCGGCCGAAGCGCCAACAAACATTGAAGTAGCAGAGGGGGACCTGCTGAGTAACCCTAAGAGGCGGCCGAAGCGCCGACAAACATCGAAACAGCAGAGGGGGACCTGCTGAGAACCCCTAAAAGGCGGCCGAAGCGCCGACAAAACATGAAACAGCAGAGGGGGACCTGCTGAGAACCCCTAAGAGGCGGCCGAAGCGCCAACAAACATTGAAACAGCAGAGGGGGACCTGCTGAGAACCCCTAAGAGGAGGCCGAAGAGCCGACAAACATTGAAACAGCAGAGGGGGACTTGCTGAGAACCCCTAAGAGGCGGCCAAAACGCCGACAAACATTGAAACAGCAGAGAGGGACCTGCTGAGAACCCCTAAGAGGCGGCCGAAGCGCCGACAAACATTGAAACAGCAGAGGGGGACCTGCTGAGAACCCCTAAGAGACTGCCAAAGCGCCGACAAACATTGAAACAGCAGTGTGGGACCTGCTGAGAACCACTAAGAGGCGGCCGAAGCGCCGACAAACATTGAAACAGCAGAGGGCGACCTGCTGAGAACCCCTAAGCGGCAGCCGAAACGCCGACAAAAATTTGAATCAGCAGAGGGGGACCTGCTGAGAACCCCAAAGTGGCGGCCGAAGCATCGACAAACATTGAAACAGCAGAGGGGGACCCACTGAGAACCCCTAAGAGGCGGCCAAAGCGCAGACAAACATTGAAACAGCAGCGAGGGACCTGCTGAGAGCACCTAAGAGGCGGCCGAAGCACCACCAAGAATCTCTAAGTGGCGGCCGAAGCGCCGACAAACATTAAAACAGCAAAGGGGGACCTGCTGAGAATCCCTAAGAGGAGGCTGAAGCGCCGAGAAACATTGAAACAGCAGAGGGGGACCTGCTGAGAACCCCTAAGAGGCGGCCGAAACGCCGACAAACATTGAAACAGCAGAGGGGGACCTGCTGAGAACCCCTAAGAGGCGGCCTTAACGCCGACAAACATTGAAACAGCAGAGGGGGACCTGCTGAGAACCCCTAAGAAGCGGCCAAAGCGCCGACAAACATTGAAACAGCAGAGGGGGACCTGCTGAGAACCCCTAAGAGGCGGTCGAAGCGCCAACAAACATTGAAACAGCAGTGGGGGACCTGCTGAGAACCCTAAGAGGCAGCCGAAGTGCCAACAAACATTGAAACAGCAGAGGGGGACCTGCTGAGAACCCCTAAGAGGCGGCCGAAGCGCCGACAAACATTGAAACAGCAGAGTGGGACCTGCTGAGAACCCCTAAGAGGCGGCCGAAGCGCCAACAAACATTGAAACAGCAGAGGGGGACCTGCTGAGAACCCCTAAGAGGCGGCGGAAGCGCCGACAAACATTGAAACAGCAGAGGGGGACCTGATGAGAACCCCTAAGAGGCGGCCGAAGCGCCGACAAACATTGAAACAGCATAGGGGGACCTGATGAGAACCCCTAAGAGGCGGCCGAAGCACCGACAAACATTGAAACAGCAGAGGGGGACCTGATAAGAACCCCTAAAAGGCAGCCGAAGCACCGACAAACATTGAAACAGCAGAGGGGGACCTACTGAGAACCACTAAGAGGCGGCCGAAGCGCTGACAATCATTGAAACAGCAGAGGGGGACCTGCTGAGAACCCCTAAGCGGCGGCCGAAACGCCGACAAAAATTTGAAACAGCAGAGGGGGACCTGCTGAAAACCCCTAAACGGCGGCCGAAACGCCGACAAAAATTTGAAACAGCAGAGGGGGACCTGCTGAGAACCCCTAAGCGGCGGCCGAAACGCAGACAAACATTGAAACAGCAGTGGGGGACCTGCTGAGAACCCCAAAGTGGCGGCCGAAGCGTCGACAAACATTGAAACAGCAGAGAGGGACCCACTGAGAACCCCTAAGAGGCGGCCAAAGCGCCAACAAACATTGAAACAGCAGCGGGGGACCTGCTGAGAGCACCTAAGAGGCGGCCGAAGCGCCAACAAGAACCTCTAAGAGGCGGCCGAAGCGCCGACAAACATTAAAACAGCAGAGGGGGACCTGCTGAGAACCCCTAAGAGGCAGCCGAAGCGCCGACAAACATTGAAACAGCTGAGGGGGACCTGCTGAGAACCCCTAAGAGGCGGCCGAAGCGCCGTCAAACATTGAAACAGCAGAGGGGGACCTGCTGAGAACCCCTAAGAGGCGGCCGAAGTGCCGACAAACATTGAAACAGCAGAGGGGGACCTGCTGAGAACCCCTAAGAGGTGGCCGAAGCGCCGACAAACATTGAAACACCAGAGGGGAACCTGCTGAGAACCCCTAAGAGGCGGCCGAAGCACCGACAAACATTGAAACAGCAGAGGGGGACCTGCTGAGAACCCCTAAGAGGCGGCCGAAGCGCCGACAAAAATTTGAAACAGCAGAGGGGGACCTGCTGAGAACCCCAAAGAGGCGGCAGAAGCGCTGAAAAACATTGAAACAGCAGAGGGGGCCCGGCTGAGAACCCCTAAGAGGCAGCCAAAGCGCCGACAAACATTGAAACAGCAGAGGGGGACCTGCTGAGAACCCCTAAGAGGCGGCCGAAGCGCCAACATACATTGAAACAGCAGAAGGGGACCTGCTGAGAACCCCGAAGAGGCGGCCGAAGCGCCGACAAACATTGAAACAGCAGAGGGGGACCTGCTGAGAACCCCTAAGAGGCGGCTGAAGCGTCGACAAATATTTGAAACAGCAGAGGGGGACCTGCTGAGAACCCCTAAGAGGCGGCCAAAGCGCTGACAAAAATTTGAAACAGCAGAGGGGGACCTGCTGAGAACCCCAAAAAGGCGGCCGAAGCGCTGAAAAACATTGAAACAGCAGAGGGGGACCGGCTGAGAACCCCTAAGAGGCGGCCGAAGCGCCGACAAACATTGAAACAGCAGAAGGGGACCTGCTGAGAACCCCTAAGAGGCGGCCGAAGCGCCGACATACATTGAAACAGCAGAGGGGGACCTGCTGAGAACCCCTAAGAGGCGGCCGAAGCGCCGACATACATTGAAACAGCAGAGGGGGACCTGCTGAGAAGCCCTAAGAGGCGGCCGAAGCACCGACAAACATTGAAACAGCAGAGGGGGACCTGCTGAGAACCCCTAAGAGGCGGCCGAAGCGTCGACAAATATTTGAAACAGCAGAGGGGGACCTGCTGAGAACCCCAAAGAGGCAGCCGAAGCGCTGAAAAACATTGAAGCAGCAGAGGGGGACCGGCTGAGAACCCCTAAGAGGCGGCCGAAGCGCCGACAAACATTGAAACAGCAGAGGGGGACCTGCTGAGAGCCCCTAAGAGGCTGCCGATGCGCCGACAAACATTGAAACAGCAGAGGGGGACCTGCTGAGAACCCCTAAGAGGCGGCCGAAGCACCGACAAACATTGAAACAGCAGAGGGGGACCTGCTGAGAACCCCTAAGAGACCGCCGAAGCGCCGACATACAATGAAACAGCAGAGGGGGACCTGCTGAGAACCCCTAAGAGGCGGCCGAAGCGCCGACAAACATTGAAACAGCAGAGGGGGACCTGCTGAGAACCCCTAAGAGGCGGCCGAAGCGTCGACAAATATGTGAAACAGCAGAGGGGGACCTGCTGAGAACCCCTAAGAGGCGGCCGAAACGTCGACAAATATTTGAAACAGCAGAGGGGGACCTGCTGAGAACCCCTAAGAGGCGACCGAAGCGTCGACAAAAATTTGAAACAGCAGAGGGGGACCTGCTGAGAACCCCTAAGAGGCGGCCGAAGCGCCGACAAACATTGAAACATCAGAGGGGGACCCGCTGAGAACCCCTAAGAGGCGGCCGAAGCGCCGACAAACATTGAAACAGTAGAGGGGGACCTGCTGAGAACCCCTAAGAGGCGGCCGAAGCGCCGACAAACATTGAAACAGCAGAGGGGGACCACCCGAGAACCCCTAAGAGGCGGCCGAAGCGCCGACAAACATTGAAACAGCAGAGGGGGACCTGCTGAGAACCCCTAAGAGGCGGCCGAAGCACCAACAAACTTTGAAACAGCAGAGGGGGACCTGCTGAGAACCCCTAAGAGGCGGCCGAAGCGCCGACAAACATTGAAACAGCAGAGGAGGACCTGCTGAGAACCCCTAAGAGGCGGCCGAAGTGCCGACAAACATTGAAACAGCAGAGGGGGACCTGCTGAGTACCCCTAAGAGGCGGCCGAAGCGCCGACAAACATTGAAACAGCAGAGGGGGACCTGCTGAGAACCCCTAAGAGGCGGCCAAAGTGCCGACAAACATTGAAACAGCAGAGGGGGACCTGCTGAGAACCCCTAAGAGGTGGCCGAAGCGCCGACAAACTTTGAAACAGCAGAGGGGGACCTGCTGAGAACCCCTAAGAGGCGGCCGAAGCGCCGACAAACATTGAAACAGCAGAGGGGGACCTGCTGAGAACCCCTAAGAGGCGGCCGAAGCTCCGACAAACATTGAAACAGCAGAGGGGGATCTGCTGAGATCCCCTAAGAGGCGGCCGAAGCGCCGACAAACATTGAAACAGCAGAGGGGGACCTGCTGAGAACCCCTAAGAGGCGGCCGAAGCGCCGACAAACATTGAAACAGCAGAGGGGGACCTGCTGAGAACCCCTAAAAGGCGGCCGAATCGCCAACAAACATTGAAACAGCAGAGGGGGACCTGCTCAGTAACCCTAAGAGGCGGCCGAAGCGCCAACAAACATCGAAACAGCAGAGGGGGACCTGCTGAGAACCCCTAAGAGGCGGCCGAAGCGCCAACAAAACATGAAACAGCAGAGGGGGACCTGCTGAGAACCCCTAAGTGGTGGCCGAAGTGCCGACAAACATTGAAACAGCAGAGGGGGACCTGCTGAGAACCCCTAAGTGGTGGCCAAAGCGCCGACAAACATTGAAACAGCAGAGGGGGACCTGCTGAGAACCCATAAGAGGCGGCCAAAACGCCGACAAACATTGAAACAGCAGAGGGGGACTTGCTGAGAACCCCTAAGAGGCGGCCAAAACGCCGACAAACATTGAAACAGCAGAGAGGGACCTGCTGAGAACCCCTAAGAGGCGGCCGAAGCGCCGACAAACATTGAAACAGCAGAGGGGGACCTGCTGAGAACCCCTAAGAGACTGCCAAAGCGCCGACAAACATTGAAACAGCAGTGTGGGACCTGCTGAGAACCACTAAGAGGCGGCCGAAGCGCCGACAAACATTGAAACAGCAGAGGGCGACCTGCTGAGAACCCCTAAGCGGCAGCCGAAATGCCGACAAAAATTTGAAACAGCAGAGGGGGACCTGCTGAAAACCCCTAAGCGGCAGCCGAAACGCCGACAAAAATTTGAATCAGCAGAGGGGGACCTGCTGAGAACCCCAAAGTGGCGGCCGAAGCATCGACAAACATTGAAACAGCAGAGGGGGACCCACTGAGAACCCCTAAGAGGCGGCCAAAGCGCAGACAAACATTGAAACAGCAGCGAGGGACCTGCTGAGAGCACCTAAGAGGCGGCCGAAGCGCCACCAAGAATCTCTAAGTGGCTGCCGAAGCGCCGACAAACATTAAAACAGCAAAGGGGGACCTGCTGAGAACCCCTAAGAGGCGGCCGAAGCGCCGACAATCTTTGAAACAGCAGAGGGGGACCTGCTGAGAACCCCTAAGAGGCGGCCGAAGCGCCGACAAACTTTGAAACAGCAGAGGGGGACCTGCTGAGAACCCCTAAGAGGCGGCCGAAGCGCCGACAAACATTGAAACAGCAGAGGGGGATCTGCTGAGAACCCCTAAGAGGCGGCCGAAGCACCGACAAACATTGAAACAGCAGAGGGGGACCTGCTGAGAACCTCTAAAAGGCGGCCGAAGCGCCAACAAACATTGTAACAGCAGAGGGGGACCTGCTGAGAACCCCTAAGAGGCGGCCGAAGCGCCGACAAACATTGAAACAGCAGAGGGGGACCTGCTGAGAACCCCTAAAAGGCGGCTGAAGCGCCAACAAACATTGAAGTAGCAGAGGGGGACCTGCTGAGTAACCCTAAGAGGCGGCCGAAGCGCCGACAAACATCGAAACAGCAGAGGGGGACCTGCTGAGAACCCCTAAAAGGCGGCCGAAGCGCCGACAAAACATGAAACAGCAGAGGGGGACCTGCTGAGAACCCCTAAGAGGCGGCCGAAGCGCCAACAAACATTGAAACAGCAGAGGGGGACCTGCTGAGAACCCCTAAGAGGAGGCCGAAGCGCCGACAAACATTGAAACAGCAGAGGGGGACTTGCTGAGAACCCCTAAGAGGCGGCCAAAACGCCGACAAACATTGAAACAGCAGAGAGGGACCTGCTGAGAACCCCTAAGAGGCGGCCGAAGCGCCGACAAACATTGAAACAGCAGAGGGGGACCTGCTGAGAACCCCTAAGAGACTGCCAAAGCGCCGACAAACATTGAAACAGCAGTGTGGGACCTGCTGAGAACCACTAAGAGGCGGCCGAAGCGCCGACAAACATTGAAACAGCAGAGGGCGACCTGCTGAGAACCCCTAAGCGGCAGCCGAAACGCCGACAAAAATTTGAATCAGCAGAGGGGGACCTGCTGAGAACCCCAAAGTGGCGGCCGAAGCATCGACAAACATTGAAACAGCAGAGGGGGACCCACTGAGAACCCCTAAGAGGCGGCCAAAGCGCAGACAAACATTGAAACAGCAGCGAGGGACCTGCTGAGAGCACCTAAGAGGCGGCCGAAGCACCACCAAGAATCTCTAAGTGGCGGCCGAAGCGCCGACAAACATTAAAACAGCAAAGGGGGACCTGCTGAGAATCCCTAAGAGGAGGCTGAAGCGCCGAGAAACATTGAAACAGCAGAGGGGGACCTGCTGAGAACCCCTAAGAGGCGGCCGAAACGCCGACAAACATTGAAACAGCAGAGGGGGACCTGCTGAGAACCCCTAAGAGGCGGCCTTAACGCCGACAAACATTGAAACAGCAGAGGGGGACCTGCTGAGAACCCCTAAGAAGCGGCCGAAGCGCCGACAAACATTGAAACAGCAGAGGGGGACCTGCTGAGAACCCCTAAGAGGCGGTCGAAGCGCCAACAAACATTGAAACAGCAGTGGGGGACCTGCTGAGAACCCTAAGAGGCAGCCGAAGTGCCAACAAACATTGAAACAGCAGAGGGGGACCTGCTGAGAACCCCTAAGAGGCGGCCGAAGCGCCGACAAACATTGAAACAGCAGAGTGGGACCTGCTGAGAACCCCTAAGAGGCGGCCGAAGCGCCAACAAACATTGAAACAGCAGAGGGGGACCTGCTGAGAACCCCTAAGAGGCGGCGGAAGCGCCGACAAACATTGAAACAGCAGAGGGGGACCTGATGAGAACCCCTAAGAGGCGGCCGAAGCGCCGACAAACATTGAAACAGCATAGGGGGACCTGATGAGAACCCCTAAGAGGCGGCCGAAGCACCGACAAACATTGAAATAGCAGAGGGGGACCTGATAAGAACCCCTAAAAGGCAGCCGAAGCACCGACAAACATTGAAACAGCAGAGGGGGACCTACTGAGAACCCCTAAGAGGCGGCGGAAGCGCTGACAATCATTGAAACAGCAGAGGGGGACCTGCTGAGAACCCCTAAGCGGCGGCCGAAACGCCGACAAAAATTTGAAACAGCAGAGGGGGACCTGCTGAAAACCCCTAAACGGCGGCCGAAACGCCGACAAAAATTTGAAACAGCAGAGGGGGACCTGCTGAGAACCCCTAAGTGGCGGCCGAAACGCAGACAAACATTGAAACAGCAGTGGGGGACCTGCTGAGAACCCCAAAGTGGCGGCCGAAGCGTCGACAAACATTGAAACAGCAGAGAGGGACCCACTGAGAACCCCTAAGAGGCGGCCAAAGCGCCAACAAACATTGAAACAGCAGCGGGGGACCTGCTGAGAGCACCTAAGAGGCGGCCGAAGCGCCAACAAGAACCTCTAAGAGGCGGCCGAAGCGCCGACAAACATTAAAACAGCAGAGGGGGACCTGCTGAGAACCCCTAAGAGGCAGCCGAAGCGCCGACAAACATTGAAACAGCTGAGGGGGACCTGCTGAGAACCCCTAAGAGGCGGCCGAAGCGCCGTCAAACATTGAAACAGCAGAGGGGGACCTGCTGAGAACCCCTAAGAGGCGGCCGAAGTGCCGACAAACATTGAAACAGCAGAGGGGGACCTGCTGAGAACCCCTAAGAGGTGGCCGAAGCGCCGACAAACATTGAAACACCAGAGGGGAACCTGCTGAGAACCCCTAAGAGGCGGCCGAAGCACCGACAAACATTGAAACAGCAGAGGGGGACCTGCTGAGAACCCCTAAGAGGCGGCCGAAGCGACGACAAAAATTTGAAACAGCAGAGGGGGACCTGCTGAGAACCCCAAAGAGGCGGCAGAAGCGCTGAAAAACATTGAAACAGCAGAGGGGGCCCGGCTGAGAACCCCTAAGAGGCAGCCGAAGCGCCGACAAACATTGAAACAGCAGAGGGGGACCTGCTGAGAACCCCTAAGAGGCGGCCGAAGCGCCAACATACATTGAAACAGCAGAAGGGGACCTGCTGAGAACCCCGAAGAGGCGGCCGAAGCGCCGACAAACATTGAAACAGCAGAGGGGGACCTGCTGAGAACCCCTAAGAGGCGGCTGAAGCGTCGACAAATATTTGAAACAGCAGAGGGGGACCTGCTGAGAACCCCTAAGAGGCGGCCAAAGCGCTGACAAAAATTTGAAACAGCAGAGGGGGACCTGCTGAGAACCCCAAAAAGGCGGCCGAAGCGCTGAAAAACATTGAAACAGCAGAGGGGGACCGGCTGAGAACCCCTAAGAGGCGGCCGAAGCGCCGACAAACATTGAAACAGCAGAAGGGGACCTGCTGAGAACCCCTAAGAGGCGGCCGAAGCGCCGACATACATTGAAACAGCAGAGGGGGACCTGCTGAGAACCCCTAAGAGGCGGCCGAAGCGCCGACATACATTGAAACAGCAGAGGGGGACCTGCTGAGAAGCCCTAAGAGGCGGCCGAAGCACCGACAAACATTGAAACAGCAGAGGGGGACCTGCTGAGAACCCCTAAGAGGCGGCCGAAGCGTCGACAAATATTTGAAACAGCAGAGGGGGACCTGCTGAGAACCCCAAAGAGGCAGCCGAAGCGCTGAAAAACATTGAAGCAGCAGAGGGGGACCGGCTGAGAACCCCTAAGAGGCGGCCGAAGCGCCGACAAACATTGAAACAGCAGAGGGGGACCTGCTGAGAGCCCCTAAGAGGCTGCCGATGCGCCAACAAACATTGAAACAGCAGAGGGGGACCTGCTGAGAACCCCTAAGAGGCGGCCGAAGCACCGACAAACATTGAAACAGCAGAGGGGGACCTGCTGAGAACCCCTAAGAGGCAGCCGAAGCGCCGACATACATTGAAACAGCAGAGGGGGACCTGCTGAGAACCCCTAAGAGGCGGCCGAAGCGCCGACAAACATTGAAACAGCAGAGAGGGACCTGCTGAGAACCCCTAAGAGGCGGCCGAAGCGTCGACAAATATTTGAAACAGCAGAGGGGGACCTGCTGAGAACCCCTAAGAGGCGGCCGAAACGTCGACAAATATTTGAAACAGCAGAGGGGGACCTGCTGAGAACCCCTAAGAGGCGGCCGAAGCGCCGTCAAACATTGAAACAGCAGAGGGGGACCTGCTGAGAACCCCTAAGAGGCGGCCGAAGTGCCGACAAACATTGAAACAGCAGAGGGGGACCTGCTGAGAACTCCTAAGAGGCGGCCGAAGCGCCAACAAAACATGAAACAGCAGAGGGGGACCTGCTGAGAACCCCTAAGTGGTGGCCGAAGCGCCGACAAACATTGAAACAGCAGAGGGGGACCTGCTGAGAACCCCTAAGTGGTGGCCAAAGCGCCGACAAACATTGAAACAGCAGAGGGGGACCTGCTGAGAACCCCTAAGAGGCGGCCAAAACGCCGACAAACATTGAAACAGCAGAGAGGGACCTGCTGAGAACCCCTAAGAGGCGGCCAAAAAGCCGACAAACATTGAAACAGCAGAGGGGGACCTGCTGAGAACCCCTAAGAAGCGGCCGAAGCGCCGACAAACATTGAAACAGCAGAGGGGGACCTGCTGAGAACCCCTAAGAGACGGCCAAAGCGCCGACAAACATTGAAACAGCAGTGGGGGACTTGCTGAGAACCACTAAGAGGCGGCCGAAGCGCCGACAAATATTGAAACAGCAGAGGGCGACCTGCTGAGAACCCCTAAGCGGCAGCCGAAACGCCGACAAAAATTTTAAACAGCAGAGGGGGACCTGCTGAAAACCCCTAAGCGGCAGCCGAAACGCCAACAAAAATTTGAAACAGCAGAGGGGGCCCTGCTGAGAACCCCTAAGCGGCGGCCGAAACGCCGACAAACATTGAAACAGCAGAGGGGGACCTGCTGAGAACCCCAAAGTGGCGGCCGAAGCGTCGACAAACATTGAAACTGCAGAGGGGGACCCACTGAGAACCCCTAAGAGGCGGCCAAAGCGCAGACAAACATTGAAACAGCAGCGAGGGACCTGCTGAGATCACCTAAGAGGCAGCCGAAGCGCCAACAAGAACCTCTAAGTGGCGGCCGAAGCGCTGACAAACATTAAAACAGCAGAGGGGGACATGCTGAGAACCCCTAAGAGGTGGCCGAAGCACTGACAAACATTGAAACAGCAGAGGGGGACCTGCGGAGAACCCCTAAGGGGCGGCTGAAGCACCGACAAACATTGAAACAGCAGAGTTGGACCTGCTGAGAATCCCTAAGAGACGGCCGATGCGCAGACAAACATTGAAACAGCAGAGGGGGACCTGCTGAGAACCCCTAAGAGGAGGCTGAAGCGCCGAGAAACATTGAAACAGCAGAGGGGGACCTGCTGAGAACCCCTAAGAGGCGGCCGAAATGCCGAGAAACATTGAAACAGCAGAGGGGGACCTGCTGAGAACCCCTAAGAGGCGGCCTTAACGCCGACAAACATTGAAACAGCAGAGGGGGACCTGCTGAGAACCCCTAAGAAGCGGCCGAAGCGCCGACAAACATTGAAACAGCAGAGGGGGACCTGCTGAGAACCCCTAAGAGGCGGCCGAAGCGCCAACAAACATTGAAACAGCAGTGGGGGACCTGCTGAGAACCCTAAGAGGCGTCCGAAGCGCCAACAAACATTGAAACAGCAGAGGGGGACCTGCTGAGAACCCCTAAGAGGCGTCCAAAGCGCCAACAAACATTGAAACAGCAGAGGGGGACCTGCTGAGAACCCCAAGAGGCGGCGGAAGCGCCGACAAACATTGAAACAGCAGAGGGGGACCTGATGAGAACCCCTAAGAGGCAGCCGAAGCGCCGACAAACATTGAAACAGCATAGGGGGACCTGATGAGAACCCCTAAGAGGCGGCCGAAGCACCGACAAACATTGAAACAGCAGAGGGGGACCTGATAAGAACCCCTAAAAGGCAGCCGAAGCGCCGACAAACATTGAAACAGCAGAGGGGGACCTGCTGAGAACCCCTAAGAGGCGGCCGAAGCACCGACAAACATGGAAACAACAGAGGGGGACCTGCTGAGAACCCCTAAGAGGCGGCCGAAGCGCCGACAAACTTTGAAACAGCAGAGGGGGACCTGCTGAGAACCCCTAAGAGGCGGCCAAAGCGCCGACAGACAATGAAACAGCAGAGGGGGACCTGCTGAGAACCCCTAAGAGGCAGCCGAAGCGCCGACAAACATTGAAACAGCAGAGGGGGACCTGCTGACTACCCCTAAGTGGCGGCCGAAGCGCCGAAAAACATTGAAACAGCAGAGGGGGACCTGCTGAGAACCCCTAAGAGGCGGCCGAAGCGCCGACAAACATTGAAACAGCAGAGGGGGACCTGCTGAGAACCCCTAAGAGGCGGCCGAAGCGCCGACAATCTTTGAAACAGCAGAGGGGGACCTGCTGAGAACCCCTAAGAGGCGGCCGAAGCGCCGACAAACATTGAAACAGCAGAGGGGGACCTGCTGAGAACCTCTAAGAGGCGGCCGAAGCGCCAACAAACATTGAAACAGCAGAGGGGGACCTGCTGAGAACCCCTAAGAGGCGGTCGAAGCACCGACAAACATTGAAACAGCACAGGGGGACCTGCTGAGAACCCCTAAAAGGCGGCCGAAGCGTCAACAAACATTGAAACAGCAGAGGGGGACCTGCTGAGTAACCCTAAGAGGCGGCCGAAGCGCCGACAAACATCGAAACAGCAGAGGGGGACCTGCTGAGAACCCCTAAGAGGCGGCCGAAGCGCGGACAAAACATGAAACAGCAGAGGGGGACCTGCTGAGAACCCCTAAGAGGCGGCCGGAGCGCCGACAAACATTGAAACAGCAGAGGGGGACCTGCTGAGAACCCCTAAGAGGAGGCCGAAGCGCCGACAAACATTGAAACAGCAGAGGGGGACCTGCTGAGAACCCCTAAGAGGTGGCCGAAGCGCCGACAAAACATGAAACAGCAGAGGGGGACCTGCTGAGAACCCCTAAGAGGCGGCCGAAGCGCCGACAAACATTGAAACAGCAGAGGGGGACCTGCTGAGAACCCCTAAGAGGCGGCCGAAGCGCCGACAAACATTGAAACAGCAGAGGGGGACCTGCTGAGAACCCCTAAGAGGCGGCCGAAGCGCCGACAATCTTTGAAACAGCAGAGGGGGACCTGCTGAGAACCCCTAAGAGGCGGCCGAAGCGCCGACAAACTTTGAAACAGCAGAGGGGGACCTGCTGAGAACCCCTAAGAGGCGGCCGAAGCGCCGACAAACATTGAAACAGCAGAGGGGGATCTGCTGAGAACCCCTAAGAGGCGGCCGAAGCGCCGACAAACATTGAAACAGCAGAGGGGGACCTGCTGAGAACCTCTAAAAGGCGGCCGAAGCGCCGACAAACATTGAAACAGCAGAGGGGGACCTGCTGAGAACCCCTAAGAGGCGGCCGAAGCGCCGACAAACATTGAAACAGCAGAGGGGGACCTGCTGAGAACCCCTAATAGGCGGCCGAAGCACCAACAAACATTGAAACAGCAGAGGGGGACCTGCTAAGTAACCCTAAGAGGCGGCCGAAGTGCCAACAAACATCGAAACAGCAGAGGGGGACCTGCTGAGAACCCCTAAAAGGCGGCCGAAGCGCCGACAAAACATGAAACAGCAGAGGGGGACCTGCTGAGAACCCCTAAGAGGCGGCCGAAGCGCCGACAAACATTGAAACAGCAGAGGGGGACCTGCTGAGAACCCCTAAGAGGAGGCCGAAGCGCCGACAAACATTGAAACAGCAGAGGGGGACCTGCTGAGAACCCCTAAGAGGCGGCCGAAGCGCCAACAATAATTTGAAACAGCAGAGGGGGACCTGCTGAGAACCCCTAAGAGGCGGCCGAAGCGCCGACAATCATTGAAACAGCAGAGGGGGACCTGCTGAGAACCCCTAAGAGGCGACCAAAGCGCCGACAAGCATTGAAACAGCAGAGGGGGACCTGCTGAGAACCCCTAAGAGGCGGCCGAAGCGCCGACAAACATTGAAACAGCAGAGGGGGACCTGCTGAGAACCCCTAAGAGGCGGCCGAAGCGTCGACAAATATTTGAAACTGCAGAGGGGGACCTGCTGAGAACCCCTAAGAGGCGGCCGAAGCGTCGACAAACATTGAAACAGCAGAGGGGGACCTGCTGAGAACCCCTAAGAGGCGGCCGAAGCGCCGACAAACATTGAAACAGCAGAGGGGGACCTGCTGAGAACCCCTAAAAGGCGGCCGAATCGCCAACAAACATTGAAACAGCAGAGGGGGACCTGCTCAGTAACCCTAAGAGGCGGCCGAAGCGCCAACAAACATCGAAACAGCAGAGGGGGACCTGCTGAGAACCCCTAAGAGGCGGCCGAAGCGCCAACAAAACATGAAACAGCAGAGGGGGACCTGCTGAGAACCCCTAAGTGGTGGCGGAAGCGCCGACAAACATTGAAACAGCAGAGGGGGACCTGCTGAGAACCCCTAAGTGGTGGCCAAAGCGCCGACAAACATTGAAACAGCAGAGGGGGACCTGCTGAGAACCCCTAAGAGGCGGCCAAAACGCCGACAAACATTGAAACAGCAGAGAGGGACCTGCTGAGAACCCCTAAGAGGCGGCCAAAAAGCCGACAAACATTGAAACAGCAGAGGGGGACCTGCTGAGAACCCCTAAGAAGCGGCCGAAGCGCCGACAAACATTGAAACAGCAGAGGGGGACCTTCTGAGAACCCCTAAGAGACGGCCAAAGCGCCGACAAACATTGAAACAGCAGTGGGGGACCTGCTGAGAACCACTAAGAGGCGACGAAGCGCCGACAAATATTGAAACAGCAGAGGGCGACCTGCTGAGAACCCCTAAGCGGCAGCCGAAACGCCGACAAAAATTTTAAACAGCAGAGGGGGACCTGCTGAAAACCCCTAAGCGGCAGCCGAAACGCCAACAAAAATTTGAAACAGCAGAGGGGGCCCTGCTGAGAACCCCTAAGCGGCGGCTGAAACGCCGACAAACATTGAAACAGCAGAGGGGGACCTGCTGAGAACCCCAAAGTGGCGGCCGAAGCGTCGACAAACATTGAAACTGCAGAGGGGGACCCACTGAGAACCCCTAAGAGGCGGCCAAAGCGCAGACAAACATTGAAACAGCAGCGAGGGACCTGCTGAGATCACCTAAGAGGCAGCCGAAGCGCCAACAAGAACCTCTAAGTGGCGGCCGAAGCGCTGACAAACATTAAAACAGCAGAGGGGGACATGCTGAGAACCCCTAAAAGGTGGCCGAAGCACTGACAAACATTGAAACAGCAGAGGGGGACCTGCGGAGAACCCCTAAGGGGCGGCTGAAGCACCGACAAACATTGAAACAGCAGAGTTGGACCTGCTGAGAATCCCTAAGAGACGGCCGATGCGCAGACAAACATTGAAACAGCAGAGGGGGACCTGCTGAGAACCCCTAAGAGGAGGCTGAAGCGCCGAGAAACATTGAAACAGCAGAGGGGGACCTGCTGAGAACCCCTAAGAGGCGGCCGAAATGCCGAGAAACATTGAAACAGCAGAGGGGGACCTGCTGAGAACCCCTAAGAGGCGGCCTTAACGCCGACAAACATTGAAACAGCAGAGGGGGACCTGCTGAGAACCCCTAAGAAGCGGCCGAAGCGCCGACAAACATTGAAACAGCAGAGGGGGACCTGCTGAGAACCCCTAAGAGGCGGCCGAAGCGCCAACAAACATTGAAACAGCAGTGGGGGACCTGCTGAGAACCCTAAGAGGCGTCCGAAGCGCCAACAAACATTGAAACAGCAGAGGGGGACCTGCTGAGAACCCCTAAGAGGCGTCCAAAGCACCAACAAACATTGAAACAGCAGAGGGGGACCTGCTGAGAACCCCAAGAGGCGGCAGAAGCGCCGACAAACATTGAAACAGCAGAGGGGGACCTGATGAGAACCCCTAAGAGGCGGCCGAAGCGCCGACAAACATTGAAACAGCATAGGGGGACCTGATGAGAACCCCTAAGAGGCGGCCGAAGCACCGACAAACATTGAAACAGCAGAGGGGGACCTGATAAGAACCCCTAAAAGGCAGCCGAAGCGCCGACAAACATTGAAACAGCAGAGGGGGACCTGCTGAGAACCCCTAAGAGGCGGCCGAAGCGCCGACAAACATGGAAACAACAGAGGGGGACCTGCTGAGAACCCCTAAGAGGCGGCCGAAGCGCCGACAAACTTTGAAACAGCAGAGGGGGACCTGCTGAGAACCCCTAAGAGGCGGCCAAAGCGCCGACAGACAATGAAACAGCAGAGGGGGACCTGCTGAGAACCCCTAAGAGGCAGCCGAAGCGCCGACAAACATTGAAACAGCAGAGGGGGACCTGCTGACTACCCCTAAGTGGCGGCCGAAGCGCCGAAAAACATTGAAACAGCAGAGGGGGACCTGCTGAGAACCCCTAAGAGGCGGCCGAAGCGCCGACAAACATTGAAACAGCAGAGGGGGACCTGCTGAGAACCCCTAAGAGGCGGCCGAAGCGCCGACAATCTTTGAAACAGCAGAGGGGGACCTGCTGAGAACCCCTAAGAGGCGGCCGAAGCGCCGACAAACATTGAAACAGCAGAGGGGGACCTGCTGAGAACCTCTAAGAGGCGGCCGAAGCGCCAACAAACATTGAAACAGCAGAGGGGGACCTGCTGAGAACCCCTAAGAGGCGGTCGAAGCACCGACAAACATTGAAACAGCACAGGGGGACCTGCTGAGAACCCCTAAAAGGCGGCCAAAGCGTCAACAAACATTGAAACAGCAGAGGGGGACCTGCTGAGTAACCCTAAGAGGCGGCCGAAGCGCCGACAAACATCGAAACAGCAGAGGGGGACCTGCTGAGAACCCCTAAGAGGCGGCCGAAGCGCCGACAAAACATGAAACAGCAGAGGGGGACCTGCTGAGAACCCCTAAGAGGCGGCCGGAGCGCCGACAAACATTGAAACAGCAGAGGGGGACCTGCTGAGAACCCCTAAGAGGAGGCCGAAGCGCCGACAAACATTGAAACAGCAGAGGGGGACCTGCTGAGAACCCCTAAGAGGTGGCCGAAGCGCCGACAAAACATGAAACAGCAGAGGGGGACCTGCTGAGAACCCCTAAGAGGCGGCCGAAGCGCCGACAAACATTGAAACAGCAGAGGGGGACCTGCTGAGAACCCCTAAGAGGCGGCCGAAGCGCCGACAAACATTGAAACAGCAGAAGGGGACCTGCTGAGAACCCCTAAGAGGCGGCCGAAGCGCCGACAAACATTGAAACAGCAGGGGGGGACCTGCTGACTACCCCTAAGTGGCGGCCGAAGCGCCTACAAACATTGAAACAGCAGAGGGGGACCTGCTGAGAACCCCTAAGAGGCGGCCGAAGCGCCGACAAACATTGAAACAGCAGAGGGGGACCTGCTGAGAACCCCTAAGAGGCGGCCGAAGCGCCGACAATCTTTGAAACAGCAGAGGGGGACCTGCTGAGAACCCCTAAGAGGCGGCCGAAGCGCCGACAAACTTTGAAACAGCAGAGGGGGACCTGCTGAGAACCCCTAAGAGGCGGCCGAAGCGCCGACAAACATTGAAACAGCAGAGGGGGATCTGCTGAGAACCCCTAAGAGGCGGCCGAAGCGCCGACAAACATTGAAACAGCAGAGGGGGACCTGCTGAGAACCTCTAAAAGGCGGCCGAAGCGCCGACAAACATTGAAACAGCAGAGGGGGACCTGCGGAGAACCCCTAAGAGGCGGCCGAAGCGCCGACAAACATTGAAACAGCAGAGGGGGACCTGCTGAGAACCCCTAATAGGCGGCCGAAGCACCAACAAACATTGAAACAGCAGAGGGGGACCTGCTGAGTAACCCTAAGAGGCGGCCGAAGTGCCAACAAACATCGAAACAGCAGAGGGGGACCTGCTGAGAACCCCTAAAAGGCGGCCGAAGCGCCGACAAAACATGAAACAGCAGAGGGGGACCTGCTGAGAACCCCTAAGAGGCGGCCGAAGCGCCGACAAACATTGAAACAGCAGAGGGGGACCTGCTGAGAACCCCTAAGAGGAGGCCGAAGCGCCGACAAACATTGAAACAGCAGAGGGGGACCTGCTGAGAACCCCTAAGAGGCGGCTGAAGCGCCGAGAATAATTTGAAACAGCAGAGGGGGACCTGCTGAGAACCCCTAAGAGGCGGCCGAAGCGCCGACAATCATTGAAACAGCAGAGGGGGACCTGCTGAGAACCCCTAAGAGGCGACCAAAGCGCCGACAAGCATTGAAACAGCAGAGGGGGACCTGCTGAGAACCCCTAAGAGGCGGCTGAAGCGCCGACAAACATTGAAACAGCAGAGGGGGACCTGCTGAGAACCCCTAAGAGGCGGCCGAAGCGTCGACAAATATTTGAAACTGCAGAGGGGGACCTGCTGAGAACCCCTAAGAGGCGGCCGAAGCGTCGACAAAAATTTGAAACAGCAGAGGGAGACCTGCTGTGAACCCCAAAGAGGCGGCCGATGCGTCGACAAACATTGAAACAGCAGAGGGGGACCTGCTGAGAACCCCTAAGAGGCGGCCGAAGCGCCGACAAACATTGAAACAGCAGAGGGGGACCTGCTGAGAACCTCTAAGAGGCGGCCGAAGTGCCAACAAACATTGAAACAGCAGAGGGGGACCTGCTGAGAACCCCTAAGAGGCGGTCGAAGCACCGACAAACATTGAAACAGCAGAGGGGGACCTGCTGAGAACCCCTAAAAGGCGGCCGAAGCACCAACAAACATTGAAACAGCAGAGGGGGACCTGCTGAGTAACCCTAAGAGGCGGCCGAAGCGCCGACAAACATCGAAACAGCAGAGGGGGACCTGCTGAGAACCCCTAAGAGGCGGCCGAAGCGCCGACAAAACATGAAACAGCAGAGGGGGACCTGCTGAGAACCCCTAAGAGGCAGCCGGAGCGCCGACAAACATTGAAACAGCAGAGGGGGACCTGCTGAGAACCCCTAAGAGGAGGCCGAAGCGCCGACAAACATTGAAACAGCAGAGGGGGACCTGCTGAGAACCCCTAAGAGGTGGCCGAAGCGCCGACAAAACATGAAACAGCAGAGGGGGACCTGCTGAGAACCCCTAAGAGGCGGCCGAAGCGCCGACAAACATTGAAACAGCAGAGGGGGACCTGCTGAGAACCCCTAAGAGGCGGCCGAAGCGCCGACAAACATTGAAACAGCAGAGGGGGACCTGCTGAGAACCCCTAAGAGGCGGCCGAAGCGCCGACAAACATTGAAACAGCAGAGGGGGACCTGCTGACTACCCCTAAGTGGCGGCCGAAGCGCCTACAAACATTGAAACAGCAGAGGGGGATCTGCTGAGAACCCCTAAGAGGCGGCCGAAGCGCCGACAATCTTTGAAACAGCAGAGGGGGACCTGCTGAGAACCCCTAAGAGGCGGCCGAAGCGCCGACAAACTTTGAAACAGCAGAGGGGGATCTGCTGAGAACCCCTAAAAGGCGGCCGAAGCGCCGACAAACATTGAAACAGCAGAGGGGGACCTGCTGAGAACCTCTAAAAGGCGGACGAAGCGCCAACAAACATTGAAACAGCAGAGGGGGACCTGCTGAGAACCCCTAAGAGGCGGCCGAAGTGCCGACAAACATTGAAACAGCAGAGGGGGACCTGCTGAGAACCCCTAAAAGGCGGCCGAAGCACCAACAAACATTGAAACAGCAGAGGGGGACCTGCTGAGTAACCCTAAGAGGCGGCCGAAGCACCAACAAACATCGAAACAGCAGAGGGGGACCTGCTGAGAACCCCTAAAAGGCGGCCGAAGTGCCGACAAAACATGAAACAGCAGAGGGGGACCTGCTGAGAACCCCTAAGAGGCGGCCGAAGCGCCGACAAACATTGAAACAGCAGAGGGGGACCTGCTGAGAACCCCTAAGAGGAGGCCGAAGCGCCGACAAACATTGAAACAGCAGAGGGGGACCTGCTGAGAACCCCTAAGAGGTGGCCAAAGCGCCGACAAAACATGAAACAGCAGAGCGGGACCTGCTGAGAACCCCTAAGAAGCGGCCGAAGCGCCGACAAACATTGAAACAGCAGAGGGGGACCTGCTGAGAACCCCTAAGAGATGGCCGAAGCGCCGACAAACATTGAAACAGCAGTGGGGGACCTGCTGAGAACCACTAAGAGGCGGCCGAAGCGCCGACAAACATTGAAACAGTAGAGGGCGACCTGCTGAGAACCCCTAAGAGGCGGCCGAAGCGCCGACAAACATTGAAACAGCAGAGGGGAACCTGCTTAGAACCCCTAAGAGGCGGCCGAAGCGCCGACAAAACATGAAACAGCAGAGGGGGACCTGCTTAGAACCCCTAAGAAGCGGCCGAAGCGCCGACAAACATTGAAACAGCAGAGGGGGACCTGCTGAGATCCCCTAAGAGGCGGCCCAAGCGCCGACAAACATTGAAACAGCAGAGGGGGACCTGCTGAGAACCCCTAAGAGGCGGCCGAAGCGCCGACAAACATTGAAACTGCAGAGGGGGACCTGCTGAGAACCCCTAAGAGGCGGCCCAAGCGCCGACAAACATTGAAACAGCAGAGGGGGACCTGCTGAGAACCCCTAAGAGGCGGCCGAAGCACCGACAAACATTGAAACAGCAGAGGGGGACCTGCTGAGTACAACTAAGAGGCGGCCGAAGCACCAACAAACATTGAAACAGCAGAGGGGGACCTGCTGAGAACCCCTAAGAGGCGGCCGAAGTGCCGACAAACATTGAAACAGCAGAGGGGTACCTGCTGAGAACCCCTAAGAGGTGGCCGAAGCGCCGACAAACTTTGAAACTGCAGAGGGGGACCTGCTGAGAACCCCTAAGAGGCGGCCCAAGCGCCGACAAACATTGAAACAGCAGAGGGGGACCTGCTGAGAACCCCTAAGAGGCGGCCGAAGCGCCGACAAACATTGAAACAGCAGAGGCGGACCTGCTGAGTACCCCTAAGAGGCGGCCGAAGCGCCGACAAACATTGAAACAGCAGAGGGGGACCTGCTGAGAACCCCTAAGAGGCGGCCGAAGTGCCGACAAACATTGAAACAGCAGAGGGGGACCTGCTGAGAACCCCTAAGAGGTGGCCGAAGCGCCGACAAACTTTGAAACAGCAGAGGGGGACCTGCTGAGAACCCCTAAGAGGCGGCCGAAGCGCCGACAAACATTGAAACAGCAGAGGGGGACCTGCTGAGAACCCCTAAGAGGCGGCCGAAGCGCCGACAAACATTGAAACAGCAGAGGGGGACCTGCTGAGTACCCCTAAGAGGCGGCCGAAGCGCCGACAAACATTGAAACAGCAGAGTGGGACCTGCTGAGAACCCCTAAGAGGCGGCCGAAGTGCCGACAAACATTGAAACAGCAGAGCGGGACCTGCTGAGAACCCCTAAGAGGCGGCCGAAGCGCGGACAAACATTGAAACAGCAGAGGGGGACCTGCTGAGAACCCCTAAAAGGCGGCCGAAGCGCCGACTAACATTGAAACAGCAGAGGGGGATCTGCTGAGTAACCCTAAGAGGCGGCCGAAGCGCCAACAAACATCGAAACAGCAGAGGGGGACCTGCTGAGAACACCTAAGAGGCGGCCGAAGCGCCGACAAAACATGAAACATCAGAGGGGGACCTGCTGAGATCCCCTAAGTGGTGGCCGAAGCACCGACAAAACATGAAACAGCAGAGGGGGACCTGCTGAGAACCCCTAAGAGGCTGCCGAAGCGCCGACAAACATTGAAACAGCAGAGGGGGACCTGCTGAGAACCCCTAAGAGGTGGCCAAAGCACCGACAAACATTGAAACAGCAGAGGGGGACCTGCTGAGAACCCCTAAGAGACGGCCAAAACGCCGACAAACATTGAAACAGCAGAGAGGGACCTGCTGAGAACCCCTAAGAGGCGGCCGAAAAGCCGACAAACATTGAAACAGCAGAGGGGGACCTGCTGAGAACCCCTAAGAAGCGGCCGAAGCGCCGACAAACATTGAAACAGCAGAGGGGGACCTGCTGAGAACCCCTAAGAGATGGCCAAAGCGCCGACAAACATTGAAACAGCAGTGGGGGACCTGCTGAGAACCACTAAGAGGCGGCCGAAGCGCCGACAAACATTGAAACAGCAGAGGGCGACGTGCTGAGAACCCCTAAGCGGCAGCCAAAACGCCGACAAAAATTTGAAACAGCAGAGGGGGACCTGCTGAAACCCCTAAGCGGCAGCCGAAACGCCGACAAAAATTTGAAACAGTAGAGGCGGACCTGCTGAGAACCCCTAAGCGGCGGCCGAAACGCCGACAAACATTGAAACAGCAGAGGGGGACCTGCTGAGAACCCCAAAGTGGCGGCCGAAGCGTCGACAAACATTGAAACAGCAGAGGGGGACCCACTGAGAACCCCTAAGAGGCGGCCAAAGCGCAGACAAACATTGAAACAGCAGAGGGGGACCTGCTGAGAACCCCTAAGAGGTGGCCCAAGCGCCGACAAACATTGAAACAGTAGAGGGGGACCTGCGGAGAACCCCTAAGAGGCGGCCGAAGCGCCGACAAACATTGAAACAACAGAGGGGGACCTGCTGAGAACCCCTTAGTGGCGGCTGAAGCGTTTGTAATGCCGATTGTAGATATTGCCGATTCGCATTGCGAATCCAGGCAATATCACAGGGATTTACTACAAATCCCTTGCAGGGACAGAGCTTGCGATAATGCTCTGTCCCTACGAATTCCCTTCGGAGTCTTATCACGGTATTTTCACAATAAATACTGTGACAAGTGCCCCGTGCATGTGCCGACCATCCACTGCTGCTACCCCCCTTGTCGCCAAGCCCTGCCCCCGCAAACCCCCTCCCTTAATTACACTTACCTGCAGTTATCGGGCCTCCGGTGATGTCCTCTGTTGCTTCAGTCAGGTGACATCCCATACTGCACTGGGACCCTGTCAGGTAATGGCCGGGCAACAGTGCACCATGGGAGACCAGCTGACTGGAGCCCCAAACTCAGTTTGTTTGTTTTTTAACTTTTTTTTATAGTGAATCAGTGTGTGGTCTGTTTAGACCACACAGCTGATCCCTGGGGCCGGCTCCGGGCTCTGCTCTATAGCGGAGCAGGAGTCCGGTAACCTGGGGTGACCCTGGATAATGCCACCTCCAGGTGGTGTTATTATCACAGCGCTTTCCCTGGTATTTTTTCACATTTTATTTTTAGTAAATTTGGCCAGATCACATTTCCCATTAGAATTATGGGAAATGCGATCTGATTACTAAAACTAAGTGATACTTAGGGGTTGGAGTAGAATTTTACGAATTCTACTCCAATTGCCCTTTAGTAACTGTAGGTGATACTAAAATAATGTGAAAAGGGTGTGAAAACACCTGTTTTCACATTATTTTAGTAAAAATAATGTTAATAAATAGAGCCCATAGCCCCCCTCCATATCTCTCTCATTACCCACTCCATATCTCTCACTGTTCTTCCATAGCTCTCTCACTGCTCTCTGCCTCTATAAACTCTTGTCTAGACCTGCATCACTTAATATAGTCCATGCTCTTTCAAAAATCGTTCTGTTTGCCTTTTAACTCGCATCATTCTTCCCAGTTGTGTGGGCAATCATTAGTTGGTGTTGGATGCCATTTCTCTTTAGACAAGTAGCATGTCTTCATATTCTCCACTGCTGTCAGACCTCAGTAGTTTTATAATTAGGCCTGTATGGGTTTCCACTGGATTCTTGTGTTCTGCAATTTACTTGTTAATTCACTTTCAGAAAGTATACATGTGCCATCCTTGCAGCATCATCTGTGAGCACCATGAAGTAGCAGCTACTGCTCATTGATTCCAGTCCACTTAAGTTTGTGTGCACTGGTTCCAATGTGCTTTAGCTCTGGATGCTGACTTTGGAGGGGCAAAGTGTTTTCTTACCCTTCATGCAATTTTCACACTCTAGTCTTTGTGTGTTGTTCACTGACATCCCTGTCACCATGCACTCTATAAGTTTTTGCACATAGTTGAACTCTAGGTGACCAAGGGCCTGATTCAGAGCCGTTCGCTATTTGTGGTCGTTCGTTCAAAAACAAGGGGTGGCTATTCAAATGATCCGTTCGCAAATTGCAGTCTGTTCCCATCTCTAAGTCTGAACGAGCGAGCAAAACATACGCTCGTTTATTTGATAAAAACGCCCCCTGGCCGCACGCACCATACGTCATGTCCGCTATTTATTAGATTAATCGAGTACATCGTACAGCGTATGAACTGCTCGCTATTCTTGTGGTTGGTGTTTTCAACCGCTATTTTGCGAGCAGTTCTGAGTTAAAAAAACCCAGTGACGTGGTCAATGACGCTGCTGTATTAATTATGCACTGCCTTAAAACGCCCGTTTTGACCTTTAAGCATGCCTGCGTTCGGATCTCCACTCCCCGTTTTCAAGCACCTTCCCCTGTTACCACCCACATATGCCTCATTCTGTCACTCAAAATAGCAGGCCCTCGCTATATTGCGTACCAACGATTTTCGGCCGCACTGACTGGTTCGCGCATGCGTACTAAAAACCGTACGCATGCGCAGATGTGCGAACATCGCTCGGAACGAGCGTACTGCCGCTAGCGAGTGGCTCTGAATGAGGGCCCAAGTCTTCTATGCCATAGCTTCAAAGACTGGTTGGAATCTGAAGCTCCCATTTCACAACACTCTTCAGTGTCCAGAATATACAGTTGTTGACTCTGGATTGCCATTGCAATTACAGTCCCTCTTTGTTGTTTACAACACACTGACCCTCTGCAAATTGGACCTTGCATCAGTTATTTTCCAATATACTGATGGCAATTAGATTGGTTCCTAGATCTACTATGTCTGCGACAATTTTTTTGCTTTTAATTTTCAAGTGCACAGTAATTTTCCCCTTTAGGACATTGGCCCTCATTCAGAGCCGTACGCTCTGAGCAGAGCGCACGCTCTGAATGAGGGCCGGGCTCCATTTTCATGGAGCGTCCTCCTGGACACTCGTATAGCTGTGGGTCACCACCCACAGGCTATACGAGTGTGCATTGTGATGGTCGCGATGGTCGAGACCATCGCGACCATCGAATTTGCGAGCCGGAGCCTGCGGTTGAGGTTTTCAACCGCAAGCTCCGGAGTGATTTTGGCTCTATCAGAGCCAAAATCACTCCCACTGACATCACTAGTGATGTCAGTGGGCCGGCTTCTGATGGGAGGCGTTCCCGTGGGAACGCCCCCATCAGGGAGGCACGCCCCCGGCACGCCCACCAAAGGGGGCGTGCTGTCAATCAACATTGACAGCACGCCCCCTTTGATCGGACACAACGAGCGAAGGACTTTCCTTCGCTCGTCGCGTCTGGAGCATGCGCACGACGGAGCTCCCTCCGTCGTGCGCATGCTCAGTCCATAACATCGACCCACTTGCGAGCGGACAGCCACTCGCGAGTGGGTCTGAATCAGGCCCATTATCTCTTATTCCCCTGGCCCTGACATTTACAAGATCATATAATTAAAGTAACTTGAACCAACATTTATTACAGCTGAAGTGTCTTGTGGCTCCTGAGTCCTTTTACCAGTAATCTTTGCGATGACTCTCAGCTGCATGTAATGTTGACTCATTCTTTCTATCACACTAGCATGATGAAGTACCACTTGGTTCACTTCTCTGTATTCTGAGGCCTTATGTCCTATTTTGTGACACTTGAAGCACTTGTATTTGGGCCTTTTAGGTTTTGTGCCCTTTGACAACAGAATAGAATTGTCATCATTGGGCTCAATAAGTATGCACTTTTGAAACTGCAGTAGCTTGCCCTGTGCAATCTCTGTTGATAGCTTAGCAGCACATGTCTCCAAGCTAATACTAGGAAATCATACTGTGGCATAAAGTTTTGCAGCATCACCACTGCAACCTCCTCATCCACTTGGACACCTACTGATGTTAATTACTGTGAGACAGACAGCATCCTATATATATATTCATTACTTTCCTGTCTTAATCTGATTTATATGCAAATTTTGTTAAGTATCCCCCTTTGCCACCTGTTACAGTAGAATAAAATACGATGGACTATTTTTTTTCTATAATTACCCAGGCCTGGTGGAGGAGCTTGGGTCAGCTGCTAAGGAGGACATTTTTGCAGTGTTGCTGAGGGGGACAGTAACCCCTCAGAACCTGGGCCCATGACCTCACTTGAAGGCTTTTTTGATGCGAGATGAAATTTTTGGTGCTGACTAAAAAATATGGCTTGTTCTCTGCTTTTACAGTTCCCAGCTCTTACAGTAGAACTGTCCTACTCTGGCATGTAAGTTTATGCCAGGCACCCGGAGGCAACCTTTGATGGCACATATGCAGTAGCACAGCTGATATGGCAAGAAGAAAGAAATGTGATCTCAAAGTTATCATATGACTTCTCAGTGATCATCAGGATGGGCTCCTATCAAAACCCTGTCCGGGCGACTCACTAATGGTACATCTGGGCAAATAAAGATCCTTATTACAGCGAATTACAGTGATAAGAAATTTTTATTTTCAGGGGCTGACCACTACTGATAATAAATAAAGCCATACAAGTTTTATTTTAACAATTAGTGCATACATTGGCCTCCACAGAAAACACACGCACACACACGAAAAATTAAACACATTGGCTGCCATAGAAAAAAAACACATTGACCCCACAGGAAAAAAAATAAAACACACATTAATTGCCCCAGCCACCACAGAAGACTTACCTGACTTTCTCTGGGGCTGTCAGCCTTCCAAGCCACCCAAAATAATGGGACATAGTTATGCCCACAAAAACTCCCGTTTGAGTGCTGAAAGGGGTCACTTTTTGGAAATCTCTGCTCGGCAGCTCGGGGGGCTGCGAGTAGAAATCTCAGCACTGGTGGCTGTGCGCACCCGAACGGAGCAACAATTTCATTTCTCCTTTGGGAGCCATCTAGTGCCCGCTGGTGCACAACACACTTGATTTCCCCCCATAGAGGTCAACGTGATATTACCTCTGTTCTGTTTGCTCTTCAATTGTTTTCTCTGGAACGGACAATTTGCTGGGGACTTATATTTGCATGGCGATGGCGATCATGTACATATTCTCTTTGGTCATCAGTTTGTTGTCAGGCTTTATCCAGCTCCGCTCTTCATCTTTTTGCTGCTAGTTGCTGTCCAGTTACTCCCACAGCAGACATTTTACTTTTGGGGGCATAGCAGTTACACCTTGTTGCTTCAAATAATTAGTATATTCCTATTAATTTAATGGTAAATGCAAATAAAACGAATGGATAGAAAATCCAGTCAATTTTGAATAGCAAAGGTCATTATAAATGGTAACTGCCACACCAAAAACCTATATAAACCAAACCCAAAAAGACCAAGAAATAAGAAAAATGTAGTCAGTAGGAATAGTCAAGTTTGTTATTATGTTTTCCCAAAAAACAGTTTAATATAAGAGAATTTTAAGAAACAGCAAAATATAGTACTAAGAGCAAACTCCAAACAGCAAATGACTCATACTGTGTTTTTGTAAACACTTGCAGCACACAAGTAATTTGCAAATATGTTGGCGCCATCTAGTGATGGCAGTTCGCAAACCACTTGAATTCCCCTCATAGAGGTGAGGAGCAGCGTTGGCCTTTTATATATAGATGACAGCCATGTATTTATTAAGAATTAGTCACTATTCTGCCACTTACTGTAATTCAACTATCATTTTGTAGAGGGCAAATGTCTAAATTCTTCACTCATATGCTGTATTAAGAGTCAATGGGAAAGATTCATTTAGCCGGGGGGTTTGTCAGCCCAGGTCTATTAAATTAGGTCTCACATCCCTGCTCGTTAAGCCACAGAGAGTGCACTTAACACAGATTTTTCTGCTTGGCCACAAGGAAAATTAATAGATTCCTGCACTTAGGGCCCGATTCAGACCCGGTCGCAAGTGCTGAGCGCTCGCAACCGGGTCGATGGTGGCCCAGAGCACATGCGCACGACGGAGCCGGCTCCGTCATGCGCATGCGCGAGACCCGGATAGCAATGGGCAATCCGTCACTTCGGGTCTTGCACCAAAGGGGGCGTGCTGTTGATGTTGATTGACAGCACGCCCCCTTTGGTGGGCGGGCCGGGGGAGTGACTGCCCAGACGGAGGTGTTCCCATGAGAGCGCCTACCGTCTGGGGGCGGCCCCACTGAAATCACAAGTGATGTCAGTGGGAGAGCTTTCAGCTCTGTTAGAGTCTACCACAAGGGTCTCGTCGCAAGCCCGATGGTCACGATGGTCTTGACCATCGCGACCATCATCATGGCCGCTTGCTATTGCTGTGGGTGGTCGCCCACAGCTATGCAAGCGGCCAGGAGGCCATTCTAAAAACAAAAGACCGGCCCTGATTCAGAGCGAGCACTCTGTCAGAGCATCCGGCTCTGAATCAGGGCCTTAATGCGGAATCTATGGTTTATGGTCCGTTCCCCACAGGGTTTACCACTCTGGGAAAATGCGGAATAATTCAATAGCTACGGGAGTTATACCCAGGGCTTTACCCGTTCGGGATTGAATATGTCTCAATGAGTCAGTTTATGAATGCTGAGCTGAAAAATATTGGAAAATAAAAAATAAGTAACCAGAATTTCAAAAAAATACAATAATTCTGGTGTTGATATTGACAGCCTAGGGCACAGGTTCTCAAACTCGGGACCCCAAACAGTGCATGTTTTCCAGGTCTCCACATAGAATCACAGTTGAAATAATTAGCTCCACCTGTGGATCGTTTAAAATGTGTCAGTTAGTAATGACTGCACCTATGCACCTGCTGGGTGACCTGGAAAATGTGACCTGTGTGGGGTCCTGAGGACCGAGTTTGAGAACCTCTAGCTTAGGGCAACCAAAGACATTTTCTTCATGGCAAGAAAGGTAACTAAAACTTAATGGGTGAGAGATGCCTTGTGGTCCAGCAACATCTTGCCATGGATGGTGACTGGGGCTACAAACCCAAGAGGATTATAGATACTGTTTATGACAGATAAAACTCCTTATTTGGTGAAAGGATTGTCATAGGCTGATAATTGGAATGTAAATATGTCCTGTTTGATGTCCCAGAGTGACCCTAGGCTGCATTGTATGGGAGGAACATCAGAACCAAGATTTAGATTCTTCAAGTTGGTGGCATGATCGTTAGAGGGAAATGCTTCCATTACCCTTTGGCTGTTGGAGATAATCTTGTGGAGCCTGAGGTTTGCTATAGAAAGCATTTCTTGTGTTCTAGTGAGAAGATCAATTGCCTCTTCGCTTGTGGGTAAGGATTTTAGTCCGTCATCAACGTAGAAGTTCTTTTCAACAAAATGATGAGCATCAGATCCATAGTCCTTCTCACCCTCATGGGCTGTTCTCCTGAGTCCATAGATTGCTAACACAGGAGAGGGGCTGTTGCCAAATACATGCACCTTCATCCGATAATGTATGACTTCATTGTTGACATTGTTGTTCTTGTGCCATAAGAACCTCAGGTAGTTCCGATTGTCTTCCTTCCTGAGGCTCTTGTTTAGGTTTGGCCCAGTAAGGAGCAGGTTGTTGAGGGAGACACCTTCATACTTAGCGCTGGAATGAAAAACTACTCTAATTTGGTTGGGTTTCCATGGGTGATACACTCCAAAGGATGGAAGGTACCAGCATTCTTCTTCTTCCTTTACTGGTGGTGCAGGTTCTGCGTGATCTCTGTCAAGTATGTTTTGCATGAAATCCACAAAATGTTTCTCTATCCCTGGTTTCTTCTTTAGGGTTCGTTTTAAAGAGGAAAAGCTAGCCACTGGTTGCTGTAGATTGTTTGGTAGTTTCACTCTTCGAGAGCGACCCAGCTGTTGGAATCGTCCTGGGTGAAATCTTTGTCCATTACCTTGAGAAATTCTTTATCTTCTCTCGCAGATGCTAACTTGTTGTCCTCACTCGTTGAATTGAACACTGTCGATCCAAGACTGTCATCCCAAGACAGGACCATATTCATGTTATCTTGACGGTCATGCTGCAATTTACTGCTGTCCAGCCTTTCTTTCACCCAGTAATGATGTGGGCATGGCTGAAAATGAGTGCTGCGACCATTAGGCAAGATGTTTGTCTTAAATGAGGATATCCTGGTAGGCTTCTTCATCTTGTCTATACAGACATTGCCTATGATGAGCCAGCCTAGATCAAGACGTTGGGCAAATGGAGCATAATTTGGTACATTGATCTGCTGGCTACTTTATGTACCCTGAGGATGTCTCTACCGAGCAGAAGTAAGATCTCTGCATTTTTGTCAAGGGCTGGTATTTAAATGGGTATAGGCCTTAGGTGAGTGTGATAAAGAGTGTAGGAATCTCCTCTTTGTTGGATGGTATCTGGTTACACTCAACAAGTGTGGGTAAGGGTATCTCAAGATTGTCCTTGAGAGAAGCTACAACCAGTCCACTGGCTCTTCTTCCAGAGACCTCTGTAATTCCACTACAGGTACCCAAGGTGTAAGGGTAAGCATCTCCCTTTAAGTTAAACAGATCAAAGAGTTCTGGTCTTGCGAGTGATCAGTTGCTCTGGTCATCCAAGATGGTGTACACCTTTAAAATCCTTTCTAGCTGTCCCTTGGGGTATACAATGACTAGACATATCTTTGCACAAGACTTGTCACAAAGATCTTCCCCACAGACTTTAGTGCATGAAGAAGATACAATAGTAGGACTTCCTGTTTGATCTGCATTCTCCCCGCCATGCCTTGGTGCAGAAGGAAAATGTGCACGCGGTGTAGGATTGGATTGAGATGGGTGAAGTGCCTGCACGTGGTCCTCACATCTGCACTCTATGCATTTAATAGTGGTTTACAGTCCTTTGCAAAATGTTCAGTAGAGGCACAACATCTGAAACATACCCCAAATTTCCTTAGAAGTTCCCTGCATTCCTGGTGAGGTTTCTTTCTGAAACCAATGCATTTCTTGAGGGGATGAGGCTTCTTATGAATGGGACACAGGCGATTGGGGTTTTCAATCCTTTCACCTTGGCTGCTCTTGTCAGGAGCTGATGTTGGAGTGTGAAGGATTTCAGTCTTTTTTACTGACACTGGACCTCTGTGGTTCTTGTAGTTAGAGCGTGGACTGTCATACTTCGGGGGAGGTGAACCAGGATGACTTGACTCACTGTAGGAGAACCTTGGGTCATTCTTGGATTCTGCGATGTTCCTGACAAACTCATAGAAATAGGAAAAGGGAGGAAAGGAGACTAAATTTTCCCTTTTGTATCTTGAACCAAGTATAGTCCACTTTTCTTGAATACCATATGGCAGCTTGGAAACTATTGGGTTTACCCCATGAGATGTGTCCAGGTAACTAAGGCCAGGTAAGTGAGTATCCGTTTTGGCCAGCTGAACCTCAAAGAGTAGGTCTCTGAGCTCTTGGAATTTCTCATTGTCCTTGCCAGATATTTTTGGAAAATCTCACAGCTGTTTGAACAGAGCATTCTCTATGGCTTCAGGACTTCCAAAGCTTCATTCTAACCTTTCCCAAGCAGCAATGAGGCCTGCCATAGGATTATCAATATGAACAGATCTGAGTCTCTTGACACATTTTGTAGACTGTGGGCCGAGCCACGTGATCAGCAGATTTAGTTCTTCAGCAGCAGTAATGACAAGATCACTAATTGCGGTTCTGAAGGCACATTTCCAACCTCTGTAGTTCTCAGGCTAGTCATCAAACCTAGTAAGGCCGGTCTTAGTAAGTTCACGGCGAACCATGTATCTTGCAAAGCCTGACATTTCTGTTTTCTCTGACTTTGGGCAAGGAATTGCTGGCTGAGTAGTGCTGTTTATATTATTTATGGCGTTCTGGGTAAGAGACATACGGGGCTACATAGTCAAACAGCCTAAGAGCTGGTTTAAAGTCCATAGGTCACGCTGCATGTGTGACTGTTTGGTTGCCAGGGACTTGGTGACTTACTGGCATAATGGTTTGCGACCAGGTGTTTGTATATTGGACTTGTTGAGGTGTTGGGCCATGGTGAAATGTGGTGTGTGAAAATGGGTCAGGAAGACAAAGTGGTTGTGTATTGTACTGACCTTGGATGTGGCGTGTTGCATAGGGATCTGAGTCCCTTTGTTCTGGAAAAATGTCTGCACTGTTAGGAATGTCTGCAGCAACCAGGGGTTCACTGTTTTGGCTTAGGACGTAGTCTCTTGTGCGCTTAAGAGAATCCTCCGCATCCACTTCACTTGCACTGATGCTGTCCCTTTCACTTCCACTGGCAGCTTGTTCCAAAACCTTTAACCGTGCCATTGCTGTGGCATATTCACATTGTTTCTCTAAAGCTTCTATTTCTGCTGCTCTGGCTTCCATTTCTGCCTTTTTTTGTGGTGTTTCCAGTTCTGCCTTTTTTTGTACAAAGTCGGCTTGTATTTTGGTAGTCTCTGTATCTGCACGCGCCTTTATAAATTGCTCACTGAGCATGGAATATATTGAACATCGTGACTTAGATGATCGTTTTGAATGCCTGGTGGACACTGAAATATGTGATGATGTTTGGCTTTTCATTGTGTAAACTTCATATACTGAACAAAGCTGTCCTAGGGCTCCCTCTAGTGGTGACATATCAGAAACAGGTTGAGAGAGGGTGGACATATAATTTAGCAACTTTTGCCATAAGTTTAGGACATCGGAAGAAAGTTCATGCTTCCTACCTTCAAGATTCTCTTTAACCTTCCACGTAGGCTTAGTAGGGCATTTAGACTGCAGGTTGGGATCCAGTACTTCACCTTGTTCTGATTGTTCATCTTGAACAGGCTGTGCAGTGTTCCCTTCAGCCATGATATCACACAGGTAGAATGGATCTGAATAATACTGGAGTGAGTTTGTAGCTATGCTGTAGTGTGTAGCTGCACACACTGATGATTTCTTCTTACACTGTAGGTAAGCTTGTTATTGTCTTTGTATCTGCAGAAGCTGCAAGTGGCTTACTGGTGTATATAACAGTTTTTATCAACCATCTTTTCACTATTCTGACTCAATAACCAGGCTGTAAGTGTAAAGCCCCCTGAGATAATTCCTCTGTGTTTATCTGTATTGAACCAGTACTTACACCAAGAGACTTTGTCAGACAGTGTCAACTCAACTAGTAAGGCACGTATGAAGAATCCAGATGAGGGTTTATTTCAAGCTGATATTCTTGTAATTATGCATAACACAGTAGGTGAAAAGATGATAGTTTACCAGAGCACAACAGGTACAACTGCAAGCTAAAATGGCAGACACACAGACAGGAAGAAATGAGGGCTGATGACATCAGATCCTAGCTACAGAGAATCAGGAAGGACAAAATTAACAAGATGCAAAACCTTGCAATAATAACATGACAGAAACTAACAGCATATGAAACATATATATAGTGGGACATGACAGGCGCTCCTGGCCACCATATTATTGGGCAAGTCTCCCGGCCTGCCACCAATAGCCCGCACCACCCTGCCACCATCCATTTCCCTCTGCAGCTGCCTATGGCACGATTCAGGCTTAATCGCGTCATAAGGAACCCACCCCCTGTTGCACAATGCTGGTAATCTCAGCATTGTTTAGTGGAGGCAGGGCAATGATGACGCGATTGCACAGTCACGCTTCTCCCCCAATCATACGTCACACTCCTCGCCACGCCCCTGCTGTGCCGACCTGGCTGCCTTCTCCCGGAGAGGGCAGCCAGATTGTCAGCAAGTATGAAGTATAATAATAACACTTCCCTGAATTACTGGCTTTATTTAACTATTTATTTAAATTTAAAAACCTAATAATTGTTAGTATAGTGTCAGGAAATTCTGAAAACCAGCACCCCTGCTAATTTTGGCTGATTGATGAAATTTCAGTGAAACCAATAAATCCGTCAACAGTATCATTGTTTTATTATTATTATTATTATTATTATTATTATTATTATTATTATTATTATTATCATTTTACTTTAATGGTTTATTTTCATATTTTCTTATTCATTTTTTAAATTCATATAGGCCTCAATATTCATCACAATGTATTGTTATGAGATAATCTTGTATTCACTGATCCATATTATGCACAGTTCTTAATTTACCTCTGAGTAATTAAAGTAGCAAACCAAATTAGCCCAATTAGTTCCCCCACCTCCAGGTATCTAATTGGTTGATGATAAACCACAAATAATTAAAAAAAAAAATATTTGTAAAATCTATTTACATCATATTGTCCCTCACGTTATCAAAGTTTCTGTCATTGTGTTAGCTGGTAGTTATTTTGTTAGATTACGTTAGCGCAGAGCAAATCAGTGCAGTGAGTTGGTGCCATGTAGCGTCACATTGTATGACAGGATAATGACACATTTTAAAATATACAGTATATATTATTTATTTATTATTTATTACCAGTTATTTATATAGCGCACACATATTACGCAGTGCTTAACAGAGAATGTTTGGCCTTTCACATCAGTCCCTGCCCCAGTGGAGCTTACAATCTATGGCCCTCATTCAGAGCCACTCGCTAGCGGCAGTACGCTCGTTCCGAGCGATGTTCGCACATCTGCGCATGCGTACGGTTTTTAGTATGCATGCGCGAACCAGTCAGTGCGGCCGAAAATCGTTGGTACGCAATATAGCGAGGGCCTGCTATTTTGAGTGACAGAATGAGGCATATGTGGGTGGTAACAGGGGAAGGTGCTTGAAAACGGGGAGTGGAGATCCGAACGCAGGCGTGCTTAAAGGTCAAAACGGGCATTTTAAGGGAGTGCATAATTAATACAGCAGCGTCATTGACCACGTCACTTGGTTTTTTTTAACTCAGAACTGCTCGCAAAATAGCGGTTGAAAACACCAACCACAAGAATAGCGAGCAGTTCATACGCTGTACGATGTACTCGATTAATCTAATAAATAGCGGACATGACGTATGGTGCGTGCGGCCAGGGGGCGTTTTTATCAAAAAAACGAGCGTATGTTTTGCTCGCTCGTTCAGACTTAGAGGTGGGAACAGACTGCAATTTGCGAACGGATCATTTGAATAGCCACCCCTTGTTTTTGAACGAACGACCACAAATAGCGAACGGCTCTGAATCAGGCCCTATGTTCCCTATCACATGTATACACGCATACACACTAGGGTTCATTTTGCTGGGAGTCAATTAACCTGTCGGTATATTTTTGGAGTGTGGGAGGAAACCGCAGTACCCGGAGGAAACCCACTCAAGCACAGGGAGAATATACAAACTCCACACAGTGCTGTGAAGCAGTAACGCTAACCATTACACCATCTGTGCTGCCCTAAATATACATATATATATTTAAAATTCTACATAAAGTGCTCATGTACTAACATGTATTACAACTAGATGGCATCATTGTTGTACATTTTGCTTGACTGTTGTACACTAGAGAAACAAGAAGCAATTCTAACAAGCCTTCAGGATAGGGCCAGGTGGAAAATATCGCGTGAGGCCATTTGACAGGTAAAAAAGAATGAAGTCACCCATTTGTTTTATTATACCCTTTTGTTAACTTAACCTAATCCTAAACCTAGAAATAAACACACTGACACATGTATATGGAATTAAAAGAGGTCACAGCCAGAATTTATTGATCGAATTGAAATCTGAGAATAGGTGGCAGGAAGAAAGCAGCTCGATGGATACTAATAAACTAAATAATAGGAGCGGATGCCCGCCCTGCGCAGATTGACCTGAGGCAGTACCATCCTCCCCTAATTGGCACAGCATTGGCCCCTCCCTTGGACGAGACCAGGTCCTCCCGTTAGGAAGTGACCAACATGCTACTCTTAAAGGAAAGATGCTACCCAGGCACTCCTGCACCATAACAGGCCTCCCAGGAGCACTGCTTCCCACCAGGCTGCACCTCTACCTGTTTGAAGGAAAAACATAAAAATGTACAATCCAATGAAAATAACAATTATACAAACCAGCTTAGTCGGGTGGGTGGGTTTGAATTAGAGATGTGCGCCGACCCCCGTGTTTTGGTTTTGGATATGGATCTCCCCTGGTTTTGGATCTGGATTGGTTTTGCCAAAACCTAACCTCCGTATTTTGTTTTCGTGTTTTGATTTTGGATCTGGATTTTTTTCCTAAAAAATAAAAAAAAACAGCTAAAATCACATAAAATAGGCCTTTTTTATTCCTACAGTATTAATAACCTCAATAACATTTATTTCCACTCGTTTCCAGTCAATTTTTGTTACATCAAAGCTCACAATATTGATTTTTTTTCATCTAGTTAAAGGGCCAAAAGGTTGCATCCAGCTTGCTGGCTCAAAACTGATTGATATAATTATTAATAAAGTTGAGGACTGTGCAAAGATGATGGTTGGGATACCCTTGAGTTGAAGACATGGGCCTTCATAGAGGACAAGAAAGTTGACGGCCTTGCATTATCATGATGACTGCTGGTGGCAGCTACAACATGTGGTTCTTGGTCATGCTCCCCTGTGATGTGACAGCCCTCCATATTTTCTGCGATCTTGAAGCAGTGTCACAAGCACCAATAGTGTAGCCAAGGTGCAGTTACAAAATTCACACACGTGCAGTCGTGTGCACACAGAAAAAATATATACGAAAAACACTATTTATTTTTTTTCGGGTCCAGAACTTGGTCTAGAGCACAGATTGGTGATGACTGGAGTCAGGCATCACTAGGTTGCGTTGCCGACTTGCTAGATCTTGTGCGGCTAAGCCTAACACGCACAGACAGACAATTATTAGAAAAAAAGACAAATGTGAACTTTTATTTTTTTTCAACTCCAGAAGAACTTGGGCCCAGAGCACCGATTGATCACGACTGGAATCGGGCAGCACTAGGTTGCAACTTGCATTGCTGGCTGGATCTTGTGCCATACTGCGGTTAAGCCTAACACGCACGCACACACACACAGAAAAATATAAAAGACACTTTGATTTTTTTTTTTACTATATATATATATTTTACCTTGAGTCCAGAACTTGGGCCCATATGGACACAGCACAAGCCCAGATATATCTGCTGTTCTGCACCAGCCCAGATGGACACAGCAGACATGAAATACACCAGCCCAGAATGGATCAGCAGCACCAGCCCAGGTCACAACAGACAGCCCAGATGGATCAGCAGACAGCACAGTGACAGCACCGTGACCAGATCAGAATAGATCAGCAGTCACCAGCCCAGGACAAAGCAGATAGCACCAGTACCTCTCCCAGCCCTACACTACCCAACCTCCCTGTTCAGTCTCCACAGCCGGAGTGAAATGGTGTCCGTCGCGCGGTCCCTTATATACTACATTGATCATAGAGACGAAAGCTCGCGAACCGCGAGATTTCCAACTCTATGATTTTGCCTCGGTTTCGAGATCCGAGTCAGGCGGGAACCTCCGAGCCTGCTTGGATCCGACTCAGTTATGCTAAATTCCGGTGTGTTTGGATCTCTGGAATCCGAACCCGCTCACCTCTAGTTTGAATAGACTGGAAAGAGGAAGATGGCTCCTCTCACCAGGCTATTTATATGGGTCCTCTAGGCCCTCCCATTAATCCATTAATGCATATAATAGGCTTACACTTATCAAGTGACCAATATCTAACTGCACCCCCTCAGCCCTTAACCCTTAATCCACCTAACAAAATTAATAACAAACAGGGTGCTTATCTATCCTCAAACTCATTCAAGTATTCGGATGCTTTAAGTCAGTCACCATTTTGTTAACTTAACTTGTAGAAACCTAGAAATAAACACTTTACCACAGCCCAGTTCACAGAACCACTCCCGCCACAAAACTGTGCCCCTCTTGATCCTCAAAAGAACCGGCAGATGTCTTTGATGAACAACTCTAGACCCCACGTCCATGAGGTGTACCCCATCTGGCTTATAAAAGCTCTCCTCCTGGTAGTGCAAACGAGGGTGCCGTATAACGCATCTCCCAAAGCTACTAACAAAAAGTGCAATTGCGCACTTGTCTGGCAAACGATCGACAAGCGCCTGCAAGTCATTTCTGATAGCATGAATTAGTTCAATGCCCTTGCACACACCCAAGTCAATTCCTCCCAAGTGTATAACCACCAAATCAGGGGCCCCAAACTTCTCCTCTGCCATCCATAAGGCATCTAGCAGGTGCTTCCAGTGCATTCCCCAGAATTCCAACCAATGCACATTACTTGCTTGCTACAAACGTGGGGCCTGCAATGCTAATGGGTGCTGGCTAGCCCAGTATATATAGGAATGCCCCACGAACCACACTCGACAGTTAGCTCTCCCTGACAACCCTGCAAGAAAGTTCACTTAGTCAGTAATTGATACTTACACAACAACAGCCTAGCCAAGGGAAGGGAAACAATAGTTGGGTGACCCAGATGAAGGTGAAAAACAAAAAACCTCCTTTGCAAAACTGGAAAGCCCCTCAAACCACAAAGCGGCAGTAAGCATAAGGCCACTGGCATCACAAGGTGGTGCTGGGGGTGCGGGCCGCAGCCGGGTGTCACCAGCCGAGGGGTGACACCAAAGTGCTGGCTCCCCCTCAGTGACAGGAGCCGGGTGTTGCATTACGTGCAGCACTCAGCTCCTAGAACAGTAAGGGAACTGGCACTTCACACAGGCTGGTCCCCAGGGGCAGGCTGCACCCCCAGTGTGCCAAAAATGGAGGTTTGGACCACAAGGCCATGCCCCCACAGGCGAGGCCACGCCACTCCATAAGGCCATGCCTCATTTTTTACCACTCTCTGCACCAGGTGACAAAAAAGGTAGGGACGCCACTGCATAAGGGCCCTGGGCTTCCCAACAAACTCGCAAAGAGCGCAGCCTACTATGCAACTTATCCCCCCTTAAATAGGTTCTATAAACTGGGTACTTCCACCGACCTAACTGCTTTAAAGTGTCGACAGAAGCACCTGCCATCGCTGCTCAAGTTGCTGCCCCTATCCTGAATTAATGCATCCTAAACAGCTCCGTAGGCTAACCCAAAGCAATGACAGTTGTGAAACACTCTAGTAAACTGAAACTTGTACAATGGGGTCAGATTAGCATGGATAAGCCACTGCGTGCCACCTAGTGGGCGGACATCATTAAAACGCTCTGCAAGAGCCACCAGGCAAATCACAGTATCTGCATGCTCTAGAATAGAAATCCATCACCTCCTGGCCAGTTGGACTGTGTTAGACCTATGTAGTCTACATAAAATCAAATTTGACTTAATTACTACGTTAACTAACAGTAAACCTGAAAGCGTATAAGCCTTATTAGCAGCAACTATCTCGCCAATCCTAAAAGCCCCAAAGTAAGCTAAAAAGTGCCACTTCGTACTTAACCAAAGCCACCCCCGTTTCTGTCACAATCAAATCCTTTAAGAAGGCGGGATCGATGGGTCTCCACGTATCGCCTATGCTAGGATGCTCCATTGCTCACCCTTTCAACGCCTTGGCCAAAACAAGTGATTTGGCCGGATCAGCCAAAACGTGCAACTTTGAAAAATAAGAGATGCCGGATAATGCTGCTGACATTGCCACTTTAGAATGACCCCTCTCATGCCAGTTCCAGACAAACTCTAAAATGCAGTCATCGACCAACTTACCTCCCATTTTCTTGGAAGCCAAGGAACCTTGCCAATCGTACCCAAGCCGCCATGGTACTAGAAGCCACTAACTTCAATGTGAGCCAATGCCAGCGTGATGATTTGCAAGACATGGACGGGACAGAATAAACCATGCAAACTAGAGGAAGGCACCAGCGAACGAAATCTGTCCCACTGAAAATGAGAAAGAGCGTCCGCAACGTGCCTTGCCCTAAGCTCAATATTCCTTTGCAAGCACAGAAGTGTCAAATGCCTAAGCAACCACAAGGCCAGAGCCGATTCCGCTCTTTGATTATTAACAGCATGTACCACGCCCAGATTATCACACCAGAACAGGATTCGCCGACTGCAAAGCTTGTTAGCCCATAGCTCAACCACCACTACAATTGGGAAAAGCTCCAGAAGCATCATGTTTGTGGTTAGTTCCTGTACCCTCCAAGAATCTGGCCAAGGTTCCGCACACCACTCCCCTTACAAAAATGCTTTGAATCCAAAGGAACCGGACGCATCCGTAACAGTTGGAGTTTGGAATTGGCAACCGGTGCCGGGAGCCATATCCGTAGCCGTAGGATGGTCCACTTTAATATTGTCAAACATAAAGATGCTTGAATCATGCCTCCACATAGACTATTTTTGTCCATTATAATGTAGTAACTTGTGTACCAAATTTTAGTTTTGTACATTGTAGTTTAGTGGCCGCCCAGAAGTTTACCTTCTGGAAGCTGACACAAATGGAGATTATGCTATCAAATGTCTTCTCATGTATATTCGGCTCTACTGGAGGCCCAGAAGTTGGAATTTTCGACCGCTTTCAGAAAGAATGGAGAAGTATTGATAAAAACGTTTATAGTGCAGTGGATATTGCCATCTTTCAAGACCCTGTATTAAACAGATTATGACAAGAAATGTTAGAATATTTACCAAATGCACTGAAAAAACAGCAACCAAGAGACGATTTTTGAGAGCTCTTGTATTTATCTCTTTTGTTTCTTGGTGGTGGAAATAGCAGGTAAACATTTCGAGCTCCTGGACCTATTCACCATGCTTGATGGATGGGTAAAGGTATTTACACTCTGAAAGTATGTCTCTTTTGAAATCAGTTCCAGTTAACACCTAGAGAGGCAAACAACATGGTGAATTTGGTTTTGTTTGTAAGTCTGGTTTATGTAAAGTATAGGAATGAAGCTCCATTGGGAATTAGTGAACCATATATTGACATCGAGCTCTTAAGTCTTCTAAAAATCTACCTTGATGTAACAATTGGTAAGAAAGCTTACATTGATTTTACCAGACACCTCTGGTTTCTTTCTGAACACTTGCTAGCTTTAGCATTTTTTGACAATTGAGTGTCTACGAAAACAAGAGCAAAAATGGTAAAAAAATCTGAAACGTCCACAGCTACCCGATTTTCCACAACATATTCAACTGTCTGAGGACGCAGATCTAAGTCTAGAAAAGTTCATTAAAGGGCAACCCCTAAATTTTATTTGTTTGGAAAATGTTTTGGTGTATTACCCAGTGATGTACTAAGGAATAAAAATAACCTTGTGGAGAAAGAAAATGTTAATGTTTTAATTTTTGACCACCCTACCGTACCCCATTAAATTCACTTAGAAACACCATCCAGACATGCAGATCTTCTCTTAGATCCTGCGATATGCGGATAAGATGGTGCAGCTTCCTAACCCCTGCTGTGGCTCTCTCCAGGCATCTACAGAAAACCCGACCCATCGGTATAACTCTACACGCGAAATTGAGGAAGCAACACAGTGACTGCAACTGTTTTAGCAAAACCTTTTTCACCAAAATGAATGCTTCTAACAACTCCCCCAAATGCTGCACCTTCTCCATAGGCAAGCGGCATAATCCTAGCAAGGTATCAATTTCTAAATCCAAATAGGACAGGCACGTAATGAGACCCTCTGTCTTGTCGCGAGCAATTGGGACCCCCATAACGGTGAACAGTGCCTTCAGGGAAAAAAGTAAATCCTCGCAAACCTGGGTATCTGCTGAGCCCACTAATAGAAAATCATCCAGGTGATGGGATACTCCATTATGTCCTGTGCCAACCTGGATGCATCACTGCAAAAATGAACTAAAACACTTGAATAAAGAACACGAAATGGAACAGCCCATTGGCAGACATCTGCCTATGTAATAGAGCCCCCGCTACCTTAAACCCCATATACTTAAAGGATTCGGGGTGAAGGGGCAGCAACCAGAGGGCGGATTCAAAAGCCACCTTAGCTAATGTAGCCCTCATCCTGACACCTTGTACTATTTCCAGCGCCTGCTCGAAAGATATGTAAACGACGCAGCAATTCAATGGGTCTAATGCATCATTGACCGACCCCCCATCAGGGTAAGAGAGATCAGCCTGAACTTACCCGGTTCCTTTTTTGGCACTTCTCCAAAAGGTGATACACATAAACCCTCCACAGTGGGGGAAGGAAAAGGGCCACACATGTGCCCCGACTGAACATCCATCTCCACCTTACATCTCACAACTTCTGGATGGTCACGGGCCAATTTCAGATTCCTTTTAAAAACCACAGAGATCTTGCGTATCAAAGGCAAATGAAAAACCTCACTAAAACCTTTTCTGTGTGTGTGTGCGTGTTAAGCCACACTTATCAGCAACATAGCTGAGCAGGCGTGCTGCCTGTGTTGTTTATCAAGAGGCTGCTGCCTCGTTCAGGGGTGCTCTCCCCCCCGAAGTGCAAAAAATCTATATTAAGTGTTTTTTTTTCTGTGTGTGTGTGTGCACGTTAGCCACACTTATCAGCAACATATATGTGCAGGGGTGCTGCCTGTGTCATTTATCAATGGGCAGCTGCCTCATTCAGGGGTGTTCTCCCCCCCAAGTGCAAAAAAGAATATATTAAGTGTTTTTTTTTCTGTGTGTGTGTGCGCGTTAGCCACACTTATCAGCAACGTAGCTGTGCAGGGGTGCTGCCTGTCCTGTTTATCAAGGGGCTGCTGCCTCGTTCAGGGGTGCTCTTCCCCCAGTGTAAAAAAAATTAATAACATTTTTTTTTTCTGTTTGTGTGCACACATTAGTCTCACTTATCAGAACATAGCTCTGTAGGGGTGCTGCCTGTGTCATTTATCAAGGGCAGCTGCCTTGTTCAAGGGTGCTCTCCCCCCAAGTGCAAAAGAAAAATGTATGTGTGTTTTTTTCTGTGTATGTTTGCGTGTTAGCCACACTTATCAGCAATGTAGCTGCGCAGGGGTGCTGCCTGGGCTGTTTATCAAGGGGCTGCTGCCTCATTCAATGGTGCTCTCCCCAAGTGCAAAAAAAAATAATATTAAGTGTTTTTATTTCTGTGTGTGTGCATGTTAGCCACACTTATCAGCAATGTAGCTGCGCAGGGGTGCTGCCGGTGTCATTTATCAAGGGGCTACTGCCTCGTTCAGGGGTGCTCTCCCCCTCAAGTGCAAAAAAAAAATATATAAGTGTTTTTTTTTCTGTGTGTGTGTGCATTAGCCACACTTATCAGCAATGTAGCTGTGCAGGGGTGCTGCCTGTGTCATTTATCAAGGAACTGCGGCCTCGTTCAGGGGTGCTCTCCCCCACCAGTGCCAAAAAAATATATAAGTGTTTTTTTCCTGTGTGTGTGTGTGTGTGTGTGTGTGTTAGCCACACTTATCAGCAACGTAGCTGCACAGGGGTGCTGCCTGTGTCATTTATCAAGGGGCTGCTGTCTCGTTCAGGGATGCTCTTCCCCAGTTTTAAAAATAGTTGTGTTTTTTTGCGTGGTTGTGTCCGTTAGCCGCAAGTTAGCTGCGCTATAATTGCTTGGTGACACTGCTGCAAGACCGCAGTGAGTATAGAGGACAGTCACATGACAGGAGAGCAGGAACCAGATAACAGTCTTGTAGCTGCTGGCAGCAGTCATGATGACGATGCAAGGCCGTCAACATCATCTATGAATGCCGATGCCCCCGTGCTTAAATCAGGCCATGTAAAATCAACTTTTACCCTGTCAAAGAAAAAAAATCTAAAGCTAAGTTAGCTTTAGAGAAACAAAATATTTGTGCTGCAGAACCAGCAAGAACGGTTGAATTTGCCCTGCCTTCAGCCGAAGCAAGAGGTAATAACTAGGTAGAATTCCACCCTCTGTATGCTTCAGTGGATGGAGAAGCAGCAAAAGGCCATCCAAGGCTACACTACTGCCTATGACATAGGGAGAGGAGTGGGAATGCACCTTAGTCAAGCGCAGTGGAGAATAAATTCCATGTTGTGCAAGGTTCTCAAACCCTTTGAACTTGCCACATGTGAAGTTAGTTCAGACACTGCCAGCTTGAGTCAGGTCATTCCCCTAATCAGACTTTTGCAAAAGCAGCTGGAGAAACTGAAGGAGGAGCTGAAATGGAGTGATTCCGCTAAGTATGTCGGACTTGTAGATTAAGTCCAAGGGTTGTCAATCTCTTGAAATCAGATCATTATATTTAGGTGACCATACTTGATCCTAGGTTTAAGTCATACCTAATGTCTTTCTTTCCAACGGACATAAATCTGAAAAGATGCAAATAGCTGTTGGTGAAAAAATTGTCAGCTCAAGCGGCACATGACATGGCAGCATCTCCTCCTTCAGTTTCTACGGCTGTCAGGAAAAAACTAAATTTTCCTATGAGACCCACTGCTGGTGGTGATGCAGATCAATCAGCAAAAACTAATGACTTCTGGTTGGGTCGGAAAGAACTGCCTACAATGAGTGACATGTATACTGTAACTTTGTCTGATATGGTCCCATTCAAAGAATGGTGATGATTATTTTACGGATAGCATCCAAATAGGCATGTCAGACAGTCCGTTTCACTACTGGCAGGAAAACGAGACAATTTGGAGTCCCTTACACAAACTGGCTTTGCTTTACTTATGTTGCCTACCTTCCAGTGTGTACCTTGTCAGTAATCAGCTTAGGAGCTTACTTCCCCAAAGTATGGAAAAGATGATGTTCATCTATATGAATTACAAATTCCACACGGAAGACCTTTACCAGCAATTAAGTTAAAAATATACAGAAGTGTCTGTAATGGTGTATTCCAGCGGGGACAAATTAATATTGTGTGAAGAAGAGGATGTACACACTGATGGGGATGACGATGACAATGACAACATCTGATCTTACCTATGTTGTAAAGCCAGTTTGTGTATGGGATCATTGCCACCAATGTCCACTGCGCATTGGCAGCTTGTTTTGTGGGGGGTCCAAACAAAGCAATCATATGAGCCACAAGTGGCAGTCTCTGTCGCTGAGGTGATTAGTTTATTAAACAGTGAATATCCTGTTTCATATATTCAACACAAGGGTGGGTGGGAAGGCCCAAGGACAACTCCATCTTGCACCTCTTTCTCTGCATTATGTGCTGTTTGGGGCATTGCTGCCTGACATTTTTAATTTTATGGTTTAGGAATGTCCAGAAATTGTAATGGCCACAGACAGCATCTCCTGTATGCCCCTTTCATTTTTTTAAAGAAAATTCTGAACCACCAAATTGATGGGGTAGGCGGAGAACTATAGGCTGCTTTCCTCTGATATAAACAGCGTCTTGGTTCATTATCCCTAACAACCTCCATGAGTATAAACTAGTAAACATCTGTTTACAGTATGTTCTAGCAGCATCTCCGCAAGCAAGGCCACCTCATTTTTTTTATTAGATCATGATGTATAAAAAATTAAAAAGCCTCTTCCAGATCAAAGATGTCTTTTAGGAACTGAAGAACTTGATCCTAGATTGATCTCCCCTCATACATTTTTTTAAGAATCAAAATATTAAATTAAATAAACTAGAAACTAATCAATCCTTCTGTCCTTTCCCTGTCATCGGTCCATAAACATTCCAACTCCGTCGGGCCTCTGACCTAGTTAAGGAAAACATTCTTGTTTTTTAAAATTCCTAGGGGTCGTATAGTTTATTAAACTGCCATCCTGTCTACCACTGCAATGCCACTCTGTGCCATGTTTGAAGCTGAACTGCCACATGTTAGTTCCGCCTACTGCTGTAGCTTAGCTTAGTCAGCCAGCTAGCTGGATGCAACCTTTTGGCCCTTAACTAGATAAAAAAAATTAATATTGTGAGCTGTGAGGTGGTCGAAATTGACTGGAAACGAGTGGAAATAAATATTATTGAGGTTAATAATACTGTAGGAACAAAAACAGGCCCATTTTATGTGATTTTAGCTGTTTTTATGTTTTTCTTAAAAAAAAAATACAGATCCAAACCCGATAAACAAAACACGGAAGTCCGGTTTTAGCAAAACCAATCCAGAACCAAAACCAGAGGAGATACAGATCCAAATCCAAAACCAAAACACGGGGGTCGGCGCACATCTCTAGTTATAACAGTGTACATATTTTGATTTAAAGCAATGTTAATGCCTTTTCTATGAATTAAAGATATTATTTAAACATTGCTAACATAAACACTAATATTAATGCGAACTGCGAACATCAAAACAAAATGGTGAATCTTATATGGTGAATTTTGAAAGTGAAGAGCAAACTGCTAATGAGAGCTGCAAATATTCAACCATAAGTTTGTGAAATTGATGGATTTGGTGGCCAATTCATTGGAGACTGACACCACTAGTGTAAGCCTAGTTCCAATCACAGAAGTGTTAAGCATAATTTTTACATAGTCAATTAGATAATGTTGTGTGCGATACCATACATGACACAGCAGGAGGTGTATTCTTCTGTTTCATATATATATATATACCCCGGCTTGGGGTTTCCCGCCAGACTCGGTTCCCAAAATGGGGCAAAACATCATCAATCCCAGCGTCTGATTCTTGCAGTTTTGGATTGCATATAAGTCCATTCCCTCTGTGATTGGTGCCATTTGCTTCACTCTGGCTGTGCTGTACTCTGCTGTGTGGCTGAGCTGTGGGCTGTGCTGAGTCCTTCCAGGGGCTGTGCTGTTCATCCAGGGGCTGTGCTGAGTCCACCCAGGGGCTGTGCTGTCCATCCAGGGGCTGTGCTGAGTCCATCCACGGGCTGTGCTGTCCATCCAGGGGCTGTTCTGTCCATCCAGGAGCTGGGCTGTCCATCCAGGGGCTGTGCTATGTCCATCCAGGGGCTGTGTTGTCCTTTCAGGGGCTGTGTTGAGTCCATCCAGGGGCTGTGCTGTCCGTCCAGGGGCTGTCCTGTGTCCAGGGGCTGTGCTGTGCTCTGTCCATATACTCCAGTAGCTGCTCATGTGCTCAGTGCTGTGCTGTAACCAAACACACAAACAGACAAACCCAGCTTCTGCACCTTGGACTGCGTTTCTCCCATGCAGGCAGCATGTGAGGGAAGACACTGACTAGAAACTGACAGAGCCTCATACTATTCTGCAAACACAGGCTAGTGTTCCTATGTAACCCTCTCCAACAACTGCTCCAGGTGTTGGAACACACAGCCTAACGCATAGAGGAATGGGACAGTTGGATTTGAAAGAAACCTTTATGTGCATATAAATCGACCTTAGAGTGTGAGTTGGGGTACGCCCACCTCCTAATACTCTATTTCACATTGCATGACAGTGAGCACTACTACTTAATAAAGTGCACATTGGTGACCAGATTTCCTGGTTAAAGATACCTTGATAAGAGTAAACCGTAACACTATTATGTGAGTATGGTACGACTACTTTATACTCTTTGGATTTAAGGGGAAGAAGTCACGTCCTATTATACACACAAAGGTCTTGTCGTGATCTACTACACTATTTTTGTTTTTTTCTCTTTTTCTTCTTTTCCATTGTCGACAAGAACCGATATAAGAACTGCAACAACACACATCACGTTGAATATTGCCTATTGTTATTGAGGACTACGATCCCCAGTTTGGTATCACTATTCATTAAGTGGTTATTAGGCATTTTTTTGGAGTACGCAGAAGTTGAGTTTGTCTGTTTGTGTGTTTAGTTGGTATTTGGTTTGGGGGTTGGTGATCCCCCCCTTGGCATTTCACCTTTTTCAGCCCCTTGTGCGCAGTTGTCCACCGTAACCATTTTTGTTTTCGTATATACAGTGCTGTGCTGTGTCCACCCACTCCTGTGCTGCTGACGCACCTGTCCAGTGTCCATCAGCTCCATTGCTGTTGACGCTCCTGTCCGGTGTCCATCCGCTCTAGTGTTACTGACGCACCTGTCCGGTACCCATCCACTTGAGTGCTGCTGATGTACCTGTCCGGTGTCCATCTGCTCCAGTTCTGCCGATACAACTGTCAGGTGTCTATCTGCTCCTGTGTTAAAAAAAAAAAAGTAAAAAAAATCTGAAATTAAAAAAGTAACAAAAAAAGTTAAAAAAAGTATGAAAAATTTTAAAAAGTAAAAAAAATTACAATTTAAAAACAGTAAAAAAAAATATTTTTCTTTGCTCCGTACCCCAGTGTATCCTAACACAAGTACTGTGACACTGCAGGCCATACCCCAGTGTACACTCTAACCATGCGGAACCTAATAATATAATTGCTAAATAGCATCAAAGAGGTTCTTTGCATAATAATGGCCATAATTATGGGCCTGCCCACCGCGTCCAGGTGACCTCTATCAGGCAGGTCCCTAACACTCCTATGGAACAAATATAGGGCACGGGACCCCCGAGGCCAACCCAGCAGAACCGTCCCATGGCATCACACTAGTGTGAGATGTAAAGTGAGGGTTAAAGAATAATCCTAGATTGATCTTTATTATTCTTTAACCCTCACTTTAAATCTCACACTAGTGTGATGCCATGGGGTGGTTCTGCTGGGTTGGCCTGGGGGGTCCCGTGCCCTATATTTGTTCCATAGGAGTGTTAGGGACCTGCCTGATAGAGGTCACCTGACGCGGTGGGCAGGCCCATAATTATGGCCATTATTATGCAAAGAACCTCTTTGATGCTATTTAGCAATTATATTATTAGGTTCCGCATGGTTAGAGTGTGCACTTGCATTTGTCTCTTTATGCTTGCAGCACTACAAGTCTCAGCAGGTAGCACCGCACATTGTGCTTAGGGTGTGCAATCTAGGGCCCCTCCCCCTATGTATTCTGTACTGTGTGTATGTATGTACACTGGAAGGACGAGACTCTTTCCACCTTGATTAGCACCCCTCCCACCTGCTACTGGGTGTTTTTAATTAGCAAGGAGTCCTTGCACTCCAAGACTGCACATCTAATGAGGCACATTGAGGGTAAGGCCTATTTTATATATATATGCTGTGTCAGTTTTGGGACTGGTATTGGGGTGCGGGGCTCTCTGGGCTGGTGTGGCTGGACTGCTTCATGGCATCATAATGTACACTTTTTCACTTCCTTAGTTTGTTTTTTATATCTGTAGCACTTCATACACTTTTTACTATAAGCTCCTACTTATGTAGGACTTAACACATAGGCTTTCTTTATTATTCTTTAACCCTCACTTTAAATCTCACACTAGTGTGATGCCATGGGACGGTTCTGCTGGGTTGGCCTGGGGGGTCCCGTGCCCTATATTTGTTCCATAGGAGTGTTAGGGACCTGCCTGATAGAGGTCACCTGGACGCGGTGGGCAGGCCCATAATTATGGCCATTATTATGCAAAGAACCTCTTTGATGCTATTTAGCAATTATATTATTAGGTTCCGCATGGTTAGAGTGTGCACTTGCATTTGTCTCTTTATGCTTGCAGCACTACAAGTCTCAGCAGGTAGCACCTCACATTGTGTTTAGGGTGTGCAATCTAGGGCCCCTCCCCCTACCTACCCCAGTGTATCCATATAAGTACTCTGACGTTGCAGGTCGTAGCCCAGTGTGCATCCCTAACACACATGTACTGTGACACTGCAGACAGTAGCCCAGTGTATCCATACAAGTACTGTGACGCTGCAGGCCGTACCCCAGTCCAGTGTGTATCCCTAACAGACAAGTACTGTGACACTGCAGACCGTACCCCAGTGTATCCATATAAGTACTGTGACGCTGCAGGCCATACCCTAGTGTATCCCTATAACTACTGTGATGCTGCATGCCATACCCCAGTGCATACATGCCTACTCTCCCGGGAATCGCGGGAGGCTCACGATTTTTTGGGTAACCCCCCGCGATCCCGGAAGAGTAGGCATATCTCCCGCATCCCGCCCACTTCCTAGTGAAGTGGGCAGGATGGGGAGATTTTGCCTGAAATTATCGGGTCCGTCGTTAAGGGGCGGGGCTAAATTAGGCAAATCGCGTCATTTAGCCCCGCCCCCTCCTCACGGTCCCGCGAATCACGGGGGTTTTCTGTAAAGGGGCAGGGCCTAATGCCATCTATCGTCTGGCCCCGCCCCCTGAAGAGGAGAGCAGAAGGTCCCCTCCTGCTGCTCCCGGAAAGCTGCCCAGCAATATAGGTAAGTATGCCCCAGTGTATTCATACAAGTACTGTGACACTGCAGGCCATACCCCAGTGTGTATCCCAAACACACAAGTACTGTGACGCTGCAGGCCGCACCCCAGTGTGAATCCTTAACACACAAGTACTGTGACACTGCAGATAGTACCCCAGTGTATCCATATAAGTACTGTGATGCTGCAGTCTTACCACAGTGTGTATCCCTAACACACAAGTACTGTGACACTGCAGACCGTACCCCAGTGTATCCATATAAGAACTGTGATGCTGCAGGCCGTACCCCAGTGTATCCCTATAAGTACTGTGACACTGCATGCCATACCCCAGTGTATCCATACAAGTACTGTGACGCTGCAGGCCGTACCCAAGTTAAAAAAATCTAAAGTAAAAAAAATAGGTTAAAAAAGTGAGAAAAACGTAAAAAAAAGTAAAAAAAAACACTTTTATAAATGTCAAGAAAAGTTTCAAAAAAGTTAAAAAATAATGATTTTTCTTTGTTCTGTAGTCCAGTGTATCCTAACACAAGTACTGTGACACTGCAGGCAGTACCCCAGTGTGTATCCTTAACACACAAGTAGTGTGACGCTGCAGACCATACCCCAGTGTATCCATACAAGTACTGTGACACTGCAGGCCGTACCCCAGTGTGTATCCTTAACACACATGTACTGTGACACTGCAGACCGTACCACAGTGTAACCATATAAGTACTGTGACGCTGCAGGCTGTACCACAGTGTATCCCTATAAGTACTATGATGCCGCATGCCGTACCATACCTCCCAACTTTTGAAGGCAGGGATGAGGGAAATGGGGGCGGGGCTTCCCAAAAAGGGGGTGGGGCATCTAGAAAATGGATGGAGCCTCGCGGAAACCCCCGTTTATGTCACTATAGGGGGCATGCCCAGCACTCTCCGAGATGCTGGGCAGCCACCCAGGCTCTCCCTACACTAGTGAACAGATGCCGTGCGCATCACACATCATCTGTTAACCTTCTGCACACCTGCTGCTCTGCTATGCAGAGAAGCGGGTATGCTCTCCCCAACTCCCCCCCCCCCACCATCACGGGACACTGTGGCCCGCGGGTGGGACAGCGGGACAGTCCCAGAAAAACAGGACTGTCCCGCTGAATGCAGGACAGTTGGGAGGTATGCTGTACCCCAGTGAATCCATACAAGTACTGTGAGGCTGCAGGCTGTCCCCTAGTGTGTATCCCTAACACACAAGTACTGTGATGCTGCAGGCCATACCCTAAGTACAATTCAATTAAATAAAGTAAAAAAATTTAAATAAAACTCTGTCAATCACTTACAGACACAGTGGAGCTTGGGGCAGTGCATTGGTGAAGCTTGCTGCTGCCAACTGTCACAGTGTGTGCTTGGCGGCGGTCAGCTTCCATTCGTGGTGTGGCGTCTTTTCCTCCCGGACCATTCCTGCTCCTCAGACAAGGTGTTAAGAGTCACTACACAGGGAAGGGCCTTTGCATCAACGCAGTCGTGTGCAATGATGTAATGGTGCAATGACGCCATTCATGTACTGTGTGCCAAGGTACGGGGACTGGATGGGGGTTAGCGGAGGGGGGACTGGATGGGGGTTAGCGGAGGGGGGCCTTGTTAATCTATTCGTATTTTGCATTACAGCATTACAGGCAGGCTGCCGGTGGCATGTTCAGTTTATAATTAACCACCCTTTGTACCCCCCTGTCGCCATGCCTGGCAGGAAGAAGCAGAGACTGAACCTCTCATTAACTATGACGTAATGTCCCAGGCCAAAATGTATCTACCATAAGATTAGTTTTATTTTAAAGTACCCTTTGAGTGCCCTCTTTTGTAAATTATATATATATACTATATATATAATATATATATATATATATATATATATATAATGTCCACCCAAAAAGGAGACGGCACTCAGAGATATTGCAAAAAGGTAATGTATTCCATAAAGGCCAACAGGCCGGGCGACGTTTCGAGGTTTGACCCTCGTTTTCATGCCCACAACATCGTGATAAGGACACACAAACATAGACATTACTTACCCCCTTAAGTACCATGGTACTGGGTCTCACACATCACGCAGCGGGGCCGAGTGGTCTGGCGCCCGGAAGTGACGTCTGACTCACTTCCGGTTCGTGCGCTCCACCGTTACCTGGCAACCGATGGATGCTGACAAGGAACTCTTCCTGATACACGCAAACCTCGTCAAGTCAGGAGCGGGGGGCATACTCACCGTCCGTTCTGTCAGATCGCAGTCCCGGGCACCGTCTCCAGCCTGGAACCCATCCACGAACTGTGGACACAGTAACATGGTTAAACTAACATCCAAAAATCCAAACAGTTTACAAAGAATACGACACATACATAATAACATGACATCAATTCTCATAAGTCAAACACCTAATTGGTTAAATCACAGGTTACCATACTACCCATAGATATAAGTTACAAAATGTTCCAATTGATTTTTTCATTCAGACCGTTAGGTCGAATAATGTCCTATCTCAGGATCCACTGCGCTTCTCTATTTAATAACACCTTCGCACGGTCCCCGCCTCTAAGTGACTCCTTTACATGATCGATAATTAAGTATTGAAGCGCCGATAAGGGATGGCCAAAGTCCTTAAAATGGCGAGCCACCGGTTGGTCTGAGTCCCTGCCAGCCAATGCCATTTTTATCGAAGAACGATGTAATGCCATTCTTTCTCGAAATTGGCGGATGGTTTGGCCTATGTAATAAAGGCCACAAGGGCACATGATGATATATATCACAAACGAAGAGGTACATGTCAGCACATGGTTAATTTTGTAGCTCTTTTCTGAGTGAGGATGTTTAAACATATTGCTGTTAATCAGGTATTTACATGTCACACAATTTGTGCACCTGTAGCACCCAGGAGGCTTAACATATACATTAGGCACCACAGGAATGTTTCTGCCAGTGATATCCGTATGGACAAGTAGGTCACGTAGGTTGCGGCCCCGTCTGAACGCCGTCAGAGGTCTACAATTTTTGAACACCGGTAAGTCTTTATCGGTAGCAACAATCGGCCACAGAGCCTTAGTTGCTCTCTTGATGATTGGACTTGCCGTGGTGAAGTCACTACTCCATGGTATCACGTGCTGGGTGGTTCTATTTTTTGGTTCCAGTAAATCCTCACGTTTTAGTTGCATCACTTGTTGTTTTTGTTCCAACAATGTGTTTACATTATATCCTCTAATTGCAAATTTATTAATCTGATCATCTAGTGCTGCAGGTATTTTACTGATATCACTTGTGATTCTGGCCACTCTCATCATCTGAGAGAGTGGCAGGCCTCATTTTAGAGCTTCAGGATGATGGCTCGAGGACATCAACAGTGTGTTCCTATCCGTGTTTTTAGTAAACACTTCAGTATGTATTTTTCCATTATGGACTCTGATGGTAACATCCAAAAAGTGCGCCATTTCTGAATCATACGTGTATGTGAATTTAATAGGAGAGGCAGAGCTATTGATATTTTGCATAACTGCATTTAGTCTGTCGGCACCCCCCGTCCATAGCATAAATACATCATCGATGTAACGGGTAAAAAGCATAATGTGATCCTTGATGTTGATGTTATTAATGAAGAGGTCTTTTTCCTGGGCGAACATATATATGTTTGCATATGATGGTGCTACCGGGGACCCCATAGCACATCCGCGATTTTGTAAGAAGAATGCTCCATCATATAAAAAATAATTTTTGAACAAAGTCATTTCCAGGAGTGACAAAAAAAGCTTATGGTCAAAGATGGAAACTGGCAGATGCAATTGTGTGTCCTTATCACGATGTTGTGGGCTTGAAAACGAGGGTCAAACCTCGAAATGTTGCCCGGCCTGTTGGCCTTTATGGAATACATTACCTTTTTGCAATATCTCTGAGTGCCATCTCCTTTTTGGGTGGACATTGTGTATATACTAGACAGGCACTGGAGTGGTATTTGGATTATTGGTGAGTGCCGGCATAACGTGGACTATATATATATATATATATATATATATATATATATATATATAAAAGATGAGTGGGTACCACCTGACTCAGATCCCAAAACTAGGCAAAATGTCATCATCCCACTGTCAGATTCTCACAGGTTTTGGATTGTATATAGATCCCTCCTTGCGGTGATCGGTGCCATTTGCTTGCTGATTCCCGGGCTGTCAGGCTGTGCTTCGTCCAAAGGGGACTGTGTTGTGTCCATTACAGGGATGTGCTGGGCTATGTTGTCCAGTACAGCGGTGTGCTGTGCTGGGCTGTGTTTTCCAATACAGGGGTGTGCTGTGATGGGTTATATTGTCCAATCCCGGCAGGGTGTACTGTGCTATGTCCAGGGGGCTGTTTAATTTATCATTGCTTTGCTAATCCAGGGGTGTGCTGAGCTGTACATCAATGGGTGTGCTGTCCAGGGTTGTGATGTCCATCTAGTGTGCTGTCCATCCAGTGTGCTGTCCATCCACTGGTTGTAAAAAAAAAAAGTAACTATAAGATTAAAAAAAATTAAAAAAATAATTTTATTATTTTTTGTGCTTTACCCCACACTGTGACGCTGTATGCCGTACCCTCTCCCAGTGTATTCAAAACATTGTGACACGGCTGGCCATATTCTGAGTGATGCTGTAGGTTCATCATACTGCAGTGTATAATTTGTAAAGTATTGTGAGTGACGCTGTCAGTCAGTAATACCGCAGTGTAATATTATTCATATAAGTATTGTGACACTGTTGGTCAGTAATACTGTAGTGCAATATATTCATAAAAAATATTGTGACACTGTAAGTGGAAGCGCAGTGTAATTTTCAACACGTATTGTGACACTGTAAGTGGTAGCGCAGTGTATTCATAAAACATATTGTGAAACTGTAAGTGGAAATGCAGTGCTTTATTCATAAAAAAAATTGTGACACTGTAAGTGAAAATGCAGTGTTTTACTCATTACAAATATTGTGACACTAAGTGGAAACACAGTGTAACATTCAACACGTATTGTGACACTGTAAGTGGTAGCGCAGTGTTTCAATCATAAAAATTTTGTGACTCTGTAAGTTGAAACGCAGTGTAATATTCAACACGCATTATGACATTGTAAGTGGTAGCACAGTGTATTCATAAACAATATTATAACACTGTAAGTGGTAGTGCTGTGTTTTATTCATAAAAATTTTTATGACACTAAGTGGAAATGCAGTGTTTTACTCATAACAAATATTGTGACACTGTAAGTGGAAATGCAGTGTAACATTCAACACATATTGTGAAAATGTAAGTGGTAGCGCAGTGTTTTATTCATAAAAAATATTGTGACTCTGTTAGTTGAAATGCAGTGTAATATTCAACACATATTGTGACACTGTAATTGGTAGTGCAGTGTATTCATAAAAAAATATTATAACACTGTAAGTGGTAGTGCAGTGCTTTATTAATAATAAGTATTGTGACACTGCAAGGGGAAACACAGTGTAATATTCAACATGTTTTTTTACACTGTAAGTGGTAGCACAGTTTATTAATAAAAAATATTGTGACACTGTAAGTGGTAGTGCTGTGTATTAATCATAAAACATATTGTGACACTGTTGGCCATTGATACCGCAGTGTAATATTTAAAATTGGTACAAATTGACGTGTGTGTTGTACCACATTTCGTTCGTGTTTGTTGATATGGAGATTGATCAACTGAGAGGAGAGCAAGAACCACATACTAGTGCTGAAGCTGCTGCCAGTGCCACCAGTCATAACGATACTAGTCCATCTACATCATCTACTAAAGCCGATGCCCAAGGGCATACAGGGCTTAAGTCAGGGCATCTAAAATCAAAGAAGCAATCTTTTACAGTGGTAAAGAAAAAACACCAAAGGGAAATCTAGCTGCAGAAAAACATAAAATAGACAATATGCCTTTCACCACACGAAGTGGCAAGGAAAAGCTAAGGCCTTGGCCTTTATTTATGACTGGTGGTTCTGCCTCTTATGATGACATAAGTGAACATGCTGACATAGAAATAGAGAATGCTTCTGTGGAAGTGCACCAGGATGAGGAGGATGTTTATGTAGCTGATTCTAAAAAGGATGTTGATGATGAGGATGTTGTTTGTGTAAATCAGGCACTAGTGGAAGAAACAGTTGTTGCCCATGATAAGGAAAAGCCCATTGTCATGCCTGGGCATAAGACAAAAAAATCCACTTCTTATGTGTGGAATTATTTCTAACCAAATCCGGACAACAATTGTCAAGCCATCTGTACCCTTTATAAAGCCAGAGTAAGTAGAGGTAGGGACCTTAACCAACTAGGAACCTCCTCCCCATTACATCATCTGCAGCGTATCCATCAAAAAAGTTTTTGCAAAATTCAGAAACTTTGGCTAAAAAAGTAACAACAAGCAGTCCGGCATTAGCTAGCTCCCTTCTCTCTGCTAGATCCAGGCACCTGCCATCTTTACCCCCAACACCTTCATCAACATTATTCTCAATCATGAAGAGATTGGTTTGTTTGGGCCCCCACAAAACAAGCTACCTATGGGCAGCTGGCATTGCTGGCAATAATCTCTTCATGCACAAACTGGCTTTACAGAGGCAAGATGTTGTCACCATTATCATCCAATTCCTTTCTGTCATCAGTGTGTACATCATCTTCACACAATATTAATTTGTCCCCGCTGGAATCCATGTCCACAGGTGCTTCTGTTTTTTGTGGATGTAATTGGCGGTAAAGGTCTTCCTCGTGGAATTTGTAATTCATTTGATAAGCATCATCTTCTCCATATTTTGAGGAAGTAGCCTCCTACGCTGATTGCTGACAAGATTCACACAAAAGGGTGGGCAGCTCAAGTAAAGCAAAGCCAGTTTATGCAAGGGCCCCCAAATTCCCCTTTTTCCCTGCCAGTAGTCAAACAGACTGTCTGACATGCCTATCTGAACGATATCATTAAAAAATGTAAAATAGTCCTCAAATATTCTTTGAATGGTGACCGTATCAAATGGAGTCATGGTAGAGGTCTCATTAATTGTAGGCAATTCTTTTAAACCCGGTCAGATGTTAAAACTTTGTTGTGTTGACTTATCTGCATCCCCAGTGGGTTTTTTGGGAAAGTTTAGTTATTTCTTGGCAAATGCACTTGCTGGAGAAACTGAAGGAGAAGCTATTGCTGCATCATGTGCCACTTAAGCTGACAATTTGCTTTCCAACAGCTGTTTGCATCTCTTCAGATCTGTGGCCCTGATTCAGAGCCGGACGCTCTAAAAGAGCGCTCGCTCTGAATCAGGGCAATTTTTTTTTTTTGGAGCGGCCTCCTGGCCACTTGCATAGCGAGCATATTGCGAGCGGCCAGGATGATGGTCATGATGGTCAAGACCATCGCAACCATTGGGCTTGTGACAAGACCCTTGTGGTAGGGTCTTGTGGTCGCAAGCCCCAGAGAGCTTCTGGCTCTAATAGAGCCGGAAGCTCTCTCACTGACATAATTCGCATGGGAACGCCTCCGTTTGTGAAGCCACCCCCATGCCATGCCTCCAAACCGGTGTGAGTTGTCGATCAATATCGACAGCCGTCCCCTTTTGGTGCGAGCTCCGACATGCGCATGCGCAGTGGCCTAGCATTGACCTGCTCGCAAGCGCATAGCGCTGGCGAGCGGTTCTGAATCAGACCCTGTGTCCATTAGGAAGAAAGACATGATGTATGACTTAAATCATGATCCAGCACAGTCACCAAAATGTATTGATCCGATTGTAAGATCCTGACATCCTTAAGGACCATTTGCACATATGTTCCTGAGGAAGCTGGACTTCATTATACCCAGCAAAATGTGTTGAGCAGTACTTGCAATCCTTGGACCTATAACATAGAATCTACTTGGCATCCTCTAATATGGACTTTGAAACTTACCCTTACCTACTAGCTGCTATAAAGAACATCCGTTGGATCTACATCAGCCCAATTTTGTGCAAGCATTAGTTGCTAAGGGACTGCATGAATGTTGTGATTCCTGGAACTGGTAATATCTTGCTGCTGATATGGAAGTACATACAGTCAGGTCCATAAATATTGGGACATTGACAGAATTTTCATATTTTGTCCTCTATTCACCACCACAATGGCTTTGAAATGAAACAAACAAGATGTGATTTAACTGCAGACTTTCAGATTTCATTTGAGGGTAATTACATCCAAATCAGGTGAACAGTGTAGGAATTACAACGGTTTCTATATGTGCCTCCCACTTTTTAAGGGGCCAAAAGTAATGAGACAAACTAAACAATCCTAAATCTAATTTTCACTTTTTAATACTTTGTTGCAAATCTTTTGCAGGCAATTACAGCCTGAAGTCTGGAACGCATAGACATCACCAGACGCTGGGTTTCATCCCTGGTGATGCTCTGCCAGGCCTCTACTGCAAATGTCTTCAGTTCCTGCTTGTTCTTGGGGCATTTTCCCTTCAGTTTTGTCTTCATCAAGTGAAATGCATGTTCAATCGGATTCAGGTCAGGGGATTGACTTGGCCATTGCATAACATTCCACTTTTTAGCCTTAAAAAACTCTTTGGTTGCTTTTGCAGTATGCTTCGGGTCATTGTCCATCTGCACTGTGAAGCGCTGTCCAATGAGTTCTGAAGCATTTGACTGAATATGAGCATATAATATTGCCCGAAACACTTCAGAATTCATTCTGCTGCTTTTGTCAGCAGTCACATCATCAATAAATATAAGGGAACCAGTTCCATTGGTAGCCATACATGCCCACGCCATGACACTACCACCACCATGCTTCACTGATAAGGTGGTATGTTTTGGATCATGAGCAGTTCCTTTCCTTCCCTTCTCTTCCCATCACTCTGGTACAAGTTGATCTTTGTCTCATCTGTCAAAAGGATGTTGTTCCAGAACTGTAATGGCTTTTTTAGATGTTGTGTGGCAAACTCTAATCTGGTCTTCCTGTTTTTGTGGCTCACCAATGGTTTGCATCTTGTGGTGAACCCTCTATATTCACTCTTGTGAAGTCTTCTCTTGATTGTTGACTTTGACACATATACATCTACCTCCTGGAGAGTGTTCTTGATTTGGCCAACTGTTGTGAAGGGGTTTTTCTTCACCAGGGAAATAATTCTTTTGTCATCCACCACAGTTGTTTTCCGTGGTCTTCCGGGTCTTTTGGTGTTGCTGAGCTCTCCGGTGCGTTCTTTCTTCTTAAGAATGTTCCAAACAGTTGATTTGGCCACACCTAATGTTTTTGCAATCTCTCTGATGGATGTGTTTTCATTTTTCAGCCTAATGATGGCTTGCTTCACTGATAGTGACAGCTCTTTGGATCTCATATTGAGAGTTGACAGCAACTGATTCCAAATGCAAATGTCACACCTAGAATCAACTCCAGACCTTTTACCTGCTTAATTTATAATGAAATAATGAGGGAATAGCCCACAGCTGTCCATGAAATAGCTTTTGAGTTGATAGTCCCATTACTTTTGGCCCCTTAAAAAGTGGGAGGCACATATTGAAACTGTTGTAATTCCTACACTGTTCACCCGATTTGGATGTAATTACCCTCAAATTAAATCTGAAAGTCTGCAGTTAAAGCACATCTTGTTTGTTTCATTTCAAAACCATTGTGGTGGTGAATAGAGGCCAAAATCTGAAAATTCTGTCAATGTCCCAATATTTATGGACCTGACTGTAGATATGAATTAATGAGTGAGCCAATGATTGATTCTTTACAAAGATATTAGTGAACTGTTGGTCCATTTGAGGAATCTTTTTATCCTGTATGGTCTATCAATAATTTACATGTAGAGTCTATAGGCAGAGGCGTCACTAGGGCTGGTGTCACCCGGTGCTATAACTCATGGTGACACCCCCCCCTCCAAAAAAAAAAAATTGAAATGCAGCTCCACGAACTCTCCCCAAATACCAGTCCAGCAATCACACTTACACAATGCCCCCAATAGTGGTGCCCCGTAGATTGCAGTGACCGCCAGATAATACAGAGAGCGTCATAGTAACCGCCAGATAATGTAGAGAGTCACAGTGAATGCCAGATAATGCAGAGACCATCATTGACCCACATATAACACATTTTATGAATACACCCCTTATACTCACAGAAACACAATAATTATACCCACGCACATACATTAATCACCATCCCCAGCATAGACAGTATTACCTCCCCAAGTTAAAAACAAATACACCCTCCCCCATTGAATAAGTATATCATCCCCCTAGGTCTGATGGGCAATGTCACTGACGAAACGTGGGAGCAACCCTCGTCAGTGACATAGCGGGTACACACTGGCCGATATGCCCGATATGTACATATCTTCTAGTGTGTACCTGGCATTAGGTGTAGGGAGGGGAGGTTAGGTTTAGGCACTAGGGGGGAGGGTTAGGCACTAGGTGGGGAGGGATAGGGTTATGCACTAGAGGTGAAAGGGTTAGGCACTAGACGAGAGGGTTAGGGTTAGGCACTAGGGGAGAGGATTAGGGATAGGCACTAGGGGAGAGTATTAAGGTGTGGGGAGGGGGAGGTTAAGGTTAGACACTAGGAGGGGAGGGTTAGGGTTATGCACTAGAAGTGAGAGGGTTAGGCGCTAGGAGAGAGTGTTAGGGGGTGCGGGGAGGGGGAGGTTAGGGTTAGGCACAAGGAGGGGAGGGTTAGGCACTAGGAGGGGAGGGTTAGGGTGCAGGGAGGAGGAGGTTAGGTTTAGGCACTGGGGAGGGAGGGTTAGGGGTTATGGTTAGGGGTATGGAGAGGGGGAGGGTTAGGCACTGGGGGGGTTTGGGATAGGCACTAGGGGGGAGGTTTAGGGTGCGGGGAGGGGCAGGTTAGGTTTAGGCATTGGGGAGGGAGGGTTAGGGGTTATGGTTAGGGGTATGGAGTAGGAAATAAAGGACAGGGACAACATAGCCCCTGCAGGCACAGGTCTAACATAACAAACACACACACACAATGACAGGTAATGCCCCCCCTCCTCCCTCATTGAATTATTTACATCCCATTACACCTACTGTATACTCTGTGCTGGCTGCTGCTGTCTCCCAGTTCCTTCTCATCCTCGCTGACTGAGAGGTCAGCGGGTCACGCTGGGAAGAAGCAGGGACCGTGTACAAACTACTTGTCAGTATTCAAGTGTAATCAACAGTGTCTGAATACACTTGAACACTGGAAAAATGTTTTGTAGACTGTCCCTGCTTGTTCCCAGCGTGACGATCTATCAGACAGCAGCGAGGAGCAGAAGCTCAGCTGCCATCCATCCACCCCAGCGGCTTCAGCCAGGCTGATCAGTAATCAGCCCCCTGTCCTCTAGCGCTTGCACGCCCGCCCCACATTTAGGGGACTGCATGAGGAGCTCAGCCGCACTTACTGTATAGAAGGCTGCCACTGGCTGTCTCAGTGTGACAGGCGCAGCGGCAGCCGGCAGAAGCAAAAACTGTCTCAGCAGCTGCTGCAGGGAGAGCGCCTCTCCAGCCTGGCGTCTCCCTGTAGTGCAGGACCTGCTGAGCGGGGGGTGGGGATGAGTCGGATTTTGGTGTCACCCCCTTGGAGGGTGACACCCGGTGCGGCCCGCACCCACCGCACCTCCCTTGTGACGCCACTGTCTATAGGATATTTAGTTTTATATGTTAATAAATGGTATAACCTTCTTACTATTAATCGCCCATTTTATTTAATACTTTTTAAGAGTATATTAGCTTTAGTTAGGGGCTGACACCTAACTAACCCTAACAGCTCTCAGACAGCGCTTTTGGTTCTTTAAAAGTGGGAATCTAGTTGGGGTTTGGTAACGAGGATACAGGACCTCATTTAACTGTCTAAAACTCACTGCATTATTGGTGGATATAGGACGCACATCTAATACCAGCTTAGGCCCGTATTCAATTAGTTTCGCACCCGCAATACTTTTTCACATGCTGAACTTTTCGCCTATATCTTATATTTTAGCCACGGAAAGTTATTGTGCACGCCCCCGCTATTTGACGGATTCATTTCCAAAAGACGCGAAAACAGAGACGTGAATTCAGAACAGACGAAAAGTGGTATTAGAATCGGGGAAATCAGCCCGAACCCCCCAAAAAGATGTGGAAAAATTGGGAATCAATGTAGTAATGCCCGATTAGCCCTAATGAAACAGTTTGGAGTACTTAAGTTTGCACAATTGCCTCTAATTAGCATCTTTGCACAAGTGGTGAAGAATAGCATAAAGCAGTATTTTTAGGAGTAAATAAGAAGTCCAGTCAAATTTGGGGTACTTGAAAATGGGTGCAAGCATATTTAAAAGTCTCTAATCTGAAGTTATAAGGAACGTAAAAAATGCACCTTCAGCAAACACCTGCAATTAAGAAAACACCTGACCCATACTTGCTGCCCCCCAAAAGTGTATTTCGATACTTTTTTTGTTTGTACCCCCCTCAAAGTGCTTTTTTGGGGTGTTCCTCACTTTTTTGTATTGGTTTTTTGATGCTGTTATCCTTTGGGGGGCTATCCCAAGGGTGCAGAGTGGTTTCCCCACTTTTGCACCCCAAAATAGCGAATTTGCACTTTTTTTCCCACCTATTCAGAGGCAAATCTTTTTTGCCTATCAAATTGCATTGCGTTTTCACGTACGCGAAAAGTGTTTGCAATTGAATGCGGAGATAAGTTTCCGCCTGGCGAAAAGTTGCAATCGGCGATACTTTTTCGTGGATTCCGACTCTTCGTGGCTAATTGAATATGGGCCATAGATGTTATGACGTCAGTGATCCGCTGTGCAACTGGGTGACCGCTGTCACACTTGATCCACCTTGCAAAGGATTGTTTAACAGTCAATTGTTTTTCTAAACTACTACTGGGATGAAGATCAACTCCCAGGAGCAGCAGCAGGTGTAGCGCTCAAGGATTCTTCGGGGTCAAGGACTGATGTGAATGATTTAATATTTTTTGTAAATGCCTTTCTCCCCTCCTCCCCTTCCCTCCTCCCTCATAAATTTGCTTCAGAATTAAATTTACTAGTTATCAACCTTTCCTTTCCCTGCCTTCAACTACATACATACGCCAACTCCCTCAGGCCTCTTGAATAGTAAAAATATTGCTTCCTGATGTGCCATTTTGGAAGTTGAACTGCTGCAGCTGCTGAAATCTCACATACAGTGCATAAAGCAGGCTGAGGTAAACTGAGGCATGCCACCTGTTGTTGACAAATAACTTCCAGTAGGCCCGGCAAACATCACGGATGCTGGGAGTTGTAGTTCAGTTGGAAAGCTACAGGCTGCTTTCATCTGATGTAAACAGCAAGTCTTGGTCCCATTATCCCTAACAACCTCACTGAGCACAAAGTAAATGTCTGTTTACAGTGTGTACTAGCAGCACCTCCACAAGTAAGGCCACCACATTTCTATTAGATGTATAAAAAATCTCCTCCATATCAAAGATGTCTTTCATGAATTGAAGAACTTGTTCCTAGATTGATCTTCCCTCATACATTTTTTTAAGAATCAAAACATTAAAATAAATAAATGAAAAACTAATCAATCCTTCCGTCCTTTCCCTGACTTCAGTCCATAAACATATTCCAAATCCCATGGGCCTCTGACCTAGTTCTTGATTAATGAAAACATTCTTGGTTTTTAAACTTCCTATGGGGTCATATAGTTTATTAAACTGCCATCCTGTCTACCACTGCAGTACCACTCTGTGCCATGTTGGAAGCTGAACTGCCACATGTTAGTGCCACCCACTGCTGTCACTTAGCTTAGTCAGCCAGCTAGTTGGATGCAACCTTTTGGCCTAAACTGGATGAAATCAATTTTGTGAGCTGTGAGGTGGTCAAAATTGACTGGAAATTACTGGAAATAAATGTTATTGAGGTTAATAATACTGTAGGAATTAAAGCAGGCCCAAATTATGCGATTTTAGGTTGATAAAGACACATAAGCTCAGGTAAGTTTCCAACATTTTGAAGCACTTTATTTCTCCATCATCAGGATGATTAAGCAATAAAGTGCTCCGAAATGTTGGAAACTTACCTGAGCTGATGTGAGATATATTTAAGCATATGTGTGGGGCGTCACTCAGGACGAAGAGGGTAATAATACACAGGACCCAAAGGTTAACTTTAACATTTCAGAACTGTGGACCTGATTCACCATGGATCGCAATTGCGATGGCAGCCGCGCAATCGCACGCAATGCAGCTGACAAAATATGCTAATACCCGCCACCGCTCAGCCAGAATAGAGACACCCACTGCTGCTTTCTCGCATCCGTAATACCTCGCAGTCCTGCATATACATCGGTAACATCGAAGCGCATCGGCCCATCACGCACATTTACAGCAGCTCCGACCCGTCGCAGAAATTGCCAGTCTCGTCGCACGCAGTGAGTACACAAGTTGCGTGTGCAAACACAGTGGCTAATTTATGCACGCCCATGCAATGGCGTTGCAATGGACAGGCACACCTGCGTTTCTCCAACCACTCCCCCGTCACCACCCCCAAACGCTCACAGCCTGTCACTTACTCTGTGATGGATTCCTATGTGCGTGTGTAATCGCAGTGCCATTCTAGCGCAGTACCGAACAATCAGCCGGTCTGCGTACGTAGTTGCAATTGCATACACTGCCGAATCAGCCCCTATATTACCATGTTCTTTCATCAATTATAAGTGTCTTTTACTGCAAGCCACACTGAGAACAGATGGCTCTTCTTTAGTTACATACAGTAAATAGTTATTTTTGTTGACCTATATATATATTGCTTCAAGCCACTCTGGAGCTGGTTTTAGGCACCAGATTGACTTGTCATGCTTTACATGACAGTGCATTTATTACGAAACATACCGTACATGTCTGGCCGACAGGTACAATGGGTCAGGGCCTAATATTGTGACAAGAGTGAGTTAGAGGACAAACAGTGCAAAGGATTGCTAGAAACTGTGTACAGTACAGGTATGAATACGTAAGAATGCAAACAATATACGCACAGACCATGGCATTTATTCCTTTCTGACCAGAACAATATTCAGATGCAGGGGCGTAACTAGGTATTTGGCCCAAAAGTTTGTAAGGGCCCACCCAATGGTGAAAAATGCATAAAACACCTGTAACTATGACAAGGAAGATGGGCACCCCTTGCACCTATGGTAGTTACTCCCATGTTCGGATGGATGTAATAGTTTAGTTACACTAACGAACCCCAATAGCCAGAGTAGCTTTGTGACCAAACACATTTGCTGTCTTTTTTTTTTTTATTCATGATAGATTGTTATTATGTTTTTTCTTAACCTTTTTTATAAATATATTTTTTAATACTAAATAAAAACCACTTTTCTATGATATTGCTCATGATTATTTCTTAGCATTTAGTACCCCCTACAAATATGTCAACAATTTATGAAACTTATTCCCGCATCGTCAATGTTTTCGCCTGTTTCAATTATCCCCGTATTCAATTTCAAAGACTTTTCACCGGTGCGAAAAGTCTTTGCAAAAAAAACAGGGATGACTTTTCTAAACACAATAGGTGGTGAGAAAAAGTGCAGAATTGAGCTTTAGGGTGCAGGCTTAAAAAAAATAGCCTGCACCCCCTGGGAATGTCCCCTAAAACTAATATGAGTTAAAAAAAAGTAAAAAAAAAAAAAAAAAACCGGGACACCCCCATTAAGTGTAATTTGGGGGGTAAAAAAGAAATTGATTCCAGAGTTTTTTCCAAATATGCGACAGGTGTTTTCTTCATTGCGGGTGTTAGCGACAGGTGTATTTTTGAAGAATTTTTAAAAATCATTTTAGGGACTTAAAAATATACTTGCACCCTTTTTCATGTACCCCAAATTTGATGGGCATAGTTATTTTTCCCCCAAAAAATTGCTAAATGCTATTCTTCATCACCTTCTTCAAAGCCGCATTTATGCACCTGCCACGGCTATTTCAAAACTTCCCTTCAGCAGGCAAAAACGGGGGTACCCATAGTGATCCCCCATGTCAGGACATCTTTAGGGGGGTGCAAGGATGATTTTCCCAAAAATTGACAGGACTTTTTCGCCTGTTCCAGTTTCGCCGGGTCTCGTTTCGCATCCTAAGAAATTGAATTTGGGGATAAGCGGGCACGTGCGCGATACTTTTCAGCCTGGAAAACAGATGAAGGAGGCGAAAGGTCTGAATACGGGCCTTATTTGGAAACCTAATATGTGTAATTTTCTCCAATTTATGTAAAATTATTAGAGATGTTCGCAGACTCCCATAAATGTTATGGATTGTTTTTTGTCAAAACCACCCTCAAGTGTCTTGGTTTAGATTTGTTTTTTTGAAATTGATTAAAACAGGTAAAATCAGTAATTTTTCCCTGTTTTTTACATGCAATCCAAAGCCCGACATTTGTTTTTTAACCGAACTTTAAGCAGACTCGAGCCGGGACTCGGTTCTACTTGGAACCCCAAAGTTTGGGTGTGTTCAGTTTTCAGGGAAAACTGAAGTGCACATTTCTAAAAGTAATAGATGCTAGATATGATGTTTTTTTTTTTAAAACCTTCTCTTTTTAGAAAATTGACAGGCTGACTATGGGTTTAGGACAGAGGGCCTGATTCAGACCCGGTCGCGAGCGCTATGCGCTTGCAACCGGGTCAATTGTGGCCCAGAGCGCATGCGCACGACGGAGCCGGCTCTGTCGTGCGAATGCGCGAGACCCGGATAGCGACGGGCAATCCGACGCTCCGGGTCTCGCACCAAAGGGGGCGTGCTGTCGATGTTGAGTGACAGCACGCCCCCTTTGGTGGGCGGGCTGGGGGGTGGCTGCCCAGACGGAGGCGTTCCCATGAGAACGCCTACCATCTGGGGGCGGCCCCCACTGACATCACAAGTGATGTCAGTGGGAGAGTTTGTGGCAAGAAGGCCGATCCATTAACAAAAAAGGCGCCCTGACCGTAAATTTCTGTAATTGCTGTTAGTGCCACTGTGAACCCTTCATTCTGCTGCAGCCACACCCCCTGATGCCAGGAACCAGTGAGGGATGTGGCAAGTGACACCACTGTACTAATCTGGGCGCAGCTCTGGTAAAGTTGCTGCCCGTAGCACACAGAGGTTAGTGTGACAAAAAACATTGAGGGATCTAAGTATCAAGCATTGAAAAGTATTGAGAAGGGGACCAGTGGAGAAGTTGCCCATAGCAACCAATCAGCTTTCATGTAGCATTTATCAAGTACAGTCTATAAAATAATAGGTTGGAGCTGATTAGTTGCTATGGGCACCTTCTCCACTGGTCCACTCCTCCACGCTTTTCACTGCCTGATAAATTGACCTCTTAGGCACGTATTCAATAGATACAAAAAGCCGAGATCTGCATAAAAGTATCGCTGATTGCGACTTTTCGCCTGTCTGAAAAGTATCGCTATATTCAATTCCATCCACTTTTCGTGTATGCGAAAATGCAATGCAATGTAATAGGCAAAAAAGATGCGCCTCTGAATACTGTAGGTGGTGAAAAAAAGTGCAAAATCGCTATTTTGGGGTGCAAAAGTGGGGAAACCACTCAGCACCTTTGGGACAGCCCCCCAAAGGATAACTGCGTAAAAAAAAAAACTAAAAAAAAGTGAGGAGCACCCCAAAAAGCACTTTGAAAAAAGGGGCAAAAAAGTGCAAAGTGGGGGTGCAAACTTAAAAACTAGCGAAATATGCTACAGGTGCGTTTTTTACGTTTTTTTAAACTTTACTTTAGCGACTTTAAACCATGCTTGCACCCATTTTTGAGTACCCCAAATTTGACAGGACTACTTATTTTGACAGGACTACTTATTTAAAAGAAAAAACCTGCTTAATGTTATTCTTCACCACTTGTGGAAAGACGCTAATTAGAAGAACAATGTTAGTGCATCTTTTAGGGGGTGTCAGGCTGATTTCTTCAATTCCGACAGAACTTTTCACCTGGTTTGCATTCGCCATGTTGCGTTTTCGCATGTTTTGGAATTGAATACGGCGAATAGCGGGGGCGCGCTATCGGCGATACTTTTTCGCGGATCTCGGCTTTTCGCATCTAATTGAATACGGGCCTAAATGGTCAAACTGCTAAAATGAATCAACATGGCTCCTGAAGCTCAGAAATTCTTCCATTCAGCGACTTTTTTTCCTATATTTCATGTCCTTTTTTTATGTTTTGCTATTATAGATGTCTAGTCCCTATCTGCCCTCTTTCCTTTTATTCCAGGCCAATTATGCCTTATATCCTGCATTTAAAAAATTATTATACACAGGGTCACAGAGAGGGGGCTAGGGGAGTGGGTACTAATTACACAGGGCCTGTGCTTGTTAAAAGGTCATGATAGGGGCCCATGAGAGCTGTGCAGGGGGAAGAATGTGGCATGCATACATTGCATAGTAGTTTTCATTATTAATTTTTTTGGGGTGTTGTGGCCACACACCCATGATTTGGCCACGCCTCCCCCATCACCTGTGCCCATTATTGCTCTCTATGGTCATGATTGTACACCACTCTTTCATGCCCTTTATTTCTTTTCTCCCACTCTCTTTTTTGTGTATCATGAGAGGTGCTACTCACTGATGCAGTGTTGGGCCATTGTGTGGCCATCACCCATTTTGGGAACACTGTTTTACATCCCAGGTATGATTCCTCAGTTGCAAGTTCAGATGCAGATGAGGCTGCGTACTCAGGGGCGTCAAGAGCTGCGTCGTGCTCGGGGAAGGGGGCGTGGTCTAATTGCGGGGGGCATGGCCACTCCCCCTTATGCTTAAATTTTTTTTTTTTAAATAATTGGCGTTGCCCACCAGGGAGGGGGGCGCTGTGAGCCCCTCAGCCTGGCTCAAAGCCAAGGGGAGGGAGCGATCAGTGTGATTACTCCCCCCCCACCCACTGGCATAGGAGACTGCTGCAGCTGCTGCTCAGCAGCCACGAGCAGTCTCCCACTGCAGCCCAGGACACAGAAGCGTGTGCTGGGCTGCAGTGAGATGAGAGGGAGGGGGGCGCGGTGTTGGACCCGGGCCATTCTAGCAAGCCCAGGTAATTAGTGCCCATTCCCCCCCCCTCTCGGCACCCCGGTGCATACTCCATCACATATTCTGGCACACGCTTTGGTTCTAGATTATGCGGAGTGTGAAACACACAAGATACAATCCGCAATTGGGCATCCTAGTCATAGAGAGTTTGCTTTTATTTATCATTCCTTCCTTATTGCAAGGGGCATCGGGGAAGATTTATCACATCTCCTAAAGAGTACAGTTGGAACGTTGCCCATAGCACCCAATCAGCTTCTCCCTATCACTTTATAGAATGTACTAGAAAAATAACAGCTAGAAGCTGATTGGTTGTATGGGCAACACCTGCACTCGCCCTCTTTAGAAGGCTTAATACATCGCCCCCTACTATTCCTAAGCATTATCATCACACTTATTAATCTGTCAGCTATATCCTTGACATGTGAGAGGACTAACTATGTACTGCAGGCTTGCCGACTTTATGGCTGCCCCTTACGGGAGGGAGCAGCTAGATCGGCATTACAGGGGGGCGTGGCCAGCATGAGGAGGCGGTGCCGACCAGACTACAAGTATTTGTGGGCGGGATCGTGTCATTTTGGCCCCGCCCCGCTACACAATGCCGATATTACAGGCATTGTGAAGCAGGGGGTGGGGCCAACATGATTCGATTCAGCATGAATCGCGTCACCGGCCTCCCCCGCTGCGTGGGTTTCAAAGGTAATTGTGGGGTGATAGGAGGGGTGGGCAAATCGGGAGCGTAGGCATGTATGATGTATTGTTGTTACATAAAAATACCAGACTTACTGTAAACCTGTAGTAGTGATGCTGCTACAACCTATAGACAGAGCATAATTAGTGGGTTAAAAATAAACCTTTATATTTTTCTCTTTTCTCTTTCACTTGATCCATTGGGCCGTATTCATCAACTGGGGCCGAGTTGCCCCCGTTAATTAAGTATCCAACTCCCTACAAGTTACAGGGTTGGATACCTAACTACCGGAGCTATACAGGTTTGCTCCAGTGCGGGCACAGCTGCTCCGAAAAGCAGCGATCCCTAACACTGATGCAGAGCATCAGTGATACTTACCCCTGCCGACGCGGCTGATGGCTCATGTGTGACCTGAGTACACGCATGCGCACGGCTGCAGGTGTCACAGTGCAGAGGCAGCATTTGGATTCGCTCAGACCCCTCTTCGCAAAGCCCAGACCTCCATCCCATAGGAAGTAGCGGGGGTCTGGTAATCAGCGACATGTGAAGATGACTTTGGTTCCCGCAAGCAGACTCCAAAAAAGTTCAGTTTTCGGAGTTGCTGAATACTAAGCGGCCCAATATAATGAATAGGCCTGTTACAAAAAACATGCGGAAACTAGCATTTCCACATATGCAACGGGCCAACTATACTTTAACAGCAAACGTGTAATTACTCCTACTTCATTGGGAACTCATTCAATCTATTCTATACTTTACTCCGCTAACCTTAGATCAGGGATGGGGAACCTCAGGCCTGGGGACCATATACGGCCCCCGTAACCATTTGGTCTGGCCCTTGGAGCTTTTTTCTGCTAGCCTCTTCTGGTTAGCAGGGTGCCTAGAATGGCACCCTGCAGCCAGAATCTATGCAGCAGTGCCACCTGGAGCATCCTTAGGATGCTTCAGATGGTCACACCGCTGCCCTTACAACTCCCCAGAGCATCCTCAGGATGATCCGGGCATTGCTGTAATCACCGGCAATTGTGGCCTAGCCCCCGTGTGTCTTTACACGGAGGGGTGTGGCCTCCACTATGCCCGCGAATAATGTTATATATATAAAAATGGCCCTCGGCAGAAAATAGGTTCCCCACCCCTGCCTTAGATGTACGGATATAGGAGATCCCAGGTCCCTCAAGACAGTAATAACACATAAACAGTGACTAAGACAGCAAAGGAGATAGACTATTTCTGATGTCACTGATTGACAAAATAAATGGAGTCCCTGTTTGTGTTATTTGAGAGAGCCCTTAAAAAACTACTTAAGGGCCAGCAACACGTCCAATATTAAGGTGTGACAGCAATCTCAGCTTTCATTGTAACTGGCGCATCGCACAGGGCGGGAGAATGATGGATGTAGGGAAAAAGGAAAAACCTTCATGACGTGCATCAAAAAATGCAGCAGCCATCAGGGTTTAAAGCTATTTTCTAAGTATATTAAATATTTGGGCTGTACTGTACTGTAGTAAATAATTTTGACAATAGCTGCGAAACAGGTTAGGTCACCTATGATACGCATTACATACGTCTGTTTTCCCTCAGTCTACTCAAACTTTATGCAACAGTTACTGTTCTGAGATTTGCCTGGTACACTGTGACGGTCACAGAGCTGGCCAAGAATATAGTTTACCATTGTAAATTACAGAACGGAAATTGAGGCATTGCTGTTTCCTTCATTGACAGGAATGAGACACGACAGCACCAGGCCGAGGGGCAAATTTAGTAATTAGCGGATCCTAACCCGATAATTATCATTCAGATCACCGCTATTTGCAGCAATAAAAAATGAAGTATCGCCCTAGTGTATTGATAATCACACGCATGGACGGGGGCTCCCTGCTGTATAACAGAAGTAACTTCTCCTTCGGGACCTCAGCGCAGTCCGCTGACCAGGCGTGCGTCAGAGGAGAGTGCTGAGGAGAGATCCTTCGGGTTCCTCTCTGGCACATTTTGCAGAAAGCAGCCCATAGGCCACAACGGCCAAGGGTGAGGTTGGCGTTAGCTACTGGGACCAAGCTCCAGAATGTGGCTTTGTAAATGCGACAACCCCTCCCCTCCCCCATAGGTTTCAATGGGGGCTGCTTTTGCAAATGAAAACAGGATTGCAACAGATACTGTATCTCCGATATCTGCTGGGGCCCCCCATAGATTCATTCCGAGGATACTTTATATTTTACAGGTACCACCTGGAAACAAGTGTTTTAGCGGGATATCCCGCAAATATTAATTGGTAAATAGACCCCTTAAATGTAATATCAAGGTCAAACAGTCCTTCCCAGTATATATATTTGTATCCTAGATCCATATTTTTCATATGTTTATAAGAAGGCTGCTTAGAATGGGACATACTTGCCTACCTTCCCGATTTGGTCGGGAGACTCCCAAAAATCGGGTGCCACTCCTGACCTCCCGGGAAGGCAGGCAATCCTCCCGGCTGCTGCCCACCCCTCCTATCCCCCTGCAATAAGCCCTGAAACCCCCACAGTGGGGGGAGGGGAGTGGTGACGCGATTTGCGTCATTTTGGCCCTGACCCCTGCTTCACAATGCCTATATTATCGGCATTGTGTAGCGGGCCAAACTGACGCGATCGCGGGGCCCCACCTCCGCCATGCACGCAAGTGCCTGTCACCCGCCCGGCCACTCCCCCTTGTCCCGACCACGCCCCCCCCGGTCCCCCCCTGGTCCTGCCGATCTGGCTGCTCCCTCCCAGAAGGAGCAGCCAGAAAGTTGGCAGGTATGGGGTGGGATGTACTAAGGACTAAAAAGTAAAAATGCGGTCAAAACTCCAAAAACTGCCATATTAAGCATCATAAAGCGAAACCTTCCAGAGCTTTACGTGATAGACAACATCATCTATAGTGGTCTTTAGAAGCATATAGGCTTATTTTTGCACAAATCCTACCCGCATATGTGCAATAGAACTCCCAGGTCATAAACCTGGAAGTCCTCCTATCGGAAGAGCTGCTGCAAGTGTAAATATTCGCAATTATTCATGGATACGGCATTAAAAAAAGACTGAACTAGTTTTGAACTACACTTGAACACATACAGAAGAGAAAGTTGAACTTATATATACTTGTATTATCTATACATAGGGGTCAATCCTATTAGGTGCGAATTGCGAGCTGTGAGGCGCTATTTTCTCTTCGAATTCTCACAGCAAATTAGTTTTGCAATCCAATTAGCAACTCGTACTGAACCAGTCAGACTGAATTCACATCTTTCCATTCGCACCTCCCTGAGGGTGAGAGATGGAAAGGAAAATCTTTATTTTAAGGTTGCAATGTTGGGATATCGGGTTGTACTCCTTGGACACCCCCTAATGACTAATTAGGCAATTGGAAAAGAGAGGAGGTTTTAACCCCCTATTGTTCCTCAGCACACCGAATCATACTAGCAACAATACATGAACACTATATGGTAATAGAATTTCAGAGATATTGGTTGCATGCATTTGCAAATACATGGGAAGCTGCTGGGCCTCATCAAGGCTTCTCTGTCACCAGCAGTACCTAACATTAGCGGGTTCACGTCCGGGGCACAGAGCAGCCCAAAAAACATCCAGCCTAGGACCCCCCCCAGGGCATCATACGAAAATGGAAAAAGAGTGACAGTGCAGTGTAAAGTATAGAAGTGTGTGAGTAATTAATAAGTGATGAAAGAGATTAAAATATATGTGAAAAATTACATGAATAAAAAACAAACATATAAGGTGATGTGAAAAGTAACTATGTGTATTAAGTGGTGATGCCCTGAGGAGGCCCAGCCAGAGTGGCCCCGGGGCCCTATGCCCAAACACTCACCCCAAATGTAATATATGCCAATTAAAGCCTTATAATAAAGGCACATATGTATTTTGGCAAATGTAGGTCTCATGATAAAGGCACATACAGTACATAAATGCATCCAAACTGAGAGCCAGCTTACCTGGGAGTCACCCCTGGGAACTCCAACTAGCACTACTAGAACCAGCATGGCCTGCTAATGCTGGCTCATTCATGCATCTCATAACCCCAAACCAAAAAATGGCAGCTGCTCAATCAATCTGGTAGTACTTTTTTCAGGTGCATGAAAGGGAGGGGTCATACCAAGTAGAAAAGAGAGGAGGTTTTAACCCCCTATTGTTCCTCAGCACACCGAATCATACTAGCAACAATACATGAACACTATATGGTAATAGAATTTCAGAGATATTGGTTGCATGCATTTGCAAATACATGGGATGCTGCTGGGCCTCGTCAAGGCTTCTCTGTCACCAGCAGTCCCTAACACTAACGGGTTCACGTCCGGGGCACAGAGCACCCCAAAAAACATCCAGCCTAGGACCCCCCCAGGGCATCACACGAAAATGGAAAAAGAGTGACAGTGCAGTGTAAAGTATAGATATGTGCGAGTAATTAATAAGTGATGAAAGAGATTAAAATATATGTGAAAAATTACATAAATAAAAAACAAATCTTAGAAACACTTGATAAAGCACGGAAGCGAAATGCTGCGTCGATCAGCGGCGCATGTCATACACCTTATGTCTTGAAAAAAGCAATCTTACTATGTATTTTAGTGATATTCATATGCGCTAATCCCGAGAGGGTTCTAAATATACGTGACTATAATTACTAAGAGCTCTGTCATGCTCAATAATAGTGACTAGTGTGGTGCAGTGTTCCCACTGCATTACACTGAGTGCTACATTTGCATATCTCCCAGCATTATTCATATTTATGTTAAGAGACTTATACAACTGTCTCTAAGATGGGGGTGTAATTGTGAACATATTTTGATATCACTCCTGTGCGATATATCAGGAATGTAAGGGCGACAGAAAGCACATTATAAGTGATAAATGTATGTATCACTATAATTACATTAGAGATCAATGAGAATTACTTCCCAATAATTCTAGCATAGTGTGCCAAAAGATAGAATTACCTTGTATATACTTTTCCGCGCATGCGCTGGCCGCCGCTGCTACCCCCACTGTTGCCAAGCCCTGCCCCCATTGCTAAACCCCGCCCCTGCAATCACAGACCCCCTCGTGATCCCTCCTCCCTTAATTACACTTGTCCTCTGTCGCTCCGGTCAGCTGACATCCCATACTGCACTGGGACCCTGTCAGGTGACGACCGGGCCCCAGTGCAGCATGGGAGACCCGCTGACCGGAGGGAGACATCACCAGAGCCACGGACTCAGGTAAGTTTTTTTTTTTTTTACTTTTTTTTTTTCTCTTACAGTGAATCAGTGTGTGGTCTGTTTAGACCACACAGCTGATTACTGGGGCTGGAGTCCGGTAACTGGGGGAGACCCTGGATAACGCCACCTCCAGGTGAAGTTATTATCACAGGGCTTTCCTTGGTATTTTTTCAAATTTTATTTTTAGTAACTTTGGCCAGATCACAATTCCCATTACAATTATGGGAAATGCGATCTGATTACTAAAAATAAGTGAAAATTAGGGGCTGGAGTAGAATTTTACGAATTCTACTCCAATTGCCCTTTAGTAACCGTAGGTGATACTAAAATAATGTGAAAAGGGTGTGAAAACACGCTTTTTCACATTATTTTAGTAAAAATAATGTTAATAAATAGAGCCCTATGTGATTTAATATGGTTTCACTAACACTGAAGATAACATTTTGATAGCCATATATGAGGCTATCGAATACATACTTGTAAAACAAGCCACTCTCACTTTAAGTGGTATATACAAGAGCTATATATTATCAACTTGCCATAATTACCAACTGTGACATAGTATTGGGGATTTAAGTACGTCGCTTCTTTTAAATCATATTTCATTGTTTCATATACACTTCTATTCATATTTTTAAACCAATTTTCTCTGTTTTTTGTATTATTATAGTGAATAATAAAAGTTATATTTTAATATTCATGTGCACCAATAGGGACATTTCAACTCTTTATTCTCCCTTTTCTTGTAATTATATTATAAATGTCCATGGTAGCACCCCTCACTTATGACATTGATTTTTTTGAGATAAAGCTGTGAGGGTCCTCTTTCTCCTTTGCTTTGGCAGGACAATAAATAAAGCACAGGGACAGACACTTACGTGGCTGGAGCTGACCTAAGTGAAGACTGTTTTTCACATGGACAACTTTACGTGGTCTTTTTGCGTGTCAAGTCAAAACTAAATCTTTTTGTGTTGATGTCAGGAGGAAAAAAGACTAATGTCTTCTACAAGGTAATGCTGTGAATTTAAAATTGCTCCTGTGCGAAGCTGGGGCGGCTTGCTAGTAGTGTTATAATTAAGAAACAAACAAACAAAAAATCTGTATTAAATATCAATTAAAACATATCCATTATATCTATTATATTTGGACAAGGTCTGAAGAAAATCCAGGCCCACAGATCGGCAGCCAAAGATTGTTCATAGTGAAAAAAACAAAAACGGTAACGCAGCTTTGGCCCTCAGGCCCCCTACAGGTGTACTCCTCTGTTGACGGTCCTGTATATATTTCTGAATAGGATGAGGAAATAATAAATGCACACAAACAAAACAACTTTAGCAAGTTTGCTTTTAGCAAGACCATGGCCCGTATTCAATTTGAAGCGAAAAGTCAGAGTCCGGACTTTTCGCCGTCATCGTAGGTTTTGCCAGTGAAAAACTATCGCTTGCGTCCCTGCGTATCCCTGTATTCAATTGCAAATGTGCAAAAACGGGACCCGGCGAAATCTAAATCGGCAAAAAGTTGGGGAAATCAGCCTGATACCCCCCAAAGATGCTCTGACATGGGGGTTCACTATGGGTACCCCCGAATAGCCCTGCTAAAGGTATTTGGGGTTTTTAAACGGTCTCAATAGGTGCTATGTAGTGTCTTTCAGCAAGTGGTGAAGAATAGCATTTTGTAACTTTTTTGGGGAAAAATAAATAGTCCCATCAAATCTCGGGAACATCAAAATGGGTGCAAGCATATTTAAAAATGCCTCAAGTTATGCATTAAATAGCATCAAAAATGCACCTTCAGCAAAACACCTGCAATTATTTCACTAGTTTTTGAATTTGTACCCCCACTTTGAATTTGCCCATTTTCCAAAGTGCTTTTTTGGGTTGTCCATTGTGTATTTCTTTGCTTTTTTTACACAATTTCCGTCAAGGGGTTCCAAAACCCCAATTCTGCACTTTTTTCCGTTAGGTGTTCATAGGCGAACTTTTTTGCCTATTACATTGCATTGTGTTTTCGCACCGGCGAAAAGACACTGAAATTGAATAAGGGGATAAATTAAATCAGCAAAAATGACGTCATCGGCGAAAAAGTTTAGCTGACAACGGCTTTTCGCTCCAAATTGCATACGGCCCCATGTCGTAAACGGATTTTCGATGTAAAAATAAATAAATTATTATTGCCCCGACAATTAGTCAGAGTTGATGCCATACTTACCTTATTCTTTTTTCTGTTCAGACAAACCACATGCAGGGCAAAATTTACTAAGCGGCGGTTTGACGGCGGTTTCTATTCTATTCTAAACCCGGGGGGTTTGGTGGCGGTTTTGCAGTGGTTTCTAAATGACAGCCCTGTTCTATTCTATTCTAAAATGTGTTTTGACTGTGGTGGTTTTGTTTTCTGCAGATTTACTAAGGCCAAAACTGCTGCAAAACTGCCATTAAAACACATTTTAGAATAGAATAGAACAGGGCTGTAATTTAGAAACCGCTGCAGAACCGCCACCAAACCCCTGGGGTTTAGAATAGAATAGAACCCGCCACCAAACCCCCGGGGTTTAGAATAGAATAGAACCCGCCACCAAACCCCCGGGGTTTAGAATAGAATAGAACCCGCCACCAAACCCCCGGGGTTTAGAACAGAATAGAAACCGCCACCAAACCCCCGGGGTTTAGAATAGAATAGAAACCGCTGTCTAACCGCCACCTAGAAAATTTAGCCCATTGTCTTTCCTGCCAGAACCATACGGTAACTAGTAAAACATCAGCATTTTTCCTGGCGGAATGCCCAAAGCCACATGTGAGCTGCTCTACACACATGCGGTTCTGATCTTTACAATTTAGGAAACTGCCACCCATCACATGCAGTTTGTGTGTTCAGCCTCCAACTACAGGTTAGTAAATGTATAGGTGTGGCTCTGAAAACTTAATGCAATTTGTGGCAGTTTTCAAATTAATCCATATAAATCAATACGTTTACCCTCTCTGGAAATTCAGACTGTCAAAAGGGTTGAGGCTGCCTACCCCTTCACCACCTAGCTTACTAGAGGACTGAATTCGGTGGGACATTTACTAGATTATCCTTCCAAACAAACCTTTCCAGGAATGAAAATGACTGGCTCATGTTATCTTGCTTTTCTCCAGGCGAAGCATTTTGCCTGTAGCGTCATTAACTGTGGGAGGAGAGGTTAGGGTTAGGCTACGGGAGGGAAGGTTAGGGTTAGGCACTAGGGAGAGGGTTACAGTTAAACTACAGGTGGGGAGATTAGGTTTATGCAGTAGGAAGAGGGTTAGGTTACAGGAGAGGAGGTTAAGGTTAGGCACGAGGGTGGGAGTTAGGGTTAGGCTACAGGAGGGAAGGTTAGGGTTATGCCCTAGGGGAAGGGTTATGTTTAGGCTATGGGAGGGGAGGTTAGGGTTATGCACTAGTGGGAGGACTAGAGTTAGACTACAGGAGGGGAGGTTAGGGTTATGCACTAGTGGGAGGACTAGAGTTAGACTACAGGAGGGGAGGTTAGAGTTAAGATCTAGGTGAAGGATTAGGGTTAGGCTACTGGAGGGGAGGTTAGATTTATGCAGTAGGGGGAGGCTTAAACTATGAGAGGGGAGGTTAGGCTTAAGCATTAGAGGAGGGTTAGGCTATGGGAGGGGAGGCTAGGGTTAGGCACTAGGGGGAGGGTTAGGTTTAGGCTACGGGAGGGGAGGTTTGGGTTATACACTAGGGGGAGGGTTAGGGTGAAGCTCGAGGGGAGATTAGGTTTATGCACTAGGGCTATGGGCTAGGTGGATGGTTAAGGTTAGGCTACAGAAGGGGAGGTTAAAGTTAAGCACTAGGGGAGGTTAGGATTAGGCTATGGGAGGGGAGATTAGGTTTATGCAGTAGGGTGAGAGTTAGGCTATGGGAAAGGAGGTTAAGGTTAGGCACTAGGGTGGGGGTTAGGGTTAGGCTACAAAGGGGAGGTTAGTGTGAGGCACTGAGAGGAGGTTAGGGTTAGACATTATAATTCATAATATTCACCTCCAGAAGTCAAGCAGGATCCACCAAAAATCATCAGGACTTCACTGCCATACCCGGAAGACACAGCTGGAGCCGCTGCACCTGCGGTACCAGGTAAGTCACCACTAGACCACCAGGAACATTCTGTCAACATACTAATCATGTTGACATTTCATCAGTGTCGATAGGATGAATTATCTTTTGTCTTCTTCCTGGCCATGATGAATAACGATATTCTCATGTCGACATAATGAATATCAACAAAATATATCACACCCCTTGGGGTGGACAAGGCTCAGATGCATGTGGTTGCTGGGGGTCAGGTCCTACTGGGCTCAATCTGTCTGCACAGGCCAGGACCATGATGATGCAATTCATAGCACCACTTCCCCCTGACCTCCCACTTCTACCTACCCTTTGTCACCTCCCAGAATGGATGATGTAAAAGTGTCAAGTATGTTCTGATAGCTTTAATAACCTTCACCAGACTCAGAGGCGTAACTTCATCCCAGGTGCCCAGAGGCAAGATAAATGTTGGTGCCCCCCCAAATTAAAATGTACCACCCCCCCAGCACCTATGCCAGCCCCAGCTGCAGCCCCCCTATGCAGTTCCCCCAGTAGTAGTCCTCCTGTGCAGTGCCCTCTATAGAGGTCCCCCTATGCAGTGCCACCTATGTAGTGCCCCCCAGTAATGGTCCCTGTCAGAGTTCAGCCTGGGATCAGCCGTCCCTTACCGTCCCGCCGGTTTCCTCTGACTTCCCGGGCAGTCGGGCGGCTGGTGCGGCGACGTGGGAGGTGCTGAGCATTCTCCCTGATGCTAGTGTGTCGGGCGGTCTGGTGCACGGGGATCGGAGTCTCCGTCATGGGCGCCACCATGATACTTCCTCCGCTGACTTGCCTTCCTACCCTGACAGTCTGGCCTGTCAGCTGACGCTGTGGACCAATCAGCGGGATTCCAGGGGTATATATCCAGCTTCTGTATCAGGTAGTTGCCTGAACCATTGTTGCTGCTAGTGTTACTAGTGGTCTCTCGTTCCAGGTTCCCTTGCTTTCAGTGAGCTATCCCAGCGTGTACAGCTTTATCGTCCTTCTCACCAGTGCATTACCACCTCAGCCTGTGTGCAGCTATATCGTCCATCTCACCAGTGCTTTACCACCTCAGCCTGTGTGAAGCTATATCGTCCATCTCACCAGTGCGTTACCACCTCACCTGTGTGCAGTATACCTCCATTTCACCAGTGCGTTATCACCGCCGCCTGTGTGCAGTATACTATCTATTTCACCAGTGCTTTACCATCACAGCCTGAGTGTAGTTAAACGTATCCAACTCTCCAGTGTTATCATCTCTGGCCGGGTCCAATACCACTACCCACCTCGTTACTGGACTCCGTGGTTCCTACCTTACAGTATTACACCATGGTGCACTCCTTCTGACCGGCAACCCGGTAGAGTGTGTCCGCAGTGCACACTCTCTTGTGCCTCAAGTACAGTATCCCGAACTAGGGGTTTCACCCCAGTCCCTACATGCCTCTTACTGGCACCGACCCATTGGGCCATGAGTGTTCGTCTCTCCTTTTCCCATGGGCTTTGGTCACCTAGTCAAAGGACCGCGACCTGCTTACGGGGTGCAGCTCAAGCCCACATCCCGATTGGAGGGGTCACTGGCGAACACCACCTCGTGGGTTAGATTCCGCACCTTTGACTAGGTCTCGTCAATGACCAAGACCCGTGGATGCGGAGATCGTACATCCAGGCCCCTCGCCTCCGTTTCCTCCCGCAGCCTCAGGCCTCAGCTTTCAAATACCTGCCTCCCAGCGTGACAGGTCCCTCCGTGGCAGTACCTCCAGTAGTGGTCCCCCTTTGAAGTGCCCCAGTAGTAAGGGCCCCTGTCGTGCCCCCAGTAGTAAGCCCCCTGTAGTGCTCTCAGTAGTAAGCCCCCTGTAGTAAACTCCCTGTAGTGCCCCCAGTAGTAAGCCCCCAGTAATGCCCCCTGTAGTAAGCCCCCTGTAGAAAGCCCCCAGTAATGCCCCCTGTAGTAAGCCCCCAGTAATGCCCCCTGTAGTAAGCCCCCTGTAGAAAGCCCCCAGTAATGCCCCCTGTAGTAAGCCCCCGTAATGCCCCCTGTAGTAAGCCCACATAATGCCCCCTGTAGTAAGCCCCCTGCAATGCCCCCTGTAGTAAGCCCCCGTAATGCCCCCTGTAGTAAGCCCCCAGTAATACCACCTGTAGTGAGCCCCCAGTAATGCCCCCTGTAGTGAGCCCCAAGTAATGCCCCCGGTAGTGAATCACCAATAATGCCCCCTGTAGTGAGCCCCCCCGCGAGCGCACACACATACAAAACAAAAAACAATACTTACCTGAAACCCTGCTCCAGTGCTGCTGCCTTCCGTCCCCGGCGCCCGCTCCTTGGAACTATGGGAGTGACGTCATGATGTCACTCCCATAGTTGCGCATTGTGGGACCCGGAAGCGGAGCTCAGGAGTGAGCTCTGTTCCTCCGGCTACCGCTGGGGGGAAAGAAGGAGCCGGGCGCCCGCTGGTAACACACTCAGTGGGCGCCCGGCAACTAGGGGTGCGACCGCACCCCCCGTATTGACGCCACTGGAGGTGAAACGCCGATCAGCGGCGCTCTATCTCCATAGCAGTGCCCGGAACGGCCCGGGGGACAATGGAGCCAGGTGCCCCCTTAAGGGCTGGAGCCAGGCGGCAAATGACTCCATTGTCTCCAGGAGTTCCGCCACTGACCAGACTTATGAATGCTAATAGCTGATTAGTTGCTATGTTTTACGGCACAATTGACATCAACTTCCAACATTGTTTAGCATCACTAAATATAAAGAAAAGCAACTGATTTGGTGATTTTACCAGAGTTGTCCTAGGTGTGTATATTACTTACAACACTCTGGGTTCAAGTCTAATTCTTTAAATCAGAGATAGATACCTGAATACACTTTGGGGACTACATTAGAAGGCCCTTTATTATTATTATTACCAGTAATGTATATAGCGCACACATATCCCGCAGCGCTTTACAGAGTATATTTGGCCACTCACATCAGTCCCTGCCCCAGTGGAGCTTACAATCTATGTTCCCTATCACATGTACATGCACACACATACAAACTAGGGTTAATTTTTGGTGGGAGCCAATTAACCTACCAGTATATTTTTGGAATGTGGGAGGAAACCAGAGCACCCTGAGGAAACCCACGCAAGCACAGGGAGAATATACAAACTCTGCACAGTTAGGGCCGTGGTGGGAATCGAACCCACGACCTCAGTGCTGTGAGGCAGTAATGCTAATCATTACACCGTCTGTGCTTTAGCCTTCAAAATATCCACACAATACACTTATATCTTTAATGAGGTAAAACAGTTAATTTAATAAAATACAGATTCTCCTAGCTATAAAATGCCTGCTGATATGTTGTTAAACAAGTATTCCTGTCTAAAACAAAGTAATTTGACATCAAAGCAGGAAGCATCTGTGTACCAGAAGTGAAGGACTACAGGGCTGCCTGTTGGCCATCACTGCTTTAAAGTTTACCTGTATCATAGAAACAGTGGAGGCAGCCATTTTGTGAAATGAACTTTGTGTCCCATGACTCAGTGATGTCACTAGTTTCCAACAGATTTTTAGGCTGCATTCTCAGCAACATGGTTTCACAGCACAAAATGGCTGCCTCCAGTAATGCTCCAAGAGCAGATCTGCAGGGAGTGTGCCACTACTGTGCCTGAAGGGCTGGGCAATGCCCAATCATGATCACAAATTGCTAGACAGGTACTGAACAATTTAATACATTTATTACAGCAGATCTGAGTGTTGAAATGACTTATCTGTAAGCCAGTGGTGGCATAACAATGAAGGGCTATGGGAGGCGTAAATCAAAGTTTGACAAATTAGTCAGTGTCAAAAAATCTTAAAGTTTTCACCTTCGTCACAATAACCTGGAGCTCAGGCGAGCAGAAATTCAGAAGAGAAGGATATGTAAAGTATTTATTTATTATGACCTAACTAAAATAACCTAAGGAATGTAAAGCTACTGTACAGTGTGAAAATGTACATACATGAGCAAAATGTTCTTAAAAACAACAATTCTGTTGTTGGGATATAAGAAAATACATTATTTTTGTTGAACTACAATATCTTGTCATTCCTTGGATTTTATATGGACTCTTTTTAAACAGAAAATCATTCAGAATTTGATCAAGGCACATTGCCATATTTCTGTAGACATGTATTCTCAGCCAAACCTCAGGTCACTGATTTAAATCTACAGAATAAATATAATGGCCTCTTAGCAGTTACGCCTGCCACTGCTGATGCTTATTTAATCCTTTACCAGTTTAAGGGGTAAATTTACTAAAGTGAGAGTTTTTAGAAGTGAGTTTTAAAAATGATGTTGCCCATAGCAACCAATCAGAGTCTACTTAACATTTAACATGCACCTTCTAGAAGATAACAGCTAGAATCTGATTGGTTGCTATGGGCAACATCACTTTTAAAACTCACTTCTAAAAACTCTCACTTTAGTAAATTTACCCCTAAATGTTGTGATTTTTTTGTAAAAATAAACAAGTAGGGTATCAGAATTTTTTGTGCTTTTTTTGGTTTTAGTAGTAAACAATCACAACCCTACCCAATGTCAGCGCACTTCCAGTAAAGGCTGAGGTTATAAAACTGGGATAATCAGATCTGGCTGTTTTTAAGAGGTGTCATAAGCTTGTACCAAAGGTTGGCCCAGCAGAGGGCATGGCGCAGCATAGGTGGGTGGTGAGGGGGCGTGGCAGCACAACTGTATCAATGTGGCCCCGCCTCTTCTATGCAATACCGAGATTGCCGGCTTTGTAAATTGGGGGGTTGAACTACGATGACACAATTCAGCGTCAATTGTGTTATCAGCTGTCTGGACCAACCACTTCACTCGCAGCTCTGGACTGAGAGACTTCAATGCTCTTCCGGGCGGCCGGGAGCTCTGCCCAAGATTCGGTAACCTCCGAGCCTTACCAGGAGAGGAGGCAAGTATCCATCAATGTGGTGATAGAAATCCATTTTATTTTTTATACACCAGCACCTGCCTCTAGTAAAAAGCATAAATAGCGCTACAACGCACTTTAGATCAAGGGCCCCAACGTGCATGCAGTGATCCAATTAAGGGCCGTATTCAATTTGCGGCAAAAACGTCTGTTTCTTTCGCCTGGTCTGGGATGGAGAAAACTTATCTTATCAACTTTTTTTTGCCAATTGTGTTTTTGCCTGTTTTTTGGTGAAAATATCACAGTTTTTTGGCGAAAAACGTCCGTTTTCGCCAATGGCGAAAAAAACGTCTGTTTTCGCTGCTAATTGAATACGGCCCTAAGCTACTCAGGTTGCCACCTTTAAAGTTATCCCTATATTTGGCAAAATACCTTGGACCTTGTTCATTCCGGTTAAAAAATAAACTTAGATAATTTACAATTGTGTTTGAGTAAAGACTATTGAGTGCAATAGTTTATTTTGTGTGTATTGCACTGCATTAATGTTTACATTATATATAGGAGAGTAAGATTACTAAATAAGAATAGTAAATACTGAGATGGTTTTTACAGTTACCCTATTTATATTAGAAAGTGTTTTTGTAATAAAGTAGCATATTATTTACCAAGGGAAATGGGGTAATCTATTCATGGGCAGTTTATAGTCTCTGTATGTGAAGTATAGATAGTTGAATATAGGTAATTTAAACAATAAACAAACTGTAAATAAATGTGATACTGTGGTATTCAAATGTTACTGCTTAAATTCAGCATTGCACGTATGCGTATGTACGTATGCACAGGACCTGTTCTGCGAATGTACAGAACGAGTCCTTCTATGCCTTTTTGAAGAAGCTGCTTTATGCAGTGAAACGCGTTAAGGAATACAGAGACCACTTCTTTTTTATTCAACTGCTCCATCATTACATTATTGCATGATCCATCCAGCCAGTGGATTGACACATCACCCAGATTTCCTCTAACTCCGAGCCCTGTTTGAGCCAGCACAGGATTTGACCACTAGCTGCGGCTCAGTATTACGAGCCTTCTACACGCTGCTCACATCTCTCTGGAGAGAGTTACCTCACTGCTGGGAGTCCTACTGCCCACCGCCGGCTATTACACACTGCCGCACTCTTGGACCTTCAGAGCTCACAGCTCCAGTGCCCCCATATGTGCATTAGCACTTCCACCCAACCCTCAGCACCTCCAGCCACAAACAAGCCTTCTCCACCCTCAGGCTGGCACCGCATCCTTCCCTGGAGAGTTCATTTATCACGGGCAAGAGGTGAACGTATCAAGTATGAGCTATTAATCTTCAGGAGTGGTACATTTGCCATCCAGACTATATGACAGTTTCATTTCCAGGGTATTTCCACTATTTCTGTCAACTCCATGGCTGCTAACCAGTCCTGACATTATATTATTTTTGGAGCTTTATATTCTCCTTGGAAAAGACACTCATTTGCTCAGTTACATTTATCCTTTGGCTACTATTGTTGCAGTTGATACAGGACATTATCCTTCTTTTCATATATTTATTGTTGTAGAGATATTGTTACATTTGTACATGTTGTTCATTGCTACATTGCCTCCTGCTAAATAGCACTGTGTATCGATTTTTGCATCATATTAAAAGGTTTTTATACTTATATAATCCCTATGTTTTAATGTGTACCTAGCACCATGCCACCTACATCCTTTGCAGCCTTCTATGCCTCTGCCTTAAGGGGCAGTGTTGGGGCAGGGACGGCAGGCATTCCCAGAAACGGAAGCGTGTCTGCCCCGTTTTCCGGGAGTGGCAAGGGCAGGGGCAGCATCCAAGGACTCAGTTTCCTGGCCTTGCTAGGTGGCCAGCCTGAGTAAGCTGAGGTTTACTCAGCAGACTGTTGGCCCGGCGCCGTCCACCATCGCTACTGATGGTCGGGGATCGCAAATGCAGCAGGGGGTGTCATACACCTCCTGCTGCATTTGCATATTAGCAAGGACGGAATTGCAGAGCTGCCTGCGTGCACGGAATGCAATGACTACACTGAGGTGGGGCTGCAGCCCTGCAGCCTCTAGGCAAAATCTGTCACTGTATGTATTTATTATTTTTTATTAATTAACATTTGTTATACAGCTCCAGCATAATCCTCTGTACTTTACAATTGAGAACAAAACAGTAAAAAAAACAACACTGGGTTATAACAGACAGACTACGAGGTAAGAGGAATAGCATCGGGTTCTGCCGGCACTAAATTCAACTATCCCCTGTCGGTGGGAGCTGCTTGTCACAGGGGTGTCCAACCCCTAAGGCCAAGATAATACTAGTCTGGATTGTTTAGCAAGCACCCACCTATGTGTATATAAACTATGTCAGTTTAATGATGAGGTAGGAAGAATGACTGAACAGTCTAGAGGTAGCAAATAACGAATTCATTGTTATATAAGTGTAGAAAAGCAGATAATTCTTGAGGGAATTGTCAATGTCTATGCGTTTCTCTCTTATGTAGCCATCTAGCATGGAGAAATGCGTTGGGGATTTTCCGCAGCACCAGACACTTGTCCGGTAAGCGTAGATGGGAGCAGGTAATGAGTGTGGATGTGAGACACAGATATTGTGTTGATCTGAGAGATTGAGCTGGGAGATATTATGGTTAATAGCCGTATGTGTAAGTAAAAGTATTTTATATTGAAATCAGGAAAAAACAGGTAACCAACGTAAAGACTGACTGAGCGGAGCAGCAGAAAATTAATGCTTTTTTGAGAAAGAACAGTCTCACAGCTGCATCCAAAATAGATTGTAAGGGGGGCGAAATTCTTTTTAGGGTACTGAGACTATTGCAATAATCAATGTAGAAGGTAATGAGTGCAGAAATTAGAGCTTTTGCATTGTCTTGTGTGAGATTTGGGTGTTTTCTGAAGATCTTATTTAGATGGATGAATTTAGAAATTTAGATGTAAGAATAGGATTTGGAAACAGAATGAATGTAAGTTATCAACATAAATAGATATGTCAGGCTGGTAACTACTTGTCACGCTCGGGCACTAGGAAAACCTCTGTTGAGGTCGAGAACCAGGGGGTTAGGATAACCTGTGAGGTGAATGACGGGGAAGACAATGACTAAGGGCCTGCATCAGACCCTCTCGCAAGCGGACGCTCGCTCGTATGCGGCCGATGTTATGCAATTGCGCATGCATCGCAGTGCATGTGCGCGATCTAGTACGAGCAATCGGGAAGTGCTCGCTCGCCCAGCAAAGACAGCCCAGTGGAATGAGTGACAGGAGATGCCGTTTGTGGGTTGTAACAGGGGCAGGGCAGTAGTAACGGGGGAGTGGAGTTGCGAACGCAGGCGTGCCTGAGTGTTTCAACACCGTTTCAGGGGCGTGCATAATTAACAGGCAGCGTAATAGTACACGTCACCTGGTTGAATTATATACTGAAGTGCTCGCAGTGCTTGCGGTAGGGTACAGTCTACCGCAAGCGCTGCAGTCAGATTCGATGGAACCTGATGTACCGATGGCTGTATATACTTCCTGGAGATGACGTTCGCTAGTGGGTGGCTAAAGACAGGCTGGTGGGCGTCTGTAAGCACAAAGTGATCACACGGCAAGACATAGTGGGCGTGCTTATGCCTTGCCGTGCGATCGCCTGCCTTGACGTCACTTAGCTGAATTTGCATACGCTGGGAGCGAGCGGCCGCTTCTAGCGAGAGGGTCTGAATCAGGCCCTAAGTCCTCTACTTGCGGCCAAACCCAGGTTTGGCTAAACCTGTCCAGAGGCGCGGAGTCTTACTCACTTGGTGGTTTTCTCCAGTGACCCTCCAATCGGGATTTGGGTTTCGCTGCACCAAGTGAGCAGGTCATGGCCCTCTGGACAGGTACCTTGGAGTGACAGAAGATCATAACAAGTAAGAAGTACTAGAAACACTGGGAAAGGATAATCCAGATAAAGGGTTGCACAGGGAAGCACTGGGAGGAACCTCGGAGCTGCACTTAGGAAACACTGGAGCTCTTGACATAAACTTGTAAAGATTCAATTACACAGGAGTGATAGTACATGGAGATGTGCTTGAGACACACCGGAGATGTAGTTATAAACTTGTACTGACGTCGGTGTAATGAGAACACAACGGTGCACTGAAGACGTACAGGAGATACAATGATAAACTTGTACAGAGATCCGGGTAATTAGTATACAGAGATGCACTGAGGACGTTCTGAGAATGCAATGGTGAGTTTGTACTGAGATCCAAGTAATTATTACACAGAGATGCACTTGAGACGCACCGGAGGTGTAGGCATAAACTTTCTACTAACGTCTGGGTAATGAGTACACAAAGATGCCACTTGAGACACATGGGGAGTGCAAACGGACTTGCACTGAAATACAGGTAGTGAGGACACAGAGGTCGCAGAAAACAACAGGAAGCCAGGAACACTGAGGGAAGTACTACAGTCACTGGAATATGTGAAGGATGTCACAAAGAAACAGTAGCGGTCTATCTTTATAGCAAAGTTGATCAGGCAACTTCCTGTTGCAGGAGTAAGACCTAAATACCCCTAGGCAGTTGGTCATTGGATCATGAGATCAGCTAACAGATCGCAGGACTGCCATTGGAGGAGACTGATCAGATGAGATGAACTAACATAGCTGCGCCCATACCTGCTACCATGTGAACCAGGTCGCAAGCATGGAAGCCTTAGCAGGCCCCGGGGAGAATACTCAGCCATAACTCATCACCATAACTGGTGTCTGAATGCCTCAGAGCCTAAAGACACCAGTTCAGCGGTAAATAAAGGTCAATCCCAGGCCGCATCCTGACACTACTACTGGCTGATGGAAATATTATTAATTCTGTTTTAGAAAGATTACGTTCAGGGTGGCGAGATGACATCCAAGATGAAATGGCAGAAAGACATACAGTAGCACTGGTCAACACAGATGGTGAATGATGAGGAGAAGATAGGTAGATTTGAGTATCATCCTCATACAGATGCTACGGAAATCCAAAATGATCTGATAAGTTTGTCAAGGGATGTAGTATAGATTGAGAAAATCAGAGTGTTGGGAGCAAAAGCTTGACTGAAATGAGTCCAATAAGTCATGTAAACCAAGGGTGAGGTAAAATGAGAGAGAAGTAGGGTAGGAATTGTGTTTTTGTTTTTCACAATACTAGGAGTAATCACTGCATGTTTGAATAATGCTGGAATAATGCTGGAAAGATACCATTAGAGACATAGAGAGATTAGAGATTTTTGTTAGGTTGTGATGAGCACATTAGACGGAGCTCTACTCAATTGTGAGAGTATACAGTAGAATCGGAGAAGTAGTACAGTAGGAAGTTGAGAAGAGGGTAGATACTTTATCTTCACTTGTGAGATCAAACAAAGAGAAGGTGCTAGAGGGCTCAGGGAAGGAATTGAGCAGGGTGCCTTGCTGAGGAAGAGCCTACTAGTTCAATTAGACCCCCGTGGTGCACCAGGTCCTGTGCAAGTCTGCTGAGCTGTGTTTCTTTTTCGCTCAAAATGTGCATCTTATTCGCATAATTAAAACACATAGAAGCATCAAAACTGCATTGCTGGCATACACTGATCAGTGGGGATGTGCACAGGGGCATCGGAACGATTTTATGTTGGGGGGCAACATAAAATTGTTCCAGCACTACTCGCCCCCTATCCCTTCTCCCCCCCCGTACCTAAGCAGCGGCAGCGGACTGTCAGGGGCTATGCTTTATAGCATTGGTTCTCAAACTCGGTCCTCAGGACCCCACACAGGTCACATTTTCTAGGTCATCCAGCGGCTGCACAGGTGTAGTCATTACTCACTGACACATTTTAAAAGATTCACAAGTGTAACTTTTTATTTCACATGTGATTTCTTTGAGCAGACCAGGAAAACATGCCCCTACACCGCACGGTAATGTGCGGTGTTTTAACTTAAAGACCGGCATATTATACCTCCTCCTGCATGCGGTGCAGGGGCTGTGCAGCCTATTACTATAAAGCACAGCCCTGACATTCCAGGGCCGCCGCTCTTTTGAAATGTTTGGATGGAGGGGGGGCATGCCGCCCTTTTGCCCCCTCCCCATTCTGACGTCCGTGGTTGTGCAACATTTATACATCTGTGTTTGACTGAGCCTGAATCCAGGGCTGTCTCTACCTATAGGCTAAATGGGCAGTTGCCCAAGGCCCCAGGATTCCAAGGGCCGTGGCTGATAGCACCCCCACCCCCCCATCGCATAGCTGCCACCAGAGTCGGCCCCAGGCATTCAAGGCAAATGCCTAGGGCATTTGAAATGCCTTAGGGACATCCCGCGGCTCGGCGGCAGGGGTCGCGGAACTATCGCCCGTGACAATTAAGGGCAGTACTAATAATGAGTCAAACTGACTCATTATTACAGTACTCTGTGTCTGCGCTGTGGCTGGCTGGGGACCGTATAGCCCGTACTGAAGAAGGAGGCACTGAGTTTTTATGGCCGGAGGAAGAGGGGGGCCCTCCCCTTCTTATCCTCGCTCCGCCTCTACCTGAACAGGTTGTCAATCACTAGACTGCCTGAGGCCCAGCCCCTCCCCCCCGAGTTCCCGCACCCTCCTCTGTCTATTTTACATGCACACTTCTTTCCCTTCCTAAGACCCCGCCCCCTAACTCCGGGTTCCAGCCCCCTAACTCTGGGGCTGCTGATAGCCAACACCTTCCCCCCTCGCCCCGGCACAGCCTCCACCGATAGCATCCCATCCCTGGCAGAGGATTATTTAATAGGGGCCCCAGTGCATAGCTTTACCCAGGGGCCTGTACTGCTGCTAAGATAGCCCTGCCTGAATCTGAGTACAAAGTGCTCTGATGCTGCGAGCAGCCACAGCTTTCCTCAGGCCAAGTCCCGCTGTGCTTCATCTGTACGTATGTAATGGCTATTCATGTGAGGTTGAAGTCACAGCTCAGCGTCTCTAGTGCACTGTGGGTGGCTTTTCTATGCCAAATGCTAAATTTCAAGGAAAATAAAGTGCACTACTGATCTCAGTCGTGCCAGGCTCAATCGTGCCGGGCATCTCATCCATATAGCGTAAAGATGCCCAGTAGGTGAGGACAACCTTGGCAACTGATAGTAGCTGGTAGGTTGGGTGAAAAGAGATTTAAATGTATTAAAAAGTCGCTTGAGGTTAGAAGCTTGAGCAGAGATGAGAGATTGGAAACATGTTTGTTTGGCAGTGCCTAGAACCTTTCTATAGGAGTGGTAGATAGTCTTATATGTGAGGATTACACTCGGAGCACAAGATTTATGTCACTGACATTCTACTTTCCGTGAGAGATTTTGTAAGTGTCTTGTTACTTTAGAACGCCATGGTTGACATTTAATTGTCGTGTGAAGTGTAGCTGGAGCCACTTCATCAGCTATTTCTACAGCATACATGTCAACTTTCCGGGTGCCCCCTCTGAGAGGGGACAGTCAGGGCAGCGGAGCAGGGGACATTGTGGCAGCTATGGTGGGCGGTGGTGAGGGCATGGCTGCATGATCGTGTCATTTTGGCCCTGCCACCACTATACATTGCTGTGATTGCCGCCATTGTAAAGTGGGTGGGCGGGGATACAATGACGCATTTCAGTAGGAATCATACCATCATCCCCCGTGGACCGCCAAGTTTGGTAAGTGGGTGGGTTTGGGAGGGTTTTGTGGGGTGGGGGGGCAGGTGGCGGCTGGTCCAAGAGACTTGCCCTCTCTTGCGGACGGCCAGGAGCACCGCCTGGTTTTCAGGAGCCTCCTGGCCGTTCCAGGAGAACAGGCAAGTACAGTATGTTCTAGAGTTTGTTTAAGATCTGGTGCAGCAATCTCTGGAGAAGTGAATGCAAAAATGTGTGCGAGCAGTAATTACAGAGAGGTGAAAAGTTGAGTTAATAGTTCTGTGGGTTTGAGGAGGCTTGGCAGGTTTCCGTTACAGTGAGCTTGAAGTAATTGGGGAGAGTGTGCAGGTTATAAGATTCTGATCTGAGAGAGGGGAAGGAGTGTTCATTAATTCAGAAACTGAGCATAGTCTAGTCCAGGAGTATGCAACCTGTGGCACATTCCTTGTCACACTTTTGCTGTTAAAGTATGCTAAAATAGTGGGCCTAATTCAGAGACGGACACTCTGAATCGGCTTTTTTTGGGGGGGGCCTCCCTGCTATTGTGAGCGGCCTGGATGATGGACCATCGGGCTTGAGACGAGACCCTTGTGGTAGGGTCTTGTGGCCGCAAGCCCCAAAGAGCTTCTGGCTCTAATAGAGTCGGAAGCTCTCCCACTGACATCACTGGTGATGTCAGTGGGGCCGCCCACAAATGGCAGGCGTTCGCTTGGGAACGCCTACGTTTGTGAAGCCACCCCCCGCCACGCCTACAAAACGGGGCGAGCTGTCGATCAACATCGACAGCCGTCCCTTTTGTAGTGAGCCACGGAGCGAGATAATTTTTCTCTCGCTCCGGGGCTTGCGCACGCGCAGTGCAGGCATCCTCCATCATCCTGGCCGCTCACAATAGCAGGGAGGCCCCCCCCAAAAAAAGCCGATTCAGAGAGTCCGTCTCTGAATTAGGCCCACTATTTTAGCATACTTTAACAGCAAAAGTATGACAAGGAATGTGCCACAGGTTGCATACTCCTGGACTAGACTATGCTCAGTTTCTGAATTAATGAACACTCCTTCCCCTCTCTCAGATCAGAATCTTATAACCTGCACACTCTCCCCAATTACTTCAAGCTCACTGTAACGGAAGACCATCGCGACCATCGGGCTTGCGACGAGACCCTGCGGTAGGGTCTCGCTGCCGCAAGCCCAGGAGTGCTTTTGGCTCTATCAGAGCCAAAAGCTCTCCCACTGACATCACTAGTAATGTCAGTGGGGCCGGCCCCAGTAGGTAGGCGTTCCCATGGGAACGCCTCCGTCTGGGCAGCAACGCCCCCGGCACGCCCACCAAAGGGGGCGTGCTGTCACTCACCATCGACAGCACGCCCCTTTTGGTGCAAGACCCATAGCGACAGCTTGGCCATCGCTATTCGGGTCTCGCGCATGCGCACGACAGAGCTCCCTCCGTTGTGCGCATGCGCACTAGGGCACCATGCGCACTAGGGCTCAGCGCTCGCGAGCGGGTCTGAATCAGGCCCTCAGTCCACTGTGAAAGGACAAGAGAGGAGGTTAGAGAGAGTAGTTTAGAGCCACAAGGAGAACGTGTACTATCAATAAGGATTTTGAAATTGCCCATGATGTTCAAGAAATTGTTGGCATGGTGCAAGGCAACTCTCAGAGAGAATGGGTTAAACATTCTGAATGTACTTCAAAAGATATAAATGAGTAATGAGAGTGATGGAACCTGTGGCAGAAGTGTGAATGTGCAATATTAGTACAGTAATATTCCACCCCCACCCCCATTACGCTTTCCAGGCATGGTTGTGTGGGTGAATTGGAGACCACTGTGTGAAAATGCTGCAGGGGAGGCAGTGTCTGATTGTGTCATCCATGTCTTTGTTATTGACAGAAGGTTGAGGTTGTTTGAGATAAAATGGTCATGGATGGATATCTGCGCAAAACACCTGCCACCTACTGCGCATGTGCAGTATGGATCCTGCACGAATGCACACAGAGCGACAGCAGATTGTCACTGATTGACAGTCTGCTGCCACTTAGGGTCAGGAGGGGGCGGCGAGAGCCTTTGTTTCCTGAAACGGAGGCATGTTGCCACTGTAGGAGCGTCGATGCGCTCGTAACCGACTCGATGGTTTGGCCTGCACACGTGCAGCGGCCGCACTGTGCGTGCGCAAGCCTCGGAGCGATAGAGAAACTGTGTCGCTCCGGAGCTCGTTACCAAAGGGGCGGCTGTCGATGTTGATCGACAGCTGCCCCCGTTTGGTAGGTGGGCCGGGGGGGTGGTTTCCAAAATGGAGGCGTTCCTTAATTAACGCTTGCCATTTTGTGGGCGGCTGCACTGACATCATCAGTGATGTCAGTGGGGAGCTTCCTGCTCCATCAGAGTAGAAAACTCCCTGGGGCTTACGAGTGCCCAGACCCTACCCTAGGGTCTGGTCGTAAGCCCCGATGGTCGCGATGGTGATCACCATCGTGACCATCAACCTGGTTGGTCGTTAAGCTGTGGGTTACAAGCGGTCACCCTGATTCTGCGCAACCGCTTGCATCTAACGACCGCCTCTGAATGAGGTCCATTATCCCTATCAGACTGATTAAGGGCCTGATTCAGAGCCGCTCGTTAGCGGCTGTTCGTTCGCTCCGAGCGATGTTTGCACAACTGCGCATGCGTACGGATTGTTATAGGCATGCGCGAACCAGTCTGTGCGGCGGAAAATTGTTTGTTCGCTATCTAGCGAGTGCCTGCTAATTTGAGCGACAGAATGAGGCGTATGTGGGTGGTAACAGGGGAAGGTGCTTGAAAACGGGGAGTGGAGATCAGAACGCAGGCGTGCTTAAAGGTCAAAGCGGGCCTTTTATGGGTGCGCATAATTAAAACAGCAGCGTCATCAACCACGTCAGTTGGGTGTCTTTTAGCCAAAACTGCTCGCAAGATTGCGGTAGGAAAAACCAACCACAAGACTAGCAAGCAGTTCATACGCTGTTCGATGTACTCGATTAATCTAATAAATAGCGGACATGATGTATGATGCTAGCGGCCAGGGGGCGTTTTTATCAAATAAACGAGCGTATGTTTTGCTCGCTCGTTCAGACATGGAGGCATCAACAGACCGCAAGGAGCGTACGGTTCATTTGAATAGCCGCCCCCTTTTACTGAACGAGCGAGCGCTAATTGCGAGTGGCTCTGAATCAGGCCCTAAGTCCTTAATATAATTACAGAAGGAGATCTGGATATACTTACCTGTTATAACACTGGATCAGCTGTATTTTCATATTAAAGGACTTCAATATTTTATAATTTTTTTACCTTTTTGAATGTGGCTTACACTTCAATTGACACGAGGATCTTATTATATCGTTTGCATTGTATTGTGTTGTCTTCATTGTTAAATGTTAGTATACCGGTATTAGGCACATTGTTGCAGGTTTTATCAATATAATTAGCTATTAACAGCACATTATTTTGACCCCTTCGTAGCCAGTTTTAGATTATACTTTTCAATATCATTAAATACTATAAACTCTATTTCAGTCATTATTGTAGTCCCTTTTTTTCAAATAATGATTTTGAATGTGTCACACACTGTGGGCCTAATTCAGACCTGCTCGCGAGCGCAGGACGCTCGCAAGCGGGTCGATGGTGCCCTAATGCGCATGCGCATGACGGAGGGAGCTCCGTCGTGCGCATGCGCAAGACCCGGCGAGCGGCGGGGTAGCCGTCGCTCGGGGTCTCGCACCAAAGGGGGCGTGCTGTCGATGGTGACTGACAGCACGCCCCCTTTGGTGGGCGTGCCGGGGGCATGGCTTCCAGACGGAGGCGTTCCCATGGGAACCCCTACCGTCTGGGGCCGGCCCCACTGACATCAGTAGTGATGTCAGTGGGAGTGATTTTGGCTCTGATTGGCTCTGATAGAGCCAAAATCACTCCAGGGCTTGCGGCAGCGAGACCCTACCGCAGGGTCTCGTCGCAAGCCCAATGGTCGCAATGGTCTTGACCATCGCGACCATCACCATGGACGCTCGCATAAGCTGTGGGTGGTAACCCACAGCTATGCGAGCATCCAAGAGGCCACTCCAAGTTGAGGTAGGAGGGCCCTGATTCAGAGCGAGCTCTCTGGTCAGAGTGTCCGGCTCTGAATCAGGCCCTGTGAGCGCTGGTTTTTCCTTTCTTTAATTCCACATAGCCTTATTTTGTAGGAACCCTACATAATTCCATCAGCCTTGTGCTTGGTGTATTTTGTGATCACAGTGAAGCGCAGCCATTCAGTTCCAACCTGTAAATATGTACCTGGAGTGTACCATCACGGCCACCCAATACATGGCACCTCTTCCCGGCACCTGAGAAGCCACCATAACCATATACTAGTGGAGGGCTCCTTGTCAGACCATCAGATGCCACTTCCATCTATCTATAGCATGTCCCCACTCATTAATGTCACTGCTCCTCAGCAGCTTCTCATGCCAGTGTGACTTGGGCACCCCTCCTCACCCACAACTCCCCGTCTCACTTCTCCCTGGTGGCAGCTTAGCCGTGGACCTGTGTGGCGGGCCCCAGCATAAGGGTGGCTGCAGATCTTCCAGTAGCTGGATGTCAACAAGGATTCACCAGACTGAGCTGTGGGTAAGAGGGCATGGGAGGCAGCGGCCTGGGGCACCAGTGACTGAATCTGGTGGAGCAACTTTCCGGCATGTGAAGCAGTCGGCAGTAGACTGGGTATTTTATGATTTGTAGTTCCACCACAGTAGCAGTCTTACAGTATCTTGACTCAAACTCAGTCCACAAAGCCCCCACATCAGTTGGTTTTCCCCTACATCAGGGGTATCAGGAGGGCTCCATACCCCACGTCAGTTGGTTTTCGCTCCATCAGGAGGACTCTGAGCCTCATGCTAATTGCACCATACAGGTCACTATCTTATCTGTGACTAACGCATAGCTGTATATACCCAAAAAAGGGGGGATTTCCTGCAAATTTACTTTAGTAAATAAGCCTAATAGAAACACATTCACATATTCTATATTAGTGTTTTTGTGCGTATGTATGTATAGATAGATAGATAGATAGATAGATAGATAGATAGATAGATGGGGGCACCAAATTATAACTTGCCTCCTGGCATCTGGGATGAACTTACGCCACTGGTGGCGGAATCGGTATGAAAAATACAGCTAGCCGCATGGCCGGCGGTTCAATTCCCGGCAGCGCCTGGCCGACAACAGCAGAGTTCCCAGCAGCGGAAGCCCGACAGCGCTAGAAATCCCGATCATGGATAGGTAAGTACTAACTAACTTAACCTAACCCCCTAAACCTAACCCTCCTTAGGGGTGCCTAACTCTAACCCCCCCCAAGTGCCTAACCCTAATCCCCCCTCTAAGTGCCTAACCCCAACCCCCCCCTTCCCCGCTGCCTAAACCTATGTCCCCCGGGGGGGTGCCAAACCCTGTCCCCCCCAGGGGTGCCTAACCCTAACCCTCCCTCCTCCTAGCCTAGCCCTAACCCTCCTGGGGGGGGTGCCTAACCCTAAGTCCCCCCCGGGAGCCCTAAACCTAACCCTCCCCCCACCGCTGCTGTCCGCACGTGGCGCCCGGCATCCCCTCGATCGGGATGCTGGGCGCCGGTCTCCCGGCGTCGGGGAAAGATCAGGCGTCTACATCTAGATGCCCGGCATTTCATCCCTCACCGGGATATGACAGTCAGGAAGCCGACTGTGCACAAGATATGGGCAGCTCATGCCCACCAAATATAGCCCTGATTCTGGTGAACAGCTGCATGTCCTATCACGCCCATAGTCTGTACAGTTTCAGCAGTGCCAGATTAAGGTCCGCATGGGCCTGGAGCTGAAATTTATGAAGGGCCTATTGTGTGTCGCTGCAGGGGTTGTGACCAGCAATGTGAGTGGCGTGACCAGTGCTGTGGCGTTGTTGTCTGTAAAGGGCTAGTATCATGGCAGGTGCAGTTACTGTATACCATCAAGCACCTCAATCTAGCTCACCTCTTTATATACTGTATTTGTCCCTGACCCTTGCACACATTTTGGTAGGCCGATAGTTACCTATGGTTGTGGGGCATATATTGCACACACTTTGTGCAGGCACATGTGTAAGTATTGCTGTCTGTAAGTCACTACATCACCCTCCGAAATACCTCACCCATCTACAATGCTATATACAAAACATCTTACCAACTGAAATTCACAGATACATCTATCAAACACTGAAATACCCCTCACTGCCATCACTAGATGACCCCATACAACAGCCACTACCACTCCTGGATCCACACCATCACCCTCTGTGTTTCTTCTCACCACCACACTCTGATCCAATATCTGACACACAAATACCCCTTACTCACATTATGCCCTGACCACATAATGGACACACAAATACCCCTCACTCACATTATGCCCTGACCACATAATGGACACACAAATACCCCTCACTCACATTATGCCCTGACCACATAATGGACACAGAAATACCCTCACTCACATTATGCCCGGACCACATAATGGACACAGAAATATCTGTTACTCGCCATCATGCCCTGACTTTGTCTATATGTTATGTATTGTTCTCAGCCCTCATACCTGTATGTATACAGCAAGCTTGCCCCATTCCGTGTATATGTTCCATATTATGCTACCCCCTCATCTGTATATTGTGCACTGTGCTCCTCCCTCTCTCATCTGTATGTCCATTATTATTCCCCTCCTCCTCCTCTGTTCACATTATTGTGTTCCCCCCTTCTCATCTGTGTCCATTACAATATTTGTCATCCCCTCCTCCTACTCCTCATCTGTGTCCATTATGGAGTTCTAATGCTCTCCCCTCCTCATCTGTCCATTACGCTGCCCAGATCATCATCTGTGTCCATTATTGAGTTCTCGTCCTTCCTCCTCCTCTCTGTATCCATTACTCTGTCTCGTCCCCTCCTCTTCCTCTGTGTCCATTACTCCCCCCCCCATGTCCATTACTTTTTCGTCATCCCCTACTCATCTGTGCCCAATTTTCTGTCTACCCCACCCCCTCCGTGTCCATTAATCTACCCCCACCTCTTTTTCTGTGTCCATTACTCTGTCGTAGACCCCTCCTCTTGTCTCCATTACTCTGTCACCCGCCTTCTACACCTCTGTGTCCATTATGCTGTCATGGTCCCCTCATCATCTGTATCCATTGTGAAGTTCTCTTCTTCCCTCCTCATCTGTGCCCATTACTCAGTCATTATTGTCCCCACTCCTCCTCCTCTGTGCCCATTACTCTGTCCTCCCCTCCTCCATGTCCATTACTGTCATTGTCCCCTCCTCCACTGTGTCCATTACTCTGACCCCCCACATCCCTTCTCCTGTGTCCATTACTCTGTCCCCCCTCCTCTTCTGTGTCCATTACTTTGTCCAACCTCCTCATCCTTTGCATCCTTTATTCTGTCCCACCTCCTCCTCCTTTGCGTCCTTTATTCTGTCCCACCTGCTCCTCCTTTGTGTACAATACTCTGTCCCCCCTTCTCCTCCTCCTCATCTGTGTCCTCCTCTTGTATGTTTTGCTTTCTCCACTCCAAGTTCACTTGCTTGCTTCTCTTCTCTCTTTCACTGTCTCAACTCCTCCTCCAATCTTACAATTCCCGCGGGTCTTTTTTCCGCTGCCAGGAAGATCATGTAAGTTGCTAGCTGCAGTACAGCCACGGCGCTCTGGTAGTCAGGAGGATGCACCACCGACTCCTCAGTCAGCCTCAGTGTCAGCTCACTTAGGACCATCCATGCGGGTGCGCCCGGCAGCATCAATGTGACGTCACCAGATACAGCGGAGCTAAGGCACGTAGCGTGCCTTAGCTCTGCTGTATCTGGTGATGTCACATTAGGAGGGCATGTGCCACCCTGGATCCGCCACTGCTGTATCGCTGTTTGTTGGTGGTGGCAGCCGGCCCAAAACATTCAGCAACAGCGGGTCTCCTGGCTGGGCTGCCTTCACGGAGCAGAGCACAGAGCAGAGCATAGACACCTATTCACGGCGCGGAGCAGCGGAGTCCGGACTCTGACGGTGATGGGGCGGCATCTATACGACGTCATGTCACATGGTGAGGAGGACGCGCTGCGCTGGAGTCAGTAAGTATGCAGCAGCACAGTGTGGGCCAGAGAAGCTAATCATGTGTGCCCAGTTTTTCAATGGCGGGATGCCGGGGAGGGGGGTTGACGGCCTGCAATGTTTGAGTGGGCAGAGCCTCGGGCTGGTGCTGTAATGCTGTAGCAGGGAAAAGAAAAGTCCTGTCTACAGCAGTGGCTGTCTGTGGGCCTATTTTAATGTAGGGCCTGGAGCTGTATCTCCATCCGCCCCATGGTTAATCCGGCCCTGAGTTTCAGTCCCATCCCTACAGAATTTCTCCCTCTGCCAACCTTCTTTCCTCCCCCCATGTGCTCCCATTCTTGTCTCTTTAGTGATGGCTAGTGGTCATCCCAGCATGGGAAAGGCATCACTACTATCTTAGAGAGCCAATGATGAGGAACTGCTCAAATTTTATTCTTTGGGCTCCATTTAACGAAGGTACATATTGAAAGCGACATATTTTGTTTAGTATAACAGTGATTCCAACGAATATGCCACCAGCATTTAACAAGACTCACGTCTCAGCCTATCTCGCTACCAATGACGGGCTGTTGAGTAATGTGTATGAATGATGACCGTCTGTGTATGGCACTTTCACCCAGCGGTACTCAGCTAAAGCCAGAGTGTATGTAGCTATAGATGGGGCAAGCAGTACAGCTTACAGTAACCCCTTTAGCGAGTACAATAGGGATTATAGGGGAGATGGCTGTGTTTGAAAAATGACAGTTAGGAGCTTATGGTTTGGTTTCTTTATCTTTTTCCAAAGCTTGATACATATCCCCCTATGTCTCATTCTTAAATGGAACCTTCTGAATTATATTGTGAAGCTTCTATGACTTCTATTGTCAGCAGAAGCAGCAGTTTAGCTTTCTAAAAAAAAATGCTTGGGAAGAATAAGCCCAAGCAGCCAGTAGTTGTTGTTGTAAGTAAGAGCATTGACATCAGGTGGCGGCTGCAGGAGGTGGCTTGGCGGGATGCCAGTTGGACAGTGACATAATAAGGGAAGATCCATTTTTGAACAATCTCTGTAATTAGGGACTTCTCTGTAATTAGGGACTGCACCCATGTAGTTTCACCAGCTACAATTATTTCCTGGATCCGGCTGCTGGCTCAGCTGCACTGACAGCTTGCTGAATAGGGAGCTACAGTATTGCAAAGGTTTAGTAGGATATTTTTTTACTCTGCGGGTATGTAGTGTACAGTACGTGTCTGCTGATTGGACAGGAGCTATTGCACATCCAATCAGATGCAGTGTACATTACACACTGTAGTCTCAGATGATGGAATAGTTGTGATGGGATTAATACACCAGATCTTCCATCTCTCTCCTGTGTGTGCTGCCAGCCCGTCCTCAGTGTTTCTCCATGATTTCTATCTATGATAGAGATGCCCTATTTCCATTCTCAAATTCAAACACATCTATTACAAAATCAACCTGAATTTATGTTTGCCCCTGGGCTACCAATTCCCGAATTCTTCCTCCGCACCTGGTAGCAGCAATATCTACTTATTTGACATTTTCTTTCAGTTGAGTAGAGAGACAATTTTTGGAAAATGTATATTATTTTCTTCTATTTAAAGAGGGTTTTCCACCTTCATAGGACGTTGATTTAATAGCGTGAGACACGAGGAGACGCTGGGCTGCTAGGGAAAACTAATGCAGGTTGTCGACCAAGATGGCCGCCTTGCCTCTTTTTACAGTGTTTGAATGCCACAGAGCAGGGGAGAGAGATTCTGCCCTCACAAACTCCCTCCTCCTTGGGTCACTGCAGTCAGTGGGTGGGATGGCAGGCCAGTGCCCGAAAAGTGTCAGGTATGCCAACCAATTATAACATACATCTACAACATGTATGTGCCTTCATAGTTCATTTACTAAATGTCTTACTGTATCTTTCTGGTTGCTTCTGAGCCTTTAAGCCAAATCTTTACATCATCATACATATTTTTCTATTTGTGTTGCCCTTTGATAGGACAAGTGGCTCTGGATATAACTGTGTCCGTACCAGAGAGCACAGAAAATCTCAGATACAGTATATGCCAGGGCAATTACATTACTACTCAATTATATAAAAACATTGCTTAAGAGCACAGAAGGAAGCCTGGAAAGATGAAACAATATATGTAATAAAACAAAAACGTACAATTGAATTAATTTCTTTAAAGGTATCTTAAGACGGACAACCCATTGGTTACAGTTTTTTTTTTTAATCATTTTTAAGGAAATGCATTTATCCACGTGACAAGTTCTGCCCAATAATCTAGGCAGGGCAGCTAACAGTTTCATTTCTGACAAAGCGGACAATGTGTACTGTACTTTGTTTTCAGTGAGTCATTCACTAAATATTATGTTGGCATTGCAAAATAAATCAAGTCACACAACAGGGTGGGGCTAAAAATCGTCAAAGTAGTTCAGACAGTTCAGACGTGTTAGGAATTTGCATGATACTGCTCGAGTACAGATCAATGATCACAGATCAATCTGTATATTTAAAGGGACCGTAATCAATAGGAACCTTGGAAAGTTACATGATCACTGATACCACTTGTCACTGATTAGCAGAGAGAGCCTATGGATGTGTTACAGTATATCACATCAGGGGAGGATTAAGAGAACATGGGGCCTGTGTGCAGTCTCTGTGCGGTGTCCTCCCTTTTGCCGGAACAGTAGAGGCTACATTCGGTTCTGCATGCGTTTCTTAATCAGGCACATTATGGGCCTGATTCAGAGCCGGTCGCTATTTGCGCTCGCTCGTCCAGAAAATAGGGGTGGCTATTCAAATGAACCATTCGCTGTTTGCAGTCTGTGCACGCCTCTAGGTCTGAACGAGCGAACAAAACTTGCGGTCGTTTTTTGGGAAACTACACCCCCTGGCCGCTCGCATCCTACGTCATGTCCACTATTTATTAGATTAATTCGAGTACATCGACCAGGGTATTATTATTATTATTATTATCCTTTATTTATATGGCGCCACAAGTGTTCCGCAGCGCCTTACATAGTACATAGAACTAATAAGTGAACAAGAAACAAGTAACTTACAGTACATTACAGTGCAGGACAGGGACACAACTTATATACATTGCTGAAATAGTGATTAAAGCACTCACAATAAGCTGCCGGGAGTTGGCGGTCCCGTGTTAGGTGCCCTAATGGGGAGTAGAGAGTAGAAGAAAATGTAAAGAGAAGCACATGAGGGAAGAGGTCCCTGCTCATGAGAGCTTACATTCTAAGGGGAGGGGCAGACAGACAGGCGTGACACAGAAGGGGAAGATAGGAAGGAAAGAGCATGAGGTGGGTTAGGAGGAGTGCTGGAAGGCCTTGATGAAGTAGTGGGTCTTGAGAGCCCGTTTGAAGATTTGTAGAGAGGTGGAGAGTCTGATAGGGAGAGGGAGAGCATTCCAAAGGTAGGGAGCAGCACGGGCAAAATCTCGGATGCGGGAGTGGGAGGAAGTAATCAGTTGGCAAGAGAGGCGGCATGCATTAGTTGAGCGAAGTGGGCGGGTGGGAGTGTGAAGGGAGAGAAGGTCAGAAATGTATGCGGGAGAGGATTTGGTGAGGGCTTTGTAGGTGAATGTAAGAACCTTGAATTGGCATCTGAAGGGGAAGGGGAGCCAGTGTAGGGCTTGAAGGAGAGGGGAAGCAGATATAGAACGTCTGGAGAGGAAGATGAGCCGAGCAGCAGCATTGAGAACAGATTGTAGTGGAGAGAGGTGAGAGACTGGGAGGCCAGCTAGGAGAAGGTTACAGTAGTCCAATCTGGATATGACCAGTGAGTGGATGAGGGTTTTAGTGGCATCCTGGGTGAGGAAGGGTCTAATCCTGGAGATATTTTTTAGGTGAAAACGGCAGGACTGCGAGATGTGCTGAATGTGCGGTTTAAAGGAGAGGGAGGAGTCTAGGATAACTCCAAGACAGCGCACTTTGGGGCTAGAGGAGATAGTTGTGCCATCAATAGATAACGAAATTGTGGAAAGTGATGTAGTGGAAGAGGGTGGGAAGATGATCAGCTCAGTCTTAGACATGTTAAGTTTAAGAAAGCGTTGGGACATCCACGAAGAGACAGCAGAGAGACAGTTGGAGATACGGGTAAGGAGCTCAGGGGTGAGCTCAGGGGTGGAAAGGTAAATTTGAGTATCATCTGCATAGAGATGATATTGGAGGTCAAAGGAGTTAATGAGTTCACCTAAAGAGGATGTATATAGGGAGAAAAGGAGAGGTCCAAGAACAGAACCTTGGGGAACTCCTACCTTTAGTGGAAGTGGAGGGGAAGAGGAGTCATGAGAGGACACAGCGAAGGAACGATCAGAGAGGTAGGAGGAAAGCCAGGAGAGGGCAGTTTCACGTAAACCGAGAGAGTAAAGGATTTGCAGGAGGAGAGGGTGGTCTACAGTGTCAAATGCAGCAGAGAGGTCAAGGAGAATGAGCAGAGAGTAGTGACCCTTGGATTTGGCAGCAAGGAGGTCGTTGCTGACTTTCGTGAGGGCAGTTTCCGTGGAGTGGAGAGATCGGAAGCCAGATTGAAATGAGTCAAGGAGGGAGTGGGAGGAAAGAAAGGTGGTAAGGCGGTTGTAGACAATACGCTCAAGGAGTTTGGAAGCAAAAGGGAGAAGAGAGATGGGTCGATAGTTTGAAAGTATGTTAGGATCAAGGGTAGGTTTTTTAAGAATGGGGGAGACAAGAGCATGTTTGAATGCAGAAGGGACAGTGCCAGATGATAGGGAAAGATTAAGGAGGTGAGCCAGAAGGGAACAGGCAGAAGGAGACAAGTGGGAGAGGAGACGGGAAGGGATAGGGTCAAGAGGGGAGGTGGAAGGAGGGGAGGACCGGATGAGGGCCAAGACTTCCTCTCCAGAAGCAGGGGAGAAGGATGTCAGAGTTGGTGAGACAGAAGGGGAGGGGTGGTAAGGGCAAGGAGGGAGAGGAGTGCTAAGGGTCTGATGGGATATGATGTCCTCACGTATGGAGTCAATTTTAGATGTAAAGTAGGTGGCAAAGTCGAGGGCAGAGAGCGAGGAGGGAAGGCAAGGAGGGGAAGGGCAGAGTAGGGAGTTGAAAGTGGCAAAGAGACGCCGGGGGTTTGAGGACTGGGAGGAGATGAGGTTCTTGAAATATGTTTGTTTGGAGAGAGACAGGGAAGCACTGTAGGAGGAGAGAATAAATTTGAAATGGAGGAAGTCAGCCTTAGAGCGTGACTTTCTCCACTGACGCTCCGCAATTCTTGAACACTTTTGTAGGTATCTGGTGCATTTAGAATGCCAGGGTTGTGGTGTGGATCTGCGAGGGTGAGTGGTTATTGCTGGAGCAACAGAATCAAGAGCAGAAGCAAGGGAGGAATTGTACAGGGAAGTAGCTTGTTCAGGACAGGAGAGAGAAATGATAGGGGAGAGAAGAGAGTCCAGCAGGGAGGAAAAAGCAACAGTGTCAATAGCCTCAATATTACGCTTAGTAATGGTAGCCTTAGGAGTTAGAGGAGGGCAAGGAGAGAGGGATAGGTTAAAAGAGAGAAGGTGATGGTCAGAGAGGGGGAATGGGCAATTGGAGTAATCAGAAATATCACAACGGTGCGTAAAGACCAGGTCAAGTGAGTGCCCACTCACATGGGAGGGTGAGGAGGTCCATTGGGCGAGACCAAATGAAGAGGTGAGGGTAAGGAGTTTAGCTGCAGAGGATTCTGTGGGAATGTCAATAGGAATATTAAAATCACCTAGGATAATGGAGGGAAGATCTGAGGAGAGAAAGTGAGGGAGCCAGGAAGCGAAGTTGTCAAGGAATTTGGAGGGAGAGCCAGGGGGACGGTAAATGACAGCTACTCTGAGGTTTACTGGTTGGAAGAGTCGTATAGCATGAACCTCAAATGTGGGGAATGTAAGGGATGGTTCAGAGGGTATTAGCTGGTATGAGTAACTGGTGGATAGAAGGACCCCAACTCCACCACCATGGCGACCCCCAGGCCGGGGGGTGTGGGAGAAGGCAAAGCCCCCAGAGGATAGAGCAGCAGGAGAAGTGGTGTCAGAGGGTGAGATCCAAGTTTCAGTGATGGCTAGGAGATTCAGAGAGTTGGAGATAAAAAGGTCATGGGTGGGGACCAGTTTATTACAGACTGACCTGGCGTTCCAGAGGGCACAGGATAGAGAGATAGCATTTGTGGGGGAGATGTGAATGAGATTGTCCGGGTTGCTGTAACGTGGAGGTGAGATTAATTTGGGGGACCGATATGAATAGAGTTTAGTGATGGTGCGGGCACCTGAGCTGGAAAGGGAACCAATAGGAGGTGGGCAGGGAGGGAGATGTGGATGGCAGTGGGGTGAAGTGACAGGGAGAGGAGTGTAGGAGGAGGGTTTGGTGGTGGGGTAGTAGGACAGAGGGGGGGTAGAACAGGAAGAAAGTGGAGTAATGGGTGAGGAGTGAAGAGTAGGCAGACAGAGGAGGGGGGAGAAGGGGAGGAGGAGGTGGAAGAGATAAGGGGGAAAGGATAAAGGTGGAAGCAGGGGGCAGAACAGAGGATTAGGTAGAGACAGAGGGAAGGAGGGAGTTGACGAAAACCTTGTCATGGTGTTTATAAGTAAACAAGAGGAAAGAAATTTGGAAATTTAAATGAGATATGAGTGCAAGAGATTTGTAGGAATGCAAGTAAGAAAACAGTGACGTATCAAAGAACAGTGTATCAATATGTATGCAGATTAACAAGATTGTTATAGGGAGAAATAAAAGTGGGGTTCTAAAGTGTGCAGAATGTGAAAAATAACGCAGATTGTAAGCAGACAGAGGATGTGAGGCTAGGCAAGAGAGCTGAGATAAAGGACAGTGTTTCAAAGTTGATAGATATAAACTGACATGGGGAAAAGTACGATAAGCATTGAATTGTATGCTAGAATCAGTAGGCCAGCATTATGAATAGCATTAGAAGTGTTCTTGCCGTGATTGTACAGGGAGTCCAGTTGTAGTCTGAGTCTTTAGATTGTTGGGGTTTGTTGCGTGATGGACTTTTTTTCTCCTTCTGTTTTTCCTCGGTTTAACGCAGGTCTAACGCTAGTTATGCACTTAAAAAACTGCACTTAGAAAAAAGGTATGAACTGCTCGCTATTCTTGTGGTTGGTTTTTGCTACCACAATTTTGCGAGCAGTTCTGGCTAAAAAATAACCCAGTGACGTGGTCAATGATGCTGCTGTTTTAATTATGCCCACCCATAAAACGCCCGTTTTGACCTTTAAGCACGCCTGCGATCGGATCTCCACTCCCCATTTTCAAGCACCTTCCCCTGTTACCACCCACATACGCCTCATCCTGTCACTCAAATTAGCAGGCATTCGCTATTTTGCGAGCACATGAATTTCGGCCGCACTGACTGGTTCGCGCATGCGTATAACGATCCGTACGCATGCGCAGTTGGGCAAACATCGCTCGGAGCGAACGAGCGGCCGCTTACGAGCGGCTCTGAATCAGGCCCTATATCAATACACTCAACCATTCCCTAAATCACTAAATAGTCCCCATTAGGTGTAACATTACATTAATACCCTCCACATTACATTTATCACATTCACAGTTCATAAATAAGTTTAGCCTTCTCCCTCTCCCAATTACCTCAGATATTTAACATAGAGCCTCTTCATTGCATTACAATGATTTGTAATATATTAACATGCCCATCAATCCTCCAACAGTCATTACATTATTAACCTCACCAAATGACATTAAATGGTAAAGGGCAGCAGAAGAATATAATGCATACATCATAATTCTTGACACAGATACTACTGGCAAACACAGGGCCTGATTCAGAGCCGAACGCTCTGACCAGAGCGCTCGCTCTGAATCAGGGCCCTCCTACATTAAAATGGAGCGGCCTTATGGACACTCGCATAGCTGTGGGCAGGGGCGTAACTATACTTACAGGGGCCCCATAGCAAAAAATTTCACAGGCCCCCCTTTCAGCCCGCGGCCCCCCTCCCTCAGCCTACCGCTCCCGCCCTTGTCCCATGGATCCCCCCTTGGCTTGAGGCCCCCGCACCCTCCTCACTCCCCGACTTACCTGATCCATGGTCGTGCTGTGCAGGGCAGACGCACCTTCTCTCCCGGTCGGCTCCATCTCAATGACTGATACTGAGAGGAGGTGACCACACCTTCTCCCAGTATCAGCCAATGGGGAGAGCCGGAGGCGGAGCTGACTGGGAAGACGCGACCACGGAGCGGGGGGGTGCGCGCGACCACGGAGCTGGTAAGTGGAGTAGAGGGAAGTGAAGAGAGCGATGGAGCAAGTAAGGAGGGTGCCGGAGGGAAGGGCCGCGGACAGAGGCCTGGCACCTTAGGTGCAGGGGGAGGGCCGGGCCCCGGGTTGGTCCGGGGACCATAGCAGCTGCACCCCCTGCACCCATGGTAGTTACGCCACTGGCTGTGGGTTACAACCCACAGCTTATGCGAGCGGCCATGATGATGGTCGCGATGGTCAAGACCATCGCGACCATCGGGCTTGCGACGGAGACCCTGCGGTAGGGTCTCGCTGCCGCAAGCCCTGGAGTGATTTTGGCTCTATCAGAGCCAAAATCACTCCCACTGACATCACTAGTGATGTCAGTGGGGCCGATTTCAGACAGTAGGCGTTCCCATGGGAACGCCTCCTTCTGGGCAGCCACGCCACGGCACGCCCACCAAAGGGGTCGTGCTGTCAATCAACATCGACAGCACGCCCCTCTTTGGTGCGAGACCCGGAGCGACAGAGAGCCCGTCGCTATCCGGGGCTCGCGCATGCACATGACGGAGCTCCCTCCGCCGTGCGCATGCGCAGTGGGGCAACATTGACCCGCTTGCGAGCGTCCTGCGCTCGCGAGCCGGTCTGAATGACCCCCACAGTACAATCGCTGATACTTATTCGACTTCCAGCCACTGCGGTTCATATGGAAACACAAGATTACTACACCATCGATTGCGATGGTGATCTGATGCTGGGTCTTCGGATGCAGCACTCGGATCTGCGATGCCGTCAGGAGGTGTCTTTTTTCTTCAGATGCCTCCTGCAGCATTAACGTATTTTCACATCGCTGATGCATCCGAAGATGCAGGAGCCATGCAGTCAGCGTACAACTGAATCGTTTCCTATGTACAGGACCCTTGTGGTACCTTAGATTTAAAACATAACAATAATAAAATAGGGTGTCTCTATGTTCCGTTTATCCATAATATAATTATGCATGTCCCAATATAAGCAAATTGCCCCAATTGTAATCCCTAAGGTATTGTGGGATTCATCATAATACCGACAGCGGCATCCCGTCAGTCAGAATCCCGACAGGTTTAGGTAACTAACCTAACTCTAAACCTCTCCCGAACCCTAACCCACTTTTCCCACAACCTAACCCTCCCCTCCCCGCAACCTAATCCAAAGTTCCTAACACTCCCCTCCTGCAGCCTAACCCTAACCCCCACTAGTGCCTAACCCTAACCCTCCCTCCCCTGCAGCCTAACCCTAACCCTCCCCCTAGTGCCTAACCCTAACCCTCCCTCCCCTGCAGCCTAACCCTAACCCTCCGCCTAGTGCCTAACCCTAACCCTCCCCTCCCCGCAACCTAATCCTAATACTCCCCTCCTGCAGCCTAACTCTAAACCTCCCCTCCTGCAGCCTAACCCTCCCCCTAGTGCCTAACCCTCCCTACCCCGCAGCCTAACCCCAGGGTTGACAATATTCTGGCTGCCCCTTCAGGGAGGGAGCTGCCAGATCAGCATTGCAGGGGGCGTGACCAGAATAGGGGGCGTGACCAGAAAGGTTTGTGGGTGGAACAGGGCAGGGCCACGCAATCACAGCATTTTGGCCCCGCCCCCGCTACACAATGGCGTGATTACTGGCATTGTGAAGAAGGGGGCGGGGCCAAAATGACACGATTCAGCGTGAACTGCGTGATCAGCCTCCCCCGCTGTGAGGGTTTCTCTTAAGATCATGGATGTGGGCTTGCCTGCTTTTCCCTGGGGTCATGATCGGCACCCGAATTTTCGGGAGGCTCCCGGCCAAATTTGGGGGGTAGGCAAGTATGCCTAACCCTCCCCCTAGTGCCTAACCCTCCCCTCCCACAGCCTAACCCTAAACCTCCCCCTAGTGCCTAACCCCTAACCTTAAATCTAAATATCCCCTAACCCTAATACTTACCCGCCGGGATGTCAGCAGTCAGGATTCTGGAGCCTGGATTCCGACTACTGTCGGGATTCCGGCACCGGTATTCTGAACACCGGCATCCCGACCACTGGAATGCCGACTGCATCCCCACCACAAGTCATTACTTCATCGTAATCGCACATACTGTACATGCTTACAGTATCTGGACCCGCTCGTTACAATGCAGGGCAAAGAAAGGGAACCATATTTTCACATTCACAGAATCACATTGCATTGATTCAGAATCATGATTTAACATTGCACTGTTTTATGAAACTTCCACTGAGTCCTTCTGTGAGGTGGGGTCTTTCCTGGACCTGGAGTCTCGCTGCTTATATATCCAGACAATACTGGAAATGCTTCTTGGACTGGTATTGTGGCACTGGGCTGTGCTATAATAGCCAACCACCATACTCCCAGCGTAACACTGATATAGAGGAGCAACAGCCAACAATTTCACGTGTAAGAAGCTGTTGGATGCTTCTCCTTCATGATAGTGACCAGGGCCGGACTGGGACTAAAAATAGGCCCTGGCATTTAAAGAGCACACAGGCCCACCTTGCATCAGCATCTGGCTTCTGGCATAGGCTCCTCCAACTATTCCTGACCCCTCCCACTCCTTAGTCTATGCTCTTAGTGTTCACTCTATGTCCGGCAGCAGGCAGGGCGCCAGACTTAGCGATAGGGCACTTCTGCGCGCACGCCCGAAAAGGGGGCTTGACCAGAGAAAAGGGGGCATGTTTTTATGATGCGTTCCCTTTTTGTCACTCCTGGGGGCGTGCCCGGCACTTATGGACATGCTGGGCAACCCCCAAGCGCTGCGGTCACTGGCAGTGACCGCTGCACCACCGTTTTGACCACCCACGGGAGTTGGCGACCCGCAGGTAGAGAGAGAACCCGCAGGCTGTCTCAGCGGGGTGCCGCGCTGGAGGGCAGGGTGCTTTCTGCCCTTTAGAAATAGGGCAGGGCGCAGCGCCCCGCTGAAACAGCCTAGCGGGAACTCTAGCTCTTACATATATAATTAATATTAGAACAGACAAGTACACATCATTATCTATTAAAATACATACAACAGATACATACTACATCCTGCAGGGGAGTCAAACATTTGGTATGGTGTCGGTTCTGTTAAGCTGTTTACACACCTATAGATATATTTGTCCAATTCGTGTTGTGGGACAGAAAATCTGGGAATGTATGGGACAAATAACAATAGAAATTTGCTCCCAGATGCTGAAAAATGGACCATATTTTCCTTCCCACCAGACAGATTGGCCAGATATCTATAGGTAAAGTAGCACCTCACTGGTGCAGGTCATACACAAAGAAAGGGGAAGGCATTTTCCCAAGCCCTAGTTTAGCAGTTGTAGATTAGATAGTGTTCACTGTAGGACTTTTTTAGGACAGGGGTGCTGAACGCAGATGACATCTGTGCACACCAAAGCAGAGCTGTAACAACATATTTGGCAAAAGAGCATGGGTGCCAAATCCATAGGTGAAGCAGGGAGAGCGTGTGCAAAAAAATACAGGTGTGGTCTTGCTAGGAAGGGGCGTAGCCACCTAATTTTTCATGTTACATCACACAGTAGTGTCTTTTTCACATTACGTCACACAGTAGTGCCCCATAGTCACGTTACGTCACACAGTAGTATATTTTTCACATTATGTCACATAGTAGTGTCCCTTTTTCACATTACGTCACACAGTAGTGCCCCATAGTCACGTTACATCACACAGTAGTGTCTTTTTCACATTACGTCACACATTAGTGCCCCATAGTCACGTTACGTCACACAGTAGTATATTTTTCACATTACGTCACACAGTAGTGTTCCTTTTTCACATTACGTCACACAGTAGTGCCCCATAGTCACGTTATGTCACACAGTAGTTCCCCATAGTCACGTTATACCACATAGTAGTGTCCCTTCATCAGACTACACTGCACAGTAGTGTCCCTTATTCATGTTACATCACACAGTAGTGCCCTTTTTCACCTTTCATCAAACAATATTTTCCCTTTTTCATGTTACAACACACAGTTGTGTCCCTTTTTCACATTACGTCAGTGTCCCTTTTTCACCTTATGTCACACAATAGTGTTCCTTATACACAAACATGAATATTTGCACATAACAAGTTTTATAAAATAGAAATATTATAAAAAATATATTATATACAATTAATATTAATACTACATGGATCTGCAGGTTTGAAATAGCAACGTACTAAAAGGAATAGAGGGAGACAGGAAAAAGAGGAGGAATTTGGGAAGCTGGGGAGAGAGAAGGAAAGAGGGGACCAAATAGGAGAATTAGGGAGAGCCAGGAGAGAGAGAGGAGGAACTGGGGTAGAGAGAATATGGGGAGCCAGGAGAGACGTAGGATAAATATGGGGAGTGGGAAGGGAGAGGGAAGAGAGAGAGAGGAAATAGGGAGAGCCAGGAAAGAATGAGAAGGTATAGGTTGAACCGGGAGAGAGCAGAAATAAGGAGAGCCACAAGAGAGTGAAGGAACAGATTGAGCTGAAAGAAAGAGAGGAGGAATTGGGGAAGCTAGAGAGACATAGGGTGAGCTGGGAGAGAAAGAAGGAATAGGGGAAGCTGGGAGAGAGAGAAGGAATTGGGGAGGCCAGGAAAAATATAGGAGAAGGGAGCTGGGCTGAGGGAAGAAAGAGAGAGAGAGAGAGGGGGGGGAGAGAGGGGGAGAGAGAGGGGGGGAGAGAGAGAGGGGGAGAGAGAGGGGAGAGAGAGGGGGGGAGAGAGGGGGGGAGAGGGGGAAGAGAGAGGGAGGGGGGAGATGGAGGGGGAAGAGGAAGGGAGGGGGGGAGAAGGGAGAGGGAGAGAGGGAGGGAGGGAGGTAGAGGGAGAGAGAGAAGGAGGGAGGGGGAGAGCGAGGGGGGAGGGAGGGAGAGGGGGGGAGAGAGAGGGAGGGGGGAGAGAGGGAGGGAGGGGGGGAGAATGAATGGGGGAAGCTGGGAAATAGAGGGTAGGAATAGGGGGAGACGGGAGACCCATAGGAGAAAGAGAGGAAGCTGGGAGAGAGAGAGGAGGAATAGAGGGAAATGCAGTGCCCCATATACAGTGCTGCCAGTAGTGCCCCATATACGGTGCCCCCAGTAGTGGTCCCCCCTATGCAGTGCCCCCAGTAGTGATCCTCCTATGCAGTGCCCCCAGTAGTGGTCCCCCCATATGTACTGCCCCCAGTAGTGGTCCCCCTCTGCAGTGCCCCCAGTAGTGGTCCGCCCTCTGCAGTGCCCCCAGTAGTGGTCCGCCCTCTGCAGTGCCCCCAGTAGTGGTCCCCCCTCTGCAGTGCCTCCATTAGTGGTCCCCCCTCTGCAGTGCCCTCAGTAGTGGTCCCCCCTCTGCAGTGCCCCCAGTAGTGGTCCCCCCTCTGCAGTGCCCCCAGTAGTTGTCCCCACTATGCAGTGCCCCCAGTAGTGGTCCCCCCTATGCAGTGCCCCCAGTAGTGGTCCCCCCTCTGCAGTGCCCCCAGTAGTAGTCCCCACTATGCAGTACCCCCAGTAGTGGTCCCTCCTATGCAGTGCCCCCAGTAGTAGTCCCCCCTATGCAGTGCACATAGTAGCACCCCCCTTATACAGTGTCCAGTAGCAGCCATCCCACCTATGCAGTGCCCCCAGTAGTGGTCCCCATATACAGTGCACTGCCCTCAGTAGTGGTCCCCCTATGTAGTGCCCCCAGAAGTGGTCCTCCCATGCATTGCCCATGGTAGTAGTCCACCCAGTAGTAGCCCCCCCCCTATACAGTGCCCCCAGTAGTAGTACCCCCTATGCATTGGCCCCAGTGGTAGTCCCTACAGAGTAGCCCACCCACCACACCAAGGGGAATACAAATTGTGCACACTCACTGTGACTGCACACACGATTGTCTGGGGTCTTGGCTGCAGTCTCAGCTGGTGTCTGTGTCAGGCTGTCAGCAGCAGCTCATGAGGTCTGAAGATGGCATCGGTCCTGTCCATTCAGATTCCCGCCCATGCCGCGCTTTTGACATCACCGCGGCGGTGGCCGCGTGACACTCCAGTGGTCAGCATTGTGTCACGGTGCCTGTTGCTCAGCAGTTAGTAGCCCCCCTGCAGTCAGCTCTCAGGAGCTACTGGCTGGGTCCCACCCCCACCGCGTATAGTACCTGGCTACGTCATGACGTCTTGACGCAGTTGCGTCATGATGCGGCCGCACTTAACACAGGGCAGCGCAGGAGCTGGCTACATAGCCTCCAGCTGCATGCCCGACGCCCGCGTTGTGACGCCATGATACGGCCGCGTGATGATATCATTACGCACTGATGCAGCCACGGAAGAAACCAGGTAAGTGCTGAACACTGCAGTGCTGGCCGAGTAAGCCTGCGCTCAGCGGCAGCCACACCGGCCCATCTGCCCATCAGGGTCACCTAAAGCCATCCCCAGCCCTGTATGTACTGTCTGCGAGATTGCTTTACAGAAATATGCTGCATCATTGCTGTGTAAGTAAAAAAAATACTATTTTATACATATATCTGCATTGTGATTATGGATTTTATTAGAGCTGTGCGCAGACCCCCGTGTTTTGGTTTTGGTTCTAACTCATCATCGTGTTTTGAGTTTGGCAAAATCACCCTCAGGTGTTATGGTTCAGATTCGGTATTGGATTCCTTAAAAATCAATAAATTCGATTACATTTTTTTAATTAAAAAAACTATAAAAAACAGCTAAAGTCATGTAATTTGGCCCTTATTACATGCAATCCAAATCCAGAGTTCATTTCTTTTAAATCCAAGTTCCGAACTGACTGCAAAGCCGAACTGGGACTCGGTTCAACTCTGAATCCCCAGGGCCTGAATCCTGATTAACAATGGAGCAGGTGGAGCCGCAGCTCCAGGTCTCTAATGAAAATAGGCCCACAGGATCCACAGCTGTGCAGTGTTCACAGGAAAAAAATATTTCCTGGTACCACCAACAGTCTAGCTCCTTCACTTCGAGTCCTGGCTACCCAAAGCATAGTACCAACTGTTAATTATTTAATGGGACGCCGTGCCGGCCCGTACCACGTTACTTGCACCACTGTCTATGCCTAAAATGACAACTAAACATAGAACTTGTGCTGGAGTTTTGGAAATGCAGAATGGTCGTGGCAATTAAAACATCAGAGACATTTTTCTTGCTTACAAGATCGCAGATGTAGAATGTGTCGTTGCACGTCTGCATTCTCCACTCCCTGCCTGTCAATCATACGAGTAAAACTCTGAGAGTGACCACGGTAATGTACCTTGAGGCATGCGCAGTGTGACCTAGATGCATGCGCAGTTTACGATAATCGCTCAACTGCGAAAATATCGGCACTGCGCATAACATTGCGCATAAAATTATCGTCATTTCCAGAATACATTTGCTGGTTTAAAAATCTGGAAGGCGAATAACAAGTTGTCAGCAAAACTAAACAACAGGTAACTTCTGTAACAGAACACAGACCTGTGTGACAAGTGCAGAATGGAATTCTTAGTGAAAATAAGACATAACATATATGATCGATCTATATGAACAAATCTCTACGGCTCGGTAATTAGCCTTTACTTTGACAATAGAATAGAATAAACTTAGTGACAAGACAAAAATTCCTCAATGACATTGGGTGGACACGGATAACATGATCACTAATCTCCGATGTCTTTTCAACACAAATGCTGCGCGGAGCAGAACAACCATCAATGTTGTCCCCAGTCTTTGAAGTTGAGCACTGCAGCACAGTGCTGGATCTGTAGGTACAAAGGTGCGTTCCATACTTCCTCTGGTGGTATTTTGTGTGACTATGTACTGTACATCTGCCTGCAGTTATAGGATTTCATAGCGGCATTAGCAACCAGGAAAGGCTTATGTATCCCGCACAGCCTAAAAAAAAGAAAAAAATTAAAACAAAAGGAGTAGCAAATGATAGTCCTTTGCTTCAATCATGATCCCATTAAGGGCTACAATGATCAAGGAGCTATTATGAGAAGCACTGGCCAGCACTGTGTGGGTGTAGCCAGTGCCATGTGGGTGTGACCAGCACTGTGTGGGTGTGGCCAGTGCTGTGTAGGTGTGGCCAGTTCCATGTGGGTGTGCACAACCCCATACGCTACAGCCTCAAAGTCTCTCTAATAACTTTAAAGTAGAAAAATTGCATAATTTTGTGAGGTAAATTGAAATAGAATTTAAACACTTATGATTTATGCCCAACCATGTGGCCAGTTGGGTGGCAAGTCCTCATCACATTGTCATGACAACGGGCCTAGTTTCATGGGGAGGCCTAGCACTGTGGCTCCATCCGTCCTATTAACACCTGGCCCCGACTTTACTGAAAAAAAAAAAATAAGATATATTTTATAGAATGAACAAAAAAGAAAATCACCCAGCAGCCAAATGATGGAAAAGCTCTGATTACCTGGGACATATAGGATACATGGGACGATCCAGGGAAAGCGGCCACAGCTTTGGCTTATCTTCATTATCTTAAATGTTTATTTATAAGGTGCCTTGAAAAAAAATCTTCAGTAACATACAATTTGGTGAGGCAACAGATACACATACTGCAGGGAGAGAAGATATGCAATAAAACGGTTTTAAAAATGTGTCCACCACAGCCATAACTTCGGATGCGCCAGGCAATGCTGTACTTCTCAGTGCTAGTGACCCCAAGGGCCGTAACTAGGGTGCCATGGCACAGGGCACCGCAGTGCAGGGGGCGCTGTTTAGTCAGTTTTCCTGTTTATTATCATTCTCACTTGTAGCTTGCTCTTCTTTAATCTCCAGCATCTCCTGGCCTCCCCCATCTCTTCCCTGGCCCTTCCCCATTAGGCCATGGCCCTTTTTTAGGTGCAGTATCTTATGTCCTTATTTAAAAAATGAGGGGGAGGGGGTGCCAATGCTCTCTCTGGCACAGGGCAACAAAAAGTCTAGTTACGGCTTTGGTGACCTTCAGCAATGAGATCATGACATCATGCATTCAGGGGTTGGGGCTGGCACAGGGTACACTGACACCCTCTTATGGCACTGGTGTCCACATACACTTTTAGTGAATTTAGATGTTATGCATCCCGTCACGCACTTCTGTACAAAATATGCGGCTTATTTTGTCACTAATGCGACAAAAGTACAATGCATGGATACCCTGGACACTGGAGGCAGAGGGTGGATTGTGCCTAGCTTGTAAGAGCAGTCTAAAGGGAGAGGGGAAGACAGAGACCCTAGAGCTGATGTCACTTGGAAAGGAGAGGTGGATTGATTGCTGGTAATACTAGTGGGAGTAGTGTCAGGTCAGGAGTCCATAAGAGTAGAATAAATACATAATTCTGGACGTGGAAAACAAGTGGACAAGTCTGGCAGCTGAGTGGAGCCACTTGAGAGTGATGAGGCCAGAGTGACTGATGGAGACAGAACACAATGCAGGTGTATAAGAACTGTATGATGGCATCGAGCATATTGGAGTGGAGGCCTTTGAATGGGGTGAGGTGGACCCGGGTTTGGCTCCTCTCTCTTCCGATGCCTGGTTTCCCGTACCGGGCACCCTTCTACAGTTGACGGACCAGGTCTTATTGGCAGTACTGATACATTGTGTATCAAAGGCCTTGATAGAATTCTAAACTCGGAATCAGATATTTTGACTTAAATGAGAGACAGTGGGCTTTTGTTGTTTTTTAATGGAGCAGGAGCCTTCTTTGAACAAGGGCTTAAAGCAGAGTTTAGCAGGAGCGGATTACTCCTAAACTATGCCAGAACTTTTCCCAGCATTCCAGTGGCCTAATGGTGCCTACCGGAGACTGCCTGATATTGTGTTTTTCTTCTTCTCTTTGTGTGTGTGATTTTTAGAAATGTATTTTTGTACCATCTGTGTGTGGCTACCTCAGCCTAAAGGGACTCCCCCATCAGTGTGCATTCCAAAACAGAGAGCCTGGCAGCAAATCAGTTATTGGGCCAGACTGCTTGTAATTGCCACATAGCTCTTAGGGGTCTATTTACTAAGCAGTGTTAGGAGACAGTGTGAAAAGTGATAAGAAAGTGATAAGGTGCCAGCCAATCAGCTCCCAACTGTCATTTTTCAAACACAGCCTGTGAGATGACAGTTGGGAGCTGATTGGCTGGCACCTTATCACTTTACTATCACTTTTCACTCTGTCTCCTAACACTGCTTAGCAAATAGACCCCTTAATCTCACAAAATGCTGTAAAAATTCTTTTAGTAGAATACGAAATTTTCCACCCTGAGGCATGTCAGTAGCAGTGGCCAATTTATCGGATCGCTCGGCATATCAGATTTTAGGGAGAGGCAATGTTTGATTCAATAAGGGGCAAGGATGTTAACCACCAGTAAATACATTTCTATTGTAGTCTATATATACAATAGTTGGGGTTTTACATCCACAATCCCAGTCCTGGAAAAAACATCTGCAGGGGTTCGATTGACAGCTGTACGACAAGGTATTGCAGTAACCGCGGCATCTATTGCACTGCATAACAGGATTGGCTTGGTTATATCTATCCTCTGACGTATATGGTACCTATGCTGGTCTGCACTGTGTAGAGGGTGATATATGCTGGGCCCTACAGGTCTCCTTTGACAGCTTTGAGGATCTTTCTAGTTGCTTCATCGAGTATGTGTTTTACGATGGGTCAGGGGAAGAGCTAGACATTGCAAGCTGTCGCCCAAAGCAAGAGAAACATGTCCAAAAAAGCTGTGGATATGTGATGAAGGCTGGAAAGAGTAGAGGAAACATCCATGAAATATGTGATGCTTCGAGGTAATTGCTCATTATACTCTTCCCTTGGAAGGACTCTTCAGCAACTGGCAGCTTCCTACTAGATGTCTTAGTATTCCATTCTGGAACTTGAGTTGTACGGCAACTGAAGAGATTCAGGTTGAACTCCTCTAAGGCACATGGGGCATTATTCAGTGGCGGCCGTACGGTCTACGACCGCACGGCCGCCTCGATGTTTTTCCAGTGCGCATGCGCACGAGGGAGCTGGCTCCTTCGTGCGCATGCGTGAAACCCGCTACGACCGACAGCGCCGGTCGTAGCGGGTCTCTTTCCAAAGGGGGTGAGCTATCGATGTTGATTGACAGCTCGCCCCGTTTGGAAGGCAGGCCGGGGGGGTGGCAGCCCAAACGGAGGCGTTCCCATGGGAACGCCTGCCATTTGGGGGAGGCCCCACTGACATCACTAGTGATGTCAGTGGAGAGCTTCCGGATCTGACAGAGCCAGAAGCTCTCCGAGGCTTATGACAAGTGAGACCCTACCCTAGGGTCTCGTCGTAAGCCCCGATGGTCGCGATGGTCTATGACCATCACGACCATCACCCTAGCGGTCATTAGAGCTGTGGGTGTAAACCCACAGCCTAACGACCGAAACAGAGGCGGGCGGGCAGGATGCAAGCGACCGCTTGCATCCTCCGACCGCCTCTGAATGAGGGCCATGGTACCAAGTATAATATGCAGATACGTAAAAGGATATATAATATAATTTTTTAATATACGCTCATTAAAATGGTGTGATAATACTCTAATAAATGTACATGGACATATCACAAAACCAGTAATATGTCTCTCATGACAAATGGTAAAACATAAAGCATCTATATGAAGATAAGTAGCACATACAATGGAAAAGCACTATTCACAAACCTCACCTAAAAGTGATAGATCCAAAACCGCAACAATGTACAAAAATATTGTCACTTAGAGGACTAGAAAAATGTGTCCATATTGTTGGAAAACAGATAAGAAATACAATGTCTGTAGAAAAGGAATGTCCTGGTGTAATACGCTACTGATTGTAGGAAGAATAACGTGGCTATATTGTAGCCTAAAGCAAATGTCCACACATAATTCACAACCCAGAAAATATCACCTCCTCGCATAAATGATTCTTGTGTGCTGTTATCAATAAGCCCTCTGGCACAGTGGGATCGCTGTTCCTACCAGCTGGATGGTAACCTTATCGGTCAGCTGAGTGATCCGTCTTTCTCCAGTGTTAGTGGCCACACTGTGTTTAGCCATGGCCCAGCGGCTAGGTGCTTGTTAAATAAGAAGGGAAATCCAGCAGTGTGATAGCCGCGTAACTGGCATAATCGGTATAGTGTCTCAGCAAGCAAGTGGCGCCTTAATGGAAGGCCTCCATGGGCTGGCCGATAGTGAATTCGGGGGTGCAGGTATGCAATAATAGACAGCAGCGTAACTTCATCCCAGGTGCCCGGAGGCAAGATAAATGTTGGTGCTCCCCTTAACCCACCAGCACCTATGCCAGCCCCAGCTGCCGCCGCCCCCCTATGCAGTTCCTTTTATACAGTGACCCCAGCAGTGGTCCCCATATGCAGTGCCCACAGTAGAGGTCCCCCTATGCAGTGCCCACCTAAGTAGTGCCCCCCAGTAATGGTCCCATTTCCTTTTATACAGTGCCTCCAGTAGTGGTCCCCAAATGCAGTGCCCCCAGTAGAGGTCCCCCTATGCAGTGCCCCCAGTGGTGGTCCCCCTATGCAGTGTCCCCAGTAGAGGTCCCCCTATGCAGTGCCCCCAGTGGTGGTCCCCCTATGCAGTGCCTCCAGTAGTGGTCCCCCTATGCAGTGCCCATATACAGTGCCCTCAGTAATGGTCCCCCTATGCATTGCCCCCAGTGGTGCCCCTTATACTGTGCGCCCAGTAGTGGTTCCCCTATGCAGTGCCCCCAGTAGTGGTCCCCCTAGGCAGTGCCCCCAGTAGTAATAATGCCCCCTATAGTAATGCCCCTGGTAATAATGCCCATAGAAGTAATGCCCCATGTAGTAGTGCCCTCAGTAGTAATGCCCCCTGCAGTGCCCCAGTAGTAATGCCCCTTGAAGTGCCCCCAGTAGTAAGGGCCCCTGTAGTGCCCCCAGTTGTAGTGCTCCCAATAGTGCCCCCAGAAGTAAGGCCCCTGTAGTGCCCCCACATGATGCCCACAGTAGTAAGGCCGCTGTAGTGCCCCCATAGGATGCTCCCAGTAGTAAGGCCCCTGTAATGCCCCCTGTAGTGCCCCCAGTAGTAAGCCCCCCCATGTACGCACGCGCACACACACACACACAACTATTACCTTAAACCCCGCCCCAGTGCCTGCTTCCGTCCGTCCCTGGCGCCCGCTCCTCGGAACTATGGGAGTGACCTCATGACGTCACTCCCATAGGCACTGCAGGACCCGGATGCCATATCTCAGGAGTGAGCTCTGTCCTCTGGCAGCCGCTGGCGCTGGAGGGGTGGGGGGGAAGAGCGGAGAGAGGGAGCGCCAATCAGCAGCGCTCCTTCTCCATGCAGCTCCTCCTCAGCAGTGCCCGGAACGGCCGGGTGACAATGGAGCCAGGTGCCCCTTCAGGGCTGGCGCCCGGCGACAAATGACTCCATTATCTCCAGGAGTTCCACCACTGATAATAGATGAAGAGCAGCTTATCTTTAGGCTTTCTCAAAAGGCAGAATAGGCTGTCTTTACACAAGTGGCTTTAAATAGCATGTAGTAGATCTCAATCATCTGTCAGTAGTTAGTCAATTACTTGACATCCCTTTCACAGGTATAAAGTAATATGCAATGTACTGTACTGCTCATTCTATTCAACTATTATAATAGGGGGATATATGTGAAGAGTAAGAAATCGCTTTACATATTTCCAACACATATCATCACATAGTGCAACATCCAATTAACATTCAATATATTAACTTCACATAGTTATTTTTAAATATAATAATGTTTTTACACTGTTCAAAGAGGATTATATCCATTTTTACAACTTTATTTAAAAATGCATATATATGTTTTTGGCGTGCCATACTAAATTAAATTAAATCTATACACACCCAATAAGTTGGGAATGAGGCTTTTAGTTTGTACATAACCACACAAATTGTTAAAGATTGCTATCTAAAAAGTTATCTTTGTATAAAAATAGAGACGTGGCTATCACACTGCTGGATTTCCCTTCTTATTTAACAAGCATTTAACCACTGGGCTGCGGCTAAACACAGTGTGTACAGCTGGGGAGCAGACAGAGCAATGAATCCGGACACTGGGTTCAACAAAGGACATCCAGGGAATGGATTAGAGTGTTAGCTCCTAATTGTAGGTCACAGGATACAGCAGACAAATAGATGTAGGAAGAATCTTGAAGTAGAGCACTATTTATTGCTCAAAAGATAGCGATGATCCTCTACACTTTAAGCTCATTTTTTCCACATATATTAACAAGCAATAATTCATCTCCTGCCCCTTTTACCAATCCAGGCTGATTCATGCAACCTGGGGAGTTTCACACCTAGAAATATTGTATTTAGTGGCTGGTGCAGTGTGTCCCCTGCCTGTCTACTTAGTGCTAGAGGCCGTCTACTCTCCGGGGCCTCTAATGGTGCATACACACTGGATGATGTGTCCAGCGAGCGACATCGGCAGCGGCGGGGGTGCCGGCATTGGTAAGTGCATACACACTGCAGCAGCAAACAAAGGCACGCGGGGGGGAGCAATGCCATGCTGCATTCGGCAGCATGGCATTGCTAACGATTACCCAGATTGAGCTGCATGTTCAGACAACTGGGGATATCGTTAACAACCCGCAGGAGCACGCATTGTCCGTCGTTTACTGTATACACACTGAACGATATGAACGATATATCGTTCAATGATAACGTTATCATTCCTAACGTTCACAATTATCATCCAGTGTGTATGCGCCTTTAGTCTGGGCTGTTCCTGCAGCACCTCCATTGATCAACCATGAATAGTGGATCATTAGGTACCACAACACTCCAGTCCCTGGAACCAGAGCAGTGGGATGATCCCCTGCTTTCCGTTGTTTCCAAATACAATTGGCCTGTCTCCTTTCGCTGCCATTTCATCTTGGATGTCCTCTCACCACTTCAAACACAATCTCTCAGAACCAGAACTAATAATATTCCCACCAGTCATCAGAAGTTACCTTCCTGATATACTTACAGTATCTTGGTTAAAAACACAACAATCAACTATATTTCTCAAGCATTCTGCCTAGGTGTCATCCTTGACTTGAAACTGTCCTTTGTTCCACCCTTTCAATGTTTCCAAATCCTGAAAAATATTTCCAGAATACACCCATATCTCACAAGGGACACTGTAAAAACTCTATTTCATGCCCTCATTACATCTCACGTTGACTATTGCAATAGTCTCCTCACTGGTCTTCCCCTAAACATACTTTCACCCATGAAAACTATTTTCTGCTGCTGTATCACTCTGTCTATCTTTACATTGACTGCCTGTATCTTATAAGCCAATATTAAATACTTTTGCTAACTTACAAGGCCATCAATAACACTACACCATCATACATCTTTTCTTTTATCTCAAAATATCTCCCAGCTTGACCCCTCATCTGCAAAATCTGCATCTCATCCACACGTATCACCTGCTCCCATTCACCATTACAGGACTATTTTCAGGCTGCACCCCCTCTGTTGAAATCCCTCCTCTGCACAAGATTTTCATCCAGTCTCCAAACCTTCAAGCGTTCACAGAAAACTTCCCTAATCAGACAGCTTATCATATTACATAGCCACCCACACAACCTCCATAAGCTAGCCTACTCAATTACATCCCCTCTATACAGTCCACACATAACTTTACATATGTTCTCTTTCTACACTTGCACATCCCACTGACCCCAGGCCAACACTGCTGTGTTGTTGGGTATTACAGCCCACCAAGAACCTCTGAAATCTGGCTGGACCTATATGCAATATGTAGCACTGGTTTGTAGTCATTATGTCAACATTCAGTGTGGACCTGATTCAGTATGGACCGTAACTGCCATTGCAATAGCGATTATGCACGCAGTCTCACTGCGATAGTATGCTAATTCATTGCGATCGCTATGCCGTCACAGCACAACATAAGGATGCCCACCTTACCTTACACACATCTGTAATACTTAGCAAGACTGCAAAACCATCAGTAACATCGAGTACCATCGTAGCCTCACGCACAAGCTGTGTCTGGCATCGCAGTGCATAATTTATTCACACCCCTGTAATGGTGTACAAACGCACTGGCATGCCTGCGTTTCACCGACCACTCTTCTGTCACCACCCCCAAATGGTTCTTCCTGTCAATCACTCTGTGATGGGTCTGCGCAGTCACTGCAATTGCAGTTCCGATCGCAGTCGTGTGTTCACGCACGCTCACTGCATTGCATACACATGTGCAGAACGCAACAATCCGCCAATTGCATGCATAATCGCATTTGCGATCCTTGCTGAATCAGACCCATAGTCATAATGTTGACAGTACATGTCAGTGTTAGGTTTAGGTTGCCATTAGGATTAGGCTGTGGTTAAGGTACATGTTGATATGTCAACATAACGTCCAAGTCAACATTCTGGTGTCGACATTCTGAATTACATACCACACCCCCAGCACTTATCCTCATGTATCAAATTCCTATTCCCTTATGGATTGTGAGCTTGAGAGCAGGGCCCTCTTACTTCTCTGTGTGTCTGTTATTACCCAGTCCAGGGGTTAAAGTGTGCAGAAACGGGGTGGAACTGAGTTCCGTCACCTCTAATGGTAGGTGGAACTAGTTCCACCTCCACCAAGTCCCTGCACAGAAGTCTCATAGACAGAGAGCCACTTTTTAAGTGATCTAACATTGTAGTCTCAGCTGATAGCAGTGGTGCTAAAAAAGCATCTGAAATGTATTTCACACTACCATAGCCTCCTAGGCGGCCCCCAGCCGTTCACTTTGCATTCACTATACATTCACTATACACAACAGTGTGTGTGTGTGTGTGTAAAGAACAGTTTTCACACTTGTTTTGGCCTGTCAGACTAGCGTGGTGGGGGGTGGGGAGTAGGTGGCTGGAGAGATCAGTTCCACCTCTTCTCCAGGACCACTTTAAGCCCTGACCCAGTCTAATCATTCTACTGATTTGGACCCTATTGTAAAACGCAACTGGTTATATAAATAACTGTTAATAAATCAAAAAATAAATATTTACTCGGATGGAGGGAGGCTCTTTTCTATAAACCAACTTGAAATCCCAAGGGTTTGTCCAAGATAAAAAAAATTATTATATTGTAATAGTAATTTGTTTTCATATTAAACAAAGCTGCAATAGATATGTTTCCACTAGGGATGTGCGCTGATCCTTGTGTTTTGGTTCTGGTTTTGGAGCTGTTTTAACAAACCACCCTTGCTTGTTTTGGTTTTGGTTTTGGATCTGTAGTTTTTTCAAAAAAATCAGAAAAACAGCTAAAATCACATAATTTGGGCCAGTTTTTGTTCCTACAGTATTAACCTCAATAACATTTATTTCCAGTAATTTCCAGTCAATTTTGACCACCTCACAGCTCACAATATTGATTTAATCCAGTTTAGGCCAAAAGGTTGCATCAAGCTAGCTGACTGACTAAGCTAAGTGACAGCAGTGGGCGGCACTAACATGTGGCAGTTCAGCTTCCAACATGCACAGTATGGCACTGCAGTGGTAGACAGGATGGCAGTTTAATAAACTATAGGACCCCATAGGGAGTTTAAAGACCAAGAATGTTTTCATTAATCAAGAACTAGGGCAGAGGCCCGAGGAAGTTGAAATATGTTTATGGACTGAAGCGGGAAAGGACTGAAGGATTGATTAGTTTTCCATTTATTTATTATTTTAATGTTTTGATTCTTAAGACAATTTATGAGGGAAGATCAATGTAAGATCAAGGTGTTCAGTTCCTAAAATACATCTTTGATCTGGAGAAGGTTTTTTTACACATCTAATAGAAATGCGGTGCCTTGCTTCTGGAGGTGCTGCTAAATAGTACACACTTTAAACATACATTTACTTTGTGCTCAGGTAGGTTGTTAGGGATAATGGGACCAAGTCTTGCTGTTTACATCAGAGGAAAGCAGCCTGTAGCTCTCCGGCTGAACTACAACTCCCAGCATCCATGCTGTTTGCCGGGCCTACTGGAAGTTGTTTGTCAACATCGGGTGGCGTGCCTCAGGTTACCTCAGCCTGCTTTACACACTATATGTAGCATGTAAATATGTATGTAATTTGACCAATATACACACTCATTTTTGTATTCAACGTATTTGCACTTTATTGAACATATCCTGGCAGGAATATGCTGCTGCTTATATTTCTGGTCTCTATCATGACACCCACCATCTACAATCTACATTATCCAATTATTCTGCTTAGAGTCACCTACATAAAAAGGAGGCAGGTGTTTATTGAGCTGGACTGTTATTTTTAACAGCCTATCAGTTCACCAGGGTCCTGGGGCAGCAATTTGGGGTTGGGAGCAATGAAAATAAAAAGAGTACATTTGAAAATCTACCATGTTTTGCCCACCAAATCAACTTGGTGTTTCAGAATTTTTTTTCAAAAATGAAAGGGGCATATAGGGGATGCTGTTTGTGGCCATACAAATTTCTGTACATTTTGGCATTCAGCAACCGCATGTAGAAGATTTCAGAGGCTTTAGCAGTTCAACTTCCAACATGGCACATCAGGAAACAAATATTTTTATTAATCAAGCCTGTACAGGGACGTTAATAAGAACTTAATTAGTGTCCTCAAAAATGCCTCTGTACCATAGATATGTGGACAAGCGGAACAGAGAAAACGTAAGATTACATGACTGTAGGCTAGTAGCGAACTGGGTGGGTATATTGACTACAGTGGCACCAACAGCAGCAGCATCTAAGAAACAGCAGCTCATTCAAAGGCAGGCTACTCTGTGTATCACCAATTTCACTAAGAGGCATACTGCTGACAACCTTTTAGAAAACTCAGGGAAGTCATTGCAAAATGGCTTACCCTGCTTGGACTCTCCTCAGGATTTGTGATTTCTGACAATGCCACCAATATTGTTGCATTACAGCTGGGTGAATTCCAACACGTCCCATGTTTTGCTCACACAATCAACTTGGTGGTGCAATATTTTTTTAAAAATAACAGGGTCATGCAGGAGATGCTCTCTGTGGCCCGAAATAGTCTGAACATTTTTGCAATTCAGAAGGTGCATGTAGAAGATTGCTGCACCTGCAAGAAATGTTGAGTTTTCCCTGCCACCAGATGAAGCAAGAGGTAGTGACAAGGTGGAACTCCACCCTTTATATGCTTCAGCGGATGGAGGAACAGCAAAAAGCCATCCAAAGCTACACAGCAAACTATGACATAGGAAGAGGAGGGGGAATGTACCTTACTCAAGCTCAGTGGAGAATACTTTCCATGTTGTACAAAGTGCTGAAACCCTTTGAAGTAGTCACCTGTCAAGTGAGTTTAGACACTGTCAGCTTGAGTCAGGTAATTCCTCTAATTAGACTGTTGGAAAAGCTACTTGAGAAACTGAAGGAGGAGCTGAAATGAAGCCATTCCCCTAAGTATGTTGGGTTGTCAGGATCTTACAATCGGACAAATACATTTTGGCGACCGTGCTGGATCATTCTGTAGGTTTAAGTCATACATTGCGTTTTTCTTACCAACGGACACAGATCTGAAGCGATGCAATGAGCTGTTGATAAGCAAATTGTCAGCTCAAGTGGCACGTGATGCATCGATGGCTTCTCCTTCAGTTTCTCCAGCAAGTGCTTCTGCCGATAAAAAACTAAACTTTCCCAAAAAACCCACTGGGGATGAAGACAAGTCAACACAACCAAGTTTTGACATCTGGTGGTGTCTAAAAGAATTGCCTACAATTAATGAGACCTCTACCATGACTCCATCTGATACAGTTTCCATTCAAAGAATGGTTGAGGACTATTTAAAAAATTTTAATGATAGCATCCAAATCTTTATGTCAGGCAGTCCATTTGACTACTGGCAGGAAAAAAAGGCAATTTGGAGGCCCTTGCACAAATGCAGCAATCAAATGGCACCGATCACTGCTGGGAGGGACTTATCTACAATCCAAAACCCATGAGAATCCGACAGCGGAATGATGACGTTTTGCCTCGATTTCAGATCCGAGTCAGGTGGGAAAACTCGAACCTAACTTGGATCTGGCTCGGATTGGGGGGGGTTCGGAATTCAGAAATCCGAACCCGCTCATCCCTAGTATTAACTTCCTGTTCTGTATGCTTTAGCTGTGCCCCTGAACAGTTCCCTGCTGTTTATCTACGGCTTGTTTTATGGTTCAGATCCTGTGCTTCCTGCTCTGACCCTGGGGTGTTCCAGCTGATTCTTCCTGTATCAGCTTTTGAATGTAGATATGTTTTGTTACCTTATCATTTCTATTAATATCACTTATTTCTCCAGGTATCTCACCGATGGTCACCATTGACAGTGGTGGGGTTTCCCTGCCATAATATCGCAATAATTTTCGTGTGTGTGTGTGTGTGTGTGATACTGCTGCTGCATAAGCCCTTCCCAGAGGATTTTACTTTTATTCTCATTCAGTGTATTTATATTGAACCTTGCCGTTGGTATTTTGTATTTGCTTCAGTATGACACCTGATGTCCCATATATTCACACTGATGTAATCACACTAACTCATAGCCATTACTATACAAACTAGAGTTGTGCAGTTTGGTTCTCCAGAAATCTGAATCCACCCGAATTTCGTGAATCCTGAAAAAAACGAGTCGCGGTTCTGATCTTTTACCGGTTTGGAATTCGGATTTTAAATCTCAATTTCAGATTTTGGATTGCATAAATTACATGATTTTAAACTTGTTATCTATTTTTATTTTTTTTAAAATTCAAATCCAAAACCAAAACACTTGAGGGTGGTTTTGCAAAACCAAATCCAGATCCAAAACCGTGAAGGAGATACAGATCCAGAACCATGACACGGGGGTCGGCACACATCCCTAATACAAACATCTTGGATTCATCCGAGCAAGGGAAAGACACCTGTTATAGGTGAAGCAATTGGTTCTAGAGGGTTAACACAGTGTTACCGTTGTGACTAATCAGTGACTAATACAGGAGACCTGGGCATACTTGCCTACCTTTTCTATCTCCTCCCCGGGAGAACCCAGGTAGGAGAAACAGGAATCGCGATGGGGCCCCGCCCCTCCGTGGCAAATCGGTGCAAATTTAAATAAGGGGCGGGGCTAAATGATGCGATTCATGAATATTCGCATCATTAAGCCCCGTCCCCTACACGGGGACCCGCGATCGCCGCAGAAGTTCTCCCCATTCTGCCCATTTCACTAGGAAGTGGGCAGAATGTGAGAGAAGAGCCTACCCTTCCAGGGGTGCGGGGGGTTACCCAAAAAATCGGTAGCCTCCCACGAAAACCAGGAGGGTAGGCATGTATGGACCTGGGACAGTGCAAATGATCATTGTTCTTGATAGTGGAGTGCGCTAAAGGGCAGATGCCAAAGTGCCTAAAGGGAGGCTTCATTCTCTGATCCAATATGTCTGCCGAGGTCCGTACTGTGCATGCACAGCACCATCTAGTCCCACTTCGCTCCATCAGAGACCTGAGATACTACCAGTATTACCGTTCTTCCAGCAACCTGCACCGCTAACTGATAACAGTATACACTCAACAGCTGGTGAGTTGTATCAAACCCCGCTCCATCGAAACCAGCATATCATAGTGAGCAGGGCTGTACAACACAAAACCAAATAAATCATCGAACTGGTTAAGCAGCTGTCTGTAGTGATAGAGCATTCCGCTGGTGTGTACATACCTCTGCCATAAAACAGCCATGGCTGTAACTAGGCGTGTGCGAGCTTTGTGGCCACACAGAGTGCAGCGCTCTGTGGACGGCACCGCTGCTCACCCACAGCTCCTGCATCTAGCTAGCAGGCTGCCTGTAATGGCAGCCAGAATCTCTTAGGATGCTCGGTGCCGGATGCAGGCAACGCACCCTCTCTGTGACATCATGTGAGGGGTCGTGGCATGCACTGGGTGTCGGGAGCACTAGCTACAGCTCTGACCACTGTACCTGTACACATATTTCCAACAATTGTTAATTCAGAAAATGAGATATACACACTGTACATATATATATATATATATATACTGTAGGCGGCATCGTTCATTTCACAAAAATTCTAGGTCCAGTTTGATATTTCCTTAAAACAGGTACATACCTAATTAAAATTTTGGCCATCCTCAATCATCTGACTGGAATATTAAACAATTAAACAATTATTAAATATAAATAATGAAATATATATATATATATATATATATATATATATATATATATATTAGGGGTGTGCACCGGCCACTTTTCGTGTTTTGTGTTTTGTTTTTGGATCTGGATCTTTCTTCGTGTTTTGGATCTGGATTGGTTTTGCCAAAACCACCCTTCCGTGTTTTGGGTTCTGGGTTTTGTGTTTTGGATCTGTATTTTTTTGAAAAAAAGCATAAAAACAGCTAAAATCACAGAATTTGTAGGTTTTTCTGCTCCTATGCTATTATTAACCTCAATAACCTTAATTTCCACTCATTTCCAGTCTATTCTGAACACCTCACACCTCACAATAGTGTTTTTATGTCCAAAAGGTTGCACCGAGGTAGCTGGATGACTATGCTAAGCGACACGAGTGGGCGGCACAAACACGTGACCCATCTAGGAGTGACACTGCAGTGGCAGACAGGATGGCAGTTAGAAAAACTAGGCCCCAAACTGTACATAATGCAAAGAAAAAAAAGAGGTGCAAGATGGAATTGTCCTTGGGCCCTCCCACCCACCCTTATGTTGTATAAACAGGACATGCACACTTTAACAAAACAATCATTTCAGCGCCAGGGTCTGCCACACAACTGTGGCTGAAATGATTGGTTAGTTTGGGCCCCCACAAAACAAGCTGGCAATTAATGTGTCCCTGCACAAACTGGCTCTACGGAGGCAAGATGTCATCCTCATCCTCCTCATCCACCGATTCCTCACCCTCTTCAGTGTGTACATCCTCATCCTCACAAAGTATTAACTCGTCCCCACTTGAATCCACCACCACAGGTCCCTCTATACCTTCTGGAGGCTGGTCTCCCTGGAAGAGCTGATAATTCATTTTGATGAACATCATCTTCTCCACATTCTGTGGAAGCAACCTCCTACGCCTTTCGCTGACAAGGTTCCCGGCTGCACTAAACACTCTTTCGGAGTACACACTGGAGGGGGGGCTAGTCAGGTAAAATAGAGCCAGTTTGTACAGGGGCCTCCAAATTGCCTCTTTTTCCTGCCAGTACAGGTATGGACTGTCTGACATGCCTACTTGGATGCTGTCACCGATGTAATCCTCCACCATTCTGTCAATGGTGACAGTATCATATGCAGTGACAGTAGACATGTCAGAAATTGTTGCCAGGTCCTTCAGTCCGGACCAGATGTCCAAACTTGGTCCTGCCTGCCCTGCATCACCGCCAGCGGGTTGCTTAGGATACCTAAGTTTTTTCCTGGCAGCCCCAGTTGCGGGAGAAAATGAAGAAGGAGCCGTTGACGTGTCACGTTCCGCTTCAGCTGACAGTGTGTTCACCAGCAGGTCTTTGCACCTCTGCAGGCTTGTGTCGGCCGGAAAGAGAGACACCACATAGGCTTTAAACCTAGGATTGAGCACGGTGGCCAAAATGTAGTGGTCTGATTTCAACAGATTGACCACCCTGGAATCCTGGCAAAGCGAATGAAGGGCTTCATCCACAAGTCCCACATGCCGAGCGGAATCGCTCCGTCTTAGCTCCTCCTTCACTTTCTCCAGCTGCTTCTGCAAAAGCCTGATGAGGGGAATGACCTGACTCAAGCTGGCAGTGTCTGAACTGACTTCACATGTGGCAAGTTCGAAGGGCTGGAGAACCTTGCACAACACGGAAATCATTCTCCACTGCGCTTGAGTCAGGTGCATACCCCCTCCTTTGCCTATGTCATAGGTGGATGTATAGGCTTGTAGGGCCTTTTGCTGCTCCTCCATCCTCTAAAGCATATAGAGGGTTGAGTTCCACCGCGTCACAACCTCTTGCTTCAGGTGATGGCGGGGCAGGTTCAAGAGTGTTTGCTGGCGCTCCAGTCTTCGGCACGCAGTCGCTGAATGGCAAAAGTGGCCAGAAATTTTTCGGGCCACCCAAAGTGTCTCCTGCACGCCCCTGTCGCTTTTCAGAAAATTCTGCACCACCAAGTTTATTGTGTGAGCAAAACATGGGACGTGCTGGAATTTGCCCAGATGTAATGCCCGCACAATATTGGTGGCGTTGTCAGATATCACAAATCCCCAGGAGAGTCTAAGTGGGGTAAGCCACTGGGCGATGATTTCCCTCAGTTTCTCTAAGAGGTTGTCGGCGGTGTGCCTCTTACTGAAACCGGTGATACACAGCGTAGCCTGCCTTGTAACGAGCTGGCGTTTCTGAGATGCTGCTACTGGTGACGCTGCTGCTGTTGCTGCGTAAGGTGATACATCTACCCAGTGGGCTGTCACAGTCATATAGTCCTTAGTCTGCCCTGTTCCACTTGTCCACATGTCCGTGGTTAAGTGGACATTGTGTACAACGGCATTTTTCAGGACACTGAGGACACTTTTTCTGACGTTTCTGTACAGTCTCGGTATCGCCTGCCTAGTGAAGTGGAATCTAGACGGGATTTGGAACCGGGGACACACTACCTCCATCAATTGTCTAAATCCCACTGCACTAATGGCGGATACCGGACGCACGTCTAACACCAACATAGCAGTCAAGGCCTCAGTTATACGTTTTGCTTCAGGATGACTGCTGTCGAACTTCATCCTCCTCGCTAAGGACTGTTGGAGGGTCAATTGTTTAGTAAAAGTAGTGGTGTTCCTACTTCCTCTCTGGGATGATGAACGACTCCCAGCAGCAGCAACAGCAGCAGCGGCAGCAGTAGGCGTAGCAATGCAGGATCCTCCGGAGGAATCCCGGATAGGAGAGTCAGTCATGCCAGTGACATGGCCTGCAGGACTACTTCCGATCCTGACTAAGGAGGAAATTGACGAGGAGGGAGTTGACGGTGTGGTTTGCAGGCGCTTGGATACAACAGGACAACGGGATTTAGGTGTCCCTGGACTGCTTACGGTCTTAGCCAAAGTTTCTGAACTTGACAGTAACTTTTTATGAACGCGCTGCAGGTGCCGTATAAGGGAGGATGTTCCTAGGTGGTTAACGTCCCTACCCCTACTTATTTCACCTTTACATATGGTACATATGGCAAGACAGTTGTTGTCCGGATTTGGATAGAAATATTGCCAGACCAAAGAGGTGGAATGTTTGGTCTTCTGCCCAGGCATGACCGTGATGGGATTTTTCATCCCACGGACAACAACTCGCCAACTTCCTCCTCAGCGCCAGCTACACCAGTATCCTCATCCTGTTGTACTACAACAGTGACATCTTCAATTTGCATATCAGCAAGTGGACTGTGGGTGTTCCTTTCAGCACTTGCAGGGGGCGTGCAAATGGTGGAAAGAGCCACCTCTTCCCGTTCAGTGCTGGGAAGGTCAGGCATCGCAACCACCACCACACTTGGACTCTCCTTGGGGATTTGTGATATCTTCTTAGAAAGCACAGTTCTTCGCTGTGCTTTTGCCAGCTTAACTCTTTTGATTTTTTTAGTGGGAGGAGGGCTTCCATCGTCATGTGAAGCTGAACCACTAGTCATGAACATACTAGGGATCGACCTTAGCCGTTCCTTGCCACTCCGTGTCGTAAATGGCATATTGGCAAGTTTACGTTTCTCTTCAGCTGATTTAAATGTTTTTTTCAAGGTCATTTTCCTGAACTTTGTCATTTGGGATTGTATGTGCCCTCTACTATGACATTGGGCATCGGCCTTGGCAGACGACGTTGATGGCATGTTATCGTCTATGTCATGACTAGTGGCAGCAGCTTCAGCACTAGGAGGAAGTGGTTCTTGATCTTTCTCTATTTTATTTTTATCGGAGAAAGTTTGGTCCTCCATTTATGTTATATCGATTTGATATATACGTGCGGCTAAACACAGAAAATAATTTTTTTTTTGGTTTGGACTGGAGTGTACTTTGGGGGTTACAGCACCCTTTAACAGTCAAGCCAGCCGGCCCTTTACTTATGACACAGGCGCACGCTTGGCACTACTTTGTTGATGCATGTGCGGCTACTGCGCACACAATTCACAAACACAGAAAATAATTTATTTTTTGGTTTGGATTGGAGTGTACTTTGGGGGTTACAGCACCCTTTAATGGTCAAGCCAGCTGGCCCTTTACTTATGACACAGGCGCACGCTTGGCACTACTTTGCACAGTAGCACGTGCGGCTACTGTGCACACAATTCACAAACACAGAAAATAATTTTTTTTTTGGTTTGGACTGGAGTGTACTTTGGGGGTTACAGCACCCTTTAACGGTCAAGCCAGCCGGCCCTTTACTTATGACACAGGCGCACGCTTGGCACTACTTTGTTGATGCACGTGCGGCTACTGCGCACACAATTCACAAACAGAAAATAATTTATTTTTTGGTTTGGACTGGAGTGTACTTTGGGGGTTACAGCACCCTTTAACAGTCAAGCCAGCTGGCCCTTTACTTATGACACAGGCGCACGCTTGGCACTACTTTGTTGATGCACGTGCGGCTACTGCGCACACAATTCACAAACACAGAAAATAATTTTTTTTTTGGTTTGGACTGGAGTGTACTTGGGGGGTTACAGCACCCTTTAACGGTCAAGCCAGCCAGCCCTTTACTTATGACACAGGCCCACGCTTGGCACTACTTTGTTGATGCACGTGCGGCTACTGCGCACACAATTCACAAACACAGAAAATATATAATTTTTTTAGCACTTGGGGGGAGCACCCCTGATGGACAGAGCACCCCCTGGACAACACTACAGCACCCCTTTAGGACTGGGACACTGCACAGGACTTTGGAGTGGACACAGCCCCTATGGAGAACTGACTGCACAACACAGTCCAGCCAGCCCCTATGGACTTTGAAGTAGTGGACACAGCCCCTATTAACAACAGCAGCACAGCACAACACAGCCAGCCCCTATGGACTTTGAAGTAGTGGACAACAGCAGCACTACACTACACTACACTACACAGCCCTAACTCCCACCCTCCCTCTTCACTGTCCACAGCCGAGTGAGAAAATGGCGCCGACGCGGGTACCTTATATAGGATCCAAAACCTGCGAGACTCGGAAGGCGGGATGATGACGTTTTGCCTCGATTTCAGATCCGAGTCAGGCGGGAAAAGTCGAGCCTGACTCGGATCGGAATCGGATCGGGGGGGCTCGGGGGGGTTCGGATTTCAGAAATCCGAACCCGCTCACCCCTAATATATATATTAGGGGTGTGCACCGGCCACTTTTCGTGTTTTGTGTTTTGGTTTTGGATCTGGATCTTTCTTCGTGTTTTGGATCTGGATTGGTTTTGCCAAAACCACCCTTCCGTGTTTTGGGTTCTGGGTTTTGTGTTTTGGATCTGTATTTTTTTGAAAAAAAGCATAAAAACAGCTAAAATCACAGAATTTGTAGGTTTTTCTGCTCCTATGCTATTATTAACCTCAATAACCTTAATTTCCACTCATTTCCAGTCTATTCTGAACACCTCACACCTCACAATAGTGTTTTTATGTCCAAAAGGTTGCACCGAGGTAGCTGGATGACTATGCTAAGCGACACGAGTGGGCGGCACAAACACGTGACCCATCTAGGAGTGACACTGCAGTGGCAGGCAGGATGGCAGTTAGAACAACTAGGCCCCAAACTGTACATAATGCAAAGAAAAAAAGAGGTGCAAGATGGAATTGTCCTTGGGCCCTCCCACCCACCCTTATGTTGTATAAACAGGACATGCACACTTTAACAAATCAATCATTTCAGCGCCAGGGTCTGCCACACAACTGTGGCTGAAATGATTGGTTCGTTTGGGCCCCCACAAAACAAGCTGGCAATTAATGTGTCCCTGCACAAACTGGCTCTACGGAGGCAAGATGTCATCCTCATCCTCCTCATCCACCGATTCCTCACCCTCTTCAGTGTGTACATCCTCATCCTCACAAAGTATTAACTCGTCCCCACTTGAATCCACCACCACAGGTCCCTCTGTACCTTCTGGAGGCTGGTCTCCCTGGAAGAGCTGATAATTCATTTTGATGAACATCATCTTCTCCACATTCTGTGGAAGCAACCTCCTACGCCTTTCGCTGACAAGGTTCCCGGCTGCACTAAACACTCTTTCGGAGTACACACTGGAGGGGGGGCAACTCAGGTAAAATAGAGCCAGTTTGTACAGGGGCCTCCAAATTGCCTCTTTTTCCTGCCAGTACAGGTATGGACTGTCTGACATGCCTACTTGGATGCTGTCACCGATGTAATCCTCCACCATTCTGTCAATGGTGACAGTATCATATGCAGTGACAGTAGACATGTCAGAAATTGTTGCCAGGTCCTTCAGTCCGGACCAGATGTCCAAACTTGGTCCTGCCTGCCCTGCATCACCGCCAGCGGGTTGCTTAGGATACCTAAGTTTTTTCCTGGCAGCCCCAGTTGCGGGAGAAAATGAAGAAGGAGCCGTTGACGTGTCACGTTCCGCTTCAGCTGACAGTGTGTTCACCAGCAGGTCTTTGCACCTCTGCAGGCTTGTGTCGGCCGGAAAGAGAGACACCACATAGGCTTTAAACCTAGGATTGAGCACGGTGGCCAAAATGTAGTGGTCTGATTTCAACAGATTGACCACCCTGGAATCCTGGCAAAGCGAATGAAGGGCTTCATCCACAAGTCCCACATGCCGAGCGGAATCGCTCCGTCTTAGCTCCTCCTTCACTTTCTCCAGCTGCTTCTGCAAAAGCCTGATGAGGGGAATGACCTGACTCAAGCTGGCAGTGTCTGAACTGACTTCACATGTGGCAAGTTCGAAGGGCTGGAGAACCTTGCACAACACGGAAATCATTCTCCACTGCGCTTGAGTCAGGTGCATACCCCCTCCTTTGCCTATGTCATAGGTGGATGTATAGGCTTGTAGGGCCTTTTGCTGCTCCTCCATCCTCTAAAGCATATAGAGGGTTGAGTTCCACCGCGTCACAACCTCTTGCTTCAGGTGATGGCGGGGCAGGTTCAAGAGTGTTTGCTGGCGCTCCAGTCTTCGGCACGCAGTCGCTGAATGGCGAAAGTGGCCAGAAATTTTTCGGGCCACCCAAAGTGTCTCCTGCACGCCCCTGTCGCTTTTCAGAAAATTCTGCACCACCAAGTTTATTGTGTGAGCAAAACATGGGACGTGCTGGAATTTGCCCAGATGTAATGCCCGCACAATATTGGTGGCGTTGTCAGATATCACAAATCCCCAGGAGAGTCTAAGTGGGGTAAGCCACTGGGCGATGATTTCCCTCAGTTTCTCTAAGAGGTTGTCGGCGGTGTGCCTCTTACTGAAACCGGTGATACACAGCGTAGCCTGCCTTGTAACGAGCTGGCGTTTCTGAGATGCTGCTACTGGTGACGCTGCTGCTGTTGCTGCGTAAGGTGATACATCTACCCAGTGGGCTGTCACAGTCATATAGTCCTTAGTCTGCCCTGTTCCACTTGTCCACATGTCCGTGGTTAAGTGGACATTGTGTACAACGGCATTTTTCAGGACACTGAGGACACTTTTTCTGACGTTTCTGTACAGTCTCGGTATCGCCTGCCTAGTGAAGTGGAATCTAGACGGGATTTGGAACCGGGGACACACTACCTCCATCAATTGTCTAAATCCCACTGCACTAATGGCGGATACCGGACGCACGTCTAACACCAACATAGCAGTCAAGGCCTCAGTTATACGTTTTGCTTCAGGATGACTGCTGTCGAACTTCATCCTCCTCGCTAAGGACTGTTGGAGGGTCAATTGTTTAGTAAAAGTAGTGGTGTTCCTACTTCCTCTCTGGGATGATGAACGACTCCCAGCAGCAGCAACAGCAGCAGCGGCAGCAGTAGGCGTAGCAATGCAGGATCCTCCGGAGGAATCCCGGATAGGAGAGTCAGTCATGCCAGTGACATGGCCTGCAGGACTACTTCCGATCCTGACTAAGGAGGAAATTGACGAGGAGGGAGTTGACGGTGTGGTTTGCAGGCGCTTGGATACAACAGGACAACGGGATTTAGGTGTCCCTGGACTGCTTACGGTCTTAGCCAAAGTTTCTGAACTTGACAGTAACTTTTTATGAACGCGCTGCAGGTGCCGTATAAGGGAGGATGTTCCTAGGTGGTTAACGTCCCTACCCCTACTTATTTCACCTTTACATATGGTACATATGGCAAGACAGTTGTTGTCCGGATTTGGATAGAAATATTGCCAGACCAAAGAGGTGGAATGTTTGGTCTTCTGCCCAGGCATGACCGTGATGGGATTTTTCATCCCACGGACAACAACTCGCCAACTTCCTCCTCAGCGCCAGCTACACCAGTATCCTCATCCTGTTGTACTACAACAGTGACATCTTCAATTTGCATATCAGCAAGTGGACTGTGGGTGTTCCTTTCAGCACTTGCAGGGGGCGTGCAAATGGTGGAAAGAGCCACCTCTTCCCGTTCAGTGCTGGGAAGGTCAGGCATCGCAACCACCACCACACTTGGACTCTCCTTGGGGATTTGTGATATCTTCTTAGAAAGCACAGTTCTTCGCTGTGCTTTTGCCAGCTTAACTCTTTTGATTTTTTTAGTGGGAGGAGGGCTTCCATCGTCATGTGAAGCTGAACCACTAGTCATGAACATACTAGGGATCGACCTTAGCCGTTCCTTGCCACTCCGTGTCGTAAATGGCATATTGGCAAGTTTACGTTTCTCTTCAGCTGATTTAAATGTTTTTTTCAAGGTCATTTTCCTGAACTTTGTCATTTGGGATTGTATGTGCCCTCTACTATGACATTGGGCATCGGCCTTGGCAGACGACGTTGATGGCATGTTATCGTCTATGTCATGACTAGTGGCAGCAGCTTCAGCACTAGGAGGAAGTGGTTCTTGATCTTTCTCTATTTTATTTTTATCGGAGAAAGTTTGGTCCTCCATTTATGTTATATCGATTTGATATATACGTGCGGCTAAACACAGAAAATAATTTTTTTTTTGGTTTGGACTGGAGTGTACTTTGGGGGTTACAGCACCCTTTAACAGTCAAGCCAGCCGGCCCTTTACTTATGACACAGGCGCACGCTTGGCACTACTTTGTTGATGCATGTGCGGCTACTGCGCACACAATTCACAAACACAGAAAATAATTTATTTTTTGGTTTGGATTGGAGTGTACTTTGGGGGTTACAGCACCCTTTAATGGTCAAGCCAGCTGGCCCTTTACTTATGACACAGGCGCACGCTTGGCACTACTTTGCACAGTAGCACGTGCGGCTACTGTGCACACAATTCACAAACACAGAAAATAATTTTTTTTTTGGTTTGGACTGGAGTGTACTTTGGGGGTTACAGCACCCTTTAACGGTCAAGCCAGCCGGCCCTTTACTTATGACACAGGCGCACGCTTGGCACTACTTTGTTGATGCACGTGCGGCTACTGCGCACACAATTCACAAACAGAAAATAATTTATTTTTTGGTTTGGACTGGAGTGTACTTTGGGGGTTACAGCACCCTTTAACAGTCAAGCCAGCTGGCCCTTTACTTATGACACAGGCGCACGCTTGGCACTACTTTGTTGATGCACGTGCGGCTACTGCGCACACAATTCACAAACACAGAAAATAATTTTTTTTTTGGTTTGGACTGGAGTGTACTTGGGGGGTTACAGCACCCTTTAACGGTCAAGCCAGCCAGCCCTTTACTTATGACACAGGCCCACGCTTGGCACTACTTTGTTGATGCACGTGCGGCTACTGCGCACACAATTCACAAACACAGAAAATATATAATTTTTTTAGCACTTGGGGGGAGCACCCCTGATGGACAGAGCACCCCCTGGACAACACTACAGCACCCCTTTAGGACTGGGACACTGCACAGGACTTTGGAGTGGACACAGCCCCTATGGAGAACTGACTGCACAACACAGTCCAGCCAGCCCCTATGGACTTTGAAGTAGTGGACACAGCCCCTATTAACAACAGCAGCACAGCACAACACAGCCAGCCCCTATGGACTTTGAAGTAGTGGACAACAGCAGCACTACACTACACTACACTACACAGCCCTAACTCCCACCCTCCCTCTTCACTGTCCACAGCCGAGTGAGAAAATGGCGCCGACGCGGGTACCTTATATAGGATCCAAAACCTGCGAGACTCGGAAGGCGGGATGATGACGTTTTGCCTCGATTTCAGATCCGAGTCAGGCGGGAAAAGTCGAGCCTGACTCGGATCGGAATCGGATCGGGGGGGCTCGGGGGGGTTCGGATTTCAGAAATCCGAACCCGCTCACCCCTAATATATATATTAGGGGTGTGCACCGGCCACTTTTCGTGTTTTGTGTTTTGGTTTTGGATCTGGATCTTTCTTCGTGTTTTGGATCTGGATTGGTTTTGCCAAAACCACCCTTCCGTGTTTTGGGTTCTGGGTTTTGTGTTTTGGATCTGTATTTTTTTGAAAAAAAGCATAAAAACAGCTAAAATCACAGAATTTGTAGGTTTTTCTGCTCCTATGCTATTATTAACCTCAATAACCTTAATTTCCACTCATTTCCAGTCTATTCTGAACACCTCACACCTCACAATAGTGTTTTTATGTCCAAAAGGTTGCACCGAGGTAGCTGGATGACTATGCTAAGCGACACGAGTGGGCGGCACAAACACGTGACCCATCTAGGAGTGACACTGCAGTGGCAGGCAGGATGGCAGTTAGAACAACTAGGCCCCAAACTGTACATAATGCAAAGAAAAAAAGAGGTGCAAGATGGAATTGTCCTTGGGCCCTCCCACCCACCCTTATGTTGTATAAACAGGACATGCACACTTTAACAAATCAATCATTTCAGCGCCAGGGTCTGCCACACAACTGTGGCTGAAATGATTGGTTCGTTTGGGCCCCCACAAAACAAGCTGGCAATTAATGTGTCCCTGCACAAACTGGCTCTACGGAGGCAAGATGTCATCCTCATCCTCCTCATCCACCGATTCCTCACCCTCTTCAGTGTGTACATCCTCATCCTCACAAAGTATTAACTCGTCCCCACTTGAATCCACCACCACAGGTCCCTCTGTACCTTCTGGAGGCTGGTCTCCCTGGAAGAGCTGATAATTCATTTTGATGAACATCATCTTCTCCACATTCTGTGGAAGCAACCTCCTACGCCTTTCGCTGACAAGGTTCCCGGCTGCACTAAACACTCTTTCGGAGTACACACTGGAGGGGGGGCAACTCAGGTAAAATAGAGCCAGTTTGTACAGGGGCCTCCAAATTGCCTCTTTTTCCTGCCAGTACAGGTATGGACTGTCTGACATGCCTACTTGGATGCTGTCACCGATGTAATCCTCCACCATTCTGTCAATGGTGACAGTATCATATGCAGTGACAGTAGACATGTCAGAAATTGTTGCCAGGTCCTTCAGTCCGGACCAGATGTCCAAACTTGGTCCTGCCTGCCCTGCATCACCGCCAGCGGGTTGCTTAGGATACCTAAGTTTTTTCCTGGCAGCCCCAGTTGCGGGAGAAAATGAAGAAGGAGCCGTTGACGTGTCACGTTCCGCTTCAGCTGACAGTGTGTTCACCAGCAGGTCTTTGCACCTCTGCAGGCTTGTGTCGGCCGGAAAGAGAGACACCACATAGGCTTTAAACCTAGGATCGAGCACGGTGGCCAAAATGTAGTGGTCTGATTTCAACAGATTGACCACCCTGGAATCCTGGCAAAGCGAATGAAGGGCTTCATCCACAAGTCCCACATGCCGAGCGGAATCGCTCCGTCTTAGCTCCTCCTTCACTTTCTCCAGCTGCTTCTGCAAAAGCCTGATGAGGGGAATGACCTGACTCAAGCTGGCAGTGTCTGAACTGACTTCACGTGTGGCAAGTTCGAAGGGCTGAAGAACCTTGCACAACACGGAAATCATTCTCCACTGCGCTTGAGTCAGGTGCATACCCCCTCCTTTGCCTATGTCATAGGTGGATGTATAGGCTTGTATGGCCTTTTGCTGCTCCTCCATCCTCTGAAGCATATAGAGGGTTGAGTTCCACCGCGTCACAACCTCTTGCTTCAGGTGATGGCGGGGCAGGTTCAAGAGTGTTTGCTGGCGCTCCAGTCTTCGGCACGCAGTCGCTGAATGGCGAAAGTGGCCAGAAATTTTTCGGGCCACCCAAAGCGTCTCCTGCACGCCCCTGTCGCTTTTCAGAAAATTCTGCACCACCAAGTTTATTGTGTGAGCAAAACATGGGACGTGCTGGAATTTGCCCAGATGTAATGCCCGCACAATATTGGTGGCGTTGTCAGATATCACAAATCCCCAGGAGAGTCTAAGTGGGGTAAGCCACTGGGCGATGATTTCCCTCAGTTTCTCTAAGAGGTTGTCGGCGGTGTGCCTCTTACTGAAACCGGTGATACACAGCGTAGCCTGCCTTGTAACGAGCTGGCGTTTCTGAGATGCTGCTACTGGTGACGCTGCTGCTGTTGCTGCGTAAGGTGATACATCTACCCAGTGGGCTGTCACAGTCATATAGTCCTTAGTCTGCCCTGTTCCACTTGTCCACATGTCCGTGGTTAAGTGGACATTGTGTACAACGGCATTTTTCAGGACACTGAGGACACTTTTTCTGACGTTTCTGTATAGTCTCGGTATCGCCTGCCTAGTGAAGTGGAATCTAGACGGGATTTGGAACCGGGGACACACTACCTCCATCAATTGTCTAAATCCCACTGCACTAATGGCGGATACCGGACGCACGTCTAACACCAACATAGCAGTCAAGGCCTCAGTTATACGTTTTGCTTCAGGATGACTGCTGTCGTACTTCATCCTCCTCGCTAAGGACTGTTGGAGGGTCAATTGTTTAGTAAAAGTAGTGGTGTTCCTACTTCCTCTCTGGGATGATGAACGACTCCCAGCAGCAACAGCAGCAGCGGCAGCAGTAGGCGTAGCAATGCAGGATCCTCCGGAGGAATCCCGGATAGGAGAGTCAGTCATGCCAGTGATATGGCCTGCAGGACTACTTCCGATCCTGACTAAGGAGGAAATTGACGAGGAGGGAGTTGACGGTGTGGTTTGCAGGCGCTTGGATACAACAGGACAACGGGATTTAGGTGTCCCTGGACTGCTTACGGTCTGAGCCAAAGTTTCTGAACTTGACAGTAACTTTTTATGAACGCGCTGCAGGTGCCGTATAAGGGAGGATGTTCCTAGGTGGTTGACGTCCCTACCCCTACTTATTTCACCTTTACATATGGTACATATGGCAAGACAGTTGTTGTCCGGATTTGGATAGAAATATTGCCAGACCAAAGAGGTGGAATGTTTGGTCTTCTGCCCAGGCATGACCGTGATGGGCTTTTTCATCCCACGGACAACAACTGTCTCCCCCGGAGCCTGATTTAAACAAACCACATCACCATCAGAATCCTCCTCGCCAACTTCCTCCTCAGCGCCAGCTACACCAGTATCCTCATCCTGTTGTATTTCAACAGTGACATCTTCAATTTGCATATCAGCAAGTGGACTGTGGGTGCTCCTTTCAGCACTTGCAGGGGGCGTGCAAATGGTGGAAAGAGCCACCTCTTCCCGTCCAGTGCTGGGAAGGTCAGGCATCGCAACCACCACCACACTTGGACTCTCTTTGGGGATTTGTGATATCTTCTTAGAAAGCACAGTTCTTCGCTGTGCTTTTGCCAGCTTAACTCTTTTGATTTTTTTAGTGGGAGGAGTGCTTCCATCGTCATGTGAAGCTGAACCACTAGTCATGAACATACTAGGGATCGACCTTAGCCGTTCCTTGCCACTCCGTGTCGTAAATGGCATATTGGCAAGTTTACGTTTCTCTTCAGCTGATTTAAATGTCTTTTTCAAGGTCATTTTCCTGAACTTTGCCATTTGGGATTGTATGTGCCCTCTACTATGACATTGGGCATCGGCCTTGGCAGACGACGTTGATGGCATGTTATCGTCTATGTCATGACTAGTGGCAGCAGCTTCAGCACTAGGAGGAAGTGGTTCTTGATCTTTCTCTATTTTATTTTTATCGGAGAAAGTTTGGTCCTCCATTTATGTTATATCGATTTGATATATACGTGCGGCTAAACACAGAAAATAAATTTTTTTTTGGTTCGGACTGGAGTGTACTTTGTGGGTTACAGCACCCTTTAACGGTCAAGCCAGCCGGCCCTTTACTTATGACACAGGCGCACTCTTGGCACTACTTTGTTGATGCACGTGCGGCTACTGCGCACACAATTCACAAACACAGAAAATAATTTTTTTTTGGTTTGGACTGGAGTGTACTTTGGGGGTTACAGCACCCTTTAACGGTCAAGCCAGCCGGCCCTTTACTTATGACACAGGCGCACGCTTGGCACTACTTTGTTGATGCACGTGCGGCTACTGCGCACACAATTCACAAACACAGAAAATAATTTTTTTTTGGTTTGGATTGGAGTGTACTTTGGGGGTTACAGCACCCTTTAACGGTCAAGCCAGCCGGCCCTTTACTTATGACACAGGCGCACGCTTGGCACTACTTTGTTGATGCACGTGCGGCTACTGCGCACACAATTCACAAACACAGAAAATAATTTTTTTTTGGTTTGGACTGGAGTGTACTTTCGGGGGTTACAGCACCCTTAACGGTCAAGCCAGCCGGCCCTTTACTTATGACACAGGCGCACGCTTGGCACTACTTTGTTGATGCACGTGCGGCTACTGCGCACACAATTCACAAACAGAAAATAATTTTTTTTTGGTTTGGACTGGAGTGTACTTTCAGGGGTTACAGCACCCTTTAACGGTCAAGCCAGCCGGCCCTTTACTTATGACACAGGCGCACGCTTGGCACTACTTTGTTGATGCACGTGCGGCTACTGCGCACACAATTCACAAACACAGAAAATAATTTTTTTTTGGTTTGGACTGGAGTGTACTTTCGGGGGTTACAGCACCCTTTAACGGTCAAGCCAGCCGGCCCTTTACTTATGACACAGGGGCACTCTTGGCACTACTTTGTTGATGCACGTGCGGCTACTGCGCACACAATTCACAAACACAGAAAATAATTTTTTTTTAGGTTTGGACTGGAGTGTACTTTCGGGGGTTACAGCACCCTTAACGGTCAAGCCAGCCGGCCCTTTACTTATGACACAGGCGCACGCTTGGCACTACTTTGTTGATGCACGTGCGGCTACTGCGCACACAATTCACAAACACAGAAAATAATTTTTTTTTGGTTTGGACTGGAGTGTACTTTCGGGGGTTACAGCACCCTTTAACGGTCAAGCCAGCCGGCCCTTTACTTATGACACAGGCGCACGCTTGGCACTACTTTGTTGATGCACGTGCGGCTACTGCGCACACAATTCACAAACACAGAAAATAATTTTTTTTTAGGTTTGGACTGGAGTGTACTTTCGGGGGTTACAGCACCCTTAACGGTCAAGCCAGCCGGCCCTTTACTTATGACACAGGCGCACGCTTGGCACTACTTTGTTGATGCACGTGCGGCTACTGCGCACACAATTCACAAACACAGAAAATAATTTTTTTTTTGGTTTGGACTGGAGTGTACTTTCGGGGGTTACAGCACCCTTAACGGTCAAGCCAGCCGGCCCTTTACTTATGACACAGGCGCACGCTTGGCACTACTTTGTTGATGCACGTGCGGCTACTGCGCACACAATTCACAAACACAGAAAATAATTTTTTTTTTGGTTTGGACTGGAGTGTACTTTCGGGGGTTACAGCACCCTTAACGGTCAAGCCAGCCGGCCCTTTACTTATGACACAGGCGAACGCTTGACACTACTTTGTTGATGCACGTGCGGCTACTGCGCACACAATTCACAAACACAGAAAATAATTTTTTTTTGGTTTGGACTGGAGTGTACTTTCAGGGGTTACAGCACCCTTTAACGGTCAAGCCAGCCGGCCCTTTACTTATGACACAGGCGCACGCTTGGCACTACTTTGTTGATGCACGTGCGGCTACTGCGCACACAATTCACAAACACAGAAAATAATTTTTTTTTGGTTTGGACTGGAGTGTACTTTCGGGGGTTACAGCACCCTTTAACGGTCAAGCCAGCCGGCCCTTTACTTATGACACAGGGGCACTCTTGGCACTACTTTGTTGATGCACGTGCGGCTACTGCGCACACAATTCACAAACACAGAAAATAATTTTTTTTTAGGTTTGGACTGGAGTGTACTTTCGGGGGTTACAGCACCCTTAACGGTCAAGCCAGCCGGCCCTTTACTTATGACACAGGCGCACGCTTGGCACTACTTTGTTAGCCCAGAGATGTTACCACTGGTCCTCCCACCACCACTCACTCCATACGAGCCAGTCACTTCCTCCAAAAGATGACTTCGAGCGATGATGTGGAGGCCTATCTCGCCACATTTGAAAGAACGTCCAAAAGGGAGAGTTGGCCCCAGGAGCAGTGGGCAAGTCTGTTGGCACCTTTTTTGTCTGGGGAGCCACAAAAGGCCTATTTCGACTTATGCCTGGCTGATGCCAAGGACTATAAAAAACTAAAACAGGAGATCCTAACTCGCTTGGGAGTCACCACCTTTGTTCGTGCCCAACGGGTCCACCGCTGGGAGTTCCATATGGACAAGCCTCCACGTTCACAGATGCATGACCTCGTCCATCTGTCCTCAAAATGGCTACAGCCCGAGACGCTGACGGGACCACAGATCGTGGAAAGGGTCATGATGGACCGGTACCTGCAATCGTTACCTGCGACTCTGCGCAAGTGGGTGAGCCATGCAGACCCTAAGTCCGCGGACCAGTTGGTCGAGCTGGTGGAGAGGTACATGGCGGCTGAGGAGCTGATGAGTATGCCCCACCGAGGCCCGATAGCGCACCGGCGAACTCCCACAGACACTGGTAAGACTGTTCCAGGGGAGAAGGGTGCTGGAAGGTGGGATGTACCGAAGACTGAGGGTGTAGAACCTGGAGACAGGCCTGCCAGGCCAGGAAGGTACTTGCCCCGTAAACGACCAGACATTAATATGATTCAGTGTTTCCGGTGTGGTGACTTCGGCCATATTTCCGCTAATTGTTCACTTACAACTGAACCTATGCAATGTGATACTGCTCATGTCTACTGCAGGGGGTCTTTCTTTGCACAGACAGCCTGTACTGCTGACCGGCAGGCTGAGACTGATAAGCACATGTGTGTACTCACTGTAGATGGCAACCGAGTAGAGGCACTGTTAGACTCTGGTAGCTTGGTGACACTTATAAAAGCTGAGCTGGTGAACCCCTTGAGGCATAAGGGGAAAACTATTGGTGTGACCTGCATACATGGGGATACTCGATATTATGTTACTGCCGAGGTGAACATCGAGACACCATGTGGTTCTGCTATAGTTTCTGTGGGTTTGGTGCCTGGTCTGATGTGCGATGCAATATTGGGGAGAGACTTTGCTCACTTCTGGAAGTTGTGGGAAAGTCGTTTTGTTCCAGAAGTGAACAACCCCGATCCATTTGAGAAGGTTGTCGATGTAGTGGAGGAGGGAGTTTCTTCTGAGTCAGAGTTATTCCCTTTCTCTACTATGATTGGCGAACTAGAGAATGCGGAGCGTGACGGTGGTCCGCCAACTGATGTGCCTCCCATTGAGGTGGGAAGTGTTGTTGGGCCAGTTGATCGTCTGCCTGATTTAGAGGTCAGAAGAGAGGTCTTTGCCGTGGAGCAGTTGAATGACCCTACTTTGGTAAAAGCAGAGAGAATGTAAAAGTAGTTGATGGTAAACCCATAGACCCTGATAGTCCTTTGTCCTATCCCCACATGGTAATGTGTCAGGATTTGTTATATCAGGTGACTAAGAAGGGGGAAGATGTTGTGGAACAACTAATAGTTCCCAAAGCCTACAGAAGAACAGTGTTGGATCTGGCCCATGGTCATATAACGGCAGGCCATCTAGGAGTAGAGAAAACCACTGAGCGAATAATGCAGAGGTTTTTCTGGCCCGGGCTCCATAAAGAGGTATCTGACTTTTGCGCATCCTGCTCTGAGTGTCAGTATCATGCTCCCAGGCCACATTTTAAGGGTCCACTAGTTCCATTGCCTATTATAGAGGTGCCGATAGTGAGAGAGCACCTGGAACAGGCTCAACAGGCACAGCAGAGGGTATACAACCGCAAGGCTCGGTTACGCAGCTTTGCTCCTGGGGACAGAGTGTTAGTGTTGGTTCCCACTGTGGAAAATAAACTTTTGGCTAAATGGCAAGGGCCCTTTGAAATCTTAGAAAGAGTGGGACAGGTCAATTACAGAGTTTAAAAGCTGGGGAAAAGAAAGCCGGAACAGGTATATCATATAAATCTGTTAAAGCCCTGGAAAGATAGAACGGTACCGTCGGCCGTCTGAGCCCCTCCAGTAAATCCAGGGCCCTTAGTTCCCGAAGTGACAGTGGCAAAAACCCTGTCGGCAATTCAACAACGAGAGGTCAAGGAGTTTCTGGTCAGAAATAGGGTGCTGTTCTCTGACGTACCTGGGAAAACCTCGGTCGTTAAACATGACATCATCACTGACCCAGGGGTTAAAGTTAATCTAAAGCCCTATAAGTTACCAGAAGCACCAAGAGAATCGGTGTTGAAAGAAATTAAAAATATGCTAGAGTTAGGGGTTATTGAAGTATCACATAGTGAATGGTCAAGTCCCATTGTGTTGATTCCGAAGCCCGACGGGAGTGTGCGTCTCTGCAATGACTTCCAAAAGTTGAACAGGGTTTCAAAATTCGTTGCCTACCCGATGCAACAGTGGAGAAGGAGGCGTTGGCCATAAAGTGGGCGTTAGGGGCCTGTTGTCTAAAGCAGACGCGTTGTCACGCGTTCATTGTTTGGGGGCTTCAGTTGTTCCGCCCCATAGGTCGAAACAAAGGGGGGGATATGTGATAGGATCACTGGTAAAGTGGTCTGTGACAGGGACATTTATCCCAGATTCCTGTCTTATGTGTTTTAAATCCCCAGGAGAAAGTCTGCAGTGTAGCAGGCTTGAGTTTCGGCTTTTTGAAAAGCCGGTTTGGGACCTGGGGGTTGTGGGTGAGAGGAGAGGGAGGGCTCCACCCACGGCCACTCCAGGTTTTGGTTCTCTTAGCCTGGTAACAGGCATGTTAGGGTTTTCCACCTGCCTGAGAGTGGCCAATATAAGCCTAGTGTGTTGAGGGCTGATTGTCTCACCTGGGAGAGCAGACAGGGAGTTTGCTCAGAGACACTTGGAAAACCTATCTGTGAGTACTGTGCTGTGCTTTGTTGCTGGCGAGGCATTAGGCCCTGCCAGGTTCTGGTAGTGAGGGAACTACCTGTGAAGTTAGTGCCCCGACAGGGCTAGGAATTATGTTTATGTTTTCTTTATGTTATTTCTGACATTGTACAATAAAGACTGGCGCCGACCAGCTTGTACTCGCTTCCAGACTGGTGTGCTGCTTCCCTGCTGCTGTGTGTGTGTGTAAGGAAGGAGTCCCCTACCCAGGAGAGGGACCTCCTAATCTGACTGTGTCACAATATATATATATATTATACGAGGTCTGTCTAAAAAGTTCAGTGAATGCTCTGATATATCTGTATGCAATGCTTGCAAGCTGCAACAAGGTCACTCATGCGTGCTGACATGTTGGGGTTTGCCCGAGGCTGCCACCGCACTGCCATTGCATTCATTTCAACAGAGTGTCCTGAGCAGTGTGCGTCGACCACCAAAGGAGCAACGACACAACATTAAGTTCTGCTTCAAATTGGATAAAAATTGGCGACAGAGACGCACGAAATGTTGGTGAAAGTGTACGGGCAGGATGCTGTGAGTAGAAAATGTGTGTACGAATGTGTATACGGCTGGCCTGAACGCAGCTCATCTTCCAACAATTCCTTGCCACTGCGAAAGCGTACAAACTAATCGTACACACATGATGGAGGCCACTGTGCTCATTGGGACCTTCAAAGCACCAGATATTTTTCTGTACCCTTCCCCAGATTTGTGTCTCGAGACAATCCTTGGACTTCATGCTTGGTTTGTGCTCTGACATGCACGGTCAAGTGTGAGACCTTATGGTGTATGCCTTTCAAAATCATGTCCAATCAACTGAATTTACCATAGGTGGACTCCAATTTAGCTGTAGGAACATCTCAAGGATGATCAGTGGAAACAGGATACACCTGAGCTCAATTTTGAGCTTCAGGGCAAAGGCCGTGAATACTTATGTACATGTGATTTCTAAAAAATTTTTTAATTAAATTAGCAAAAATCTCAAAAATGTTTTATACATGTTGTCATTATGGGGTACTGGGTGTAGAAATTTGAGGACAAAAATTAATTTATTCCATTTTGGAATAACGCTGTAACATAACAAACTGTGGAGAAAGTGAAGTGTTGTGAATACTTTATATATATACACTCACTTAAAAAAAAAAAAAGCAACAAAAAGCCAGCACTCACGTAAAGTAAATTTATTGTGAAGGTCACATATGGAAAATACAGTGTCCAGTAGTCAGCAGCAGCCCGCCCGACGACCGTTTCAGCCAAATCCTAAATGGTTTTTCTCAGCCCTGAGGAAAACCAATTAGGATATGGTTGAAACAGTCATTGGGCTGCTGCTGACTATTGGATGCTGTACCCAGTAAATGGTTAGGGGACAAGCACAAGTCCCCTAACCATTTACTGAGGTAGATGTTAAATATATGTAAATACAGGGGCAGAACTATGGGAGACAATGGATGCGCCAGCCGCCGGGCTCCAGCTCTGAAGAGGCACCTCCTCCATTGTCCACAACATATTCACCCCACTTAGGGCTGTAACTATGTACCCAGAGTTTACCGTCATGGCCACCCAACACATGGCATCCCTTCCCGGCACCTGAGAAGCCACCATACACTAGTGGAAACTGGAAAGCTCCATGTCAGACCATCAGCTGCTGCCTATATTCATCTATAGCCTGTCTGCATGCAAATTGCTACATTTCAGTGTCAGCGGCTGTGGGGCACCAAATTATAACTTGCCTCCGGGCGTCTGGGATGAATTTACGCCACTGTGTAAAAATGTGTGGTTCGGTTCTCCAGAAGTCCGAATTCACCCGAATTTCGTGAATCCAGGTAAATCCGAGTTGCGGTTCTAATCTCCTGAGGAGATCCAGGTAAATCCAGGTCGCGGTGCTGATCTTTTTGCGGTTAGGATTTCTGATTTTAAATCCGAATTACGGGTTTTGGATTGCATAAATTACATGATTTTAGCTGTTTTTAAAACTTTTTATCTATTTTTTTTTATTTTAAAAAATACAGATCCAAAACCAAAACATTTGAGGGTGGTTTTCAAAAACAAATTAAGATCCAAAACCTTGAAGGAGATACAGATCCAAAACCAAAACACGGGGGTTGGTGCACATCCCTAGTTAAATAGCTCTTGAATACTTTGGGACACACAATGAAACAAAAGTAGAATATTTGAATATTATATCAACTGACAAATAAAATATATTTTAAAATATGACAAACTGGTACAGTATATATTTTCTATTTACACAGGCTGGTACACTGCAATATTTGATATCAGAAAACTGGGGATCGGTATATTTTGTCGACATGGCTCATGTCCACATTCATAATATCGACAGGAGAATGTCGACATGATTGACATGTCGACATTGACCACATTGACATTTGTTGTGTCGACACTGAAAACATGTCAACATTAGAATGTTGTCAAAACATTCCTGGTGGTCCAGTGGTGACTTACCTGGTTCCGCGAGTCTCTCGGCTCTAGTGATTCTTTCAGGTTCAGTGGTCAGCATGACAGTAACTTCTGGCTAACCCTGCGGCACTTCTGCGAATATGACTAACCCCTAACCTTAACCTCCCCTCCGGCAGCCTAACCCTAGCCCCTAGTGCCTAACCCTAACCCTCACCACCCAAAGCCTAACACTCTGGTGCCGAAGCCTTACCCTAACTCTCCGATCCATGCAGAATGTTGACACTTCACAATGCAGCATTGTGAACATGTCGACATTGTGATGTCGACATTATGACTGTCAATTTTGTAAATGTCAATATTATGATTACATCCTCAACACTGAGTGCTCCTACACTCCAAAAACATACTGGTACTGTAGCTTCATAGGCAATATAGACTTTAAACTCCACTAGTGCAGGAATTGATGTTAATGACTGTAATATTCTCAGTAAGATGCTGCATAATATGTGTGTTTAATAATCATTTTAAATGCACATTCTTATGTCAGATACAAAGTAATCAAGCACTTTTGAAGTATATTAATCAGCTTTCATAAACAAAAATAGTTTCAATATAACTTGAAAAAGTTACAAGTTGTAATGAAACACATTGGTGAACGATGGCATACACATTAAGCTATAATGATTTTTAACCTCAGCTTGTCTCGTGGAATCCCTCCTGTGTTACAAAGAACATAAGAAGATTGTGCAGTACTATGAAAGGACTGGGCGCCAGCTAAGAAACATCCAAGGGTCACAAGAAATCCACCAATACGAAGCTGAAACCATCCCATAAAGGATATGTCCAAAAGTCCACAATTGGAGAATTTGAATACTCCAAACATTACACTGGGGGTAGTGTAATTCAAACACCTGTACAGATAGTGAGATCATTTTTTACATTTTTTATTCCAATATATATTTAATTTATAACACTTACTATATCGCAAACCGCTGGTATTAATTTATTTATGCAAAGAACACAGGTAAAGAGCACAAACATTGCATCAGTAACAAAAAAGATGCATTCTGGGTAAAATAATTAACATATGTAGAAATTATGCTACCAATAATGCACTATGCTTTTATTTTAACAATTTATGCATAATAACAATTATAATACATTCTGGGTAAATGTTATTCACATATATCACAATTATGGTACCTATAATGCACTCTGCTATATCACTGCTACCATCACGCATATGTTAATATCCTTGGAGAAATAGAAATAACAACTTATTAGGATAATGTCCACCCGGCTTAATTGGAAAAATGACAGCCCATAAGGGTCACATTCAATTCATTCCTACCTGAATCGCAAACTGAAATACGGAATAGTGATCACAGACAACATGGAGGCCTTTGTTATTCTGCTGCCTGCATGCCAACCACTACCTCCCAGAAAACACCCACTGGGGGGACCAGGTCTTGATAATGACCATCCCCATCTGTTGCTAGACCTTCTTCTTCCAAACCATCCATCCTGGACTTCCTGTCCAAAAAGGGTTAGCAGGGTACAGAAAGAGGAGCTAGATGTCCCCGATTACATTTTTTTTTTGGAACAGGGGTTCCCACCTATTTGGCTTCCCTCCAGAGAGCAGAGCTCTGTTCCTCAGGAAGTGTCTATGCCTGAGCTGATAGGTAGGTAGTCTCTGTCTGTTGGTAAACACCCTTCAGGAGATGGTAACCCAGAATAACAACAACTATAATAATGTGTCCACTGATAACCAGCCTGATTCCTTAACAGCAACATACCCCATATGGCCAACTCACACCCAGTTTGCAGCCTCCTCTTCCTTATGACACTAATCCAGTCGCCATGGTTGATCATGGGTGGTCCACCCAATTTTTGGCCTTTTACATTCTAACATCATAATAACACACTAGACTTATAATCTCTGCTTTTGTTTATGTTTTTGAATAGAACAGTTTTATAATTTAGGATGTCCACTCTATATAAGTTTGTAAATATAGGCTTTAGTTTTTTAGAACATATAACTTTTTAAACTGTTAGGATAATATTTCTGCTATGTTTAAGAAGTAAAAAAACAACTTTTTGTAAACTAATAACTTAAAAAAAAACCTTTTCATTGCAATGTTTATGTTTGTTTTTTTTTAAAAAAGAGATTTTTTTTATTACTGGCTTTGTTTACAAACTGCAATTAAAATATTTATCAAAATTAAAAAATAAAAAAAATGTTTTTATTTTTTCACTGATGGTGTGGCTAACATTCACACAGAAAAAAATTGTTTTTTTTCACACTGGGGGTGAACCCCTGAAAGAGGCAGCAGCCCCTTGACAGACCGCAGCACAGCACCCTGCGCACCTACGCCGATGACAGTGATAGCCAGGTGTAGCTAACACGCACACAAAAAAATTGTTTATTTTTTGGGCAGAAGACCCTCGACATACAGCAGCACAGCACCCCTGTGCAGAGCCGCCGATTACAGTGACAGCCAGGTGTGGCTGACATGCACACAAAAAAATTGTTTATTTATTTTTTGGGCAGCAGCCCCTCGACAGACCGGAGCACAGCACCCCTGCGCAGCTACGCCGATGACAGTGACAGCCAGGTGTGGCTGACACGCACACAACATTTTTTCTTTTTTCTTTTTTTTAACACTGGGATGAACCCCTGAAAAGAGGCAGCAGCCCCTTAACAGACAGCAGCACAGCACTCCTGCACTAATGACAAGTGTGGCTAAGCTAAAACACTATTTTTTTTTTTTTTTCACACTGGAGGTGGATGAAGAGCACCCCTGAAGGACAGAGCAGCCCCTGGACAACACAGCACTACAGCCAGCCATCCCCTATGGACAGGACAAGTACAACAGCCAGCCCCTATGGACAGGACAATGACAGCCAGCCAGCCCCTATGGACAGGACAACAACAGCCAGCCCCTATGGACAGGACAACAGCCAGTCAGCCCCTCTATAGACAATAGCCAGCCCCTATGGACACAACAACAGTCAGCCAGCCCCTCTATAGACAACAGCCAGCCCCTATGGACATGACAACAGCCAGCCAGCCAGCACTCTATAGACAACAGCCAGCCCTTATGGACAACAATAGCCAGCCCCTATGCACAGCGTCAGCATGCAATTAACAATAACACAACAGCACAGGTCCCAGCTCCCTCCCTCTTCACTCTCCACAGGCTGAATGAAAAATGGCGGCGAATCGCGGGACATTTATAGAATCCAAAACCCACGAGAATCCGACAGTGGGATAATAACGTTTTGCTTCGTTTTCAGATCTGAGTCAGGCAGGTAAACCCAAGCCAACTAGTATCTGCCTTGGATCCCTGTAATTCGGGTGGGTTCAGTTCTCAGGGAACCGAACCCGCTCATCTCTAATTCATATACATTTTTTACACAGCGTTTTCTATTCTACTGTTAAACATTCTCATGTGTCTTGCAGATCACTATTCATTCATCACTGTTTGAATTTTATGATGTTTAAAATTAAAACAATTTATGAATTAATTCAGCAAAAGAAGCGCTGACTATTCCAGTCGCATATGGCGGCCATTAAGGGCCTGATCCTGAGTCGCATGCTCTGCCGATGTTGGATGCTGAGGAGCGATGTTTCCCTGCTGCGCATGCATCCTGATTGTCAGCGCACAGAGGGCCTGATTCAGACCCGGACGCTGTCAGCCGTTCGCCCGCAGGATGTACGTCCGTCCAAATGTCAAACCAAGCGCTCGCACGAGTGATCGCTCATAGAGAGTCTTCCGCCCCATATTTCCACTACCCCTCCTCTAGCTAACGAGCATCCAAAATAGCAAGCGCCCTACTCGTTTTTGGATGAAATGTTCGCTCGCACAAGTACGACCGGAAGTAGGCCTGTCATTTGTCGATTGCCTTTTTTTTCCTTCGTTAAACATTCGTGAATCGATTGGTGGCAATCATTACCTTAATTGACTTAATTGTTGCTCGAAAGTTTTCAATCTTGTTTTTTTTTGAATGTCAATAAACTTTATTGTTTGTTTTGTGTTCATTTTGGTCCGCAGAATCTGTCCGCTTTTAACGGGAAACTTGTTTTTTTTCAATCCAAAGGCAGTTTCTTTTCTTTTTTCTTAGCTTTTAATTTGTTTTAAAATGATGAAATTGTTTTATTTCCAGCTTGTTGATAACGCATCCAAATGCAGCAAGCCAATCATGTCACAATATATTTTTAGGGGTTGTTCACATGACTCACACATTAACCAATAGAATGCTTCATATTATTTATGAAAGTACATTAGCCAATCAAAATTTAGGGGTCCCTGTAATAAAACTGATTTGTGTAAAAAAAAAACCATTGCCATCATGAGAGCCAGTGCTTTCACACGGTGGGAGCTACTGGTGCTGACGGAAATAATAGATCGCCGTATAACGGACATGCCGCCCCCCATCACCAACCAATGCAAGCGCCGCGCGTACGCGGAGGTGCGGCGCAGGCTGCGGGCCATTGGCTTTCGGCGGACCAGCTGCCAATTGAAACGCCGGTGGTCCAATTTACGACGCCGGTCCCCACACCTGCTTGCGCATCTTCGGATGAGGATCCGTTGGCGTAAGTGGATATTTGAATGTTTATATATCTATGACAATCTGTTGTTACTTTTTGTCTTTGCTAATGTAAATTTGCATTTATGCATGTGCATGTGTGCAGTATGCATTTTTTTAGGCCTAAATGACACCTTGTTTTTTTTTTTCTCATGATTAATATTTTCTTTGGGTTTCATGTTTTAGCTTTCAAATCTTTTTGGGTATACATATTTGCTAATATTACAAACTATACATCATTTAGGTCAGGAGCGGATATGGAGACATAGAAGGAGGCCTGCCCGACCCCTCTCCCCAACTCCCACCATCTCCTCCCCTGCCCACTCCTCCAAAATTTCCCCACCCTCCCCTGACCTGCTCATCCCTATTTCCCCTCCCTCTACTGCTCCCCAAATACAAATAACCCCTCCCTCCCCTGTCCTACCCATCCACATTCCCACACCCTCCCCTGATGCACCCACTCCTCAATCCAACCCCTCCCCTTTATCCCCAATGGACATTTCTCCCTGTCTACACCCATCTACTGGCCCACTTCAGAAGAAGAGGATCTGGGCCAACCTGCCCTCAACCTGCAGGTATTTTGTTTGTGATGTTTTCAATTTTTGTGTGAAAATGTGCCCTATATGCATACACTGTTGTATCCCTGCTTACAATCTAAGGGCAGTCCTTTTTTTGGGGGGGGGGGTTTCTTGGAAAATTGACCTTCGAAAAGTTTTTATTTTTTTATTTTTTAATAGACTTTTTTTTTTCTTTTAATTTATTTATTTATTTTTGTCTTCATTTTTGGCCCAATTTATTCCTGTTTCAAAAAATAAAAGAAAAAAGAAAAAAACATATGCCAGAGCCAAATACAAGTTTCATTGTGATGTTTACAATTTATACACTAAAATCAATATGCAAATGGTGTAAGGATTATTTAAGTTCCCAAAGTGATTGTTCAAACCACTCTTCTCATGTCCATGTTTTTTTTGGGGGGGTTTTGTGCCAATTGCTAATTTTTGCACATTTTTGATAACACTATAGTTTGGCATCAAAATTAGCATGGTATTTAAATTTTATTTAAGTGTCAATAATCCTGTTTTTCTGGTATGTATTTGTTTTACAAATCACATTTAATTTAAATACATATTTGTCTTTCTACAGACCCAAGGATGCGTGATCGTGCCATTTTGGGGCAGATAGTGGAAATGAGAGGACATTTGGTGCAGCTCCTGGTTGCAATGGACCATTTGATTGTTTTGCTGCAACATTAATTTTTTGATTTATTCTATTTTGTTAATAAAAGTTTTTTGTTTTAACCCATCTCATTTATTGACTCCCAAATTAGCTCACAAGGTCATTTTGATGTATTTTTATGAGGTAAACATTAGGGTTTATGGATTTTGCATAGGAAAATGCAAACAATGTGGCATACCAAATTCAGGGAGTATGTAATCTTTTAAAGTTAAACTTTTCACCAAAAAAAGTGTTTTCCTAGACTTTGAATACATATTTTGACATTCAAAAAATTGGTCCAATTGTCATTAAATCCATAATGTTTTTTGAAAAATACCTTATATAATTATTTTAGTTAATCCAAAAAATCCATGCAACTCCCAAAAGTAAAAAAAAAAATGAGAAAAGGTAGGCCCACTATGCAAACATGTTGTTAATTGTTATGTGTTTTTTTATTTTTTAACAACCCCAAAAATAAATGTAAAAAACAAAAACCCAATTAAGTTAAAAGGTAATGTCCATTTGCTTTTTTTTCATGTAAAAAAAAACAAATAATTTTAAAAGTAGTTTATTATACAATTTAACATAATACAAAGCAAATACACACAAAGAATTTATAAAAAAAATCAAGAACTGCTTGAAGATGGTGCATGCCAACATGTTGTCCCAAAATCAGGTAAGAAACACATTTGTCCAGGTGTAAAGGTCATTTTGGAGTCATTAATGTCACAGGCGAGCATTTTCAGGAAGTAAGAAGGTTGTTGTTTGGATTTTGCAAAAATAAAAAAATAAAAATAAAAAAAAGGTTAAAATTTGAAACATAGGATATTAAACACACATAATTTTCAGTCTTCACAAAGTCAACAAATGTAAAACCAAGGAAATGCAAATACCTGAAAAAGTGGGAAACGACATCATCACATATGGCCTCCCCTGACACTCTCCTCCGACCAACCTCGGGGGGGCCATCCTCAAGCAAGGCATCCTCTGGCTGCATTGGGACACCACTCCTTATGGCGATGTTGTGAAATATCCCACACAGAACCACAATTTTGGAGACCATAGCCGGCAAATACATGAGGTCGCTGCCAGAGTGGTGGAGGCATCGAAATCGGCCTTTTAAAAGGCCGATACAATGCTCCACCACCTGCCTGGTGGCAGCAAGTGTGGAATTATATTGAGTTTGTGGCCCTGGTGTGGGAGCCAAATAAGGAGTGAGCAGCCAGGGCGTGCAAGGGTAACCACTGTCTCCTGTAAAAAAAAAAAAACAAGCATTCAGTACCATTTCTATGTCAACAGTGTTTGCTTAAAAAATTAGGGGTACCACTTACCCAGAAGCCACGCGTCACCAGCTTGTAGGTTGTTTAATTTGTGCCAAAGCCCTGATTGCCGGATGACAAATGAATCATGTGCACTTCCTGGATATTTGACATTCAGGGACAGGATCTGAAGGGAGGCATCACATACCACCATTACATTCATCAAATGAAAATGCTTGCGGTTCCTAAATATGGCCTCCAGCATTGCTGGAGGCTGAAGTGGTATGTGAGTGCCGTCCACAACCCCTATGATATGTGGGAAGCCTGCAATTTGGTTAAATTTCTGCTTCACCACATTAAAGGAACCCATATCCAATGGCATATTAATAAAATGATGTAGGTGCTTAAACAGTGCATCCATGACCGCCCTCAGGATCCTTGAAAAGTAGGATTGGGAAATGCCTGCAACAATCCCAACTGTGGTCTGGAAGGATCCTGAGGCGCAAAAATGTAACACCGACATTAACTGCGTAAGTGGTGGTATTGCTGTTGGATTGTTAATTTTCCTTTCAAGATCACTCTCTATTAATGAAAGAGTGTCTAGGATGATTTGGGGTGGTAGGCGATACCGCCGTAAAACCACATCATCAGGCATTCCAAAAAGGGTGACACATGTTCTAAATATCTGGGGCCTTGCACACCTACGATGCCTACACCTAGGAGGATGTTCAGGTTGGTCGGGGTCGTGGACCATTGCCACTATAATTCGCCCAACATCAATCTGAAATGTTAGACAATGTAGTTAATTTTCTTAAATCTAAAAAACAGAAAATATACTTATCTTTTTGACACATTAAGAAGACTCTTACAGGGTTCGGTAGTGACATCTTGAAGAAAACCAACGAATTAGATTTAACATAAATAAAAACACCAAAAATAAAATAAAAAAGCCTAAGGCCAAAATATAAAGAATGCATGCACTACACAGATGTTATAACTGTCTGATTTTAATCTATTAATCCAATGTACGCTAATGCCACAGACAGGAGCTGTGCAAAATATACACAATAGAGGGCAAAAAAGACCGCTAAATGGTACTCTAACGCCACAGAGAGGAGCTGAGCAAAATATATGCAAAAGAGGGCAAAAAATGCAGGGGGGACAGGTGGTGGGCCAACCCCTGTGTCACTGGAGCTGACCGATTTGGAGGAGCTGGCACAGGGGTGTGTGCAGGAAGAGGAGGTGTTTGGCGTGTCCAACATGGACACAGACATGCCAGACTTTGCGACTCCACATGTTTAATTTTTTTAGTTTTTGAAAACTGAAAAATGTACTAATATTTGTATGATCTCTCTTTTTCACACAGGCACAGAAGAGGACGAGTGTGCTCCAGAACGGAGTTTTGGCCACAGTAGATCTGCTGGCTCCGCAGGGGAGGAAGCAGTATTTCCTTCTGGGGACCCTGTGGCAGACAGTCCAGGGCCTTCCCCCTCGCAGGCAGTGACCCTTCTCTCAGATCTCAATGATAAAACCACAGAGATTCTGATGAGGATGGACACCACTCTGCTACGGGTGGAAAACGCTGCGGCCAATGTCAGACTAGCTAATGCCCTGGAGCAGCTCGTCCGCCTACGCATGTTGGAGCCGGCCTCCCTTCCTGCCGGAATATCAGGGCCCTCCACCTCTGGCACAACATCAGCCAACCCTCCAAATGTGCCTAGCCCTATGCCTAGGCCAGAGGAAACACCAGCTACTTCTGGCCAGGCAAGGCGTTCGACCAGACGGACAAAGTCATGCTCCCTCCAACATCAAGCCAAGTGGGGGAGAAGGCGTTGACAGCACTGGCAAATTTCCCCACATTCCATCTCTGTGTTTGCCCCATATTTTTGCACCTCAAAACCTCCCTCTCCTTTCTTGTGATTTTTTTTTTTATCATTACTTTATATATTTGAAGTCCCATAAAAAATATTGGGACTGTAAAATTACACTAATTTTTTTTTACAAATGTGAACATTTATTTATTTACAAATAATAAAACAATAACCCAAGAAAAATTGTCTAATTCATTCTGAAATGGCTAAAAGGGACTGGAACAAACATAATTAAATACTTAACAAAGGTCATATACTTAAAAAAAAATTTAAGTTAAAAAAACAAAAGGTAACAGGTAAGTAAACAATAACACAAGCCAAGCAATTAGTAGCTGATTGTCTTTCTGGATTTTAAAAAAAAATTTAAAACCAAAAATAAAAAAAAAAGGTGTTGGGCTTTTTAAAACCAAAAAAAAAAAAAAAAGGTGTTGGGCTTTTTAAAAAAAAACAAGGTGTTATGCTTAATACCATAAAAATATCTGACAACAACATACGTACGGAATACAAAAAAACATCTAACATTTTTACCTTTATTAAAACATTTATTTTGGGATTGCTGTGATTTCTAAAAACAAACAAATAGGAACACAACATGCGTTCCAAATTTAGCTAATATATCCTGGCCATTGCAAATCACCTTCTCGCAAGTGATCCAATTATTAGGTGATTGGTGTTGTGCCTTGTAAAGGAGAATAGCAAAACATCGATTCGCTAAGGGAGCTACGAAGAGACCATCGTCTTTGCGAGATCCAATACCCTACCACAAGCTGAATGAGCAGTCATAATGGAAACTGGATCACACAGTGACGTATCCAAAAAAATGTCCAAATTGGACGTTCGCACAAAATAATGCATGTACGCCCAAAAAACAGCTGGACACGCCTGCGTTTTCTCATCTTCACCTCCGTTACCACCTATAAACGGAACATTCTGTCAATCAAATTACATAGGTCACTTCCTGTTCGCTGTGTAAACGAGCGAACGGAAACTGACCGCAATGATCCGGCCGCACATGCGCAATGAGAACCGGACGCATGCGTGGTTTAAAACAATCGATTGCATACGAGCGAATGGCTGATAGCGTCCGGCTCTGAATCAGGCCCAGAGTCACTGTACTGATTCGGACGCATAATGTCTGAAATGAACTAGAAATGTAATTGGGCCTTTCTTGGCAGTGACTGGGAGGTGGTTAATCACATCCACAGAGCTGCTGCGTATTGTGGGCGTGTTATGGGAGTGTCTCAGGGGCGTGTCGCTGAATGTGGTTGCGTACAGAGATTCTTCATTGTTCACATTGGAGGCCATACTCTGACCGGAATCTGCTCCTAGCCTGGGGCTGGTGCAAGTTTCCATGGTGCAACTGGCGTTTCAGTCCTACACATTCAGACGCACGGCTGTACACCAAGGAAGGACTTTGTAGTGGCATTAGCATAAAGTCGCAGACACTACAGCAGCAAAAGTCACCAACGCAGTCCTGAATGCGACCGACTCAGAATCAGCCATTAACGCTGACTCTCTGTTCTCGGTACCAATATTGGACAAACTCGAATTCATGCAAAAGATCTTAGCTTGTTGCACTAGAAAGAATATTATCACTGTTATACATTTTTGTTCAATGGCTAGTGGCTAATTCCCCTGTAGATCAATGTGAGAATTACTCAGTTCTTGTTCTGTGACATTCCATATTTACACCTGTGTTGTATATATTAACTCTGCAATTGTTCACTGTTTCAATACCCTCTTCCAATTTAATGTGTTATATTCATAATTACATTAATTAATAATAGAGATGTGCCCCGACCCCGTGTTTTGGTTTTGGATATAGATCTCCCCTGGTTTTGGATCTGGATTGGTTTTCCCAAAAACCTCACCTCCATGTTTTGTTTTCGGGTTTTGTTTTTGGATCTGGATTTTTTTCTTAAAAAAAAAAAACAGCTAAAATCACATAAAATGGGTCTTTTTTTGTTCCTACGCTATTAATAGCATAATAACATTAATTAATAATAGAGATGTGCGCCAACCCCCGTGTTTTGGTTTGAGTTTTGGTTTGAGTTTTGGATATAGATCTCCCCTGGTTTTGGATCTGGATTGGTTTTCCCAAAACCTCACCTCCATGTTTTGTTTTCGGGTTTTGGTTTGGATCTGGATTTTTTCTTACTAAAAAAACAAAAAAACATCTAAAATCACATAAATTTGGTCTTTTTTGTTCCTACGCTATTAATAACCTCAATAACATTAATTTCCACTCATTTCCAGTCTATTCTGAACACCTCACAATATTGTTTTTAGGCCAAAACTTTGCACCAAGGTAGCTGGATGACTATGCTAAGTAACACAAGTGGGCGGCACAAACAGGTGCCCCATCTAGGAGTGGCACTGCAGTGGCAGACAGGAAGCCAATCAGCGTTATGGTGCCCATTTGCATGTAGCAAGGGAGAACCGTGCTACATGCATCTGTGTGATTGACACAGACCTCAGACGGGTCAGTGAGAACCGTCTGTGCTGCTGTGTATTTCAATTACACAGATGCACGCATGGACCAGGAGATCCGTGCTACTTGCATCTGTGTCATTGACACAGAGCACTGACGGGTCCGGGAGACCCGTCTGTGCTGCCGCCGTAAAAAAAAATGACCGATTCCCTCCATTGTAGTCAATGGAGAGCCGCAGGGTTATTAAAGTTTACCCTGCGGTTCCTACCATTGACTACAATGGAGGGAGCCATTAATTGGCTGAGAGATGGGGAATGACCTCTCTCAGCCAATGAATGCTTAGCGGCAGGGTTTCCATCGTGAAATCCAACTGCTAAGTTGTCATTCGGGAAGTATTATTCTATAGAACGGTACAAGTTCATGGATCGCGACTTTCTGTGTTTTTTTCTGCCAAGTCCATGGGATGCCTACTTTGGAATGAAGAGGACAGAACCTCGCATAGGAGATGGTGAGTGTAGTTTTTTTTCACAGGTCCCCTATGGATACATTACCGGACAAGTGGACCGATAGCTACAGGGATACATAGGTGAGTATGTGTTAGTGTATGTGTGTGTACATGTGTGAGTGCATGTATGTTTAATAACCTTATACTGTCATGGTGTGTGTGTCCTGTGTTGTTTTAAACATTTTTTTACAAGTGAACTACAGGTACTAATGGGCCCTTAATGCCCTGCATGCTGGTACTTGTGGTTCTCTAAGTACCAGCATGCGGGGCAAGCTTGCTGGGACCTGCAGTTCTACTTGTAAAGACAATGTTTGCTATTATTTATTTACACCACTCCACACAATCAACCAGCCACCCTGGGCTATCAGCCTGGGCCTGGGGTGCCCTGGAGAGGGGGACCCCTTTATTGGGGGGTCCCCAGCTCTCCAGGGATCCCCAGCCTGAGCTGACTAGTGGTCAGGGCTGATGCTGTGGCTGAGGGGCCCGGTGAAAAGGCTCCCCTGGCTGTGGCATCAGCCCCCGCTTGAAAAAATTTGGTGCTGGTTCTGGAAGATACAGGGGAACCCTACTCATTTTTTTCCCCTGTATTTCCAGAACCAGGACCAGATCAGAGCCCAGTGCTGGTGGTGCAGAGTACTCCTACGTCTTTTGTCCCCCATACTTTGGCAACCAGGGCAGTTTCTGACTAGCCCAGTGATGGTTGTGCTTAAGTATGGGAGACCCCTACGTCATTTGTCCCTTGTATTTATGCACACCCAGTACCTCAGTACTGGGTCACTAATGCCGGGGCTGGCTGCTCTTTTTTGGGGGGGGCACGCCATTTTTTTCTTTTTTTTCTACACAGGTTTTTTTTTTTTTACAGCGGCAGCACAGACAGATCTCACGGACCCGTCAGTGCTCTGTGTCAATGACACAGATGCAAGTAGCACGAATCTCCTGGTCCGTGCGTGCATCTGTGTCATTGAAATATACAGCAGCACAGACGTGTCTCACTGACCCATCCGTGCTCTGTGTCAATAACACAAATGCATGTAGCACGGATCTCCCAGGTCTGTGCTACATGCAAATGAGGACCATAATGCTGATTGCCTGAAAGCCATGACAGACGGCTCTGTCAGCCAATCAGTGCTTTGCCCATTGAAGGCAAAGGCTTTTTTAGAAATGGCCGCTCAAGGCAAAACCTTGAGATCCATCACAGAGGATCGAAAGGTTTTGCCTCGATTAGGGCGCCTCGGATCGCCTCGGATCCCAGAAATTCGGGTGGATTCGGTTCTCAGGGAACCGGACCCGCTCATCCCTAATTAATAATATTAAAAAAAGTGTGGTTAAAAGTCACAGACCCAAAAGTTGGCCGTTATGGGAAGTCATATACTAAATTGTAAGCAATCAAAGAGATTCAGTTGCTGAACGGGTACCTTCAGCAGTTGTAGTATAAGTTCATATAGCCACGAGGAGGCAAATAAGTAGATGAATGAGGAGGAAAATGTTCAAACTGCAATAAACAATATAAACAATAATCAATACAATCTATGATTTGGGGGGTTAAAACACTGAAGAGCAATATCCCTCTTCTGTTAGCAGTAGCCCCTGAAAATAGAACTTAAGGCATATAATACTCTCTGGTACTGCGCCTGTTGACCCAACTCAAAAAGGACCAACTACAGCAGCATTTGGTCAAAAAGAGAAACCTTAATTTTCTAGTGTCACTGGTATAGAGCAACAGCATTGGCAGTCAAAGTATACTATTGCCCATTTGTGAAGAACTAATACAATGTCCAGCTTATGAAAATGATGTTGAGAAGGCAGAGCCTTAAGGGGTGGATTGAGTTAACTTACATTTAAATAAAGATAAAGAGACAGATGTTGAAAAGGACAGCAGGGGTAATGATGATGGGGGCTAGAAACCATATTCCATTGGACAAATTGAAAATGGATGTGCCCGCCAGTTGGAAAAGTATTTCCAATATGCTTCTGAGGTTTCATGAGATACAAAAAGCCATCAATGACTGCAATATATCATGACAAGCAAGCTCCTGGATGGAGCCTACTTACTTTCTAAGCAGTGACAAATCATATAGGACAAACGTCAGCTACTTGTGCCCTTTAAACTGAGATTCAAATTTCCAATTTTGTTTGTAATAAGTGAAGAAAGTGCTATAGCCATAACTAAATATACCAGTCTGACCATCCTTGATCAAGCTGATCATGTCAGATATATTCAGATGTGGCTACTGATCAGAGGGTGCTAGGTGGTTCTCTCAAAAATTTTGTTTTAATACACTATGACAACTAAAAGTAGTTATAATAAACAGTATATAGAATGGTAGAAATAGTAATAAAAAGTTGCTGGACCGACAATGGTGGAATGAAACTTTCCTTATGACACAATTTGTCTGAAAAGAAATCAAGCTGTATATAAGTCAAGCTGTATGCAATCCACTTTCAGGATAACACGTGTTGTAAAAATATAGAAATTGTTCATAATATTAAAAATTATACATGCTGGAAAAGATCATACGCGGTAGTTGAAGGTGGAGCCACAGATGGTAAAATTCAGGTATATCCGGATAAGTACCTTGCATGGGCTCCAAGACAATATCGAGGAGAATCAGCCATCTAAGGCAGAGAGTCACTGCATCCACAAAGTTCACGCCAACGCGATTTGAGCTGCTCAGGGTTTTTCATCAGGGCCTTGACAAAGAGCTCTGACCGGCATGAAATGCTTCAGGGTGAACTTTGAACCTATGGGGTCCTGGTCACTCCTTCTTGGACTTTTCAGCTCAGTACACTTTGAGACACGTAATGTATCAATGTGTTTCTATTACCTTGGTATTGGTAATTCATAGCAAGATTTTACCTTCCTTTCATGAAGCAGATGGGGCTAGGGCAGGCATGTGGGTTTCGGCTAATAGTGGATTGTTCCTCATTAGCTATGTCCATCAAATTTCTGCCTGACTGTTCTTTTTTTTTTTAGATATTTCATAAGTGGAACCCTGAGGCCGGAATGCTTATGCTTCCTATTTATAGCAGGAGGAAATTCCATTTCTGTGGTCTTGACCCCTTCCTAGTTTTGCCTTTTTTGGCTACGGGGATTCTACTCCCTTGTATTGTTGATTCTTGCTCTTTGGTTATACGGCATGTGTTGTTAGATGCCTGGCTTCTCTGCAGTACTATACTTTGCTTTCTACTACCACTCACTCCCTGATTTCTGTTCTTATTACACAATTGTATATTGCTACTATTTGCTGGTCTTATCATCCTCCCTGATACACCATGTACTAATACTTTGTCATGACAAATAACATGAAATTAAGGGCCTGATTCAGACCCGCCCGCTAGGAAGTGTTCGCACGGAGACAGACTATTGTCTGCATTCTGCGCATGCATACGCATCGCAGTGCGCGAATCAGTGCATGCATCGGGAAGCGTACGCTCGCTGCGCATAGACAGCCCCACTGAATGAGTGACAGGAGAAGCCGTTTGTGGGTGGTGACAGGGGCTGGGCACTAGAAACAGGGGAAGTGGTGGTGTGAACGCAGGCGTGCATGAGCATCTCAACGCCATTTCAGAGGCGTGCATAATTAAGAGGTAGCGTTATGGTACACATCACTTGGTTGAATTTCACACCGAAGCACTCGCAATGCTTGTGGCAGAGTATGGTCATCCACAAGTGCTGCGAGCGCTTCCGATGGTATTCGATGTACCAATGGTTGCATACACTTCCTGGAGATGACGTGCGCAAGTGGGCGTCTTAAGACAGGCTGGTGGGTGTCTGCATACACAGAGCGATCGCTCACCAAGACATAGTGGGCGTGCTAATGCCTTGCCGTGCAATCGCTTGCCATGGCCGAAATGTGCATACGCATCTAGCGTGCGAACGCATCTAGCGAGCGGGTCTGATTCGAGCCCTAAGTACCATCAATGTGGGAGGTATAAACTCTCCTGGTAAACGTAGAAAACTGCTAACATACTTACAGAAAAATTTTACTATTGACTTCATGTAAAAGACGCATTTAATAGAAAGTGAGCATGCCAAACTCTCTATATTAGGTTATACACTGTAATGTTGTGGCTCCTTTAATTCTAGATCTAGTGGGGTAGCTACTGTATATTGAATTCACTGTTCACTCCCAACTAGTTGACCCTCAGGGCCGTTATACTATAGTTGATGTTCGTATTGGAGGCAGACGTCTGACTTTATGTCATTTATATGCTCCAACTGCTTATGACAAAATTTTTTACATAGCTACATATCATAAAACCAGTTCTCCATCTTATTATTTTGCTAAATTGACCATTGACCAGGCATTCTCAGATTTTAATAACACTCCCACACCTCAGACCAAATCATTATATTATTAACATAAAATGCATTTCAAGGCCATAATGGCACAGGTCACAGCTAGGCAAATAGGACATTCTCGTTATAAGTTTTCTTATTATGGGAATAAGTCAGGTCGCTTACTCTATAAACTCAATAAAGGACACTTCTATATCTATGTAATAAGCGAGAAAGTATGAGTGTGTGTTTGTTCTTTATGCACGGCTGCAGTTTTATATTTAGATCCACCAAATTTGGCATAGTGGTGTAGTTTGACCAGGAATAGGTTTTTGGCTATGTTTGAAGTTCGTCAGGGCCATGGAGGTTTGCATGGTGCCGTGGAGACTCTGATTTAAAATTTTTGCTTAAGCAAGTTCACTCAGGATGTCTTCCAGTGCCTAAAACTGCACTGATCTGAAGGCACAGGCTGATATGTACCAGTGGGGGGCAGGCAGAGCTTCAACAGAAGAGCAGTGAGTCGGAGGATCAACTGTCACACTGCACCTGCACTGACAGTTACCCATTTCCTCCAAGCATTTCATTTGCCATGGTCTCCAGTGTTGTTCTGCAGTGTAAAAAATTAAACTGGAGATGCACTTCAAGGTCCATTCTTCAACCCAGGCAACACCAAGTATCCCAGCTAGTCTAGTAATATAACAGCACTGCGAGATGGTAGGGGAGCTTTAACTAGTAAATGTCATGACCAGAGGTGTTGTACCTGGCGGTTTGCGGTCTATGCCTATGCGGGTGCTTTGGCACGGTCCTACTGGTGGGGGTGCTGGTGTCTGCAGGTTGGCGCAAGGTGCGCGTGGTTGTTCCAAAGGTGCATGTCATCTGGTAACAGGAGAGACTGGCAGTGCTGCTGCGCTGGGGACTTCTGGGCACCGCCATCTTGGTTTTGGGCATGTGACGTGAATAGGCCAATCAGGTTGGAGCTTCTGGCATGTGACTCTCAGCAGCTTATCATGCACTCTCCCTTGGTATTTAAGGGTGTTCAGCACACCCTCTACTTGCCAGTGCAAGCTGTGTGAGAGTTCTCTGTGCTCCTTAGCTCAGTGTGATTATTGCAGTCCCATCAGTGCTCCGTTTCCTGCTCTGTCTCCACCTCTGGCTAATCCTAGATACCCGCATCTACCCTGCTATACCCCATTACTCACCCCACAGTTGTGACTCCCCCAGCTCTCTGGACTCAGAGCCCACTCCATTACTTCAAACCTCTGTTCCTCAGTCACATCTCTATTGGACTTTGGGCCTGATTCAGAGTTGGTCGCTCTGACCAGAGCGCTCGCTCTGAATCAGGGCCCTCCTACCTCAACTTGGAGCGGGCTCATGGATGCTCGCATAGCTGTGGATTACCACCCACAGCTATGATGATGGTCGCGATGGTCAAGACCATCGCGACCATCGGGCTTGTGACGAGACCATGCAGTAGGGTCTCGCTGCCGCAAGCCCTGGAGTGATTTTGGCTCTATCAGAGCCAAAATCACTCCCACTGACATCACTACCATGGGAACGCCTCTGTCTGGGAGCCACGCCCCTGGCACACCCACCAAAGGGGGCGTGCTGTCACTCACCATCGACAGCACGCCCCCTTTGGTGCGAGACCCCATCGCTCGCCGGGTCTCGCGCATGCGCACGACGGAGCTCCCTCTGTCGTGCGCAAGCGCACATAGGCACCATCGACCCGCTTGTGAGCGTCCAGTGCTCGCGAGCGGGTCAGAATCAGGCCCTTTGTTTTCTCTACCTAAACACTAGTTTCCAGCTTCTGTTTTCTGTGCCTAAACACATGTTCCCAGCTTCATTAATTGGACTTTGTTTATCTGCCAGTCACTTGTAATTCAGCCACACATCACTTGTATCTGTTTATTTTCTGCCAGTTTATATATTTATCACCGTTTCATGAATCATAATACTCCTATTAAACCTGCTGCATTTCAATACTGCAAACCCGTTCCAATTTTCTGTAGAGATGAGCGGGTTCGGATCTAAGAGATCCGAACCCACCCAAACTAAGGGAATCCGAGTCGTATCCAAGCGGGCTCGGATGTTTCTGTTGACTCAGATCTCACAAATTGAGTCAAAACCATAAAGACGAAATCTCGCGGCTCGCGAGTTTTCGTCTCTATATATAAGGGACGCGGCGGTGCCATTTCACTCTGTGGAGACTGAACAGGGAGGGTGGGTAGTGTAGGGCTTGGGAGAGGAGTTGTGGTGTTCTGTGTGCTGTGGGCCTGATTCAGACCTGCTCGCAAGCGCTTGAGCGCTCGCAAGCAGGTCGATGGTGGGCTCTGCGCACGCGCAGCGGCCGCACTGCGCGTGCGCAAGCCCCAGAGCGAGAAATTCTCTCGCTCCGTGGCTCACTACAAAAGGGGCGTCTGTCAATGTTGATCGACAGCTCGCCCCATTTTGTAGGCATGGCAGGGGGGTGGCTTCACAAACGGAGGCGTCTCCAAGCGAACGCCTGCCAGTGATGTCAGTGGGAGAGCTTCCGGCTCTATTAGACCCAGAAGCTCTCTGGGGCTTGCGGCAGACGAGACCCTACCGCAAGGGTCTCATCGCAAACCCCGATGGTCGCGATGGTTGAGACCATCGTGACCATCACCTGGCCGCTCGCAAAAACTGTGGGTGGTCACCCACAGCTATGCGAGCGGCCAGGAGGCCGCACAAAAAAAAAAAAACACCCTGATTCAGAGCGAGCGCTCTTTCAGAGCATCCATCTCTGAATCAGGCCCTGTGTCCTGTTCTGTCTGCTGCGTCCTGGGCTGGTGCTGCTGATCCATTCTGGGCTGGTATTGTGTTGTGCTGCCCGACTCCAGTCATCATCAATCTGTGCTCTGGGCCCAAAGTTCTGGAGCAGAAAAAAAAAATAAAACTTGTCTTTTTTTCTAATAATTGTGCATATTAGGCTTAGCCGCACAAAATCTATCTGGTCGGCAATGCAAACTAGTGCTGCCCAACTCCAGTCGTCATCAATCTGTGCTCTGGGCCCAAAGTTCTGGAGCAGAAATTTTTTTTTTTAAAGTTGGCTTTTTTTTCTAATAATTGTCTGTGCGTGTTAGGCTTAGCCGCACATGACCTATCAAGTCGGCAATGGAAGCTAGTGCTGCCCGACTCCAGTCGTCATCAATCTGTTCTCTGGGCCCAAAGTTCTGGAGCATTAAAAAAAAAATAAAGAAAAATTGTCTTTAATTTATAATAATTGTTTGTGAGTGTTAGGCTTAGCCGCACAAGATCTATCAAGTTGGCAACGCAAGCTAGTGCTTCTTGACTCCAGTCGTCATCAATCTGTGCTCTGGGCCCAAAGTTCTGGAGCTGAAAAAAAAAAAAAATAAAGTGTCTTTTTTTTTATCTTTGTCTGTGTGTGTGTGTGTGTGTGTGCGTGTTAGGCTTAACCGCACAAGATCCAGCCAGCAATGCAAGTTGAAACCTAGTGCTGCCCGACTCCAGTCGTCATCAATCGGTGTTATGGGCCCAAGTTCTGGAGCTGAAAAAAAATAAAAATAATTTTTTTTTGTCTAATATTTGTCTGTGTGCGCACAACTGCATGTGTGTGAATTTTGTAATGCACCTTGGCTACACTATTGGTGGGTGTGACACTGCTTCAAGACCGCAGAAAATATGGAGGGCTGTCACGTGACAGGAGAGCCAGTTCAAAAACCACATGTTGTAGCTGTCGTCAGCAGTGCAAGGCCGTCAACTTCCTCGTCTTCTATGAAGGCCCATGCCCCAGGGCTTAAGTCACGCTATCAATATGGTAAAGCAAGTTTTACTGAAGTTAAGAAAAAAAAATTGAAAGGATATTTGCCTTTAGATAAACAAAAAATTGGCAATATGCCATTCACTACACGAAGTGGCAAGGAAAGGATAAGGCCTTGGCCTTTCTTTATGAAGACTGCTGATTCTGATAGCCCTTCTGCTTGTAGTAGTAGTGGTGGTGGTCCAATTAAAAATGTGAAAGTTGTTAAGACAGCTCCGGAAAAACCAACTGTGTGCCTTGAGAATTCGAAATCACAAACCCCCTTGGAGAGTGCAAGTGTGTCCGCGGTTGCCATGTGTGAGCCAGACCTAAATACTAGTGTACTGGAGGATCCTCCAAGTTCCAACATTTGTGTGCCCTCTGTAAATGTGGGGAAGGGCAGTCAACATCTTGCAGATGTAGTCATTGAGGATGCTTTTGTGGAATTACACATGGAGGAGGAGGATATTTTGGTAGTTGAAGGTGCTAAGGATGATGAGGATGTTGACGATGAAGATGTTGATGATGAGGATGTTGATGCCGAGGATGTCCTTTGTGTAAGTAAGGCAACAGCTGTTGCCCATGGATTGAAAAAGCCAAAGCCCATTGTTGTCATGCCGGGACAAAAGACAAAAAAATCTACTTCTCATGTGAGTAGAAGGAGGGACCTAAACCACCTAGGAACCTCCTCCTTGTTACGTCACTTGGAGCGCATTCATCAAATATCAAAGTATACGTCGTCAAGTTCCAAAACTCAAAACGTAACAAGTCCAGTGTCACCTACTTGCTCCCTCCCTGTGAGATCCAAGCGCCTTCGATCTCCAACACCTGCATCATCAACATCCTCATTTGTCATCGGGAGTAGTCCTGCTGCATCCAATGTTGGTATTCAAAGCATGATTGACTCCTATCCATGATTCCTCAGAAGGATCCTTGATGACTACGCCTGTTGCTGCTGCTGTGAGTGGATCTTCATCCCAGAAGGGGACCAGGAGGAAGACTACTTGTAGTGTATCCATCAAAAAACAATTAACTGTCAAACAATCGTTTGCAAGGGCAAACAAGTATGACAGCAATCACACAGTTGCACAGTGGATTACTGAAGCCATAACAGCTATGCTGGTATTAGATGTGTGTCCAGTATCCGCCATTACTACAGTGGGGTTTCAACAGTTATTTGAGGTCATGTGCTACCAGATCCCTTCTAGATTCCACTTCGCTAGAACAGCAATTCCAAATCTGTACAAGGACATTAAAAAGAACCTTATTAATGTCCTCAGAAATGCCGTTGTACCCACTGTCCACTTGACCACTGATATGTGAACAAATGGGACAGGGCAAGCTAAGGATTACATGACTGTGACAGCCCACTGGGTAGGTGTATTGCCTACAACAGCAGCAGCAACATCTCCCAAAAGACAGCTGATACAGAGGCAGGCTACTCTTTGTATAACTGGTTTCACTAAGAGGCATAGCGCTGAGAACCTCTTAGAAAAACTCAAGGAAATCATTGCTATATGGCTTACCCCACTTGGACTCTCCTCGGGATTTGTGATTTCGGACAATGCCACCAATATTGTGAGAGCATTACATGTGGGCGAATTCCAACACATCCCATGTTTCGCTCACACAATTAATTTGGTGGTGCAACATTTAAAAAAAAAAATGACGGGCGTGCAGGAGATGTTCTCCGTGGCCCGCAAAATATCCGGACATTTTAGACATTCGGCAAACGCTTGTCAAAGATTGCACGACCAGCAGGTACAGTTAAATTTGCCCTGCCATCAGCTGAAGCAAGAGGTAGTAACTCAGTGGAATTCTACCCTCTATATGCTTCAGCGGATGGAGGAACAGCAAAAGGCCATCAAGGGCTATACAATGGCCTATGACATATGCCGTGGAGGGGGAATGCACCTTACTCAAGCGCAGTGGAGAATAATTTCCGTGTTGTGCAAGGTTCTCAAACCCTTTGAACTTGCCACATATGAAGTTAGTTCAGACACTGCCAGCTTGAGTCATTCACCTCATCAGACTTTTGCAAAAACAGCTGGAGAAACTGAAGGAGGAGGTGAAACGGAGCGATTGCGCAAAGTATGCCGGACTGGTGGATCAAGCCCTTGATTCACTTCACCAGGATCCAAGAGTCGTCAATCTATTGAAATCTGAAAAATATATTTTGGCGACCATTCTGAATCCTAGGTTTAAGTCCTACCTTGTGAGTTTTTTTCCAACAGACTGAAATCTAAAACTGTGCAAAGAGATGTTGGTAAAAAAGTTGTCAGCTGCAGCCGCATGTGAAACGCCATCATCTGCTCTTTCAGTTTCTGCAGCTGCCAGGAAAATAGTAATTTTTCCTTACAGAATGCCTGCTGGTCATGCAGATCGTTCACCAAAAAATTACATCTGCTCGGGCCTGAGAGAACTGCCTACTAGTGACATGTCTTCTACCATGACTATGTATGATACAGTCTCCATTCACAGAATGGTGGAGGTTTATTTCAGAGATAACATCCTAATAGGCATGTCAGACAGTCCTTTTCAGTACTGGCAGGAAAAAGAGGCAATTTGGAGTCCCATACACAGACTGGCTTTGCATTACTTAAGTTGCCCACCCTCCAGTGTGTACTCCGAAAGAGTTTTCAGTGCAGCTGGCAGCCTTGTCAGTGACCGGCGTAGGCGGTTACTTCCTCAAAATGTGGAAAAGATGATGTTCATTAAAATGAATTACAAATTCCACGAGGAAGACCTCTACCAACAATTACATGAAAAAATTACAGAGGCTCCTATGGTGGATTCCACTGGGGACGAATTAATATTGTGTGAAGTAGAGGATGTACACACTGATGGGGATGATGAGGACGAGGATGACAACAACTAGTAATGTAAAGCCAGTTTGTGTAGGGGATAATTTTCATTTCCATCTCCATATCACATTGGCAGTTTGTTTTATGGGGGTCCAAACAAACCAATAATTTCAGCCACAATTGGCAGTCCTTGTCACTGAAATGATTGGTTTGTTAAACTGTCCTGTTTCATATACAACATAAGGGTGGGTGGGAGGCCCCAAGCACTATTCCATCTTGCACCGTTTTCCATTCCATTATGTGCTGGTTGGGGCATTGCTGCTTGACATTTGAAATTAATGTTATGGTTGGTTTAGGAACCAATGATTTGTTTTTAAATTAATTTATTATCAATTTTACAGCCAGGGGCTGTACCTATGAATTGCATTTTATTCATTATTCAGCCAGGGGCTGCACCCAATGAATTGTTTTTTAATTAATTTATTATCAATTTTTCATCCAGGAGCTGCACCCAATGAATTGTTTTTAATTTATTTATTATCAATTTAACAGCCAGGGGCTGCACCAATGAATTTATTTTTATTAATTATTCAGCCAGGGGTTGCACCCAATTAATTTATTTTTTAATTAATTTATTATCAATTTTACAGCCATGGGCTGCACCACTGAATTGCTTTTTAATTAATTTATTATCAATTTTACAGCCAGGAGCTGCACCAACTATCAACTATCAATTTCTTCAATCCTCAAGGGTATCCCAACCATCATCTCTGCACAGTCCTCAACTCTATTAATAATTATATCAATCAGTTTTGAGCCAGCAAGCTGGATGCAACCTTTTGGCCCTATAACTAGATGAAAAAAAATCAATATTGTGAGCTGTGAGGTGGTCAAACTTGATTGGAAACTAAACTGGAAATAAATGTTATTGAGGTTATTAATATGTATATATATGTGATTTTAGCTGTTTTTTTATTTTTTAAGAAAAAATCCAGATCCAAAACCAAAACACGAAAACACAACACGGAGGTGAGGTTTTGGCAAAACCAATCCAGATCCAAAACCAGGGGAGATCCAGATCCAAAACCAAAATGGCGCACATCTCTAGTTTTCTCTACTGCATCCACCCCAGGTTCAAAAAATAATCGAAACCTGACAGTAAAGACCAGCATATCCTTCAAATTTTAACTGATTACTACAAGGTTCTTTACACACAAGACCCCATTCACTACCTTAATAAATCTGATTTCTGGGAAGCCATTACTCTGCCCAGAATCACTTCGGATCAAGCTGACTCTTTTATATCCCCCATCACAAGTGAGGAAGTCAGTGAAGTCATAGAACCTCTCAAGCCAGCCAAAGCTCAAGGTCAAGATGGTTTGAGCAGTGAATTTTAACAAACATTATCTGGCTCAATAGCAGACCAGCTTACAAAATTGTATTTTATGCTCTAATTACATCCAATTACATTCCTCTGTATTTCACAGGTGCCCCGAAAAAAGTACTGCCAAAGCCAGGGAGGAATCCGGACTGCCTGTCTCATATAGGCCAATTTGATTATAAAATACTCACTAAATTAATACCAGAGCGACTGTAGGTCATTATACCTATCATTATACATAATAATCAAATAGGCTTTATCTGGGGAGGCAAGCCGTGGCTAACATTCACAAGGTACTTATGGTAATGCAGCAATCCTCTGACACTCTAGATCCTGGGATTAACCTGTCATTGGATGCAGAGAAAGCTTTCAGCATGGTGACCTGGAATTATCCTTTTGAGACCCTCCAACATTTTGGATTTTCCAGGCTTTTTATAACATTTTTGAATAATTTACATGCCAATCCTTACTATCAGATATTGTCCAATGGCTTTCTCTCTCCACCTTTTCTTATTCAGCGAGGTAGCTGGCACGGATGCCCCCTCTCACCTTTGCTCTTTGCATTGGCCCTGAAGCCCTTGACAATCCAACTATGACAAAGTACATCTTATTCTGTTATCTGCCTGGGGCAAATGGAATGTGAACTTGCACTATTTATGTACAAAACTTTATTAATGGTCTCACACCCAGAGATATCTGTTCCTGCATGATTTAAAATCACAGAGCCATCCCATTCTCCCCCACCGCCCCTACCCTCACTGCGCTCTCCCATGAGCTTAAAATAATTATGGCAACGGGTGGGTGGAAGGCAGGGATCTTCCACAGCCGAACCCCGGCACCCTTGTGCAGCCGCATGCACGGCCTGGATCCGGCCCTCTAAAATCATTCAACAATTTAGCCCCTCTTCCGACTATAAAATTAACTTTGACAAATCAGAATCTCTCCTTATAGTAAATGTAGACCTACAATCTCTTTCCATTCAGGTTCTCCCACAAAATAAAATAGTACAGGATAAAATTAAGTGTCTTTGGGGTATATTTACTAAAGCTACAAAAACAGACACGTGGTTATGTTGCCTATAGCAACCAATGAAATTCTGTGTATCATTTTCTAAAATGCAATAGAGAAATGATGGCTAGAATCTGGTTGCTATTGGCAACATCACCACTTGTCTGTTTTAGAAGTTTCAGTAAATCTACCCCTTGGTGTCTATATTCCTCGTAAACTGACGGACCTCTACAAAGTGAATTATGTGGGTTACTACCCTCCTTCCACGACACAACAGCACTTTTTAACACTTCCATTACTATTTTTTATTACTGTAACACTTTTTTAGCACCTAAGTTGCTACTTCTCACTATGTAACACTTTTTAAAACTTTAATTGCTACGTATCACTCACTGGTGGTGCTCTGGGGCGGTTTGGTTGTATTGGCCCAGAGGGTCCCATGTCCTGGACTTGAACCTTAGGAATGTTAGGGACCCCATAGGCAAATGCAGGGGGGGGTTCCATCTGCCTGGAAACCCCCCTCCCCAGCCCACACCGTGACCACAAAAGAAATAGTAATATAATAGATTGTTACTAGTGCTGCATGTTCTTCTCAGTATCACAAATGAAATAATTAGCACCACCTGTGGATCTTTTAACATGTATCAGTCAGTAATAAATAACCTGTGCACCAACTAGGAGATATGGAAAACATTCACTGTTAGGGATGCACTGCTATAGACCATCAATATGTACATATGTCCAGGGCAGTGCTAGGTTCTTCTGCTGCTCCCCCAGACTCCCGGACTTGCTCAAATACTCTGGAATGGAGCCCACATCTAAAATAAAAACATTTAGCTCAGGCAGGACGGCCCTACTGCCACAATTAATGACTTAAGCTGCATACACACACAACGATTTTGTTACCAACGATTTTATAAACGATTTATGTCAGATTATCTGTCAGATTTTTTAAAGTGTAATGAACGATTTTTATGAACCACAAACGATTTTTGCATATTCCCTTAATGAAAATCGTTCAGTTGACAAGTCTGACTGAACTACAAACTACAAACGTGAACGCGCATGAACGATAATCGTTCATCATTTGACTCAGAAAGTGAACGATTTTTTCAAATGATTATCGTTAAACGATATCGTTTAACGATTATCGGTCAAAAAATCGTTGTGTGTGTATGCAGCTTTACTGTGATTGCTGGTCCTCTATATGTTGGAATTATGACACACAATACACTATGTATGATGCATATTAAAGCTGGTTAAGTGCTAATTCTACCCTCTTCATGGACTGGCCACGCTCACTCTAAAATCAAGCATTTGGAAACCCCCCTCTAGAAATCCTGCGTTTGCCACTGGACCCACCTGATGAGGTCACCTTGACACAGTAGATGGGCTTTCATTTTTGGCCAAACCTGTGCTAAGAACCTCATTTGTACTCCATGTTAAACTGAAGAGATTATTATATAATGGCTCTGATTGTCTGTGTTCTTAGTGCTTGGAGTGGGCACCTGCATTTTTTTTCTCTCTGCAGAAATGCCATCATTAAGTCAATATTACTTCCAAAGTTGACTTATGTTATGCAGACGCTTCCTTTTAAGATGACCCATTCGATATACTAAAATGCACTCGGTTGTTCCTGCGATTTTTGTGGCAGGGGAAGAAACCTAGAATCACACGTTATAAATGAATACAAAGGAAGGAACGAGGGAGTATAGGTTTTCCTGACATTGTTACCTACCATTACTCTGTTTTGTTTAGATATATTGTGGGAGGGCTTTTAGAGCAGCGATGGTTCCATTTCCCGGACTTAGAAGGAGCATTCTTTTCCCATTACTGCCCTGCAGCTCTACTGCAGTCACCGAATCTGGGCTATCACCTGAGCTGCTAGTGAGATGTATTATGCTTGGCTCACCAACTACAAGCAACTAAATAGACCTAGCTTGATGGCTAAATACATGAGCATTTGGGATAATCCAGATTTTGTACCCAGTCTGTGTGACTCCTGTTTTATGCAGTGGAGATATACTGTAAGGGCATTGCTCATATTAAAGATGTATTTGATCCTGGAGGCACGTTGCTCACTTTCTAACAGCACAAAAATGGAATCTCCCACTTTTCCATTTCTTTCTGCATCTACAGTTAGGCCAATATATTATTCAGACATTACGGGGATTTGTTACAATTTATTTTTTCCCATCCATGTAAAATTAGGCTGCTATATGCTGATTTGATATGATCCAATCATTTTGCCCCTAGGACCAAAACCTCTGAGGCTTGGAGAGCATTCATCCCTACTGTTAGTAATAACGATATTCCACTTAACTATTTACAAAAGGTACATATTAAGTTACTCAGCTGGGCCTATATTATCCCATCACAAAGAAAACATTATGCGTCCGATGATATGGGTGCCTGCTTGAAATGTAATCAGGATAATGCTACTTAACACCATTGTTTTTGGTCCTGTGGAAAAATGTATTGCTTTTGGAACAAAGTATTAGCATATATCAATAACATAATTGCAAGGCCCTTGTCAAAGACCCCCATTCCCATGTTATTGTGCAGCTTTGATCCCTGGGTCCCCCTTCTCTTTACACAGCCGAACTCATATTTGCTGGTCCTCTTAACGGTGATCCTAACTATCATTTAGAAGACCATTCTTACATAATGGAATTCTCGTTTCCTACTTCACTTTCTAAAGTGTAAAAAGAGTTATTAGAAATCCTTTATTATGAAAGACAAGCCACCTTCCCAAACGTTGAGAAAGGTGTTGAAATTTTTTATGCCAAATGAGGTATATTAAGTCCTTGGACTCTGCTACCCAACAGGATGTATTAAAAATATTCCATTCAACAATATGTTACTTAAACAGGCAGCTGAGTACTGTGGAAAACTAATACACTTTGATGTCCTTGCATTTTCATTGTCAGCTTATTAGGTTTATTAGTTTGCTTGATCTATCGGAAGGTGACATTGGCTATTGTGACTTCTCACCCTGGAGTGGTCTGACTTTCCCTTTCTTTCTTTTTTTTTCTCTCTCATTTTCTTTCTTTGTTTTATAATCCTCATTTAGTACTTTGCTTTTTCTTGAACTTACTGCTGTTGTTATATATACGTACTTATAATTGTTAATATTTACTTATGCTATATTTGATATTTGCTGTTTACACATTACTAATATATCTTGGCTATTTACCATTGACTGATTGATGCTTATACAGTATTTGTCTATTGGTTTATGTTTAGATTTATTTTATTTTTTTTTAAAAGGAAGGCGCGTTCCATATTACTGTCATGACTCAATAGCACGTCCAGGTGCATTTTATCCAGGACCCGCTCTGGGGACAGTGGCAGGTGGGGAGTTTGACTGGGGCGGTACACCTGTCAAACAGTAACGCAGGTGTCCTAAGGCGAGCTCAGGGAGGATAGAAACCTCCCGTGGAGCAGAAGGGCAACTAGATGTGGAGCCACTGGGCAACTAGACGCCAGCTGGCTTCCTCACCTGCTCCTTTCCAGTATGGCATTGCAGATAAGGCAAATGACAAATCTCAGAGTCACACACTATATGCCACGCTGTATGCTCTGGCACAGGGTCAGGACTGCCAAAGTATCAATGCTGAGGTGTCAACAACAGAGAAAACACGGGTGACACCAGAGAGTGCAAGCATCAATAGAAATGGAGCCAGCTATCGCTCCTTCACAAACTAAGCTTAATGTGTCAGAAGGAACAGAAGCAACTTTTGCTTACATACCACTCTATAGTTTATGGTAATAGCTACGAGTTGGGTGCCCCCCACACCAACAAAAAATGACCATCTCTATTACATCCATAATAGTAACATCCGCCTCCGGTAATATACTTTGTATGGATTATTTACCCTTGCCCGAGCCTCTCCACTTCTAAGTGCAACTGGTGTCACAGTCTTCTTATCTGATAAACTTATCTGAAGAACATATTAACCATCCTACCGGTATTGCCAGTCCGATAATCCTTTCCTGTCCAATTTATGGTCAATGTGTTTCTATTTCATTTATGATCATTTTTGTATCAGTGCATTATTAGCCAGCCCACCCCATTCAAAATAGGTTTGTTGTTTTCACTATCCATATTTATTTAATTATTGCTTTTTTTCTGATTCATTTTCATTAAGATTGCCATTGGTCCAACTTTAGGTTATACATGGAATAGCAGCTGGGTGATGGATCATAACCTAAGTGAAGCTTACCAACCTTAATTACTACTAATATTCAATACCTCTCCCCTGCTGTCTGAGCACAATTTCTAAACCTCTCTCCTGCTGTCTGAGCACAATTTATAAACCGATTTTCCATACCAATAACTTAGCCACCCACCCTGCCATTCCTGACTGTTCATCAGGGACCCAACTGCCCCTGACAGGGTTCTTCTGGGCAGCAATACTCTCTACTTCTCCTTTCTCAAGTGCTTATTTCTTAAGTTTTTTAATATATACCCCTTCAGATTATTTCTGATAATGTATTATATCTCTGGATGAGCTGACAATTTCTGCAAACCTCAAATAACCATGTGTAAAGTAGCCTTGTACCTAAGTACCAATATAGTGCTAATGGTGCATACACGCAGTCAGATAAACTTGATGATTTAAACGATAATGATCTAATCGTTATTGTTCAAATCGTCAAGTTTATGGCCCCCTCAAACGACCAAATGATAGATATATTTGTCTTATATCCGTCTATGATATGCGCTGTTTTGAATTTTTATGTCTGTACTGTTTCTGTCATTGACTATAAAAGGTCCTGATTACCCCTTGCAGTGCCATATAAATAATATATAGTAGTAGTAATAATAATAATAAGAAGAAGATCATAATATGCAGGAGTACTATTAGTTATAAATGTTATAAGTGTCAAACTTAGGATCGCATTATACTTTGCCAACCTAATTTGGGAGACAAAACTATTTTATGGTGTAGTTATTTCCAATACTACCTTTTGTAGCATAATACTGGAATCTATTATCTTTTGTTACGTACAATGATTGTGGTGCTTTCATTACCTGATGCTACTAGTATGGTACAGCATTTGTTTCGAGGTTCCCTATTTGGTAAACGCAAGTTGTGGTGGCAACCATTTTATATTGCTTGTATGTATATTTTAAGACCATTTATTTAGTGAATAGAAAGAGTATGGATGATTAGTTAACCAGGGCGTTGTAGCCTGAAACAGGTTTGATAAAAAATATTTAACCTTTAAAAATAACTTTTACCTTGAGGGAAAATGAATAGCTTCAACATTCTTCAATTCACTGACAGCTGCCATTGTTACGGAGAAGTTCTAAGAGCATGAAGTTATATAAAGGGAGTGTTTGTCCAACATCAGGTTTTGAAATGGTGCTATGACTTACAATGCTAATTAACTTTCTTTACTGTAAAGTGTGTCAAGATTATAACTGCTGAGACATATGGTTTGTCTCAGCAGTTATAATCCTGACACACCTTACAGGGGTAAAACTTAAAATAATGCCAGATTTTTAATTTTGCTAATGAGTGCATTTCTCTTAGATGATATTTGATGATTTGGGCGTTATGATTATTATATATTATTAATATGGAGCCTCAAGAGTTCCGTATCGCAGTAAGGGGCCATAAAACATACAGGATAACATAGGTGTAGTATAAGATGAATTATTTAAACAGAAATCAAAAGGTAAACAAGTTAACATAAATATATACTGTAAATGGATAGTTACAGCTCACATATTACATAATTACATAGCAAAAACAGAAGATAGAGATATCTGCTCACAGGAGATCACATATAAAGGTTACATATTTATATACTGTATGTTAGAAATATTCACTGACCCCCATATTTTGTTTTTTGATCTGGCTTCATCTTCGTTTTTCAAAACCACCCTCATGTGTTTTGGATCTGTATTTTTTTTTTTTTACATTTTGATAAAAACAGCTAAAACTGTGTAATTTGGGCCTGTGTTGGTTCCTACAGTATTATTACCCTCTATAACATTAATTTCCAGTCCATTTTGACCACCTCACAGTTCACAATATTGCTCACCAATATTGTCCAAAGGCTGACTGGCTAAATTAAGCACATCGATGAAACATTGCCACACAGCAGTGGCAGACAGGATGGCAGTTTCATAAAGTATACGACTCCATAGAGACCAAGAATGTTTTCATTAAGCAAGAACTAGATCAGAGGCCTGAAGCTAGCACAGGGAAATTAAGGTGGAGTATGCATGTAGTGGAAGGCAGGTAAATGAAGGAAGGATTGATTTGTTAGTTAATTTAGATGTTTGATGAACTAAGAAAATTTTTGAGGGAGAAGGGGGGTAAAATGGGCAGCAGGTCAGCCTCCTAATATGCTATCCTTGGGTCACTCCTACCAAGTCTTACCTTCTGAACCCTTCATCTCATTCTTTCCATTCGACACTCATGACATTTGCCTCTTCCAACTTCTTCGAGTAGCTGCCTTTTTTTTTCTCCCTGGCCTTTGTTCAAAATTCCTGCATCACTTGGCTTCCTGGCTCTTAATCTTCAAATGGGCTCTCAAGACCCATGTCTTCCTCAGTGCTTTCCAGCACTCATCCTAACCAACTACTCTATGGTCCTTCCTCACTATCTAGCCCATCTGTGTCACCCCTGTTTGTCTGACCCTCCCCTTTAGAATGTAAGCTCTCACAAGCAGGGCCCTCTTCCCTCACGTGCTTCTTCTTGCCTTACTTTTACTTTCATTTATAATGGCTCCTAAAACCTGGTTACTGACACCCTGCTGCTTATTTAGGTGTTATGCATCATTGTTTATAAATCATGTACTTGTCTAGCATTGTCGGTACTGTTAATAACTGTTGTCTTGTGTGCTCATTTGTTTGTACTTTGTAAGGCGCTGCGGAACCCTTTGTGGCACCATATAAATAAAGGATAATAATAATAAAATAATAATAGTTGTATGACATGTTCTCTAACCCTTGCCGGGAATACTTGGCTATTAACATTGTATTATTATCATTATTTTCTTTAAAAAAATGTTTAGTATTGTATTAGAGCAATAAGCAATAAAAAGTATTGTCAATGCAAAATGCATCTCCAATGCCCCCCAAAATACAGCCCTTTATGAAAAAAATAGTGGTGCAAGATGGAATTGTCCTTGGGCCCTCTCACCCACCCTTATGTTGGATATTAAAAAGAACATGCACAGTTTAACAAACCAAGCACTTGTGGCTGAAGTGGTTGCTTTGTTTGGGCCCACAAAGAAGGAGGCTTCTCTATGAGTACAGTATCAGAAAGGTCAGACTAACTCACTCGTGGACACCCTTAGGCTCTCCTCAGGGATTTGTGACATTTCTAGATGCACAGTTTGTTCTTCATCCTTAGTGGGGTTTTTTGCATTGATTTGCCTGTTTTACATTTGACACCTCTTCTAGAATCTGAGTGAGAAGATGTTGCATCATCTGGTGAGGTTACAGAAGAGGATGCTTGACTGACAACAGTTCTAGTACCATCACTCACAAATAAAGGCCTGAGCCTTTTCTTGCCACTGCGAGTGCTGTTTGGCATGTTGGCAATTTTATGCTTTTCGGCGGTAAGCTTTCCCTTTATTATTAGAGGTGATGTTTTTTCTTGAACATTGTGAAATATTTTATTGTTTTCAGGTGCCTTGTCTTAAACCCTCTATGTCCATGAAGACCGGCTTTAGCAGATGTTGAAGTACTTGAATCATCATGACTAGCAGCAGCTGCAGCAATAGCTCTTGGTTTCTGATCCTGCTCTTCTATCAACTGATCGTAGGCCATATCGACTCACTACGCTTCTAGTAATGGCTGTACTGCACCTACTGAACATTATTTTTTTAACAAGGTTCACTGCCATTTGTTTTTTATAACAAATGACACAAGTTCACACTGCAACTCCCAGCGTTTATACTAGCAGTGGTATGGCACCTACTGAACACTATTATTTGACAGTTTTATTTTAGTTTTTTTTTACCATAGTGCCTATACTGAACTCAGTACCTCACAGTGCTGCACCCCACAGCCCTTCACAGTTTGACACAGCCATAGCAGTGCTTGCACACTAGAGCCCTTCACTGCCACAGTCCTTAGTGCTGCACCCCACAGCCCTTTGCAGTCTGATACAACCACAGCAGTAGGGGCAGGCAGCCCACAGTTCTTCAGTCTGCCACAGCAGTGCTTAGTTGCGCCCCACAACTCTTTTCTGACACTGACTTAGTGCTGCAGCCCACAGCCCACCCTAACCCTTTGGCAGCCTGTGTGAAATGGAACCCACGATCATTAGGTAGAGACTTTTATCAAATCCAAAACATAATAGATCTGACGCCAGTAAGATGACATTTTGTCCCGTTTTGGATTCCGAGTCTAGTGGGAGAAACCTAGCCCGGGCTCAGAAGTACTCGGATATGCAAAATTCAGGTTGGTTCTGTTTTCAGAAAACCGAACCCGCTCATCTCTAAAACAGTATATGTACATAGGTTCAAGAACCATAGGAACCACTGAACAGTTCTCTTTGATCATTCTTTCTAGGTTTCATGGCAGATAGAGACAAAACCAAGTCTGATTACTAATGATTATGGCAGTTGCACTTTGATACTATCCTAATGGAAAAATATATCTGAGTTATTCTTGAAAGCTTTAAAGTGCTGATGAAACTTGTCCAGAGTAAATAAGGCAAAATCGATCCACAACTTCAACCTTGAACATGGGTGTATTAAGAGCTGAGCGGGCCCCACACCTGTTACAATGCATCTCAATGTGCAGCACCCCGGTTCTCTATGCTCTGCTTGCTGCACCATCTTTCCAAGTTTAAATTCAGAAAGATGGTACATGTGCAGTAGAGACCAAAGTCTCTGGCACATTGGCAGAATCTTTGCTACAGTAGCTCCCGTGCGGCACCATCTTTCTAGTTGTACATTCAGAAAGATGGCGTTGCACAGGAGCTACTGTAGAATGGCATAAGAAGCCAGTGCTCTGCAGGGGCAGACACGGTGGTCGGTCCTGGGTGCAGGATGTGCGTCGTGGGTCTCCCCTGGATGCATGAGCCCATACCCATGATAGATACACCATTGCTTGAACAGCAGACTTCAAACGCAAATAGCGGACTTCGAGAAAAAATGGCGAAGCGAATGCACCATGGAAGAACTTCAAACCAGGTCCATTGACATTTGTACCACGCACATGTTTGAAACCATAGCTGAAACTTGGATTTTTGTAACCCGAGGCAAGGCAGTAATTTGCCCCCCCCCAAACAAAAAACAACAATGAAAAGGGTGTTCATCAGCGCGCATGCTCCCAAAAAGGGAGTGTGGTTTTGTGACACAGTAATGCCCCTTATGCCACACAGTAGCTTCCCTCACTAGATCCTTGATCCAATATTTATAAATACTTTTTACCACCCTTAGCCCACTCGAGAAATCATTCCAAATGGATATTTGTAAATACACTACTAATCTAGCAGGTATAGCAAGGAATATAAAAGGGCAAACATGATGTAAAAGAAAACACTGACCATCTCCAGGAGAATCTGCTATAAGCTCCACCAGCACCACAGTAAGCCACATAAGCCTTCAAACCCTCCCTGTACTTGTATGTAATAATGCATGGCTGTCACAGTCTGTGACAGAAATGAGAGTTGTGGCTTGTGTAGTAAGGGCTGAGCCACGGTGGGGAGTAGGCTGGCTGTGCTGCAATGTGGCCGACTGGTCCAGCACTTCAGCTGGTAGCGGTGACAGCTGCACGGGCATTGCACTGACTGTGCAGTTACCTGGCCACTGTGTGACAGGTGCAGCATCTCAGCTGGTGGTGGCAGGGGCACCAAGAGGGGGGTGAGCGGGTACAGTTTATCCGGGCCCAGGCTTCCTGAGGGGCCCAGTGGGGGCCTGAGTCTGGTGCCGCCCCCTCCCTTCACAGCAGCCCAGCACACAGCATGTGCTGAGCTGCAGTGGGAGACTGCTCGTGGCTGCTGAACAGCAGCCACGAGCAGTCTCCTATGCCTGTGGGGGGGAGCGATCACACTGATCGTGCCCCCCCTGGCTTTGAGCAGGGCTGAGGGGGATCAGAGTGCCCCCCCTTCCCCATGCCTCCCGCGATTGGGCCACGCCCCCTGTTACCCGGGCCCGCCGCGGCTCTTGGCGGGCCTGGGTGGTGGTAGCAGCTGCATGGACATTGAACTATTACTGCATCCCCAGCAGCAGTGGCAGACGGAAGGCAGCAGCAGTGCACACATATGGCAATCACAGTTTACTTACCTTCCCTGTGGTGGGTGGCACGAGCCTTCAGAGAGGGGGCCCAAGAGCAGGGGCAAACGCATGATTTTCTGGGGGGGGGCTCATATATATATATATATATATATATATATATATATTAGGGATGTGCGCCGACCCCCGTGTTTTGGTTTTGGATCTGTATCTCCTTGTGTTTTGGATCTGGATTTGGTTTGGCAAAACCACCCCTTGCATGTTCTGGTTTCGGATCTGTATTTTTTATATTAAAAAAAACATAAAAATAGCTAAAATCACATAATTTGGGCCTGTTTTTGTTTCTACAGTATTATTAACCTCAATAACATTTATTTCCAGTCAAATTTGATCACCTCACAGCTCACAATATTGATTTTTTTTCATATAGTTTAAGGCCAAAAGGTTGCATCCAGCAAGCTGGCTGGCTAAGCTAAGCGACAGCAGTGGGCGGCATTAACATTGGGCGGCAGTTCAACTTCCAACATGGCACAGAGTGGCATTGCAGTGGTAGACAGGATGGAAGTTTAATAAAGTATACGACCTCTAAGAATTTTAAAAACCATGGTCAGAGGCCCGACGGAGTTGGAATATGTTTATGGACTGAAGATAGAGAAAGGACAGAAGGATTGATTTGTTTTTAATTAATTAGTTTATTTATTTTAATGTTTTGATTCTTAAAAAAATTATGAGGGAAGATCAATCTAGGATCAAGTTCTTCAGTTCCTAAAAGACATCTTTGATCTGGATGAGGTTTTTTAATTTTTTATACAGCTTATAGAAATGAGGTCACCTTGCTTGTGGAGGTGCTGCTAGAACATACTGTAAACAGGCATTTACTTTGTACTCAGGGAGGTTGTCAGGGATAATGAGACCAAGACTTGCTGTTAACATCAGAGGAAAGCAGCCTGTAGGTTTCCAGCTGAACTACAACTCCCAGCATCTGTGATGTTTGCTGGGCCTACTGGAAGTTATTTGTCAACAACAGGTGGCATGCTTCAGGTTACCTCAGCCTGCTTTACGCACTGTATGTACCATGTAAATATGTATGTGATCAATATAGACAACTAATTTTTGTATTAAATGTATGTGCACTTTATTGCACACTCCTGGCAGGAAGATGCTCTGTGGTTCAGAATTTAAAAAAAAATGAAAGAGGCATACAGGAGATGCTGTCTGTGGCCATTACAATTTTTGGACATTCATAAACCATAAAATTGAAAAAAAGTCAGGCAGCACACAGCACATAATGCAAAGAAAAGAGGTGCAACATGGAATTGACCTTGGGCCCTCCCACCCACCCTTATATTGTATAAATGAAACAGGACATTCACAGTTTAACAAACCAATCACTTCAGCGACAAGGACTGCCACTTCTGGCTGAAATGATTAGTTTGTTTGGACCCCCACAAAACAAGCTGCCAATGCGCAGTGGACATTGGTGGCAATTATCCCATACACAAACTGGTTTTACAACATAGGTAAGATCAGATGTCATCATCATCATCGTCCTCATCAGTGTGTACATCCTCTTCACATAATATTAATTTGTCCCCGCTGGATCTAACAGAGAGAAGGGAACAGCTAGGTGACACCGGACTGATTGTTACAATTTTAGTCAGAGTTTCTGAATTTGAAAAACACTTTTGAATTTGATGAATGCGCTGCAAGTGATGTTACAGGGAGGAGGTTCCTAAATGGTTAAGGTCCTTACCTCTACTCACTCTTGCTTGGCAAACGTTACAGATGGCTTGACAAGTCTTGTCCAGGTTTGGATGGAAATAATTCCACACATGGGAAGCTAATTTTTTTGTCTTTTGTCCCGGTATGACAACAATGGCCTTTTCATACCATGGGCAACAACTGTGACTTTCTGAGCACACAGTTGGTTCATGTACCTTAGCGATTTAAATTTTTTTTTACACTTCTACAGGGAGAATGGCTTACATCATCATAAGATCCAGAACCACCAGTCATGAATAAAGCCCTTATCTTTTCCTTGCCACTTTGTGTAGTAAATGGCACATTGCCAATTTTTTTGTTTCTCTGCAGCTAAATTAGCTTTTAATTTTTTTTGTTTAACACTGTAAAACATTTCATTTTTGATTTTGACTTAAGCCCTTGGGCATTGGCCTTTGTAGATGACATTGATGGCCTTGCATCGTCATCATGACTGCAGGCAGCAGCTGCAACACTGGTATGTGGTTCCTCTTCTCTCATTGATAGTCCTTCATATCAACAAATTTACACTGCAGTCTGACCGGCAGTGTCACTGAACAATATTTTTTTTGACACTGGGGAAGAGCACTCCTGAATGAGGCAGCAGCCTCTTGATGAACAACACAGACAGCACCCCCTTTTTGATGGACAGCAAAGCACCCCTGCCAAGTGCAGGCAGACCACCTTCAGAGTCACAAATACATGGATGATAAACTGCGGCAGTGTCACCAAAGAATATTAATGCAGCCAAGTTGCTAATTTGCACACACAAAATCCTGGGGAAGAGAACCCCTAATTGACAGAGCACCCCCCTGGACAACACAGCACCCCTTTATGGACTGCAGCCCTAGCTGATGAACAGGATAACACAGTAGCAGCCACAATTAATTGACAGGACAAGTGACACAGCAGCTGCAGCACCCACTGAAGGAAGCCCCCATTACATACAGCAGCCTAAGCCCCTTTTTGAACAGCAGCAGCCTTCAGCCCTAGACCCATACTGGACACACACACTGAGTGACTGACAGCTTTTCTCTCCACAGCCAGAGTGAAAATGGTGCCGATCGCAGGGACCTTTATATAATCCAAAACCCATGAAAATCCGACAGCAGGAGGATGATGTTTTGTCTCGTTTTGAGATCCGAGTCAGGTGGGAAAACCTGAGCTGATCTTTGGATCCGACTCTGAATCTGTTCATCTCTAATTTAAACCCATTTGGGTTTTTGTGTTCCCAAACTGCTGGAAATATTTGATGTCCAGTTGGAAGTTGGTTTCCCTTCCTCTCTCTATGGCAGAGGCCATGATTGTATTGATCCCAAAGCCGGGCAAGGAACCCCTTTTTCCTGACATATCGTCCCATTTCACTACTATCCACTGATATCAAAATTCTGGCAAAAGCTCAGGTTCTCCGGCTTAATAAAGTTGTGCTTGGAATTGTCCATCCAGATCACACAGGTTTTATGCTGGGGAGCTAAATAAAAAGATTTTAGACTGATAAGTCTAAGGGGGCACTTTAAATTAGGAACACATCACATGTACTGTATATGTAAAAGCAGGTGAACAATTTACTACATTTAAATAATTTACCATAACAATAATGAAGCATCATAATCTTCTAAAAAACTGGTTCCTGACCGACTTTAGAACACATAAACAGCCATAGTCCCCTCCAAAGACGTAGAGAGCAAAACTTCTGGACATAATCTGCAAGTGTGGAACTATGTAACAGTTCAATAGCTAATTAGCATGCACCCACATAGGGCTAATGGACAGTCCCAATATATTTACCAGCTTGGTCGCTCTACTCCGTGACTCCTAGCCAGCAGCTGGTCCTGTTGCAGAGCATCTCCGCTTGACTGGTAGCTTTAGTTGTTTGTTCAAATTAGCTGTGCTATATAGCTGAAATCACACTTGTCTCGGCACTTAGAAGTTAGTATAGGAGAATCCGGTTTCCAAAACACTTGTGCGGCACAGAGCAGGTAAGTATGTAATCCCTTAATGCATTTGTCCATCCAAATTGGTCTGACGGTTTCCTCAGAAGGTAGATGGATATGTCAGGCATTCAGGTTATCCTTAAATACCTCCACTATCCAATCAACAATGTAGATTTTGATGCCAGAGTTAAAAACACCTGTGCATTAATCATTAAAAATATGTGTTCCAATTCCCTGACTCAAAACAAAAGGAAAAAACACACCAGGTACTTTTAAACCTTATTTCACAATAACAATATCATTTTCAATATATAAATGCTATTGACAATAAAGAGATACAATAAATAAAAACAAGCAAATAAACAGTGCAACGGACTTTAATTTATTTAAGTAATCTAGAAATACGCTAGACATTCAGATCTAAATAAATTCAGAGCTTATTATGTATAGATGCTGTAGCCCCATAAGCAGAGCCACTGATCCTGAACCACAGGGTCCCAGGATCAAGTAGTGCCTTTGGCAGAAAGTTTATATTTATTTAATCTAAGAATACATTTAAAATTTGAATATCTCTGTAATGGAAGCTTAATAAACAAAAGTGCTCTGGCCTAAAGGATAGAGCCACAGACCATAGACCACAGGGTCCCAGCATCAAATCCCACCTTGGATATAAAAAAATAATAATAATAAATAAATTCTACTTTTGCATACTAATAAGATATTGTAACCTAACATAGGTCAGGAGTACTAAAGCAGACAGACTCCAAGTTAATCCAACAGATAAATCTAAATCAATATAAGTTGTTCATCTCTATGTTTTCATTTAAAACATGTTGGACAAGGGTACCCAAGGTGAAGATCCAATATGCTTCTTGTTTACAAAGTGCATTTTATCTATCACCCCCTCTCGCTGTTGGGAAGATGTGTTTGATACCCTGTATCATTAAAACATCAACCTTGCCGATAGTGTTTAGATATAACATGGCAGGAAACATTACGTAAGATGTTATTCCTGAGCACATTCCTCCTATGATCCAGGAATCTTATATTCAAACTGTGTGTGGTGTGACTCACATACTGTGCCCCACAGTTAAAAGTGATTAGATAGATCACATTTTTGGACTGACAGTTAATAAAATTGGCAATCGGATGAGAAATACCTGACACAGAAGAATAAAACTCAATGCACTTTGGATTAATGTTATTACAAGTTAGACATCTCACTCTTCCACATATATTACAACCACTCGGTTTGTTAGTCAACCAGGAACAACCTCCTTCAATACTTTGTGTTCCCCCTTTGTTATCAAAAAAACTCAGTGCCAAAAAGTTTCTAAGATTCTTGGCTTTTTTAAAAATAACCACCAGTTCAGTCCCTAAGTGTGGTGCCAAAAGTTTGTCCAATCTCAATATCGGAAGATTATTTTGAACAATTTTTTAACAATCTAATTTATTTATCTTAATATCTCTCACCCCATCATTATTCTCCAATAATTTTTCTCTGTCATATTGCTCACCTTCACTCAGAGCCCTACACAGTACCTCTTTGGGATATCCTTACTCCCTAAAAGCAATCATTAGCTCTTGTGCTTGTTTAAAATAATCAAAGGTAGTTGAACAATTGCATTTCAACTGCATATATTGGCTTTTGGGGATATTATTTTTCCATTTTACATGGTGACAACTGTGGTAATTCAAATAACCATTACAATCCACTTTTCTAAACGTCTTTTCTAAACGTCTCCATTTTTAGGATCCCATCCCTGACCGAAAGGGCAATATCCAGAAAATTATTATTAGTATTATTAGCATGAACTGTGTGAGTGAACCTTAACCCAAAATAATTAGAATTAAGGAACAACATAAAAGAAGAGATCAATTCTAAACCCCCTCTCCAAATAATAAACAAATCATCAATAAATCTCCCAAAGAGCACCAAGTTCGCCCCAATGGTCCACCCCAAATATACTCCTCAAAACGACCCACATATAGGTTGGCAAAACTGGGTGTGAACTAAGTGCCCATGGCAGTCCCATCAAGCTGTAAATAAAACTGAGTGTCAAAAATAAAATAATTGTGCGTGAGTATAAACAATATTGAATCCAACACAAAATTATGTTGCCCATTTCTAAGATCTCTTATCAGAGTTAAGAAAGTGGTGACTAGCCTCCACCCCTCCTTGATGAGCTATGTTGGTGTAAAGCAACTCATCACATGTTAATAAAAGGTTGTCGTCACACCACATGACTTCTCCTAACCACTGGAGGAAATGAGTCAGGTTGCTGATGTGAGATCTTAGGGAGACTACATGTGGTTGTAAAAATGAATCAACAAAAGCTGAAAGGTTAGTGGTTAAAAACCCAACACCAGAAATAATAGGTCGACCCGGTGGTGCAGAAAGTGCATTATGAATCTTTGGAAGGTAATAATAAAATGGTGTAACAGTGTGAGGATTAAACAAAAATTTTAATTCCTCCCTAGTAATCTCCCCCGTGGCCAAAGCTAAATCCAACAACTGCTTGTATTCCATCAGATACTCAGTGGTAGGATCAATAACAAGTTTCCAATAGAATTTAGTATTCTCCAATTGTCTATAGGCCTTAGAATGATAATTGGCAACATCCTGTATAACTGCCCCCCTTGTAATCCACTTTTATAATAATTGTGTTATCATTTTTAAGTGATTTTAAAGCCCTCCTTTCATTGAGATGTAGATTATCTGTTTTAATCATCTTCTTATTTTTAGCACATACATTTTGGAAATCCCGAAGGATTGTTGTATAGAAAGATTCAATGTAAGAGCTCTTATACTGAGTTTGGTAAAACTCAAGATTTCTTTTTGAAAACCTTTTTCTTAGCAGAATTTTGACATCATACAATTTCATTTGGACCAATTCTGACTCCATTGAACCCCCCTCTAAAAATGGATCCTCCAAATTTTGTAGTGCTCCCACTTCTTCCTACTAGAGGAATTCCTTCAATTCTTTCTATATTAAGGGCTTTCTTCGCAAAGTATCTTTTGCGGCATAGGTCTCTAGTGCATTTATTTAGGGCTACAAATAAATCAAAAGGATTGAGGTTTGAGGCTGGGGTGAAATGTAATCCTTTAGAAATAATAGATTTCTCATGTTCAGACAATATCCTTGAGGACAGATTAAAAATCCCCCTATTTCTTATCTTACTTTTGCGTTGTTGAATGGTTTTCTTATAACCTCCTCTGCACCCCCTAATTCATCTTCTCTGGTCCTTTTGGGTGACTCTATTCTAAAATGTTCAAATCTGTTTGCATGTATTGTGACTGGGTTTTAGCCTCTTTCTAAAAAACACTCTTCCTGATTAGTATATAGTGTTGGCTGACCCTCAGCCTGCTTGGTAAACCCTTGATTTACCTTGGGTGTACCTCCATTCCTCACAAATGAATCCCCATAACCCATAGACCCCCAATCTCTCAACATGCTTACCTCTCTCACTTGCAGTCCCTTAACAGTCTATGAGTTTGGGATTTTATTAGAATGCAATCTCTCCCTTCCCATTCTATTATACACCTTGTTCCTAGAGGGGGAATTTGTATAAACCAACCTGTCATCATTCTACTGTACCTGTAAATCTTTACCACTCTTGGTTTGCCACCTGTATGTGTCCATCTATTAAAGGATCTAACCTGGTCATTGTCATAATCTTTACTATCTCTAACCATTTTCTTTTCTTTATTAGTTACTAAGAAATTTTCATAATCTTCAATTTTTTTAGTAAGTAGTTGGTCTCTTTCTTTAAACTCAGTAGAATTATCAAAAGGTTTCAGAAGATTCTGGGGTTTTTCTATTTCTTCTGACAACCTATTGACTTTATGCTCTCTATACATAATCAATAGTCTAATTAAGGCAAACGAACAATCGTCAAGAGCTTTATTCCAATCATTTGTAAACTCAGCATCCTCTTTAAATGAGCTTTTTTGAAGATACGGAGATCACGCGGGATCATCTTACCCTTCAAATATTTGGTGAGAGTAACCTGATCCCACCAATGACGGGTCTTCACCTTCAGCATTGTCTCCAAATTGAAAAATAATTTATTCATAGTTACATTTGAATTATCATTGGCTACAGTGTATTGCTCCTTCATTATAACCAGCAACATTTTCCTCCTCAATACCCTGTCCGTTGCACTCCTAAAAGATATCATTTTCACAATATCACAAAAATTACACTCCAATAATGCAGCCTAGACACTTCAGATCACAATATAAAAACAAAAACCAGGCGCAATAATCATTTATGCCGGGGAGATCTACTGCCATAAACCTCAGAAGGTTAGTTACCTACCTTCTAGTGGCTGGTGGTGAGATGGACGATGCTGTCGTTTTATCCTTGGACTCGGCCTGTGCGTTTGATTTGGTGGAATGGCCTTTTCTTGGGAGGTGCTTTCTAGATTTGGGATAGGACCACAATTTATAGCCTGGTTTAAACTCCTTTACTCCTGTCTGGCTGCTAGGGTTAGTATTACCAGCTTTGTTACTGAGACTTTCCTATTGGAAAGGGGGACTACACAGGGCTGCCCATTGTCCCCTCTACTGTTTGCCCTTGCTATAGAACCACTGGCTTGAGCAGCCAGAGCCTCCTCAGAGAGACTCCACCAGTCCGCATTATATTGTATTCTGTATTAATATTGATATTGTTTGATTGTATATTATGTCTTTTAAGCTATAGTTTCCATTTTGGCTACTGAATATATTATCATTCTGATTTTTATTAAATTTATATTTCTTAATTTAAAATGTTTTTTTATTGTGATACTATGCTCGGCAATGTGATTTCTGTTGTTCTATGATCTTAAAACTTTAAATAAAAATAATTGGTGTGGTGCTGACTTTCCTGTGTTTCAGCTCCAGTGGTGTCTTCAGTTCTCGCGGTATCAGCTGACGGGGTCGACGGAGTCGTTTGATGCAGCGGCTCCAGCAGTTAGCACCCTATGCCTTATCCTTAATCCTCACCTCGTAGCTTAACCCTAACCCTAATGTTGGCATTCTGCAGAATGTTGACAATTCACATTTTCCATTTAGACATTTCAACAGTGGCGAATTCATAACTGTCAACATTGTGGTGCCGACATTATGAATGTCAGCATTTTGAATGTTGACATGGAGTCTACTGCGCATGCACAAGAATTTGGGGAAATGGTGCAGCGTCCATTTTCCCAGCGATTTTTCTACTGCTCATGTGCATAACAGTGAGAAAATGGCGGCCGCGCCATCTACCTGGCGCAGAACACCGGAGAAGTAAGTATTGAAAAAGTGGGTGCAGGATGTGCAGTGTGGGCTGGACCCAGGTGCCCATGTACACTGCATCCCCTGTACTCATTATAGATACGCCACTGTCGGAAGGTATCCAGTTGTATGGCCCATAACATGAATGACTGGATCACCCATTTTGGCCATTGTGTGGCCAATTTAAACAATGAATCTGTTGTTCAACTCTCAAATCATCAAGGAGAATTGGGCTGTATGTGCTTTGCCCTATGTATCGCAGTAAGCATTATTGTTTACAACAAAGTTATGAAACAGTCCGCTAATCTTACCGCGTTGTTTTTACTGTAATAGATTTCATGGTATTAATTTGCTTTAAAATTAAGAAGAGGTCGTCCTGTGATTCGATGCTTGTAATAGTGAGGTCAGCAGCCTGTGAACTTGTACACTCACCTTTTTTGTCCCAGGTACCAAAATAAAAGATTGTTGTGTGATTACGCTATGTGAAAATACATTATAATTATTGCCGCTGTTTAGTTGAGAGGGGTAGTTATGTTAGGAGACAAAATAATGATCCAACTTAGCTTATGTACAAGTACTTGAAAGAAAGTACTTAGAAATATTTGGTTATTTTTTTACATTTCTGTGAAAAGGATGGTGCTTCAGAAATTTGATATTTGATCTTTAAAAATAACTTTATGTTCATCTTGCACCACATAATAACTCAAACTATATTGCTTATATGAACTATAGTAACAGCCTAAAGGCGGTTAGTTATTTCTGTGGAATGCCTAGTAACCACTGTTTAGAAAGAGACTCTAAGTAACACAATATACTGCGTATTAGGAAACAAAAAGATATGTTGGTTCTTATACAAACAAAAATGTCAGCCCCATCTAAACTGAATCTGTGCAGTAGGGATTTTTTAGTTTGATGGTTCTATGGGGCATATGTAAGAGAGCAGACTGTACGGTACATGACACATGAAAGGTATTTATTACAGATCCTATAATGGGTGGAAAAAAATATTTCAGGCCTGGTTTCTATATGACTTAAATTATTGGGCCAGTAGAGGTGTTAGAGAAAATGTACAGAATGCTTAAGGGGGGTATCCACTAGACGATAAAGTTGAACGATTGAACGATAATGATAAAATCGTTTGATAATCGTTCAAACATCGTTTGCAAATCGTGCAGTAATTGTTTCTAACGATGTACGATGCGCGCTCCCGCTGGTCGTTTGATTGTCTCCTCCATCGACTGAACATGCAGGTCAATTTCACTTGATTGCTTACAAATCGTTTACACATCGTTTAAACATCATTTACACATCGTTCACGCTGAACGATCAAACGATGAACCACTGTCTGCCCACTATAGCTGAAAGCTCTCAATCACAGATTAAAACAACATAGTTTATTGTTAGATCTTTTGCAAATCGTTTGCAAATCTTTTGCAAATTGTTCAGAGTGGAAGATCATATTTCAAGGGAAACTTCAAGGGAAAATCGTTAAGAGGTTGGACAGGGATAAAATCGTCTAGTGGATGCCCCCCATTAGTCTTGATTGGGACTTTTTCTCCATTATCTAGAACCACTTACAACCTGATTTTAGCTCCAGAAAACTGTTTAATTGCCCTTGTGTATATTAAGGGCTCCATTAACCGACGATACTAGTTGCCAACGCTAAAGCTATTTTAGTACCCGTGCATCTCAGTGATAAATACTATTATAGCATTGGTATTTACCACACTTACCTGTCTGGCTGACACGCATCAGGGTCCAAGCACCCATTACTGGGTCTGGTGGTGCCATCTCACAGCCATCGGCAGCTGGCATTCCTGGGGGATAGACTTGCCCATCTGCATTTGTGCCCTGCCTCCTCTTTGCCAGTTATCACGGTTGCGGTGCATGGGTGCCACCATCTTGTATTTCAATCACATGATTGCATCCACCAACCAGATTCCCTCAGTCACGCTCACATGACCCCTCCTGGCCAATAGAAGCAAGGAGTGCCTTATTTAAACCCTGTCTGGGTCTACACTCATTGCCAGAACAACACTTCTGTCATAGAGATTAGTATCCTGACTCCTAGCTTTGGTTGCTCCCTTGCTCTGTTCCAGTTATTGCATTACCAAATGCATTCTGCATCTCACCCAGTCTCCAGCTAATTGCCATTACCCATTCTGCACCTGACTCAGGACCTGATTCAGCAAGGAACGCATGTGAGAGAACGCACGCACTTGGCCGATTTTTCTGAACTGCGTATGCGTATTGCATCGCACTGTGTATGCGCTAACTAGCCAGTACGATTGGGTAATTGTACGCAGACTATACGCAGCATATATGCAGATCCCATCCCATCTGACATTGACAGGAAGTGCCATTTGTGGGTCGTGATGGGGGGTGGTCAGGAAAACGCAGGTGATATAACGCCGTTATAGGGGCGTGCATAATTAGGGTGGTGCAGCGGCATATGCAGCCATACCGTAAGCTGTACACAAGAAGCTGCCAAAATCCTGCGGTAGGTCAGGTCAACCACTATTATGCTACTGGGACCGATGGTTCTCTATGTTTCCAATGTTTACGCTAACTTGCGTACTGATCAGGCTGTGAGTAAAGGGAGATGGCTGGCTTAGTATGGGGCTGGGGGTCTGTATATTGTGCTGCGGTCTCCGTGCATATGCATTGATTAGCATATTCTCGCAGCGGACCAGACCTCGTGCAGGATCTTGGCAACTTCCTGTGGGCACGGATTCCTATCACTGCATCTGTCGCCGCACTGGCTTAATTATGGACGCCCCTAAAACGGCGTCCCAATGCACAGGCACGCCTGCATTTGCCCGACCACCTCCCCCGTCACCTCCTACAAACAGCACTTCCTGTCAATCAATATTGGAAGGGGTCTGCGTGCACGCTACATGTAGTCTGCGTACGCTTACCCGATCGCACTGGCTAGTTTGCGCACGCGCAGTGCGATGCTTACACATGTACAAAAACATTGGCCAAGTGCGTTCGTTCTCTCCTTTGCGTTGCTCGCTGCATCAGGCCCTCAGTCTCTTTGGCTAATTGCATTACCTAGTGCATTCTGCATTTGACGAAGTCTCCAGCTAATTGCATTAGCCAGTGCATTCTACATCTGATTCACTACCGATCGCAACTGCGGTTATGCACACAATCGGCCGATTGCTGTGTTCTGTGCATGCATATGCATCACAGTGCGCGAATTAGCCACTGCAATCGGGACTGCGATCGGAGAGACTATGTAGACCCATCGCAGAGTGATTGACAGGAAGTGTCATTTGTGGGTGGTGAGGGGGGGAGTCGGCGAAACGCAAACATGCCAGGGCGTTTGAACGCTGTTACAGGGGCATGCATAAATTAGCCACTGTGATACCATACGCAGCTTGAGCTACAGAAGCTTAGCATTTTCTGAGTAAGGTCTGACCTTGTGCAAGTGTGGGTGAGACTCCGATGTTACCGATGCTTTCGCAGACTTGCTAAGTATTACGGATTTGAGTAAGGTAAGGTGGACGTCCTTATGTTTTGCTAAGACTGGATTGCAAGCACAGAGATTAGCATACCTTCGCAGAGAGACTGCGTGCATAATCGCAGTCGCGATCACAGTTGCGATCTGTAATGAATCAGGCCCTCAGTCTCCAGGCAATTGCAGTACCCAGTGCATTCTACATCTGACTGAGGGCCTGATTCAGCAAGGAAGACAGTTGCATATACTCACGTAATTGGTCGATTAATCCGCACTGCGTATGAAAAGCAGTGCGAGTGTGTGAGCCAGACGCTGTGGTCAGAACTCCATATGCAGAGGCTACGCAGTCGAATGACAGAGTGATTGATAGGAAGTGCCGTTTGTGGGTGTTGACGGGGCGGGGGGGGTGGCCGTGCGAATGCAGGCGTGCCTGTGCGCTTCAATGACGTTGCAGTTGGCGTGCATAAACTATCCATGTGATACCAGATGCTGCCTGAGTACTCATAGTGCGCGCAGAAGTTAGCAGTTCCTGAGTGAGGTCTGGGCTTCCTTAACACTGCATCTGGGCCCGATGTTACTTGATTTTACAGATTTGTTTCACTATGTTGCCCTAGTATACAGATGTGAGTAAGGGGAAGTGGGCGTCCTTATGTCAGGCTGCATCCGCAATGCGAATGCAAACATTTAAATAGCACCGCTGATATTAGCAATGCAGTTGCGTGTGTATAAGCAGAATAGCGATCCGTAGTGAATCAGGCCCTCAGTCTCCAGCTAATTGCATTACCCAGTGCATTCTGTATCTCACACAGGACCTGATTCAGACCCGGACGCTAAGAAGCAGTGCGCGTTCGTGAACCAGTGCAAAAAATCGGGAAGCGTTCACTCGTTGCGCATAGACTGCCCAGCAGAGTGAGTGACAGGAGCAGCCGTTTGTGGGTGGTGACAGGGGCTGGCCACTAGAAACGGGGGAGTGGAGGTGTGAACGCAGGCGTGCCTGAGTGCCTCAATGCCATTTCAGAAGCGTGCATAATTAACAGGAAGCGTCATTGTACACGTCACCTGGCTGTTTTTTACACTCAAGTGATCACAGTGCTTGAGGAATGGTATAGTCAACCGCAAGCGCTGCGTTCACTTCTGATGATACCGAATGTACCGATGCTTGCATACACTAACTGGCGATGACTCGTGCTAGTGGGCGTCTTAAGACAGGCTGGTGGGCATCTGCATACACAAAGTGATCGCACGCCAAGACATAGTGGGCGTGCTAATGCCTTGCTGTGGGATCGCCTGCCTTGCTGGGCGTGCGCTGGATTTGCATATGCTGGGTGCGAAATAACGCATCTAGCGAGCGGGTCTGAATGAGCTCCTCAGTCTCTAGCTAATAGCATTACCAAGTGCATCCTGCATCTCATTCAGTGTCCATCATCTATATTGCCAAGTGCATCTGTCTCAGTCTTCAGTCACATGGAATGTCGAGTACATCCTGTGTTTTTGTCAAGGATTGGGGGTGAGGGGGATACTTCTGCACTAGTAGGTCACCCGCGCATGCAGGGGAGGTTTCCGAGTACCTAGAAACCCCCCCTGCTTGACCCGGCGAGCAGCACTGAACATAATATATATATTATTTTTTTTTCAAAGACTGACACTGCCTGGGCTGGCTGTAGGGGGAACTGCAGTGCGCAAGCCCCTCCCAGTCAGTTCCCAGGCCGGGCACCGTGATCGGATGACTCAGCGCCTCATGCCTGGACACTGTCACAACTGCCAGCGGCGCGCTGTGGAGTTCTGGAGCTGAGTCAGCTGCAAGACATAGGTGGCCGGGTGCCGTCCAGGGGGGATATACAGCAGTACTGTCTGAGTCATCTGGCTTCATAATATTTATTGTATAAAGCCAGATGACTCAGACAGTACTGCTGTATGTCGGGGGAGCACTGGGGGTCTTGCGGGCAGCGGCAGGTGGGGGAGGGGGTCTGCGCGGCGGGGGCAGGGAGTAATATTTCTTGATGCCATTCCAACTGCTGTATGTATATCGGCTGCGGGGCAGCAGGGGATATGTATTTAAATTAGGGGTGAGCGGGTTTGGATTTCTGAAATCCAAACCCCCCGAGCCCCCCCGATCCGAGGCAGATCCGAGTCAGGCTCGACTTTTCCCGCCTGACTCGGATCTGAAATCGAGGCAAAACGTCATCATCCCGCCTTCTGGGTCTCGCGGGTTTTGGATCCTATATAAGGTACCCGCGTCGGCGCCATTTTCTCACTCGGCTGTGGACAGTGAAGAGGGAGGGTGGGAGTTAGGGCTGGCTGGGCTGTGTAGTGTAGTGTAGTGTAGTGCAGAGTAGTGTTGTGCTGTGCTGTGCTGTGCTGTGCTGCGCTGTGCTGCTGTTGTCCATAGGGGCTGTGTCCACTACTTCAAAGTCCATAGGGGCTGGCTGTGTTGTGCTGTGCTGCTGTTGTTAATAGGGGCTGTGTCCACTACTTCAAAGTCCATAGGGGCTGGCTGGACTGTGTTGTGCAGTCAGTTCTCCATAGGGGCTGTGTCCACTCCAAAGTCCTGTGCAGTGTCCCAGTCCTAAAGGGGTGCTGTAGTGTTGTCCAGGGGGTGCTCTGTCCATCAGGGGTGCTCCCCCCAAGTGCTAAAAAAATAATATTTTTTCTGTGTTTGTGAATTGTGTGCGCAGTAGCCGCACGTGCATCAACAAAGTAGTGCCAAGCGTGCGCCTGTGTCATAAGTAAAGGGCCGGCTGGCTTGACCGTTAAAGGGTGCTGTAACCCCCAAAGTACACTCCAGTCCAAACCAAATAAAATATTTTCTGTGTTTGTGAACTGTGTGCGCAGTAGCCGCACGTGCATCAACAAAGTAGTGCCAAGCGTGCGCCTGTGTCATAAGTAAAGGGCCGGCTGGCTTGACCGTTAAAGGGTGCTGTAACCCCCAAAGTACACTCCAGTCCAAACCAAATAAAATATTTTCTGTGTTTGTGAATTGTGTGCGCAGTAGCCGCACATGCATCAACAAAGTAGTGCCAAGCGTGCGCCTGTGTCATAAGTAAAGGGCCGGCTGGCTTGACCGTTAAAGGGTGCTGTAACCCCCAAAGTACACTCCAAACCAAATAACAAAATATTTTTTCTGTGTTTGTGAATTGTGTGCGCAGTAGCCGCACGTGCATCAACAAAGTAGTGCCAAGCGTGCGCCTGTGTCATAAGTAAAGGGCCGGCTGGCTTGACCGTTAAAGGGTGCTGTAACCCCCAAAGTACACTCCAAACCAAATAACAAAATATTTTTTCTGTGTTTGTGAATTGTGTGCGCAGTAGCCGCATGTGCATCAACAAAGTAGTGCCAAGCGTGCGCCTGTGTCATAAGTAAAGGGCCGGCTGGCTTGACCGTTAAAGGGTGCTGTAACCCCCAAAGTACACTCCAAACCAAATAACAAAATATTTTTTCTGTGTTTGTGAATTGTGTGCGCAGTAGCCGCACGTGCATCAACAAAGTAGTGCCAAGCGTGCGCCTGTGTCATAAGTAAAGGGCCAGCTGGCTTGACCGTTAAAGGGTGCTGTAACCCCCAAAGTACACTCCAAACCAAATAAAATATTTTTTCTGTGTTTGTGAATTGTGTGCGCAGTAGCCGCACGTGCATCAACAAAGTAGTGCCAAGCGTGCGCCTGTGTCATAAGTAAAGGGCCGGCTGGCTTGACCGTTAAAGGGTGCTGTAACCCCCAAAGTACACTCCAAACCAAATAACAAAATATTTTCTGTGTTTGTGAATTGTGTGCGCAGTAGCCACACGTGCATCAACAAAGGAGCAGCGCCAAGCGTGTGCCTGTGTCCCATAAGTAAAGAGCCGGCTGGCTCATTTCTTAAAGGGTGGTGTAACCCACAAAGTGCACTACTCTCCAGCAAAAATAAAAAAATATTTTCTGTGTTTAGCCGCACGTATATATCAAATCGATATAACATAAATGGAGGACCAAACTTTCTCAGATAAAAATAAAATATAGAAAGATCAAGAACCACTTCCTCCTAGTGCTGAAGCTGCTGCCACTAGTCATGACATAGACGATAACATGCCATCAACGTCGTCTGCCAAGGCCGATGCCCAATGTCATAGTAGAGGGCACATACAATCCCAAATGACAAAGTTCAGGAAAATGACCTTGAAAAAACATTTAAATCATCTGAAGAGAAACGTAAACTTGCCAATATGCCATTTACGACACGGAGTGGCAAGGAACGGCTAAGGTCGATCCCTATGTTCATGACTAGTGGTTCAGCTTCACATGACGATGGAAGCCCTCCTCCCACTAAAAAAATCAAAAGAGTTAAGCTGGCAAAAGCACAGCGAAGAACTGTGCTTTCTAAGAAGATATCACAAATCCCCAAGGAGAGTCCAAGTGTGGTGGTGGTTGCGATGCCTGACCTTCCCAGCACTGGACGGGAAGAGGTGGCTCTTTCCACCATTTGCACGCCCCCTGCAAGTGCTGAAAGGAGCACCCACAGTCCACTTGCTGATATGCAAATTGAAGATGTCACTGTTGAAGTACAACAGGATGAGGATACTGGTGTAGATGGCGCTGAGGAGGAAGTTGGCAAGGAGGATTCTGATGGTGATGTGGTTTGTTTAAATCAGGCTCCGGGGGAGATAGTTGTTGTCCGTGGGATGAAAAAGCCCATCACGGTCATGCCTGGGCAGAAGACCAAACATTCCACCTCTTTGGTCTGGCAATATTTCTATCCAAATCCGGACAACAACTGTCTTGCCATATGTACCATATGTAAAGGTGGAATAAGTAGGGGTAGGGACGTTAACCACCTAGGAACATCCTCCCTTATACGGCACCTGCAGCGTGTTCATAATAAGTTACTGTCAAGTTCAGAAACTTTGGCTAAGACCGTAAGCAGTCCAGGGACACCTAAATCCCGTTGTCCTGTTGTATCCAAGCGCCTGCAAACCACACCGTCAACTCCCTCCTCGTCAATTTCCTCCTTAGTCAGGATCGGAAGTAGTCCTGCAGGCCATGTCACTGGCATGACTGACTCTCCTATCCGGGATTCCTCCGGAGGATCCTGCATTGCTATGCCTCCTGCTGCCGCTGCTGCTGTTGCTGCTGCTGGGAGTCATTCCTCATCCCAGAGAGGAAGTAGGAACACCATTACTTTTACTAAACAATTGACCCTCCAACAGTCCTTAGCGAGGAGGATGAAGTTCGACAGCAGTCATCCTGAAGCAAAACGTATAACTGAGGCCTTGACTGCTATGTTGGTGTTAGACGTGCATCCGGTATCCGCCATTAGTGCAGTGGGATTTAGACAATTGATGGAGGTAGTGTGTCCCCGGTTCCAAATCCCGTCTAGATTCCACTTCACTAGGCAGGCGATACCGAGACTGTACAGAAACGTCAGAAAAAGTGTCCTGAAAAATGCCGTTGTACCCAATGTCCACTTAACCACGAACATGTGGACAAGTGGAACAGGGCAGACTAAGGACTATATGACTGTGACAGCCCACTGGGTAGATGTATCACCTTACGCAGCAACAGCAGCAGTGTCACCAGTAGCAGCATCTCAGAAACACCAGCTCGTTCCAAGGCAGGCTACGCTGTGTATCACCGGTTTCAGTAAGAGGCACACCGCAGACAACCTCTTAGAGAAACTGAGGGAAATCATCGCCCAGTGGCTTACCCCACTTAGACTCTCCTGGGGATTTGTGATATCTGACAACGCCACCAATATTGTGCGGGCATTACATCTGGGCAAATTCCAGCACGTCCCATGTTTTGCTCACACAATAAACTTGGTGGTGCAGAATTTTCTGAAAAGCGACAGGGGCATGCAGGAGACGCTTTGGGTGGCCCGAAAAATTTCTGGCCACTTTCGCCATTCAGCGACTGCGTGCCGAAGACTGGAGAGCCAGCAAACACTCTTGAACCTGCCCCGCCATCACCTGAAGCAAGAGGTTGTGACGTGGTGGAACTCAACCCTCTATATGCTTCAGAGGATGGAGGAGCAGCAAAAGGCCATACAAGCCTATACATCCGCCTATGACATAAGCAAAGGAGGGGGTATGCACCTGACTCAAGCGCAGTGGAGAATGATTTCCGTGTTGTGCAAGGTTCTCCAGCCCTTCGAACTTGCCACATGTGAAGTCAGTTCAGACACTGCCAGCTTGAGTCAGGTCATTCCCCTCATCAGGCTTTTGCAGAAGCAGCTGGAGAAAGTGAAGGAGGAGCTAAGATGGAGCGATTCCGCTCGGCATGTGGGACTTGTGGATGAAGCCCTTCATTCGCTTTGCCAGGATTCCAGGGTGGTCAATCTGTTGAAATCAGACCACTACATTTTGGCCACCGTGCTCGATCCTAGGTTTAAAGCCTATGTGGTGTCTCTCTTTCCGGAGAACGTACAGAGGGACCTGTGGTGGTGGATTCCAGTGGGGACGAGTTAATACTCTGTGAGGATGAGGATGTACACAACACTGAAGAGGGTGAGGAATCGGTGGATGAGGAGGATGAGGAAGACATCTTGCCTCCGTAGAGCCAGTTTGTGCAGGGACAGATTAATTGCCAGCTTGTTTTGTGGTGGCCCAAACGAACCAATCATTTCAGCCACAGTCGTGTGGCAGACCCTGGCGCTGAAATGATGGGTTTGTTAAAGTGTGCATGTCCTGTTTATACAACATAAGGGTGGGTGGGAGGGCCCAAGGACAATTCCATCTTGCACCTCTTTTTTTTCTTTGCATTATGTACAGTTTGGGGCCTAGTTTTTCAAACTGCCATCCTGTCTGCCACTGCAGTATCACACCTAGATGGGTCACGTGTTTGTGCCGCCCACTCGTGTCGCTTAGCATAGTCATCCAGCTACCTCGGTGCAACCTTTTGTACATAAAAACACTATTGTGAGGTGTGAGGTGTTCAGAATAGACTGGAAATGAGTGGAAATTAAGGTTATTGAGGTTAATAATAGCATAGGAGCAGAAAAACCTACAAATTCTGTGATTTTAGCTGTTTTTATGCTTTTTTTCAAAAAAATACAGATCCAAAACACAAAACCCAGAGCCCAAAACACGGAAGGGTGGTTTGGCAAAACCAATCCAGATCCAAAACACGAAGAAAGATCCAGATCCAAAACCAAAACACAAAATACGAAAAGTGGCCGGTGCACACCCCTAATTTAAATGATACCACTCCATTTCAACTGGTGTGCTCCATGTATTAGCAGTGAGTGGGGATGAAGGGGACACTGGGGCACTGCATAAAGGGACCACTACTGGGGGCACTATATAGGGGGACCACTACTGTGGGCACTGCATAGGGGACCACTACTGTACATAGGGGAGCACAGTATATGGGGCACTACTGGGGCCACTGCATAAGGGGCACTACTAGGGGCACTGGCACTACTGGGGGCACTGTATAAGGGGGCACTGTATAAGGGACGCTACTGGGGGCACTACATAGAGGGACCACTACTGGTGACACTGTATAAGGGGCACTGCATAGGGGGACCACTACTTAGAGGGGCACTACTGGGGGCACTGCATAAGTGGCACTACTGGGGGCACTGGCACTACTGGGGCACTGTATAAGGGGCACTACTGGGGGAGGGGAGTCTTTAATAAATCATGCTGGCTGTATTTATTTGCCTGCTGCATTCATGTTTTTTAGTTATAGAGGTGTGTCTGTGTATGTCTGTGTCAGTCAGTGTGTGTGTACCCCGTCATGGGCTGAGTGGTATATTTTACTGTAGTGGTCCTAAATCCTGTGTAAGCTGTCTCTCTCCCTCTCTCTTTATTTATTTGGGGTCATATGTTTTTTTATTGGTTCAGTAACCAAGGATTTGGAAACCCCCCCTTTGAAAATCCTGCGTTTGCCACTGTAGGTGATTGTATTATTGCTGTTAATAATATGACCCTAGTATTTTCAATCTATGGTGTCAATACCTTGTAATGGTTCTGGGGGTGCTGCCAGAGACAGTATATGAACTTACTGCATGCATAGCGAAAAGAAGAAAGAATGTCTCTTTGTTGGCGCACTAGAAAAATCATATTAAAATATAACTTTTATTAATTTCAGTAAAGTAATATGCCTCTCCAGTGAAATATTAAAAGCAATTGAGAAAAGAAAAAATTTTTTGCACTTTTTTATGAATAAAGAAATGAAATAAATAAATACAAAAAAAACCCCACAAATAAAATTAACCTCGCTCTCCAACGTGTTGTTTCCTTATCTTGTTTTGGAGACTGAGGGCCTGATTCAGACCCGGTCACAAGCGCTGAGCACTCGCAACTGGGTCGATGGTGGCCCAGAGCGCATGCGCACGACGTGCGCATGCGCAAGACCCGGATAGCGACGGGCAATCCGTCGCTCTGGGTCTCTCACCAAAGGGGGCGTGCTCTCGATGTTGAGTGACAGCACGCCCCCTTTGGTGGGGGGGTCGGGGGGGTGGCTGCCCAGACGGAGGCGGAACGCCTCCTGTTTGGGTGGCGGCCCCACTGACATCACAAGTGATGTCAGTGGGAGAGCTTTCGGCTCTGTTTGAGCCAAAAGCTCTCTGGGGCTTGCGGCCACGAGACCCTACCACAAGGGTCTTGTCGCAAGTCCGATGGTCGCGATGGTCTTGACCATCGCAACCATCATCCTGGCCGCTTGCATTAGCTGTGGGTGGCAACCAACAGCAATGCGAGCGGCCAGGTGGCTGCTCCATAAAAAAAAAAGACGCCCTGATTCAGAGCGAGTGCTCTGTCAGAGCGTCCGGCTCTGAATCAGGGCCTGAGTGTCACGGCTGCCGACACTGGTAACTCCTGGAGGGAGGTAGGCCTACTAGGCACAATAAACTGGGGTAGTCTTAGGAATGACTTTTTCATAAAACTCAGTAGCGCAGGATAAAAGTAAAATAGAATTTATTCACAAAAGAAATATAATCAGCAAAGTCTCATATAAAGTCTCAAACAGCACAGTCACATATGCAATAATAAGTATAAGAGGAAATCCCCAAATATAAATATATGCAGTCTTTAACATATAAGAACTAGGGAACCCCATGTCCAGTATGAGGCTAACACCTCAGGATGACATTGAGCACCTTGGCCAGGGTAGAACCCTGTTGTAATGGAGATCCGGAGCAGAGCGAGCCCTGCAGAATAGTATAGTTTTGGGACAGGGCTGAGCCCTGCGGTGCAGTAAGAGATGAAGCAAACTTGAGCCTTGTGGTGTAGTGAAGTTGGAGCAGGGTTAAGCCCTGTAAGGCGATGAGATTGCGGAACAGGGTTGAGCCCTGCGGCGTGACTAGGGTTCGGAGCGGGGTTGAGCCCCGTGATGCAGAGAAGATTGAAGCAGGGTTGAGCCCTGTGATGCAATGAGATTCTGGAACAGGGTTGAGCCTTGCGATGTAACTAGAGTTCGGAGCAGGGTTGAGCCCCGTGATGCGGAGAAGATTGTAACAGGGTTGAGCCCTGTGTTGTGATGAGATTCCGGTACAGGGTCGAGCCCTGCAGCGTGGCTAGAGTTTCGGAGCAGGGTTGAGCCCCGTGATGCGGAGAAGATTATAACAGGGTTGAGCCCTGTGATGTGATGAGATTCCAGAACAGGGTTGAGCCCTGCAGCGTGGCTAGGGTTCGGAGCGGGGTTGATCCCTGTGATGCAGAGATGATACTGTAACAGTGCAGTTGACAACTGTAACAAGGATGAGTTCAATATCCACAGGAACAGAAAGACAACAGGCAAAGTAAATAGTGCAGCAAAATGATGAAAGCACAATGATGGAGCAATAAGCAATACTTAGACAATCTAAATGCTGGGCTCTGTAGTGCAGCAGATAACTGGCATCAGAAGTTCATCTGGAATATAACAAAGTCTACAGCAATCCACAGGCACAGCGGGAATCTGGCAGGAGTCCAAGAAAGACCTGAAAGCAACGTTGCACAGACACTGAGACACAGTTAGTAACAGGCTTTATACTAGAGGTCTGTGATCAATAGGAAGTTTCAGAACATGTGACCCAAATGGAATCTAATTTGAAATAATGAGCAATCTAGGAATCCCACAACCTGACGACACCTGGGAAACTGATGTTCACTTTAACACTCTATCCCCTGAATGAGAAGCATGCCAGCAAGCAGGATAGCTCCTCCAATGACCAAAATGAAACTTTGGCAAAAGTAGTCTATCTTTATGTACTGAAATAGTCGCAGTTCTGACAGTACCCCCCCCTTTTTGGGTGGTCTCCGAACACCCACCAGGTTTTAAAGGGAATTTAGCATGAAAATGACGTATCAACTTAGGAGCATGGACATTAGAGTCTTTAATCCAAGATCTCTCCTCCGGGCCATAACCCTTCCAGTCTACAAGATATTGCAATTGATTTTGATGCTTACGTGAATCCAGAATCTTATCGATCTCAAACTCCAGACCTCAAGCAGTTGTTATGGGAGGTACTTTAGGCAAGCTGTCATGAAATCGATTAAGAATCAATGGTCTAAGCAATTAGACATGAAAGGAGTTAGGTACACGCATGGTTGGAAGTAACTGTAACTTACATGCCACTGGGTTGATAATTTTTATAATACGAAAAGGACCAATATACCGGGGAGCGAACTTCATGGTAGGTACTTTAAGTCGAAGATTTCTAGTAGACAACCAGACATGATCCCCAACAGAATATTTAGGAACAGCCAAACATTTTCTATCAGCAAAGGTTTTATAATTATGAGAGGCTTTCCTAAGACACTTATGTACCTGTCTCCAAATTCTAGAAAAATATTGGAGGGTAGCTTTAGCTGCTGGGACATCCACAGTAGGAATTCACTGAAGCTCAGGAACTCGAGGATGTCGACCAGTATTGGCAAAAAAGGACTTACACCTGTAGCAGACGAATAATGAAAGGTATGAGCAAACTCAGCCCAAGGCAAAAAATCCATCCAATCATCTTGGGAGGAAGAAATGTACATTCTTAAGAAGGTCTCCAACTACTGGTTCACTCTTTCAGTTTGTCCATTTGACTGAGGATGATATGCAGAAGAAAACTGTAATTTAATTTGCAATGATGAACATAAAGCCCTCCAAAACCGAGCAACAAACTGGACACCCTGATCAGACACTATCTCAGAAGGAAGTCCATGAAGATGAAATTTCTCTGTGATAAATATTTTTGCTAATTTGGGGGCTGATAGAATTCGAGTCAAAGGACAAAAATGAGCCATCTTGGTGAAATGATCCACCACTACCCAAATAACTGTACACCCCCTACACTCAGGAAGATCTGTAATAAAATCCATGGAAAGATGGGTCCATGGTTGGGTGGGAATGGGTAGTGGATGGAGAGGACCAACTGGAGACTAATGGGAGGTCTTATGTTGTACACACTTAGAACAAGAACGTATAAACTCTTGGACATATTTTTTCATGGAAGACCACCAATAGGAACGTTGCAAAAAAAAGTACATTTTATGAACCCCCTGGATGTCCAGAGAAATGAGAATTATGAGCCCAGGAAAGAAGTTTACCTCGTAACTCAGGTGCCACAAATATCTTCCCAGGAGGAGGATCAGGAGAGATGGAAATTGAAGAAAAGGCCAGAGGGTTTATTATAGGGTACCTTTGATCCTCATTTTGTTCTTTCTCTTCCAACATTGAGCGTGAGAGGGCATCTGCCTTTTTATTCTAAGAAGCTGGACGATACCTGAGGACAGAATCAAAACGAGAAAAGAAGAGTGCCCAACGAGCTTGTCGTGGGTTCAGACAATGGGCAGTCTTCAAATACAACAAATTTTTATGGTCTGTAAAAATAGTAACAGGATGCTTTGCGCCTTCTAATAAATATCTCCACTCTTCCAAAACTAACTTAATAGCAAACAGTTCTTGCTCCCCAATGGAGTAATTACTCTCAGCACTAGAAAACTTTCTTGAAAAAAATCCACAAGACACTGTTCTCCCATCTGCAGCCACTTGAGACAAAATAGGCCCAACTCCATAAGTGGAAGCATCCACTTCTAGCATACTGTAAATGGTTTCTCAATGTCAGGTTGAACTAGAATGGGGGCCGCAGAAAATGCATCTTTAAGAGTCTGAAAGGCATTCAATGCCTCTGGGGACCATACTTTGGGATTAGCCCCTTTTTTGTCAGAGCAGTAATTGGGGCTACAATTGTTGAAAACTCTTTGACAAACTTTCTGTAATAATTGGCAAAGCCTAAAAATCTCTGGATAGACTTTAACGAAGTGAGCAAAACCCAGTCTTGAATAGCCTTTAACTTTTCAGAGTCCATCTGAAGCTCAGAACTGGAGATGATATATCCCAAAAAGGGTATAACTGGAACTTCAAAAACACACTTGGAGATCTTACCATAAAGCTTATTAGCTCGAAGACGACATAATACCTCTTTAACATGGGTACAATGATCAGAAAGATTACTGGCAAAATCAAAATATCATCAAGATAAACAATAACAAACTGGTAAAGTATATCTTGGAAAATTTCATTCACAAACTCCTGGAACACCGCAGGAGCATTACATAAACCAAAAGGCATGACGACATTCTCATAATGGCCATCTCGCGTATTAAACGCAGTTTTCCACTCATCACCCTCTTTAACTCTGATCAAGTTATAAGCTCCTTTTAGATCAAGTTTAGTAAATAGTCGAGAACCCTTAACTCTATCAAACAATTCCATAATGAGAGGTAGAGGATATTTATTTTTTACCGTAATCTCAATTAGACCTCTAAAGTCGATACATGGATGAAGACCGCCATCTTTTTTCTTTCTCCAGCGGGAGATGAAGAAGGCCTGATAAACCCCTTTCGTAGGTTATCTTGCACATACTCTGACATGGCTTGAGTCTCAGGAACAGAGAGAGGGTATACTCGACCTTTAGGTGGCATTTTACCAGGGATAAGTTCAATAGGACAATCCCAGGGACAATGCGGTGGGAGTTCGTCTGCCACCTGCTCAGAAAAGACATCAGCAAATTCATGATAAGGCTGTGGGAGAGAAGGTGGAACATCTACTTTCACTTCAACCAATCGTACCACAGGAATCAAACAATTTAATTTGCATTTGGGACTCCAAGAAAGAATTTGAGAACAAGTCCAATCAATATGAGGGTTATGAAGAGTTAACCATGGTAAACCAAGAACTATATCATACATAGAAATAGGTAATACCAAAAACTCTAAAATTTCTTCATGCAAAGCTACCCTCAACTTCATAGACTTTGTTTGATGTGTAACATATCCGTTAGAAATTCTAGTCCCATTTACTGCAGAAAGGGAAAAAGAACGGGTTAATTTGACAACAGGAATTTTCAACTTTTGAACCAAAGACAATTAAATAAAATTGCCAGCTGCTCCAGAATCTAGAAATGCAAAAAACTCTTGACATTAATAACCAAAGCCAGAAATGCTCACAGAAATTAAACAATCCTTTTTGGGGGAACTTTAGAAAGTACCCCTAGTTTGACTTCCCCTCCATCAACTAGGGATGACCATTTCCCGGCCTTATTGGACATTTAGCCAAAAAAATTTCTGAGAATGCACAATACAATAATAACTATATATTGCAGAGAAGCAAAAGAACAAATAAAGTCTTACTGGTGCACTCTTAATAAGTAAAAAGGAAGAAATCAAAAAGAAAAATGTAGAATAATCAATAATAATACTTAACCTTTAATAATTATACAGTAAAATAGTATATAATAGATAATAGATAATAGGTATTTTATGATTATTCGTTGTCTGTTGTTCGTGATCCCGGGTAATAATAAGTGTATCTATTATATACCCAATGCGGCCGACAGTTTTCCCCTTAAATATCGCATCGGACGGTCATGCTGGACAATCCGGCATACCCGACTGAGCAATATTTAACCCTCGGTCACCCGCACACACGCTACAATTATCGGGGTGATCCGCGGATATCGAGCGGATCGCCCCGATAATTGTAGCGTGTATGGCAAGCTTTACTTATACTTGGGTGGAGGCACTGATTTAAAAAGGAGTTATACCAATTAGTGGGAGGTAAAGGATGGGTACAGTAGACTATACGGGAGTAAGTAACCTGGTGTCCCTTTAGAGAGTGAAAGGGGCTTATATAAATATTCATAGCTATTTAGTTTTCTGGTAAGTCTTTAATAGACCAATAAGAACATAGCATAACAGATATACACCGTTCTGATCAGATTTTGTGGCATTAGGTAGTAAAGACACCACTTCGCCATAGACGCCAGTGGCGGAATGGGGTCTGCAATGCTGTCAATGCAGTAGACCCATTAAAATGCATTGCAGCATCCTGCGTAGAGTTTTGTCACTGAATGGTGTCTGAAGGCAAAACTGGCAGACGAAAGAAAAGCAAAGTTATCAACCACTTTTGCATGGTTATAAAAAAGCACATCACCAGTCTTATCAAGACACCTTAACCTGCCCTCCGAAAGTACTGTATGCTCTATTACAAACCAGTGGGGTCATTCAGAGATGTACGCAAACCCAATCCCTGTGTAGAACAGGTCCCGCGTCATCACACACAAAGCCCCCTGAGCCACAGATTGACAGTCTGCAGCAGTTTGAGGCCAGGCGGGGGTGGTGCTGACTTACATTCTGGAAAATGGGGACGTGTCACTCCCGCTTTCAGGGAGAGCCGAGGCCACCTGGCCTTCGACTATTGAGCTGCGAGGGCCAATCTAAGTATCCTCAGAATTAATTTTGGAAAAAAGAACAGAACAGTACTCCCTATAGGGGTACCTTCTCAATAGAGAATAAAGCCTAACTTTTATAAGTGAATCTAAATAGAGGGATGTAAATAGGCATACATATATAACAATGAACACTAAAGCAAAAAAAAAATAAATTAAATGGACAAAAGAACACTATAATTATGTAATATGCAGACTAATGCAACCACAACATCATCTACAGTACATAGGCTTAATGTTTGAATAATATCAGTCCTTAATTAGTACAAATTATTAGGGTTACACTAATGCAAAAATAGGAAAAATTAAAAAGATAAAGGTGTATATTTACTAAAGTGCGGGTTTTTAGAAGTGGAGTAGTTGTCCATAACAACCAATCAGATTCTAGCTATTATCTTTTAGAAGGTGCTAGATAAGTAGAATCTGATTGGCTGCTATGGGCAACATCTCCACTTCCAAAAACCTGCACTTTAGTAAATATACCCCATAGAGTGAAAAATGGTGAGAGTAAGAGCATTCGACCCCAGCCCAGCACACAGCATCCTGTATCCGCCACTGTGGAGACACAGGGGGAGGGAGGAGGGCAGAGAGATAAGGCTGCTGGAGAGAAAGGTGGAGAGCTGAGTAATCTGGAGAGACAGGAGGGGGAAGCTGAGGGTGCTGGAGAGATACAGGAGGCGGATGGCTGCTGGAGAGACACAGTGGGATGAAACCGCTGGATAGTCACAGGGGGAAGTGGGCTGGAGATTATCCACAGCTTTCAAGATTAGCAGGAAAAAATTGGGGCACAAATCCTAAAAACAGAATATTACCTCTGTGATATGATGATGACATTATGTACAGTGAGAATTGTGCGGAGGGGATTCACAGGGACAGAGCTTTATCGCAAGCTCTGTCCCTGCAAGTGATTTTTGATACATTCCTGCGATATTTCCTATATTTGCAATGTGAATTTAGGCAAAAATATCACACTACGAAGTAACGCAGTTGAAATGTGGATTGTAGTAAATAGGGGCTTTTGGGAGAAGAACAGCGTAAGACAGCTGCAATCTGACGGAGCCAGGTTAAACCCTGAGGTTGTAGCAGCAGGGTACCTTTAAAAATTATGTGTTGGTGTCAAGCATTTAAAGTTAGCCTATAGGGTTCTTGGGGGCATGTCTTTGTTCTTATATTAGGGCTGGAAAACTAGGAAATCAGTATCTTTGATTCTGGAAATCTCCAGCCCAGGAGTCAGGGAAGAGGTCTGTGTAATTTGATTGTATAATCAGTGCATAGTTCTGTCCTTTCTTGCTTCTTAATTATTTTTTTCAACCCTTGTTAATTCTTTTCTTTCTCCTCTTGCCTCCTTAGTCTGTGGTTATTTCATCCTGTCCTAGTTTTTTTCCTCTCATTTATTTGCTTCTGCCTTTATTCTTTCCCTTTCCCTCTTTCTTTATTCTCCCCCCCTTGTTTTTGTGATTTATTCCTCCCTTGCTCTTATCCCTTGCCATGCCCAAGATGTCCCCTAGCTAAACGGCCCTCCCGCTTGGTTTCTGCTGCCAGAGCAGGGCCAGAAGACAGCAACGTGGCAGGCAGTCACGTGCCCTGCCGCGACTGTGGGTCGCGACTCACGACATGCAGGGCCAGATTAACGTGGAAGGGAGACGGGGTCGGTTGTCCCTGGGCCTCCACACGTGAAGGGCCCCCACACCCAGGGAGGCTCCAATTGCCAGGCGCCCACTGAGATTGTAACCAGCAGGCGCCCGTCTCCTTCCTCGCAGTGGCAGCTGGAGCCGGAGGCTGGAGCTCACTTGTGAGCTCCAGCTTCCGACTCACACAGTGCACTATGGGAGAGACGTCATGACGTCTCTCCTATGGTGCAGAGGAGCATCCAAGTGGACTGGACGTGGATGGCAGCAGACGCGAGAGCGGGGCTTAAGGTAAGTATTAGCTTTTATTTTTGTTTTTGTGCAAGCGTCTTTTCTACTGGGAGCATTACTCGGGGGGGAATTACTACTGGGGGCATTACTCGGGGGGGCATTACTACTGGGGGCATTTACTCAGGGGGTGGGCATTACAACTAGGGGCATTACTCGGGGGGTGGGCATTACTACTGGGGGCATTACTCGGAGAGGCATTACTATTGGGGCACAAATACAGGGCATTAGTACTGGGGGCATTTATACAGAGGATACTACTACAGGGGGCATTACTACTGGGGCCAATACCACAGGGGCATGACTACTGGGGTATTACTACTGGGGGCACAACTACAGGGGTATTACTACTGGGGCATTTATACAGGAGGCATTACTATTGGGCACACACAGGGGGCATGACTACTGGGAACATTACTACTGGGGGGCACAACTACAGGGGTATTACTACTGGGGCATTTACTGTATACAGGGGGCATTACTATTGGGGACACTACCACAGGGGGCATAACTACAGGGGGCATCACTACTGGGGGCACTACGAATGGGAGTACTGCATAGAGGGCATTGCATAATTGGCACCACTCCTGGGGGCACTACTACTGGGTGCACTGCATAAAGGGCACCACTACTGTGTGCTCTGCATATGGGGCACTACCACTGTGGGCACTGACACTACTGGGGCCTCTGCATACCCCCAGTTCATCACATTTAATAGGGGCCCCCACATGTTTGTTGCCCAGGGGCCCCCACAGACCTTAATCCAGCCCTGGCGACTTGGAACACAGCTAGTGACAGCAGTGCCGGGGGCACCACATACTGATGAGAGATGCGGCTGCAGCGGGCGCGTCTCCAGGAGCCCATGTAAACATGGCAGTGGCTGGCTCTGTGGCTCAGGTGTAGCCTGCTTCCGCTCTGTAGGGGGTGTGATGGTTCCTCAAAGCTAGATGGCTTACACTGCCCCGCTGTATAGTGAAGTAGTAGTTGCTGGGAGTGCTGAGTTTGCAGGGGGGCACATGTCGCTGGGCAATACCTCCGCCCCGTCATTAGCGCAATGAGTATGGCATGCGTGCTTGCGTAATTCATGAGTTGTTCAAAGATGGCTTTTGCTAGATAATACTGCACCTGTAGCGCAGCGGTTACGTTCCCTCCCATGATCCCAGATGTCACACAGATGGTCCCTTCATTGTTGCCGCCTCCCCTATCTGTGGTGACCCCAGACCCATTAGCGGCCGCTAATGCGTTGGTAGCTTTGGCGGGTGCTTTGACACCTTTATTGGGGTCCCTCAGTGGTGGCACAGTGATCTGCACAATTGCAGGAAGCTTTGGCCCCTCTGATGGGGCAGCTTCTGCGTGCTTTAGGTTTGCAGGGGTGTTCAGGTCCTGCTGCTGCACCATTAGTTTCCACTCCTACAACTGTGTAGCAACGGATTTTGTGCCTGTTATTCCTTTTTCGTCCTCTGCAGGTGTTGCTGTTGACATGCCGTCATGTGGCCAGATTGCTGACGTGGTGATGCAAGCAGGCCGTGATCCACCTGAAAGTAAGTCGGCAGTTAAGGCGGCCATGGCAAGGGTGACTAGTTGCTCCTCCACCACATCTTCTGACGATGCTTCCTCTTCATCTGAGGTTGCGCCTAGACGGACTAAGTGGGTGAGACATAAGTCTCGGCGTAGGTCTCGCAGGTCCTGTAAGTCCAGCTCCGACTCGGCTAGCGAGTCAGAGGCCGATACACAGCTTAAAGGTGGCGTTGTATATTGCGACGCTACAGCCATATTGCGCGGCTTATGCAGGTGCGTGCGTGATCGTATTACTAAAGGGAAATACGTGGATGTATTCACGTTCACGTCCAAGAAGGAGCTTAGAGCCGCCAAGCGAAAAGGGGGAATTGGGTAGGAAGTTTTTCGGTCTTATACTAATTGGCTGGCAGGGATGTATGTTTTTTGCTTACTATATAGACACTAGGCCGGCAGAGCACCCTAACGCACTTAAATATTTGCACATGATTCATGGGATGTCTCGCCTCAATAAAGGGTCCATGTGGCGCACGTATGATGAGGATTTCCGAAAGAAACAATCGGGATTGGCCATCATAGATTTTGGGTTTAAGGATGTTGAGGTTTGGCTGGAGGTTACTCAGCCATCTTCAGGTCCGCACTAGTGGTAGCAGCACGTAAGGTTCCGGCGAGCACTCGCTTCCCGTGCGGATGGGGGGGCAGGGTCGATGTTACGCTTTAATGGGTCTGTCTGCAGAATTGGTACACAGTGTCAATTTCAGCACATTTGCCTCCATTGCGGGGGACAGCATCCAGTTAAAGATTTAGCTGGGCTCCTGAAGCCACCCCTTCTGGCCGGCCTAGCAAGATGATCTGTTGCTCCATTGACTTTGCGTTCGTATGAAGCTTTTTGGAGTGAATGGGAACAATATTGTCTTTCACCTGGAAATACAGGTAAGAGTCAGCATCAATTGATGCACTCTTTTATCTGGTCCTATTTTGTGGCGCGTCGTTCCTTTTCGCCTGGGGGTGGCTTTTTTCTGTAGCCTGCTTGGTCGGCCTGATCCCACCTCGAGTTTTTCAGTAGCTAGGGAGCTTAAGGGTTGGGTACGAACTAGGAAAGTTGGACAGGATTATCGTCGGCCAATCGATATTAATTTGTTGCCACATCTATTGACGGCAGTTGATAGTGTGTGCTTCACACAATTTGAAGTTTGTTTGTTTAAATTGGCCTTTGCAATGGCGTTTCACAGCAAATTTCGGGTTAGTGAGGTGGAGGCGCCCGCACGTGCTGTGGCATCAGCTCTGCTTTATCAGGACGTATTGTGCGGAGATGATACCCTCTTTGGCTATCTTTGCAGAAATGTCAGGACAACCGGATCTGCCTGGTGTTTTTGGCGCATACATATTTGTGGCAGCGTCCCGAGTATGGGGAAGCGTGGCTGGTGCATGCGGATGGGGTACCAGTTGCTACTATGCTAACCAGAGGTTTAGACTACTCTCTTTTTAGGAATCTGGAGGGATTTTTATTTTTTCCTACGGAGGCATCAAGTAGATTTAATATACAAATATAGAAAAGATCCTAGTAGGTTTTTTGTTTTTTTACCTCCAGTTTGCTTTCCATGCTTGTGTTTGTCACTAACATTGTTATTGTTGTCTTCTTGTTCGTTGTGAATGTGGTTCCTGGTGTGGAAGAGTGGGATGCCGGTTTCAAACAATTTTATTTGGCCTTTTTGTACTTTGGTTTGGTCTGCGATAATTCCTTGCTGTAATTGGCGTTCCAGCAAACCATGTACGGTGATGGCGGAGGCAAGGTGGAAAGTGAATGCTGCAATAGCCCGGTTTTTGTTATCAGTGGATGGCAGAGTTGTGGTCCATAGCATAATTCAATTTAAGGACGTACATTTGTTTAGGCCTGACGGACGTCGGTCTGTTTTTGTTTGTGGAGGCTTTGTTTGTGTGCTGGTGGAGTTGGTTTAGTTTGTTTTGGTGGCGGGCAGCGGCTTTAGTGGCCTTGCTTTGGCGGAAAGGACAGTAGTGTGCTTTTTATTTGTTATTCAGATATAGGCCAAATCGTCCCTACAGGAAAATGATACAACCCATCTGGGCGTGCTTTGCTGGAGAGTTGAACACCAACGAGTGTTCATGTGTTTGTTGGAGTATCCGTTCTTTGTTGTCCGACACCATACTAACTTTAAGTTCATAACAATTAACTTCAATTGGCAATATCTAATTCGATGATTAATTCAATAATCAATAAAATCATAATTAATAACCTTATGTCAAAATAAAATTTGACCTTATTTGATTCCAACTCCCGTTGTCCGTGTGTTTATTTTAGATAAGTTTTAGTCGTGATAAGTCTTTAAGGTGCAATGCGGATATCAACCATTGGGAAGTTTAAGAATTTACCTACCTACCAACCTCCCAACATGACCCTCTCCAGGAGGGACAAAATGCTCTGTTCCTGGACTTCCCTCTTAATTTATGATTGCCGTCACCTGTGTTGAGACACCTTTTTTAGCCATTAACTAGTTCAACACAGGTGACGGTAATCATAGAGTACGAGAGAAGTCCAGGAACAGAGAGTTTTATCCCTCCTGGAACGGGCCATGTTGTGAGGTATGTACCTACATTAGGGATGTGTGCTGACCCCCGTGTTTTGGTTTTGTATTTGTATCTCCTTCAAGGCTTTGGATCTGGATTTGGTTTTGCAAACCACTTTCAAGTGTTTTGGTTTTGGATCTGGATTGTTTTAAAAAACAAAATAGATAAAAAGTTTTAAAAACAGCTAAAGTCATGTAATTTATGCAATCCAAAACCCGAAATTCGGATTTAAAATCCGAATTCCGAACCGCAAAAAGATCCCGACCCGGATTTACCCGGATCTCCTCAGGAGATCAGAACCGCGACTCGGATTTACCTGGATTCACGAAATTCGGGTGGATTCGGATTTCTGGAGAACTGAACTGCACATCTCTAACCTACATAATATCTAGTAAACCGTAGGCTGTCCGGTAGAGGTGTGATTCCTTTATGTTCCTGAGTACACAGCAGAGCACAGGTGTTCGTGCAAAGTATACTGTTAACAGTGGAAATTTTTATTTGCTTAAAGCTTTGATTTCAAAACATTGTTTTAAAAAATGATCTATGGACTGTATATATATTCAATAAATGAATCTTTTTTAACAGGCACATCAATTTCTCTCTTCTCCAGGAATTTCAAACATTCCTTTCTGCAATGTATTTTGTCTATGACTAGTACTGCCCCACCTTTACCAGCTGATTGATTTTCGGGGGTAGAATTATTCTGCACTTTATTTTAAGGCTAGTATGGTAAAAATAGTGCTACAGTTGGACAGATTTTATCCATGTCATGTATTGATCGCCTGTAATATTGTGCGGTGAGATATTATTGGTCGGTAAAAGGTTTCTTATTTTACATTCTTTATCTACCATGCTTGTAGTGGTTTAGTACCAACATACAAATAGTATAAATCTAGATGTCTAGGGGTATATTTACTAAAGGTTAATTTTAATCGATTTTCATCAATTTAAAATAGATATACCTCCTAGAGTTAGTTAGTACTGTGGCAAGTGACTTTTCATGCATGTTGTAAGAACGTGGGATGGCTCGGGCAAAGTTTAAGATGTGCTTGACCAGCTTGATGAAGAGAACGGCTGTCCAACAAAACGTTGTTAAAATTGGTATGTTAGGATACCTCCATTTGTTACCCACCAGTTAGCCACATCTTTTATCCAAAAGTAATTTTCTTTTTTGTCTTAAATCATACTGCTGTAATTTAGATATAAGCAAATACTCTGGCTACTGTATATTTTTATTGTCAATGTTTTTCATTAATAAATAGAATTTTTAAATCTACTACAACAATGCAGTGGACATATTCTTTTTACCAACTTTTGGTTTATATTATATCAACAATTGACTATACCCATCCATTGTAATTATCACCATACTGCGTGAAGAAGGCAGACCCCCTGCTGAAACACGTTGGTACCACCACCCCGACATCCCACTTGATCTCAGCTCGCCTCCACCGACGCTCCCCATCCCCACGGGGACCACCAGTGCCACCAGCCGCCTCCAGCCCACCGCCCCCACACTCGCTGGCACAGAGCCGTTCACACCCTCAGTGTCCGGCTCCACCGCAGTCCAGCCTCCCCAAGAGTGTGCCTTCCATCACCCCGTCCCAGGCAGACCACCCCCCACCACAGGGGTGATCCTTCTCCACACACCCACCATCGGTCCCCTAGTGGTACACCCAACCGCACCAGTGGCCCCGCAGCATCAGCGGCATCAGCAGCCACAGGGGACCCAGCACCCCATGTACTCACAAGTTTCACTCCTCGGTCACTGACCACCGCAGGCCCGGAGACCTCCACCACCAGCAGCACCGTGCATCCGCAGTCACAGCTGCACCCATTGAACGTCACCTATCTGCAGCAACATACTTACCTCAACGACCGCACCGTCAACACCCCAAATCCTATGGTAAGTAGGTGAGACTCTAACCACCACACGGGACGCTGCCAGGGTGCTCACCTCCACCCACACCATCCTGCTGCCCCCCCTCTACCTGTCTACCACCCGAGACTTCCTAAGACTGTCGACCAAAGGTCCAGCAGGGGTAACGTGCCAGTCTATTGAACTGCATGGCAAGGAGCCCCCTCAAAGGGTCCACCTACCTCCCCAGTCTCTCCCACTTCCACCACTACACCATCCCCACCTGCCCAGGACTCTACAGGAGCAGCACTGTGACTACTCCAATAAAAGATTTGGCCCCCTCATCTTTGTCTGGCTCTTCATTTCTACATCTCATCATCATCCCCCCACCACACCACACCCAGCCCATTAACAGTTGCACCCATATTCCACCACAAACACACCCACAGGGAGAGCATACCTCCCCCCTCTTTTCAGCCACTTGCAACAGTGGTACTCCTGCGGTACTCCTGTGGAAGGTTCAGCACCTCCCACACCCCATAGTACCCACGTTTCACACACCAATACCACCATCATGTCCATTCTGCCCATTCAGTAGAGCACAGTCCGACCCTACCACTATCACTCCATCAGATTATAAAACAAATATCCAATGCGTTGCAATTATTTACTTTATGTCAGAGTTCAGCCGGGGATCGGCCGTCCCTTACCGTCCCGCCAGCTTCCTCTGACTTCCCGGGCACTTGGGCGGCTGGCGCGGTGACGTGGGAGGAGCTGAGCATTCACCCTGTAGCTGTGGTGTCAGGCGACCCGGTGAGAGGGGATCGCAGTTTCCATCATGGGTGCCACCATGACACTTTCCCTATGTCAGTACTTCCTTCTCTGAGTGGCCCGGCTAGTCAGCTGACGCTGTGGGCCTATCAGCAGGCTTCCAGGGGTATATATCCGGTTCCTGTGCTCCAGGTAGTTGCCTGAACAATCATTGTCGCCGCTAGTGTAACTAGAGGAGTCTCATTCCAGGTTCAACAGCCTGTGTGCAAGTTTAATCTCCATCTCTCCACAGTGCCTTTACTAAGCAACAGCCTGTGTAAAGTACAACCTCCATCTCACCACAGTGCTTTACCATCACAGCCTGTGCAAGTTAACCCTTCATCTCATCACAGTGCTTTTACCATCACAGCCTGTTTGCAAGTTAACGCTTCATCTCACCTCAGTGCTTTTACCATCACAGCCTGTGTGCAAGTTAACTCTTCATCTCATCACAGAGCTTTTACCATCACAGCCTGTTTGCAAGTTAACCCCTAATCTCATCACAGTGCTTTCACCATCACAGCCTGTGTGCAGGTTAACCCTTCGTCTCATTGCACCCTAGTGCATGATCTCCGGCCGGCAATCTGGTATATATCGTGGGATATCCAGCTGTTACCTCAGCCTACCAATAAATCTCCACACCTCTCTAGCCAGCACCTCAAGTGCCTTTCTCCAGCCAGGAGTTCTATCCCACTCCCCACGTGCCTATTCCAGGCATTATCCTTGGGCCACGGGTGTTTTGATTCTCTTTACCCTGCAGGCCTTGGTCACCAAGTCAAAGGACTGCGACCTGCTTACGGGGAGCCACACAAGCCCATATCCCGCTTGGAGGGGTCCCTGGCGAACACCTCCTTGTGAGTTAGACTCCGCACCATTGACTAGATCTAGCCAACGACCAAGACTTGTGGATGTGGAGATCATACGTCCAGGCCCCTCGCCTTTGCCTCCTTCCACAGCGTCAGACCTCGGCTTTCAAAAACCCGCCTCCCAGCGTGACAGTTTGTTCAGGCCAAATGGAAGCCGCAGGTGTCCAAGGTACTGGGACTCTTCAAGAGTTAACAAGCCGTATGGATAACCAAGAGGCGGCACAGCGACATGTGGCTCAGTACCTGCAAGAATTGTCCAGACAGTTAATGACCATTCAAAATACACTGGCATCTATGTCCACGGCCTCGCCACCTGTCGTTCCTGCTGGTTCTCCAGGGTTACCTCAAGGGGCTACGCCACAGAAGTTCCACTTGGCCACCCCTGAAAGGTTTGATGGTACTCCCCAACATTGTCGTGGTTTCATAAACCAATGTGAAATCCAGTTTGAGTGCCTCCCCCAGAATTTCCCTACCTCCCGGTCTAAGGTCGCCTATGTAATTTCATTACTGACTGGGGCTGCATTGGACTGGGTTTCCCCTCTTTGGGAACGGGCTGATCCGTTAGTTTCTAGATACGAAGACTTTGTGACAGCCTTCAAACAGATTTTTGATGAGCCCGGCAGATCGGTTTCTGCTTCCTCCGACTTGCTCCGTGTCCGCCAAGGTACTCGCTCGGTGGGACAGTACGTGGTGCAGTTTCAGACCCTTGCATCGGAACTTAGATGGAACGAAGAAGCACTCAAAGCAGCCTTCCTCCATGGGTTGTCCGAAAGGATGAAAGACGAATTAGCATCCAGGGATTTACCTACGTCTTTTTCTGAGACTATTTCCCTCTGCATAAGGATTGATTTACGCCATAGGGAGCGGTGGGGTAATAGAGGTCATGGGGATCGCCCTCGAGAACGTCCGGCCTAAAGAAGTCAATCCTATTCCCCCACCTCCAGGGGTGAGGAACCTATGCAGATCAACAGAACCAGGCTAACCACGGCTGAACGCAATCGGCGCTTTCAAAATAAATTGTGTCTTTATTGCGCTGCCCCTGAGCACATCTTAAAGAATTGTCCCCTGCTGGCGGGAAATGCGAGACCCTAGTTGATGTCGGGAGTATTCAATTAGGGGTCATTTTTAAGCACTCCCAATTAACTGACAGTTTATTGCCTGTATCTCTTTCCCACCAGTTCAGGACAAGGGATGTTAAAGCCCTTATAGATTCTGGTGCTGCGGGAAATTTTATTTCCAAATCTTTAATCCAGTCCCTTGGTATTTCAGTGGTACCTTTACCTGACAAATTACTGCTCTCTGGTGTAGATGGTAAAACCGTGCTAGGTGAATCCATATCCTTGAAATCCCAGCCCGTGACCCTCAGGGTTGGTTGCCTGCACCAAGAGACCATTGAATTCCTCATACTTCCTAACTCTGCTTACGAGCTGGTTCTGGGTTTACCGTGGTTAAGGAAGCATAGTCCTACTTTTGATTGGTCCAATATGCAAATTGTATCATGGGAACCAAACTGTTTCCATCGGTGCCTAACCCAAGTACTTCCTGTACGTACCCACTCTGTGCACCCCAGTACAGGTGCAAAGTTCCCCCCGACCGACAAGCTAAAAGATCCCTCTGTCTCCAGTCTACCACAAGCATATCAAGATTTTGCCGATGTCTTCTGCGAGCAGGCTGCTGATCAACTCCCTCCTCATGGGTCATGGGATTGTGGAATAGAACTTCTCCCGGGGAAGATTCCCCCTCGGGGCCGGACCTATCCTTTGTCAGTTCCAGAAACAGCCGCCATGGCAACTTACATTAAGGAAAATCTAGCCAAAGGGTTCATACGGCCTTCCTCCTCCCCTGCAGGGGCAGGGTTCTTTTTCGTGAGCAAGAAGGATGGAGGCCTCTGGCCCTGTATAGACTACCGTGGCCTCAACAAGATTACTGTAAAAAATCGGTATCCATTACCTTTAATTCCTGAGCTTTTCAACAAGGTTCGTGGAGCTAAATTGTTCTCTAAACTAGATCTTTGTGGGGCATACAATTGGATGCGAGTCAAAGCTGGGGATGAGTGGAAGACCGCCTTCAATACCAGAGATGGTAATTTCGAATATCTGGTAATGCCTTTTGGACTCTGCAATGCGCCGGCTATATTCCAAGGCTATGTAAATGAAATCTTTCGGGACATTCTCTACAGCTTTGTCATCGTCTATTTAGATGATATTCTAATCTTTTCTAAGGATCTCCAAACTCATCGCCAACATGTTCGAGAAGTTCTAGCTCACCTTCGAAAACACCACCTTTATGGAAAGTTATCCAAGTGTCTCTTTGAACAAACCACAGTTCCTTTCCTAGGACATATAATTTCTGGGGAAACCATTCAGATGGATCCAGAGAAACTGAAAGCGATCTCTGAATGGCCATTACCAAAATCTTTAAAAGCTACCCAACGTTTTTTGGGATTTTCAAACTATTATAGGCGGTTCATACCGATTTTTTCCACTCTGGTGTCTCCCATTACTAGTCTCATACGGAAGGGCGCTAACCCAGCCCAGTGGCCGGACTCAGCCATACAGGCCTTCCAGAGATTGAAAGAGGCATTCTCTACTGCCCCTATCCTTTGCCAACCCCAACTGGATAAACCATTTTTTGTGGAAGTGGATGCCTCTTCGGTGGGTGTAGGGGCGGTATTATCTAAAATTTCCAGTGACGGGAAGAATCATCCATGTGGATACTTCTCTCATAAATTTTCTGCTGCAGAGAAAAACTATGCGATTGGAGATCAAGAACTCCTAGCTATGTGACAGGCGTTAATGGAGTGGCGTCATCTTTTGGAGGGGACCAAGTTTCCAGTTACCATTATTATGGACCATAAAAACTTAATTTACTTTCAGACGGCTCATCGCTTAAACGCCAGACAGGCCCGCTGGTCCTTGTTTTTCTCAAGGTTTAACATTAAGCTTCAATTTTGCCCCGGTAATTTGAACAAAAAAGTGGATGCTCTCTCCTGGTCTTTTCTACTCGACACACAGGAAGAAGATCATCTGAGATCTCGCCCAATCCTGGATCCTATGGTCTTCGCTTCAACTCAAATATTGACTCCGCCTCTGGGGAAAATTTTTGTGACTCCCGAATTACGGAAAAAGTTGTTAACCTGGGCTCATAGTTCTCTATTTGCTGGGCATTCTGGTATTTTCAAAACATACAAGTTTCTTCAGCATTCTTATTGGTGGCCCTCGATGAGAAAAGATGTTCCAGAATTTATTTTGTCATGTGTAAAAGGCTCACAGCATAAAGTTTCTCGCAAAAAAAGTGCAGGTCTTCTACGCCCGTTACCCGTTCCTACTATCCTTTGGACACATATATCCATGGATTTTATCTCTGAGCTTCCACGCTCCAAAGGACATAACACCATATGGGTAGTGGTGGATCATTTTTCAAAAATGGCGCATTTTATACCATTAGTAGGTCTGCCATCTGCTCCCCATTTGGCAAAATTTTGGTTAAAGAGATTTTTAGATTACATGGTCTTCCAAGAGAGATTGTTTCCGACCGTGGAGTCCAATTCATAGCCAAGTTTTGGAGAGCCTTATGCAGTGCTTGTGGAACCAAATTAAAATTTTCATCAGCTTACCACCCACAAACTAACGGGCAAACCGAGAGGGTTAATCAGGAACTGGAGACCTTTATAAGACTTTTTGTGTCCTCTTCACAGGATGATTGGGTGGACTTACTACCTTGGGCCGAGTTTTCACATAACTTCAAGTACCACACTTCCTCCAATTCCACACCTTTTTATACTGTTTTTGGTAAACATCCCCGGATTCCAGATTTCCAAAATTTACCTTCGGTGGAGGTCCATGCAGTTACTGACGTTGTAGAATCCTTTTCAACCATTTGGAAGAAGATCCATGCCTCGTTGAAACAATCATCCAAGAATTATAAAAGATTCGCTGACAGACGACGGGTCGCAGTTCCTCTGCTGAGAGTTGGAGATAAAGTCTGGGTATCTACTAGGAACATCCGACTGAAAGTTCCCAGTATGAAGCTGGCCCCACGCTTCATTGGTCCGTACCGCATTCACAAAGTGATCAACCCTGTTGCGCATAAATTGGAACTCCCACCTCAATTGAAGATATCTAATACCTTTCATATTTCTCTATTGCGACCTTTGGTGTTAAATCGGTTCCAAACCACCTCTCCTAAATTACCTCAAGTACAAACTTCTCAAGGTACAGAATTCGAAGTTGGGAAGATTCTGGATTCTCGGTTTAGATCCAACATTCTCCAATACCTCATTGATTGGAAGGGTTATGGTCCTGAGGAGAGGGCCTGGATCAGAGCCACAGATGTTCATGCACCTCAATTAATTCGAGCCTTCCACATCAAATTTCCTGGTAAGCCTGGTGGGTGTCCGGTGTCCACCCTGAAAGGGGGGGGTACTGTCAGAGTTCAGCCGGGGATCGGCCATCCCTTACCGTCCCGCCGGCTTCCTCTGACTTCCTGGGCAGTCGGGTGGCTGGCGTGGTGACGTGGGAGGAGCTGAGCATTCACCCTGTAGCTGTGGTGTCAGGCGACCTGGAGAATGGGGATCGCAGTTTCCGTCATGGGCGCTGCCATGACACTTTCCCTATGTCAGTACTTCCTTCCCTGAGTGGCCCGGCTGGTCAGCTGACGCTGTGGGCCTATCAGCAGGCTTCCAGGGGTATATATCCGGTTCCTGTGCTCCAGGTAGTTGCCTGAACAATCATTGTCGCCGCTAGTGTAACTAGAGGAGTCTTGTTCCAGGTTCCTGTGCTTCCAGTGTGTTTCTTCCAGAGCTTCTGAGCTATCTCACCACAGTGCCTTTACTATCAATAGCCTGTGTGCAAGTTTAATCTCCATCTCTCCACAGTGCCTTTACTAAGCAACAGCCTGTGTGCAAGTTCAACCTCCATGTCTCCACAGTGCCTTTACTAATCAACAGCCTGTGTGCAAGTTAACCCTCCATCTCACCACAGTGCTTTACCATCACAGCCTGTGTGCAAGTTAACCCTTCATCTCATCACAGTGCTTTTACCATCACAGCCTGTTTGCAAGTTAACCTTTCATCTCACCTCAGTGCTTTTACCATAACAGCCTGTGTGCAAGTTAACCCTTCATCTCATCGCAGAGCTTTTACCATCACAGCCTGTTTGCAAGTTAACCCCTAATCTCATCGCAGTGCTTTCACCATAACAGCCTGTGTGCAGGTTAACCCTTTGTCTCATTGCACCCTAGTGCATCATCTCCGGCCGGCAATCTGGTATATATCGTGGGATATCCAGCTGTTACCTCAGCCTACCAATAAATCTCCACACCTCTCTAGCCAGCACCTCAAGTGCCTTTCTCCAGCCAGGAGTTCTATCCCACTCCCCACGTGCCTATTCCAGGCATTACCCTTGGGCCATGGGTGTTTTGATTCTCTTTTCCCTGCAGGCCTTGGTCACCAAGTCAAAGGACCATGACCTGCTTACGGGGAGCCGCACAAGCCCATATCCCGCTTGGAGGGGTCACTGGCGAACACCTCCTTGTGAGTTAGACTCCGCACCATTGACTAGGTCTAGCCAACGACTAAGACTTGTGGATGCGGAGATCATACGTCCAGGCCCCTCGCCTTTTCCTCCTCCCACAGCGTCAGACCTCAGCTTTCAAAAACCCGCATCCCAGCGTGACACTTTAGGTATAATATACACACACTTAAGATCACTAAGAATACTCATACTAATGGATTGCACTATGTGACTATCCCCCCTCGTCCTTTCATGAGACACCTGAGATATAAGAGGATCCATGCCACCACCAGGATACAAGAGAATTCACACTACATTGTTGAGTTTGCAACCACCCCAGGACAAGGGTGTAAGATTGTCCAAAGTGCTCGTCTAACAGATAAAGGTTTTGAATGAATAACAAGATCAGTATCTTGACAATGATGTGGAGACTATCCAGCATCTATACTTGCATCTCCAAAGGGTGAGGGCTTTACATATTCTGTGCACCACACTGTTATATCAGAAAACAGTGAACAGTATACTTTGCCTTTTTTTATATCTTCAAATATTTGGGGATATTACTTTGGATGCCCATTAAGTGATAATAATTTGACATCTGACAATTTAAGAAGTCACAGCTGGCAGGCTTCTGAGTGTTGCCATATAAATTGTATTGTCATTCTGACAGAAAAAAGAATGCTACCTATCACCATTGCTCATCATAGATCTCTCAGCCACACTCCTTTAGGTGCTACCCCTCTGATCATGTATCACAACAAAATAAACATGTATTAAAATTACCACAACAAATTAGATTTTACTGTACAGTTGAACCAACCCATACATTTAAGGGCCTGATTTACCAACGAGTTTTATCACTCACAGAGAGCGATAAAACATGCTGTGTATGATAACGGTTTTAAAAAATTACAGTTGGGAGCTGATTGGCTGGAGCACTATTTATCATACGCAAAGAGTATGAGTGGCTCCCCTTGGGGGTTCTGGCTCCTCTTCATGCCAGAGATGAGACTACATCTCATTTCCTGACAACACAGGGGTTTTGCTGTGCAATTAAACCAATATTGCAACCAAAAGGTGGTGGAGATGGACCAAACACTCCTATGGATGAGTGTACCCAGACAGAAAGGATTTATATGCGTCTCTCGGAGAGCAGATGAAAAAAGTAGTCAAGTATGCTGCAATATTGGGGCACTATTTGGAAAAAGGACAAGTGCTTGAAATATGGAAATAGAAAGTTTCAAAGGTGAGTAACCTTTAAATTGCGCAAGAAATACAATTCTGCAGCTCCCAAACACACAGAAAATGAAGTAATACCAACTTCAAAAAGATCAAAAAAAATCTAAAAATAAAAAAAACTAATTATGAGTGGGCGTTTATCACACAATATGGTACCCACCATAAACAAATTGAGAAAATTATTAGGAAATATTGGGACGTACTTAAAAATTATCCTGTATTAGATGAAGTTCTACCCATAAAACCTGTTTACATATACAGAAGGGCCTCATCCCTTAAGGATAAATTAGTTAGGAGTGTCTTACCCGAAAAAAAACAATTCAGCGAAAGAAGTAAAGGCTTTCATAGGTGTGGTAGCTGCTTAATGTGTAGAACCACCGCATCAACTAATATGAACATTAAAAAGATTACTGAGTTTACAGTGAATGGCACCACACATAAAATAAAGGATTTTATCACATGCCATTCAAGATATGTTGTATATCTTTTAGAATGTACATGCAGTTTGTTTTATGTTGGTAGGACTACCAGGAACCTTAAATTAAGAATGGCCGAACACATTTACAATATTCGGAAGGGTTTGAGTTAGGGGTGAGCGGGTTCGGATTTCTGAAATCCGAACCCCCCCGAGCCCCCCCGATCCGAGTCCGATCCGAGTCAGGCTCGACTTTTCCCGCCTGACTCGGATCTGAAATCGAGGCAAAACGTCATCATCCCGCCTTCCGAGTCTCGCGGGTTTTGGATCCTATATAAGGTACCCGCGTCGGCGCCATTTTCTCACTCGGCTGTGGACAGTGAAGAGGGAGGGTGGGAGTTAGGGCTGTGTAGTGTAGTGTAGTGTAGTGCTGCTGTTGTCCACTACTTCAAAGTCCATAGGGGCTGGCTGTGTTGTGCTGCTGTTGTTAATAGGGGCTGTGTCCACTACTTCAAAGTCCATAGGGGCTGGCTGGACTGTGTTGTGCAGTCAGTTCTCCATAGGGGCTGTGTCCACTCCAAAGTCCTGTGCAGTGTCCCAGTCCTAAAGGAGTGCTGTAGTGTTGTCCAGGGGGTGCTCTGTCCATCAGGGGTGCTCCCCCCAAGTGCTAAAAAAATAATATATTTTCTGTGTTTGTGAATTGTGTGCGCAGTAGCCGCACGTGCATCAACAAAGTAGTGCCAAGCGTGCGCCTGTGTCATAAGTAAAGGGCCGGCTGGCTTGACCGTTAAAGGGTGCTGTAACCCCCGAAAGTACACTCCAGTCCAAACCAAAAAAAAATTATTTTCTGTGTTTGTGAATTGTGTGCGCAGTAGCCGCACGTGCATCAACAAAGTAGTGCCAAGCGTGCGCCTGTGTCATAAGTAAAGGGCCGGCTGGCTTGACTGTTAAGGGTGCTGTAACCCCCGAAAGTACACTCCAGTCCAAACCAAAAAAAAAATTATTTTCTGTGTTTGTGAATTGTGTGCGCAGTAGCCGCACGTGCATCAACAAAGTAGTGCCAAGCGTGCGCCTGTGTCATAAGTAAAGGGCCGGCTGGCTTGACCGTTAAGGGTGCTGTAACCCCCGAAAGTACACTCCAGTCCAAACCAAAAAAAAAATTATTTTCTGTGTTTGTGAATTGTGTGCGCAGTAGCCGCACGTGCATCAACAAAGTAGTGCCAAGCGTGCACCTGTGTCATAAGTAAAGGGCCGGCTGGCTTGACCGTTAAGGGTGCTGTAACCCCCGAAAGTACACTCCAGTCCAAACCAAAAAAAAAATTATTTTCTGTGTTTGTGAATTGTGTGCGCAGTAGCCGCACGTGCATCAACAAAGTAGTGCCAAGCGTGCGCCTGTGTCATAAGTAAAGGGCCGGCTGGCTTGACCGTTAAAGGGTGCTGTAACCCCCGAAAGTACACTCCAGTCCAAACCAAAAAAAAATTATTTTCTGTGTTTGTGAATTGTGTGCGCAGTAGCCGCACGTGCATCAACAAAGTAGTGCCAAGCGTGCGCCTGTGTCATAAGTAAAGGGCCGGCTGGCTTGACCGTTAAAGGGTGCTGTAACCCCCGAAAGTACACTCCAGTCCAAACCAAAAAAAAATTATTTTCTGTGTTTGTGAATTGTGTGCGCAGTAGCCGCACGTGCATCAACAAAGTAGTGCCAAGCGTGCGCCCGTGTCATAAGTAAAGGGCCGGCTGGCTTGACCGTTAAAGGGTGCTGTAACCCCCGAAAGTACACTCCAGTCCAAACCAAAAAAAAATTATTTTCTGTTTGTGAATTGTGTGCGCAGTAGCCGCACGTGCATCAACAAAGTAGTGCCAAGCGTGCGCCTGTGTCATAAGTAAAGGGCCGGCTGGCTTGACCGTTAAAGGGTGCTGTAACCCCCGAAAGTACACTCCAGTCCAAACCAAAAAAAAATTATTTTCTGTGTTTGTGAATTGTGTGCGCAGTAGCCGCACGTGCATCAACAAAGTAGTGCCAAGCGTGCGCCTGTGTCATAAGTAAAGGGCCGGCTGGCTTGACCGTTAAGGGTGCTGTAACCCCCGAAAGTACACTCCAGTCCAAACCAAAAAAAAATTATTTTCTGTGTTTGTGAATTGTGTGCGCAGTAGCCGCACGTGCATCAACAAAGTAGTGCCAAGCGTGCGCCTGTGTCATAAGTAAAGGGCCGGCTGGCTTGACCGTTAAGGGTGCTGTAACCCACAAAGTACACTCCAGTCCAAACCAAAAAAAAATTATTTTCTGTGTTTGTGAATTGTGTGCGCAGTAGCCGCACGTGCATCAACAAAGTAGTGCCAAGAGTGCGCCTGTGTCATAAGTAAAGGGCCGGCTGGCTTGACCGTTAAAGGGTGCTGTAACCCACAAAGTACACTCCAGTCCAAACCAAAAAAAAAATTATTTTCTGTGTTTAGCCGCACGTATATATCAAATCGATATAACATAAATGGAGGACCAAACTTTCTCCGATAAAAATAAAATAGAGAAAGATCAAGAACCACTTCCTCCTAGTGCTGAAGCTGCTGCCACTAGTCATGACATAGACGATAACATGCCATCAACGTCGTCTGCCAAGGCCGATGCCCAATGTCATAGTAGAGGGCACATACAATCCCAAATGGCAAAGTTCAGGAAAATGACCTTGAAAAAGACATTTAAATCAGCTGAAGAGAAACGTAAACTTGCCAATATGCCATTTACGACACGGAGTGGCAAGGAACGGCTAAGGTCGATCCCTAGTATGTTCATGACTAGTGGTTCAGCTTCACATGACGATGGAAGCCCTCCTCCCACTAAAAAAATCAAAAGAGTTAAGCTGGCAAAAGCACAGCGAAGAACTGTGCTTTCTAAGAAGATATCACAAATCCCCAAGGAGAGTCCAAGTGTGGTGGTGGTTGCGATGCCTGACCTTCCCAGCACTGGACGGGAAGAGGTGGCTCTTTCCACCATTTGCACGCCCCCTGCAAGTGCTGAAAGGAGCACCCACAGTCCACTTGCTGATATGCAAATTGAAGATGTCACTGTTGAAGTACAACAGGATGAGGATACTGGTGTAGCTGGCGCTGAGGAGGAAGTTGGCGAGGAGGATTCTGATGGTGATGTGGTTTGTTTAAATCAGGCTCCGGGGGAGACAGTTGTTGTCCGTGGGATGAAAAAGCCCATCACGGTCATGCCTGGGCAGAAGACCAAACATTCCACCTCTTTGGTCTGGCAATATTTCTATCCAAATCCGGACAACAACTGTCTTGCCATATGTACCATATGTAAAGGTGAAATAAGTAGGGGTAGGGACGTCAACCACCTAGGAACATCCTCCCTTATACGGCACCTGCAGCGCGTTCATAAAAAGTTACTGTCAAGTTCAGAAACTTTGGCTAAGACCGTAAGCAGTCCAGGGACACCTAAATCCCGTTGTCCTGTTGTATCCAAGCGCCTGCAAACCACACCATCAACTCCCTCCTCGTCAATTTCCTCCTTAGTCAGGATCGGAAGTAGTCCTGCAGGCCATGTCACTGGCATGACTGACTCTCCTATCCGGGATTCCTCTGGAGGATCCTGCATTGCTACGCCTACTGCTGCCGCTGCTGCTGTTGCTGCTGCTGGGAGTCGTTCATCATCCCAGAGAGGAAGTAGGAACACCACTACTTTTACTAAACAATTGACCCTCCAACAGTCCTTAGCGAGGAGGATGAAGTACGACAGCAGTCATCCTGAAGCAAAACGTATAACTGAGGCCTTGACTGCTATGTTGGTGTTAGACGTGCGTCCGGTATCCGCCATTAGTGCAGTGGGATTTAGACAATTGATGGAGGTAGTGTGTCCCCGGTTCCAAATCCCATCTAGATTCCACTTCACTAGGCAGGCGATACCGAGACTGTACAGAAACGTCAGAAAAAGTGTCCTCAGTGTCCTGAAAAATGCCGTTGTACACAATGTCCACTTAACCACGGACATGTGGACAAGTGGAACAGGGCAGACTAAGGACTATATGACTGTGACAGCCCACTGGGTAGATGTATCACCTTACGCAGCAACAGCAGCAGCGTCACCAGTAGCAGCATCTCAGAAACGCCAGCTCGTTACAAGGCAGGCTACGCTGTGTATCACCGGTTTCAGTAAGAGGCACACCGCCGACAACCTCTTAGAGAAACTGAGGGAAATCATCGCCCAGTGGCTTACCCCACTTAGACTCTCCTGGGGATTTGTGATATCTGACAACGCCACCAATATTGTGCGGGCATTACATCTGGGCAAATTCCAGCACGTCCCATGTTTTGCTCACACAATAAACTTGGTGGTGCAGAATTTTCTGAAAAGCGACAGGGGCGTGCAGGAGACGCTTTGGGTGGCCCGAAAAATTTCTGGCCACTTTCGCCATTCAGCGACTGCGTGCCGAAGACTGGAGCGCCAGCAAACACTCTTGAACCTGCCCCGCCATCACCTGAAGCAAGAGGTTGTGACGCGGTGGAACTCAACCCTCTATATGCTTCAGAGGATGGAGGAGCAGCAAAAGGCCATACAAGCCTATACATCCACCTATGACATAGGCAAAGGAGGGGGTATGCACCTGACTCAAGCGCAGTGGAGAATGATTTCCGTGTTGTGCAAGGTTCTCCAGCCCTTCGAACTTGCCACACGTGAAGTCAGTTCAGACACAGCCAGCTTGAGTCAGGTCATTCCCCTCATCAGGCTTTTGCAGAAGCAGCTGGAGAAAGTGAAGGAGGAGCTAAGACGGAGCGATTCCGCTCGGCATGTGGGACTTGTGGATGAAGCCCTTCATTCGCTTTGCCAGGATTCCAGGGTGGTCAATCTGTTGAAATCAGACCACTACATTTTGGCCACCGTGCTTGATCCTAGGTTTAAAGCCTATGTGGTGTCTCTCTTTCCGGCCGACACAAGCCTGCAGAGGTGCAAAGACCTGCTGGTGAACACACTGTCAGCTGAAGCGGAACGTGACACGTCAACGGCTCCTTCTTCATTTTCTCCCGCAACTGGGGCTGCCAGGAAAAAACTTAGGTATCCTAAGCAACCCGCTGGCGGTGATGCAGGGCAGGCAGGACCAAGTTTGGACATCTGGTCTGGACTGAAGGACCTGGCAACAATTTCTGACATGTCTACTGTCACTGCATATGATACTGTCACCATTGACAGAATGGTGGAGGATTACATCGGTGACAGCATCCAAGTAGGCATGTCAGACAGTCCATACCTGTACTGGCAGGAAAAAGAGGCAATTTGGAGGCCCCTGTACAAGCTGGCTCTATTTTACCTGAGTTGCCCCCCCTCCAGTGTGTACTCCGAAAGAGTGTTTAGTGCAGCCGGGAACCTTGTCAGCGAAAGGCGTAGGAGGTTGCTTCCACAGAATGTGGAGAAGATGATGTTCATCAAAATGAATTATCAGCTCTTCCAGGGAGACCAGCCTCCAGAAGGTACAGAGGGACCTGTGGTGGTGGATTCAAGTGGGGACGAGTTAATACTTTGTGAGGATGAGGATGTACACACTGAAGAGGGTGAGGAATCGGTGGATGAGGAGGATGAGGATGACATCTTGCCTCCGTAGAGCCAGTTTGTGCAGGGACACATTAATTTCCAGCTTGTTTTGTGGGGGCCCAAACGAACCAATCATTTCAGCCACAGTTGTGTGGCAGACCCTGGCGCTGAAATGATTGATTTGTTAAAGTGTGCATGTCCTGTTTATACAACATAAGGGTGGGTGGGAGGGCCCAAGGACAATTCCATCTTGCACTTCTTTTTTTTCTTTGCATTATGTACAGTTTGGGGCCTAGTTTTTCTAACTGCCATCCTGTCTGCCACTGCAGTGTCACTCCTAGATGGGTCACGTGTTTGTGCCGCCCACTCGTGTCGCTTAGCATAGTCATCCAGCTACCTCGGTGCAACCTTTTGGACATGAAAACACTATTGTGAGGTGTGAGGTGTTCAGAATAGACTGGAAATGAGTGGAAATTAAGGTTATTGAGGTTAATAATAGCATAGGAGCAGAGAAACCAACAAATTCTGTGATTTTAGCTGTTTTTATGCTTTTTAAAAAAAAAATACAGATCCAAAACACAAAACCCAGAACCCAAAACACGGAAGGGTGGTTTTGGCAAAACCAATCCAGATCCAAAACACGAAGAAAGATCCAGATCCAAAACCAAAACACAAAACACGAAAAGTGGCCGGTGCACACCCCTAGTTTGAGTACACATTCCTTCTCAGACCATTTCCTAAAAATTCATAATTAAAATTAAAATCATATAAAAAAAATTCTGGGTATCCAGATGAGCAAATCACATTGGCGGTCAAAGGATATGGAAAAACGTCTGGCCACCAGTGAAATTATGTGGATTTTTAATTTGGATACACTCTCGCCGAAAGGCTTAAACCTTGATTTTGAACTGAAATGGTTTTTAGACTAATTTTTATATTTGTTAGTTTTTATTATTTTTATGTTTTTATCAACTATTATATTTTCTCTTTTATCTATTTATGGTTCCTTTGCTGCTGGGAGCGGTGTATAATTGTGTTCCACTGAGAGAGGGATGGACTCTGCTGGAATACTAAGTACGGCATAGCTTTGTAATCAGTGGAACATATCTAATGAATACTTCAAGTCCGCAGAAAAACCCTACAAAGATGGCCGCAATTGGAGCCCGGTATTCACCCCCTAGCAATTCTTTGAGCGGCAATAGAGAGAACAATGATCGCGCTATGGAACGCACATTACTTACGTTTTTCCAGGAAGCTGTAATAGATGGAACGCAAGCAGCTTCCGGTTAAGACCGGAAGTGACGTCATCGTAATGTTTGCCGCGAAAAAAGCGGGAATTGGAGCGCCAATAAGAAACCATTGCAGGGGATAAATAGGATCTGCCTTTCAATTACAAACTACCTTTGCCTGAGGAAGGATCCTGAGAGGTCCGAAACGCATTGCAGGAGGTGCAAGTTAGTGAACCAGGAGGAACATCTTTTGGGATCCTGCTGCCATTTGGACTACTAAAAGCATTCTGTGGTGGTACCGAGCTAATTTTGGCCTGGGACCCTTTGCTAACCTTTAGCATTAACCCACCGCAGCATCTCCACTTGGTGAGACTTTGACATCTTGGATCCCGATTCCTCCTTTATGTCCATGTTATTATTCTTCTTGTTTTTAATTTATTTTGTCTGAATAAATGATATAATTTTATTTTTATTGGATGGGTATTTTATGCATATTTCCCTTCCTAAATCAAGGCTTTACATACAATTAGCGCTATCCAAGACACCTTTTTCTGAAATATGGAAAGCCAAACAATTACTCTAGGCCTCCCTCACCCTAGCAAGCCCCGACATTAAAGCGATAGCACACACATTTAATAAATACGCCTGTTTTTGAAGTTTCAGAAATTGTTTAATATTGCCAACACCACCATTAACTACTGTAAGTAAATCTTGCTAGGGGTTATAGAGCAACCATTGGAAGAGGTGTCTCTTTGTGTATGACTTGGCAATGGATGATTAGATAAGAAATGTCCAGGAAGTCAGAGAATAATTTTAAGTTGAATTATTTTGTAATACATTTATAATTTATTTCTTTTATTGAATTCTTTTATTTAGATGGTGCCGCCAAGTGCATGTAGCATCATGTAGAAAAAAATTACAATACATAGATACACACAATACATTCTTATCACATAGCCAGGACAGGGGAGAATCAAATGATGAGATATATAATCGATGATTGACTGACAGTTAATAACAGTAGCTCTTAATGCCTCAGTGCCCCAGGAGAGCAGACAGAAAGGATCAGGGCCACAGAATGTAAATGGAAGCACAATGGATATAAGGATAGTGAGTCATCATGATAAATTTTTGATATTTCATGTACTATAAAGTGATGATTTTAAACGTTTTAATCAAATCATGTTGAAGTTTTTGATTGGTTACTACCACTACAGTGTTTAAAGATGGTGACATCAAGTGTTCTTTTTTTTTCATGTTGAAACGCGTTGGAAGGAGATCTGTGGAGGACAATTAAGTGGGTGTTGGGAATATGCAACAGGGGTGGGGGGCTAATGTTACAAAGGGCATCAGCACTACAGGGGGTGTAAATTTATATTCGAGGATCTACAAGGGTGATTGGACAATGCTGCAAAAGTGAGAGATAATGGTACAAAGGTCAGCTAGACATTACCGCAGGGTGGCGCCAAGCACGTCCTACAGTAGGTGGATATTTTGCAAAAATACTACCAATCATCCTTTTAAATAGATATTATTATCAAAAATAAATTCATTAAATAAAGATCGAGAAGTAGACACATATTTTTCAATTTCTCCATTGTAAATTGAGTCAGTCTCATTTTCTGTCCTACCACTGTGGATTTTGGCTGGTGAAGCAGATAAGTTGTATGTTCATGACAATCTATTTAGTGCTCTTTCCACTTGAAAAAAGTGCCTTAAAAATGTCAGCTGTGTTACGCCAAACACTTGTGAGCACACAGGGTGGGCGGAACCTGTGGTGATAAAATGTACAGTACATATTACATTGTGTAGCCCAGACACTGCATTGTAGTTTGTTGTTCATGGCTCCAAATCTTCTCACACCTGCTCAGAAAGATGCAGGTGAGAGAAGGATGTTTGTATGTTTAAGGCAAATCATTTACACAATCTCCTGATCTGAGATGGAGTCCAGGTCCAAGTGTAAGAGATCCATTGGTTTCTTGCTTAATTAACTCCAAAACACCTTATAATACTTATCTAAACTTAAACTAATAAATAAAGACACGGACACATAACAGCTTGACTAAAAGGTCACAGCTTTAATTTATAATTAAATTATTAACCTAACTGAGGTGGCCAGGAGACCCTACAAACTCAGTTCTAGCCTTCTATAGCCGAAACACTCAGGGAACGACTTAAACGTCCCCCCTATAGACACACTTACGATGGGAAGGACTCTCTTCCCTCAAGGGCACAGACCATGCGATCCGCACGGGAAACGCTCGGGTCCTCCCGCACAGAGAGGTCAAAACTCGCCATGTAAGTAGAGGGCAAGAGCCCCCACAACACTTTATTGTGCCACAATAAAGCCACTGAGATGCAGAGTTCTCCCTCCAATGCTGTGCCTCCCCTGAAAGGACAAAAAAGGTTATGACAATAAGCAATCGGCAAAGGATTTGGGCGGGATGGTGGGTTAAAAATGGAAGAGAGGCTGTCTTCTACCCAGAACACCCTTAATATACCATCATTTCCAAACCACTCCCCTGAGCAAACATTGGCCAAACTAAAAACCAAGTGACATCTAATTAAACTAAACTAACCAGCAACAATGCTGTGATTCTAACCAATCAGCAAAAAACCTAGTATTCTTACCTATTCTCAAGCCTAATCAGCTTTCGCCTACCATAATATCCACCACTCCTTCAAACATGTTACAAATACCATCTTTACACACCCACATTTGCTATAAGGTTTGGTACCCTTTTTATAGACATTATTCAGTGGCAAACACAGAAATTATAGAGGGGGGGGGGTTCTATACAAAGTGTATTGTGATTTGAGTGTCATAATTCCAGCATATACAGGACCAGTGATTACAGTAAGCCATTAAATGCGGCAGTAGGGCCATCCTGTCTGAGCTGAATGTTTTTATTTCAGATGTGGGCACCATTCCGAACACTGGAGCAAGTCTGGGGGAGCGGCAGAAGAACCTAGCACTGCCCTGGACATATATGTACATATTGGTCTCCTTATGCACTGGATAGCGTATTATTATACAGTATTAATAATTAACCTTATTAATGGTCTTTAGCAGTGCACCTCTAACAATGCATGTTTTCCAGATCTCCTAGTTGGTGCACAGGGATATTTATTACTGGCTGACACATGTTAAAAGATCCACAGGTGGTGCTGCTTATTTCATTTGTGATACTGACAAGAACTTGCAGCACTAGGAAAAATTCTGTTATATTACTATTTCTATTGTGGTCATGGTGTGGGCTGGGGAGGGGAGTTTCCAGGCAACCGGAAACCCTACCCTGCATTTGCCTATGATTATTTGATCTCACCTCTTACAAACATCATCTTTTTTGCTGGGATTTCTGATGGTTTGTCAAACTGCAGATAGATAAATTTATTGGTTTGAATTCTCTCAATGAAATAAAACATTTGGTACAGTAGAGCGATGTTTAATTAGGCAGTTTGGAAAACAGCATATTTTATTTAACAATGCTTTTGCCTTTAGTAAATCTGATTGTTGAAGAACCACTAAAGGAATTCCTGGAAGACTGGTGGTTCATTATTAGTAAATGTACTTCATATGCACGACTGCACACCAGCAAGTATCTGACACTTGAGACTCCCTTTGACATGGAATCGGAGCAGGGAGAGGAGTGGTGGAGGCTGGGTACAGTTAGCGGTGTGTCTCCACAATTGTGGCTCATGCAGTCCCGTAGTCAGTGCCGTAGCTAAGGTAGTGTGGCCGGTGCCATCGCACAGGGCACCACAGGTCAGGGGGTGCTGTTTGGGCCTGTCAAATTTCTGTTTATTATCATTCTTGCTTGTAGCTTCCTCTTATTTCATCCCCAGAATCTCCTGGCGTCCACTATCTCTTCCCTGTCCCTTTTTTGGGTACATTATGTCCCTTTGAAAAATGAGGGGGGCGCCAATGCTCTTTCTGGCACAGGGCACCAAAAAGTCTAGTTACGGCTCTGCCTGTAGTAACCTCTTTACCAGTTTATATGCTTGTTAAGTGTATCTTTTGCATCTGGTTTACTTGTCATAAGTCCTATGCCTAGGTGTCATCATCGTCTCTTTCTCTCCCCACACTCTCCCAATCCTGTCATTTCCATTTCAATAATTTTTCCTGGATCAGGCCCTTTCTTACCTTGGAAGATTCTACAACCCTCATCCATGCCCTCATCATCTCTCAACTTGATTTCGGTAATCTATTCCTCACTGGCATACACATCTCCCGCCTCTCACCCCTTCAGTCTAGCCTTAACTACACTGCCCACCTTCATATTCCATTCACTTTGTAGGGCCCTGCCGATCCATTGTGGTGCCATTTGAAAAAATATATAATAATAATAACAACAACAATATAATAATAATAGCAATATAATAATAATAATAATAATAATAATAATAATAATAATAACAACAACAATATAAAAATAATAATAATAATAATAATAATAATAATAATAATAATAACAATAACAATAATAACAATAAAATAGAATCTGTAAGAAAAAAATTTAAATAATTTCCAGTTACAGAAATACCCTATACAAATATAAACCTCCTATAAACCATACATACAATGTGTTTACTTTGTTAGAGTTTGGTTTACACAGACAGGATGACTCATCTAAGGGATAGGTCAGACACTGCATAGAATGCATGTAATGTATAGAAAACTCGTGGAGCAAATCAAGTGTGAGCTGGTCAGAGTTGTGCACACAATATGGATCCATCTAGAAGAGCATACTGTCATTTAACAATGCAGTGCACACGTGCCAAGATGGAAAGTTGACTTTGACAGAAAGTTTGCCAAGCTAGATTGATAAATCACAGGTCTAAATTATTGTATTATTCAACTTTATAAATATCTAATGGATTATTTAGAAGTAATGTTTATTATTGTTTATTTGATTTGCAGAGCGGTAAATCATATTATTTCTGTCTTTATTGGATAACCACAATTATGGTCATGTCCTCAGTGACATTGCTGCAGTAAAATACACGTTGGGACATAATTTGCTGTAGCCTCTTCTGCCATAGTCAGTTCTAGTATCAGCCCTTTTCCTGGGGTACAGCAGGGAGTCTGCATGTGCAAGGACCAGCATGTCCACTTTAAACATCTATAGATGCTGTAATACCTCTTGGTGCATCTTAAGACGCCACCATTGGTTGCACCATTGAATCTTGCAACAGCCCTATGATATGATATTCCTTCTGCAGATGGCCTCTAGTGTGAGCAAATAAGCATCTGTGTGCACAAGCACTTCATTGACACTCCTTCATCACTCCCATAAGACGGCCATAAGACCGACCATTACTGGCCAGCACTTTTCCATTACATTTCTGATACTGGTGCCTCAGTGTGTACACACACAGTGTAACGCATGCGCCATAAGAGTTTGTAGGGTTTTTTGCACATGCCCAGTAACAGAAATTTGCTCAACTCCGTGATCATCAGCACTGCATGCAACTCAGAATAAGGTCCATTACAAGGCTGAGTCGAGGGAATCTGCGGACGCTTTTCCGTATAACATGGCAGCCCACTTACTAGTGAGAATCCGCCTGTTTATGCCAAACATCCATGTGCCTCCATGTGGCAGCCCATCCCTGTCACTATTTTTCCATCATCATTAATATCTGGACATGCACCCACTCCATACTGAGCATGTAAGATCCATTTGATATAGGAGTCCCATATCCATCCATTTTCTGAGCTTCTCAATTTTATAAAGCTTATGCTGGCTGCTGCGTGCTATGCATTTTTAATGCTGATCCAAAATACAGGACTCTTTTGTGAACTTCAATCAAATCTGCATATGCTTCTGGCTTGTTATCTGAGCATGGGCAGAACCAATTTGCATATTTTATTCTACACACACTGGCCCTGATTCAGAGCCGGACGCTCTGACAGAGCGCTCGCTCTGAATCAGGGCCGGCCTTCTTGTTTTTTAGAGCGACCTCCTGGCCGCTCGCATAGCTTTTGGGTGACCACCCACAGCTATTACGAGCGGCCAGGAAGATGTTAGCGATGGTCAAGACCATCGCGACCATCGGGCTTGCGACGAGACCCTTGTGGTAGGGTCTCATGGCCACAAGCCCCAGAGTGCTTTTGGCTCTAACAGACACCGACAGCACGCCCCCTTTGGTATGAGACCCGGAGCGACGGTTTGCCTGTAGCTATCCGGGTCTCGCGCATGCGCACGACGGAGCCGGCTCCGTCGTGCGCATGCGCACTGGGCCACCATCGACATAGCGCTCGCGAGCGGGTCTGAATCAGGCCCACTGTCATAAGACTAGATCAGCATGCGCTGATGGAAGCAAATCTTGTTGCAAATGCAATTTCTTATGCAGCGGACTGGTGCACTGAGAAGCCCACCTCCAGCATCTGACATCCGCCGGTCACATACAAAAGAGGGAACATCGGAAACATCGGCCACACATCGGTCGCACATCGATCTTCTGAGCAAGCCTAAGCTGTCCCAGAGAGATTGGCTCCCTAGACGCCGAAGCCGGAGCCTCTGCAACTGCAAAAGAATTTGCAGAGGCCCACTAGAGCACACCCAGAAAATGGTCCAGATACGCCTGCGCTTTTCTAACCACAACCCCTTACCAGTCTCAAAACACTGACTACCGGCCACTCACTTTGCGAATAAATCCTCTTATTGTTCCACTGCGTCCAACATCGACATTGCATCCATCTATGAATAAGGCCCAATGTTAGATCATAAAAACATATATAATAATTTAATATGTGTAGACAGTATTTATATAATTTAAATTCTTGTTGTACATCAATTATAACTAGAGATGTGCGCTGACCCCCGTGTTTTGGTTTTGGTTTTGGATATGGATTCATCTTCATGTTTTGGTTTGGCGAAACCACCCTCAAGTGTTTTGGTTTTGGTTCTGGATTTGTTTTAAAAGAAAAAATTATAAAACGTTTTGAAAAAGAGCTGAAATTTGGTTATTTTTGCAAGACAAAACCAGAAATTTGGATTTAAAATATGAATTCTGAACTTCAACTCAGATTTATCCGGATCCCCTCAGGAGATCAGGACCGTGACTCGGATTTATTCCGATCTCCTCAAGAGATCAGAACCATGACTTAGATTTATCCGGATCTCTTCAGGTGATCAGAACCGTGACTCGGATTTATCCGGATCGTTTCAGGAGATTAGAACCGTGACTCTGATTTATCCGGATCATTTCGGGAGATTTGTCCAGATTCACAAAATTCGGATGGGTTCAGATTTCTGGTCTGCACATTTCTACTTATAACATAAATCTCTATGGACATGCTTTCAAAATATTTCCGAATTTATAACCACAGTACCGGATGCCTAGATAATGTTGACTTTATATAGTTTCTACGGTTTCCCGGTCATCCACGGTATATTTATCCCAACCGATGCTATAATGTGTTTTACATAATGTGTTTTTTAGTTAGTGACATAATGTACGCCCAAGTGAAATATTACAAATAGTTGCACGCTTCTTGCTATGTGTTCAATAAGTTCGTACATCATATGGGTAGAACATATCTCAGCTTTCTCTGTATGAAGAAAAAAAGACATGAAAGTCAGCAAGTGCGTCACTCTAAATATCTGACAGAAAAATTCCCTCAGAGGCAGACGTCCCTGTACTGTAAATTATATTCTCCAATAGAGTTTACCACACAGCTCCACTGAGAGTGGTTATATATAGAAGTGGCCTCTTGGAGGAGGAAGGGACTTTTTTACAGGGGGCACTTCCTTAAAGTCTTCTCTATCACTACTCCATCACTACTTTCAGTAAATATACCCCAACATTACACATTTGCTAACAGATGAGTTTTACCATTGTTTAAAAAATGATGTAAAAAATCATCTGTTAGTAAGGGCGGTATCCAAGTAGCCCCAAACATTGTTCGGGCGCTAATGGATCCTCGCAATCGTCAAAAAACGGGGATTTTTTGCAGATTATCCCCGGTTTTCGCTGATGTTTTTTATCACCCTAACCGATTATTTCGAACAAAATAATAGGATATATCTCACGAAAACACATAGGATCCGCAATAAGCTCGCAGACCTATGTGTTTTCGCCTTTTTGGGGTGAAAAAAATGGCACTTATCGTGGATTATTTCTCAGGACACATCAGGTCCTGAAATATATCCACGATAAGTGCTGGCATCGGGCGGCACTTCAGGGCTAATAGGATAGCCCCGCCGCGATCAATTAGCAGCGCTACTTTAGCGCTGCTAATTGGATACCTCCCTAAATGTATGATTTAGACCCTGAAATACAAAACTGACCAAAAATCGAACCAATATCGACCTTTAGTAAATATATCCCATGAATTCTTAAATCAACACATTCAGGGTTAGATTCACCAACGCAGGCAGCTTTGCAATTGCGATCCTTGCAGATATGATAATGCAGCAGGAGGCATCACTTGTCCAACGCAGCATTGGATAATCCGCGTAAGATCAGCCGGCTAAGGTGACCCAGTCTGCGAGCAGGATCGCATACTCGTTCTGCACATTCGATCCCCGATAATTAGCATAATGAATAGACCCCTATAGATCCAAACTCAGGTACAGTAACTCGCTCACAGTTGGAGACAAAATATTTTAAATCAGGCTAGAAATGGGGGAAATTTAGTGAACTTAAAATTCAAGTTATATTTTCTTTTGCACATTCTATAAAATTAGACATACTGTAGAATATGATTAGTTGCTATAGGCAACTTCTCCAGTTATTCTCTTTAGAAATGTTGATACATCTCCCCCTATGTTCCTAATCCATACCTTCCACCATTGGTGGGCAGCTGATCGGGACCATGGATGTGGCCACATCGAGGAAGGGTTGTCTGTGTCTCTAGTGCTGAAAAACTCTAGGCTGGCCATTATACCTTAACAGTTACCTTCTTGCCATCCTATCTATGTTTCCCGCACCAGTGGCAGATGCTTGTGGCACCATTTTACTGCTGCATTGCTATGTTGGCAAGCATGAATGAGTTATACTTCCTGACTCCCAGGCCGATCGAGACAAAGCAGTCCCGATGTGTATCTAATTTAGGGCCTGATTCAGACCCACTCGCGAGCGGCTGTCCGCTCGCAAGTGGGTCGATGTTATGCACTGAGCATGCGCACGACGGAGGGAGCTCCGTCGTGCGCATGCGCCAGACGCGACGAGCGAAGGAAAGTCCTTCGCTCGTTGTGTCCGATCAAAGGGGGCGTGCTGTCAATGTTGATTGACAGCACGCCCCCTTTGGTGGGCGTGCCGGGGGCGTGCCTCCCTGACGGGGGCGTTCCCACGGGAACGCCTCCCGTCAGAAGCCGGCCCACTGACATCACTAGTGATGTCAGTGGGAGTGATTTTGGCTCTGATAGAGCCAAAATCACTCCGGAGCTTGCGGTTGAAAACCTCAACCGCAGGCTCCGGCTCGCAATTTCGATGGTCGCGATGGTCTCGACCATCGCGGCTATCACAAAGCACGCTCGTATAGCCTGTGGGTGGTGACCCACAGCTATACGAGCGTCCAGGAGGACGCTCCATGAAAATGGAGCCCGGCCCTCATTCAGAGCGTGCGCTCTGCTCAGAGCGTACGGCTCTGAATGAGGGCCTTAGTGTTCTATGTACTAAGCCTTGGAGACAGATAAAGTGGATGGAGATAAAGTACCAACCAATCAGCTCCTATCATTTTTACTAGCACAGCCTGTAAAGTGACTGTTAGCAGCTGATTGGTTGGTACTTTATCTCTATGTACTTTATCTCTCTCCAAGGCTTAGTACATAGACCCCATAGCCATGAATTCCAGGTTATTTTCTTCCAGGTATAACCTGGAATTGGTACCTACATTTATCCAAGAACTTTAATGTATTGCGATTATTTTAAGTGCAAATTTTACCTATCTTTTGTTTTGTCTATGCTATTGGTGAGTTGGTGACTCGCATTGTTAGGTTGTTGCTGCTTTTGAGTACTGCACCAAAGTAATGTATATCTTTTTTATATTACAGTGGACAGAGTTTAAAATATGAATCTGTATCAAATATACAGAGTCGGAGGCAGCCGTGGTCGTGCCTGTGTTTATTGGCGGTCCGCAGGCACTGAAATACTGTTTGGTGCATCTTTAGACACCACCATTGGTCACATCATCGAAACTTATGCCAGATCTATGGCAGGTGCAGTTACTCCATCCGTGTAGGGCCTCCTATGCAGGTGGATGAGCGTATGTGTGCACCACCACTTTCACCTACACAACCGCGACACTCCCACAACACGCCCATAAGACAGACCACCTCCGTGCATGTGCACTAAGCCACCTCTCTGTCACTGCCCAAAAACGCCCACCACTTTTCCAAAACTTTTCTGATGCTCTGTGTCTCGATCGCAACAGTGCCTCTGTGTGTACTTTCGGTGCAACACAGACATCGTACAAGTTTTAAGGACTTTTTACTATATAAACATCTGCATTACGTGCTGCTCTGATTCAGGCCCACACTATTTATCTCATATAAATAACATAAGTGACCAGGAAAAGGTTAAACATCCAATAATAAATATAGACACAAAATATAACCGGTAGGAGACAGAACTGAGTTTGCCAGGCATATATTCTCCCATGTTAGGGATGCCATTGAGGTGTCTGCCATTAGGGACTCACCTTCGACCGTGCCATCAGTGTTTAACATCTATGGCATGAGACCATTGATAGGAAACCATTGATGGTTTAAACCACCAAGCCACCAATGGGCATCTCTGCTGTCAGTCATTGGAAGGCAGTAGGCCAAGCAAGAAAGGGGTAGGCAGCTAAGCTGATGAAGGGCAGTGCTAAGCATTGCGGGTTGCAAGTAACCCAAACATCATAGCATCTCTGCCATTGATGGCAGAAAACTATCGACCGTCAGTGGCAAGCCATCAAAGGTCGATAACCATCATTGGAAATGAATAAAAATATAGGACATAACACTCACAATATCCAATATATTGCTTCACCTCTTGCATTCAAAAACACACATAAAATTCACAGCAAGGTGCGGCACTCAGGTTGTCAAAGTTTGCTGACTCAGCAGGCATACTTACCAATGTTTCAATAAGATTTGTGCGCAGACCCCAGTGTTTTGGTTTTAATTCAAAATCATCATTGTGTTCTGTTTTTTTTCAAACTCACCTTCAAGTGTTTCGATTCGGTTTTGGTTGTGATTTTGGATTTCTTTAAAAATGTATAAAAACATTATATAGAGATGTGTGGATCCAGATTTCTGAAATCCGAACACACCCACATTTAGGGGTTCTGAGTTGTACTGGTTCAAGTTTCGGATTCACTTTTGTGACCAGGTTCATACAGAGTCCCGGTACGAATATGTTGCTGGTTTGGAACTCGGATTTAAAAAAATTTGTAGCTGTTTTTATCGATTTTTATCGATTTTTATCGATTTTTATCCAAATCTAAAATCAAAACCAAAACACTTGAGGGTGGTTTTACAAAAATAAAAACTAAAACATGGGGGTCCGGGCACATCTTTAATAAAAAGAGCTAAAATCATGTACTGTAACTTGGACCTTTTTTTGTTCCTATACAATAATTAACATCAGAAACATTTCCAGTCAATTTTGACCACATCACAGCACTTGAAATCATGAGGGAGGGATTTAAATGCAATCGAAAACACAAAAGATTCGATTTTAAGATTTGAGATCCAAATATAAGACTCGGTTCTACTTAAGTCCAAAAGTGATCTGAACCAAGACTCGGTTTGACTTGGAACCCCAAAATTCAGGTGTGTTTGGTTTTCAGTAAAACCCAAACTGCTTATATCTAATTTCAATGCAATTGTCATCAGGGTTTAGGCAACAAATTAATTTAACTTACCTTATCTCTCCTCACCAAGTGCTGAGCAGCCAGTGTCCTGGGGTCTCCTACATGCTGAGGCACCCTCTGAGGTCATCATCGAGGCAACACGTGACCGGCCACCTCACACATACTGTACACTGAAACTGAATAAAGTCTTTATGTGTAAAAATTAAAACACACATAAAAACATCTCTATTTTTCTTAAACTAAGTATAAAGTGCATTGATCTAGCTAACAAATGCCATATACAAATGAACTGTTAGAATGGCAACCACCATGTGAATAAGGTAAAGAAGAGGGATATAACAAATGGGACTGAGAAAACCTAATTACTGGCCCAAGCCCAGAACATATGGCCACTAAGGTGCAGTATAGAAAAATGAATGTTAAAGATGACAATGAGTTAATATAATATATAATAATATATATAATATAATATATAAATAATATAATATTGTGTAGAAAATGTAAACATATGTGGTTTGGTTGAAAACCAAACACACCCGAACTTTGGTGTTCTGAGGCAAACCGAGTTCCATCTTGGATCACTTTTGGGGTTAAGTAGAAATTAATCCTGGCTCGGGTTTATCTGTAAGTTCAGATCTCGGATCTAAAAACTGGATCTCGGGGATTGGATTGCCTGTAGGTCCAAATTACATGATTTTAGCTATATTTGTAAATTTTAAAGAAATCCAAAACCATAACATTTGAGTTTGGTTTTATTAAAACCAAAACACAGGGGTCTGAGCACATTTCTACAACAAATATTATAAGTACGAAAAAATATAAAGTCATACTAATTGCAAGAAAACTACCAAAAAATAATTAAAAAAAATAGATAAAAAGAAAAAGAAGAATTCATGTAGCCTCAAGATTTCATTGAAAACTTTCGGAGTAAGTGAATCTAACCTATGGATCCAAAGTTCCTCACACTGCAACAATTTATTTGGTCTATCATCACCCCGTTTAAGGGGAGCAATTTTATCAAACATCCTGTACTTTAAGGACAAATTATGTGGTGCCTGACAAAGATGACAAGCCACCGGATTGTTGCTTCGGCCATTCAAGTGTAATAAAGGCCCATCCATTCCGTAAATTGCCTGGTGGATTTATCTGACTCTCAGCCTCCATCATGTCGCTGTTACTGCGTCTAACCCGCAATATCTGAGAATAAGGCAGCCTTATTTTTAACGGGTCAGGATGGAAACTGGTTAGAGGCAAAAAGGTGTTGCGAATCGCGATCATTGGGTTTGGAATACCTGGACGTGACAGTATATGGTGTATGCTTAGTAATTTTAACATCCAAGAAATAGTCTGGACTATTGCTATGATTATGCATAGTAATGATTATGCCTAGTAATCAAGGGTTTTAAGGTTTTAAATGATTCCTCAGCACCAATGCCAAAAAATAATTAAATCATTTGTAAGGGGCCTACTCATTGTCACTTAATAGCCAGTTACACATGCTGACATGCTAGTTTCCTCATGTTTTAAGCAATGGGCCTATAATTATTAGGGGCCCAATGAGGCCGCCTATTATTCAGCAAACTGAATGTTTTTGGAGTTTGCTTGTGAGTACCAACGCCATCTTCAGAGGGTGACCAGTTCTCTTAGCCCCACTCCTTCCTATGGGAAGGAGGTCTGGGCTTGAGGAGCGGGATCTGAGCAGATCCCTCCGCTGCACAGTCTGACGCATGTGCAGTTGACGGGACGGGCACCGGAATGTATCAGAGCTACTTCTGTAGGAGTGATACTGATCGTGAGGACAGCTGTTCCGAAAAGTAGATACTTTCCCTTGCCCGTCTGCATATGCCCTGTACCGGGGCAATATTGAATTGCTACGGTACTTAAGTATCTGCTGCCACAATTCGCGGTGAGTTGGACACTTAATTAACAATTAATAAATAGGCCCCTAAATCTTGTAAAGAAAAGGATCCAGGATGCAACCTTTTCAGAAAGGAAAATATCATGATATATATAATATCATGATCTACTTCAAACATGTAGGTATTCGCGTACGATGGGGCCACGTTGGACACCATCGCACAACCTGATGTCTGTAAGTAGGAGCTGCCATCATATAAAAATAATTTAATTTTCAAAATGAACTCCCAACAAATATACAAAAATTCTGTAGATCCAAAGAGAGGTCATGATAATCTGGATTATTAACTGTATTGACTGTACAGAAGGTAGCTACGTCAACAGTACATAACTAGCAATGAGATGGAAGCACTGGAAGAATTCTCAATTTATTTAATAAATCAGTCATGTAAAGAAAAATAAATGTGTTTATTCAAATAGGGCTTATGTATGGAGACATTCAGAAAATTAGAGCCTCTTGCCAATAAAATTAGGTGTCCTGGGGGACTCCCTGGGTCTTTATGTATTTTTGGGATGGGATACAACAAGGGTGCAAATGGAAATTCCGGAATGAATGATGATTTTCTTTCTTATGAAATGTACCCATTATTTCAACAAAATCGGTATGTAATGCTGGCAGCTGTTTAGCCGCTGGATCAAATACTGACAGCGGGAGACCGACGAGTCGGAATTCCGACAACATCAGGTAAGTAGTCTAACCCTCCCTTCTCCCCCCCTAATCCTCCTTTAGGGATGCCTAACCCTAACCTCCCCGCTTAGTGCCTAACTCTAACATCCCCCCGTTAGAGCCTAAACCTAATCCCCCCTCCCCACACCCTAAACCTAATCCTCCCAGGGGACTGCCTAACCCTAACCCCCCCTTTCCCTACCCTAACCATCCCGGGGGGGTGCCTAACCCAACGCTAACCCTTCCCCCCGCGGCTACATGCTAAGACACCTGGCTTACCTTCGTTCGGTAAGCCAGGATTTAGTAGTGTGGCTAACGATAGGCGTCGGTATTTCGATGCCTATCTTTAGTTCCATGTTGGGATGTGGCTGTCGGGATATCAGCGGGAAGGATAGTGCCCGCCGGTATCCTAACTAAATCCCATTACAACCAGAGTCCAGTACAGTGGTAAATTCCTTCTTAGATACAGGTGTCGGATTACCAGGCAGCTTATGGCAAATAGAGGCATCAGACAATTGTCTAGTTAGTTCCTCCTTATAATTAGAGATGTACGCCGACCCCTTTGCAAAACCACCCTCACGCATTTTGGTTTTGGACCTGTATTTTTTTTTTAAATAAATAAATAAAAACAGCTAAAATTATGTAATTTGAACTGTTTACATGCAATCCAAATTTCGAATTTGGCTTTAAAATCCGAGTTCAGAACCGCGGGACGATCCGAAACGATACTAAGTACAACTCGGTACCCTAAAGTGATTCCGAAATCGGACTTGGCTTGACCTGGAACCCCTAAATTCGGTTGTTGTCGGTTCTCCGGGAACCAAACCCGCACATCTCTACTTATAATAATTAAGGTCTTGCAACACTATGTGTTATGTCCTCATTGTCAGACATAACACTTAAAATTTAACAACACAGCAATTTTTAGCTTTTATCTTAAAATTAAGGAAGTACTGATATTAGTTACCTCACAGTCCAACATGCGTGCAGCACATATATTTTAATTACAGCATTTTGTGATGGTGGATCAAAAACCGATTTACTGTAGGTCCTACTTTAGGAGATATATCAATTAGGCTCTATTATTGATGTAGACCCTGCTGTTGTGAGTTTGTGTGGCCAAATAATTATTTTAACTTAAGCTGGCGATGGAGTTTATGTTTCTCTATTTCCCATTGGAAAGTATCAAACTTTACAGTAGGTACAAATGACAAACCCTTTTCCAGAACTTGTCATTTGTGAATGGTTAATTTGTGAGACGATAGATTAAATATCAAACTCTCCATGGGAGTGTCCTCTGCCTTTGCCCCTGCCCCTGTCCACCACGTTGGGTTTATTGCGACTGGTTTGCTGCTTTGCTATGTTCACAAGCGTGAATGAGCTATATCTCCAGACAACCAGCTAGATCGAGACAAAGCAGTTCCCGATGTGTATGTAATTTAGGGGTCTATGTACTAAGCCCTGCAGAGAGATAAAGCGGATGGAGTAAAAGTACCAACCAATCAGCTCCTGACTGTCATTTTTCAAACACAGCCTGTAACATTAGAACTGTTAGGAGCTGAGTGGTTAGTACTTTGTCTCCATCTACTTTATCTCTCTCCAAAGCTTAGTACATAGGACCTGATTCAGACCCGCTCGCAAGATGCGCTCGATCGCTTGTAAAAAGGGGCCGGGTATGCAAATCAAGCAATCGCTCTTTGCGCTGTAAGGACGCCCTCTATGTCTTAATGAGCGACGGCAGTTAGCGTATGCTGGACTTTAAAATCTCCCACCTGTCTTTCGCAGCACATGTCATCTCCGGGAAGTGTCTGATTAATCGGGAACATCGAGGGCCATCGGAGCTGCTTGCAGCGCTTGGGGTTGACCTAACCTACCCCAAGCACTGCGAGCAGTTCAGACTAAAAAACAACCAAGTCACGTGTGTAATGACGCTACTTTACTAATTATGCATACCCATTAAACGCCGTTCTGATGGTCAGACACGCCTGCGTTCGCACAACCACTCCCCCATTCACAAGCACCTTCCCCTGTTACCACTCACAAACGGCGCAATCTGTCACTCAAAGTAGCGTGTTGTCTGTGTACTACGAGCGCTCGATTGTACATCGCAGACGCTAGTTTGCGCACGCGCACTGCGACTTAGACGCATGCGCAGATGGCCGACAATCGCTCCTAGCGAGTGAGCGGGTCTGAATCAGGTCCATAGACCCCAGAATTGGAAAGCTCACCAATTCAATTTCATTTTTCGACATCTCAATAACCAAAGGGATTAAGTCGATTGACCGTTTGTTCAGAATAGCGATCCAGCGCTTACAAGATGTATTGAATCTGCCAATAGTTGGCGTATTACGTACACAGAATTATCTTGGCAATTTTTTTATATATATAATCACCAAGAGATACTGCATGGTAATAAAAATCAATCTTTTTCTTCTTCGGTCGTAGCCAGTCTCTATATACTTGATTAATTGTATCAATTTTACTATTTAATGCACTGTGCCGCGATGCTGTCTTCGGAGGGTGCCTCAACAGAAGGGACACCAGGACACTGGCTGCTGTGCACTTGGTGATGGTGTATAAGGTAAGATAGATTCACTTGTCGTTTATACCCAGATGACATGGCATTAAAGGTGCTTGAAACTTTGGTACAGTAGCTATACCTGCTGAGTCTGTATACTTTGTCAACCTGAGTGCTGCACCTTGTTGTGAAATACATATACAGGGTATATATATATATATATATATTCAGTACACATTATATACATATAAATATAAATATATATATATATATATACTGTATATACATATATATATATTTATTTTATTTTTTTATATACTCCCCTACTTCTGGAATGTGTTGCTGTCATTTTTCATCCCTTGTCTTTAACCCCTCAGGTCCTGGGTAGGGACACAGAAATATCTCTAAGGCCAGAGAGTGTCCTCTAATATGTCTTAAGGATACATGCTAGGAATGCAGTGACACACAGAACAGCCTCTACCTGGGCTGGGTCTTTTGACTGCTGTCCAAATAGCTAGCAGCATAACTCACCTGTAAACCTTAGCCTAAAGTCCGACTATAAGTACAGTTTACATTTTCGCCCCACCACCAGTGCACTGCAGTTAGTTCCAAGAACAGGTGCAAGGACGGACCCATACAGTAAGTGATCTGGAATTATTGTTTGCTTTAATCTACGTAGTGCAAACAGGCTTTTGCCTTTATGCACAGTGTGATGGATTTTACAGCATAGTGATGTATTATCATTAAATGAAACGTTTATTATTGGAAGAAGCGTCACATTTTTTTTTTCTAATTCTTAAAGCATGTGATTTCACTTGTTCTTACAACTTTATTGGTCTCTGTATTTTATTGACTCTTAGGGGTAAATTTAGTAAAGTGAGAGTTTTAGAAGTGATGTTGCCCATAGCAACAATCAGATTCTACTTAACATTTAACTAGCACCTTCTAGAAAATAATAGCTAGAATCTAATTGGTTGCTATGGGCAACCATCACTTCTAAAACTCAGTTCTAAAAACTCTCACTTTTGTAAATTTAACCCTAAATCTAAAGGGCATTGTTGTGTTGCATAAAACTCAATGCTAATTAACTTATTCGATTCAATGGATTTGTATGAAAGAATTCACATAATACCAGTGACAGATTGCGTTTTTTGCTCATTAAGGGGTACGTTCATCATCACTTAATTTCTACAAAAGCAGGTGAAAGTTCACATTTTTATGTTCACCTACTTGTAGAAATTAAGGTTCGGGTCTATTCATTATAAAGGCGATGCAAGAGATATCATATTTTATATATATATATATATATATATATATATATATATCTCGTATACACAATGATGCACTTCAGCGCAATATAATCCTCAAAGTATCCAGGTTAGGTATATAATTTTAAAATCTTAACTGTGGGAACATTCCCCATCTTCGGATTGCGTTTGCTCCTTCTCATAAGAAAGGAATCCCGGGTTGAGAAGAGGGATCTCCGCCCCTGTCAGACTCGCCAGTCCTAAAGGGGATCGCGGTGACAAATGATTTTCTGATCAGCCGTCTCCGCATCAGAGCAATGTTGAATTGCTTCAGTGAATATATATCCACCACTGCTACTCGCAGCGAGTTGGATACTTAATTATTGGGGACCGCTTGACATTATGAATGGACCCCCAAAAGTGAGGAATAAAGGCAAGTTTGCTCATTGTTCATTAGTGTTAGTGTGATCTATGATTTATGTAATTTGCATGGCTGTGATACCCCAACAGGCTCATTCTAGATACCCCACCGGAGTAACAGAATCACCCCAAACTGGGGGGGGGGGGTGTCAGTGTAAAAGACATTGTGTTTTAAACTTAATGTATTCATGATGAAATTAATAAATTATTAATTTAGTCAAAACCAATTTTGTTCATGATCTCGGTACAGATAATTTTCTGGAGTTGTATTTGCAGCCATTTGAACTTATTATACAAACCAGTTCATGCTAATATATGTATAAACTCCTGTTGATAATGTCATAGTTTATAGTCGGTGCATTATGTCATCAGCTATGTGGAACAATTCACAAAAGTGTCACTGACCACAGGTATTGTATTACACCCCTCTGATTTCTGTGATCTGTATAAAAGCTGTTGGTGTACAAGCGTGTGCTGTTACTGTACATGGTCATTGAACTACTCAGTGACATATCATTTAACGTTGGAAGTGCATGAACCCACGCATTATTCTTTATTTACTGCATAAAGATCATCCCTATTTGTCAGTGCTGTGCAATCAGGGATAAGGGGGGAAAAAAGTCCAAGTTTCATACATTGGGCCATATTCAAATAGTTTCGCACCCGCAATACTTTTTCACATGTTGGACATTTCGCCAACATTGCGTGTTTTGGGTGTGAAAACTTTTCTTGCGCGCCTCCGCTATTCGCCGTATTCATTTCCTAAGGGTGCGAAAACGCAACACGGCGAAACTCAAACAGGCGAAAAGTGCTGTCAAAAATGGGGAAATCAGCCTGATACTCCCCAAAAAGATGCACTAACTTTGGGGATCAATATAGATGTCCCCGAATAGCCTTAATATAGCTATTTGGGGTACTTAAGGTGTGTCATTGTCTTCTAAGTAGCGTCTTTGCACAAGTGCTGAAGAACAGCATAAAGCAGTGTTTTTGGGGAAAAAATAAGTAGTCCTGTCAAATTTGAGCTACTTGAAAATGGGGCAAGCATGGTTTACAGTCGATAAAGTAAAGTTTTTTAAAAACATTAAAAACACACCTGAAACAAGCACCTGCAATAAAAAGAGCTCACCTCTACTTGCAGACCCCCCAAAAGTCTATTTCTCTAGTTTTTAAGTTTGTACCCCCACTTTGCACTTTTTTGTCCCCTTTTTCTAAGTCATTTTTTGGGGTGTTTCTCTCTTTTTTAGGGTTTTTTGACACAGATATCCTTTGGGGGGCTGTCCCAAGGGTGCACAGTTGTTTCCCCACCTTTGCACCCCAAAATAGAGATTTTGCACTTTTTTTCAACACCTATTCATAGGCGAATCTTTTTCACCTATCACATTGCATTGTGTTTTTACATACGCGAAAACTATTTGGAATTGAATACGGCTATAAGTTTCCGCCTGCCGAAATCACGTCTTCAGCGATACTTTTTCGCGGGTTCCCACTTTTCGCCGCTAACTGAATACGGACCTTTATCTTAATCTACTTTGTGTATGGTTATCAATCTCAAAAGGAAATAAAAATAAAAGATTCTAAAAAGGCACACATGCATGATGCAATGTACACATGCAAAATAAAAATCATCTGTAGTAGAGGTGTATTAAAATAGGTCCTACACTCATCACGTTTCTGTTTTATTACACACCTTAATATATAACATAAAACTGTTGTGCATATTTGAGTAAATATTTCTAATACAAACTTTTGGGGGAGATGTATCACATCTTGGAGAGAGATAAAGTGTAGAGAGATAAGTACCAACCATTTTTAAAATGACAGAAGCTGATTGATTGGTACTTTATCTCTCTCCACTTTATCTCTCTCCAAGATTTGAAAAATTTCCCCCAAAGTTAGACAGCTACTGTATTGTATGGCGTCGAAATAGCAATAAAATCTAAAAAAAAAAAAAGAAATGAATATATTGCAGTTATTTGTATCACCTGTCAAGTTTAATATTACCATTCTCCTGGGTGCCTTATTTAGTTTCATCTAAACATTATGCCGGTACCCAAATTTAGGAAAGTAAACTTGAATCCTGTTGAAAACCACTAAGCAATGAATTGAAGCACTATCTTCACCTAAAAAGTGTCTATTTTTTATTGTTAATTACTATAGTTTATTTATATGGTGCCGTAAAGATTCTGTAGCACCAAACAATAAAGTTACATAAGTGCATTAGACAAGTTTCTAAACCTAAATATTTAAATAATTACATAAATACAACCTGTAAGTTACATAATACTGCAGAGGGGAGACAATAGGACTTAGGACAATACTCGCAAGAGCTAACAACCTAAAGGGTATATGGGTGGGCACAAAAAGGGCAGGGGGAGCATTTAGTGTGTGGGTGGCTGCTCTGTAAAAATAAAGTTGTACTTCGTTCCTCTTTGGAGAAACAGTATAGGCACAACATGATTACTGTACGCCAGTTCTTACATACTGCTCAATCCAATCAAGTGCAAAAAAGGGCGAGTTGCTGTTGCAAAGGCATAGAAACACCGGCAACAGCACAGCAAATCGCCTCACCGCTCTCCAAACTCGCCCTGGACTCGCACATTTTTATACGCAACCCTGAGGGGCTGTAAAAACATCTGCGGGACCGGAGGTACCGTAAGTGCGGCCTACAGCTGCATGTGCTCTCGCCATGAGGCAACTAGCACCTAATTGGATTGAGCCCTTAGTATCCTGAGTTCTCGACAATGACCAAACCTGCTGAAGAAGCATGCCACGGCATTCCATATGCAGCAACTCTCTGAAGCAGCTGCAACTTAAAGACTGTGATATGGAGCAGGGGTGAGGGAAGTACTGTAAGCGCCATTTCTGCCCCACCCTCACAGTTCTTGGGCATATGTGCCCTTAAAGGACAAATGCATTAAGATTTTGGATCTATTTTCATAAATAAATTATGTGTGGATGAAATTCTGGCCTAATTATATTGGTAATGGTATTTTATGAGGGGGAGCACTAAAGTGCAATGCAACCACTCCCATCTAAACCAGGAGCAGAAGTAGAGAAATCTCTATTATGAAACTCCAACAGGTCTGTCCATAGAACTGGGCCAACAGTTCTCATCTCAGCAAATAATTCCTCAAACCAATGGCTATTTATCAAAAACAACAAAAAATGTTAAAAGAATGAAAAAGTAATTTACTATATATTTGTGTTGGGAATTGAATCCCCCCCACCACCCAATATATTTTTCACCACTTCCTGCTTGCATTTACCAAGTTCTTTGGCCAAAGACCGATTGGCAAAACAAGTCTGGTACTTCTGGTTTCCCAAGTAGATAGGTAAAGATAATCGTTTGGTAGAACTAGCTACATCCATATATATGTGGATAACATAACAGATAAGTCTTACCTATATTGTGTCAAAGTAAAACTCCACTTATAGTCGCAGTCCTTTCATTTTAATTAGATTATTTAAAGCTGTCCATACTCTAGACCAACCTTCATCCAACCATCCAACTAGTTGGTTAGTTGGTTGGTATGAAAATATGGTAATGTATGGGAGTAAATGACAATAAGAAATTTGCTTCTAAACAAAAGAAACCAGAAAATGGTTGTTTAGTTAAGTTGATTAAATCTGATTGATTTAAGCAACTTGTCTGAATAACAGTTTTTGTCCATATATTACCAGAATTTCATTCCAACCAACCAACTAGTCGGATGATTGGATGAAAGTTGGTCTAGTCTATGGTCAGTGTAATAGTATAGCTGTAAAACAAGCTCTTTAAATTGAATGTAATTATGTTTAGTCCACAGAAAGAGCGGAACAAAAGAGTTGACCGGACGGTAGGGTGCCTGGAACGATGAGGGCGAAGGAGGCGTCACCTGTCCTGGTTTTTATAGCAGGGTTACTGCTTTCAGGTATGTTGTTTTGTGGGTTTTTCAGTCTTACTTTACAGAACTTTTTAGAAATAAAAAATATGAGGCCTTCTTGTCATTGCCCTGCACAATTGAGGTGAATATTCCACAAAATACTTGATGTGTGACCCATACGCTCATGACTCTCTACCCAATACCAACTAGTACCCCCTCTACCATTAGGTTTATTGGGGAAAACAAGCAGATGACAAATAGTGCAATGAAAGAGAACAGGAAGTGACGTCTACACTGTCCACATAGACAGCAGAGGTTTGCGCTGCATGGAGGAGGCGGCCAAAATATGAGGCTGATTTACTTTTCTCCCAGCAACCTTCAGGCCAAATTTTAAAACAATAATGATTTACCCTAAAGGGAAAATGGAAAATGAAAGGACCATGCTTCCCCCTCTGAACAGTAACTGCCGTAGGGAAGCACCTTGTTTGTCGTCTGTAAAAGGCATTAACTGTTCTTGAAGAGAGATAAAGGGGAGAGTGATAAAGTGGAGAGAGATAAAGTACCAACCAAACAGCTTCGGTCCTTTAACAGGCTGCGCTAGAAAAATGACAGAAGCTGATTGGTTGCTATGAGCAACTTCTCCACATCTCTTTTCAAGTCTTGATAAATCTCCTCCCTTGTGAGATATTTACATATTGATATTTAAAGTGATCATAGTTAAAATATGGGATGTGGTGAATGTACCTTGTTAACGGCAGCTTCTAGCGGCTAAGGATAGGATGCAGTAGGGTGTGCATTTATAACCGAGATTTCGGCAACTGTTGCCAAATCGCCAATAATAACAGTCATATAGGGCAGTGGAGCCAACCTGCCAGTGATGCGCATTGGGTTAAAGACCCACACGTTCTGGTGTGCTATCAGCGAGTCGTCCTTAATAAGTAACTCATTTTCCATTACCAGTGCTAGGCTTCATCAGCCTGGGCTGGTGGCACTAGGGCAGGGAAACACATAGCATGGGGCCCTGGAAGCCATGGCATGCTGGCATTTGTGGTTCTCAAAGTGCCAGCATGCCCTGGAAGTTATTAAAATTGCTGGGAGTTGTAGTGCACAAGTAACTAAATATATTTAATGTAATATTAAACCAAATATTATCCAACGCCTACCGGCCTAGAAAGTGGGAAAAGCCCAAATGCTATCAACATCGGACTGATTTCTCCTGAAAGTGTGGTGTGGGGAGCTGCATTGTTTTTGCATGGACAATTTTCCTAGAGAACAAAGCCCACTTGGCCTGGGTCTGGTTGGGCCAGCAGGAACCAATGCTGGGTATCACCTTATTATAGCGCCATTACCCCAGGCAGGTAAACTGTAGTTCTGTTCATGGAAAATTCAGGGTGGGGGGGCACTATGCTTTTTACACCCCCAGCATAGGCTGACAGGGCTAGCTGGTTTAAAATTATGTTATTTTGACACAATGTCGGAAGAGATAGTTGCACATGAGCAACTTTTTTGGTGCATTTTAGGTCAGATTCAAAATTGCTGGTTGTTATATCTGGCTAGTTGTATCTTCAGCATTATAAAAATTGGGATGGTGTCTTGAGACATTGTCTGGCAATTTTGTGTCAGATCGCAATATATAACATCTGATGATTTGTAACTCGTTGGCATTGCACAAATTCAGAGGCTATTACATCCACCCCTGTAAGGTTTTACTGTCCATTGAGTTACAAATAGTTATTCTGGGTCCTCAATGTGCTTGAGATTGGGTCATTCCACACTTCATCCTACTGTAGATGAGGCTATGGCCAAGTGAATAAAGGTAAATAGGTGTTATGTGATATATATTGTAGCAAGCCTGCCAGTTAATACTTTAGGCTATGTGTCTTGTCTGCAAGTTTATTTTGTTTAGAATGGACATTAATTGATGTTTACTTGTTTTATCCTATTTAGGTTTCAGTGTAAATGGGGATGTAAGTATCAAGAAAACATATTTGTTCCCTTCTATCTGTTTATACTTTCATAAAAATATGTAAAAGAAGAAAGTAACGTATAACAAATATTCAAACCCCCTCTCATGACTGTAACATTATATTAAGAAATTTAAATGGCAACAAACCTTTTTAAAATTACTTTAACATAGTGTAACTTGTTTACAAAATATGGCCTACACATCTTAAGTAACCTTTAGTTCAGTTTTCTAGAATAAGTAAATAGCATTATATCATTATTCCGCAGGAAATGATCTACCTAGCCTACAAAATCTGCAGATAGAATGTATTCATGTGGTCAAAAAAACTTTAAATCTTGTTTATTGACTTTATTTCTGCTTTTATAAAAACACCTAATAACCACACATCAAGAACCAAAGTGGCAAAATTTACAGATCTCATAAATATCTTTGAAGATATTATTGTTCTATCATACCTGGTAAACTTTCACAGGTCATATATTAGAATTTAGAATGTTTTTGGTAATAATAGTTCATTATAAAAACAAAATGTGACTCATTTAGCTAGATATGTTCGATTTTCGTAAAAGCGAACCCACCTGAACTTAGGGGTTCTGAGTCAAATTGAGTTCCAGCTCAGATCACTTTGGGGTTCCGAGTAGAACCGAGTCCCAGCTCAGGTCTGTTGTAAGTTCGGAACTCAGATTGAAAAAACAAATCTTGGTTTTGGATTGCATGCAAGCAGGTCCAATTTACATGATTGTAGTTGTTTTCATAAATTTTAAAGCAATCAAAAAACGAATCCAAACCAAAACACTTGAGGGTGGTTTTGCCAAAACCAAAACCATAAATTTGAGGGTGGTTGTGCCAAATCCAAAACATGGGGGTCCGCGCACATCTCTAATTTTACCCCTACACTTCTTCACTCATCTACAGTACTGAATTTGCATTGTTCTTTGAATAGTTGTAAAGTGTCGCAATAGACAATTAAATTATATCAAATTAAAATAAAAGTTAACTATTTTTAAAATCCTTGACCCACTGATTTATTTTGTATTTTTTTTATAATGTAGACCTCAGCTGTTATGTATTAACAGATTAGGAATAGTAGCAAAAAAATATAGAATATTGTCTAACACCTTTGGTGTTTTTGATCTAACTTACAGTACAACTGTTTAAAACTCATCATTTGCTAACCTTTATACTATTGAATTCTACTTTATAGATGTCAATGACAACAAAAGACCCAGAAGTTAAAACCACTTTGACATTTGAAACAACAGTAGAAGCTGGCGTTGTACTCTCAAATAATGTTGATGCTGTAAGAAGCTTTATATTTTCTTCCTGTATTATTATTATTTCTTTTAGAACCATGGGGAATATATATCACACAAAATTCTGAAAAAAAACTTGCATTGAGAGAGCCTTTATCCCATTGTACCACACCTCGTATTACTATTTTCAGTAAATCACTTTGCTGTAAATGCTGTTTTTTGTCTATAAATTAAAAGTCAATATTTTATTTCACCCCATATTTATAGTAATAACTATTAGATAGCAGGTCAATCTCATTCCACCAATATACTTTCATGATTGTTTTGCTTCAATCTTACCAATTTTTTTTACATAGGAGTGAGCTCATTTCAACACATTGCTCTTGAACGATTATTTCTGTTCACATTTGGTTTGGTTGAATACAGAGGGTACAGAGGGAAAGAAAAAGAGTTGATTATGGAGATTACAAACTAATGTCTTAAAATACAAAATAATAATTTAGCTAACATTTTTTATTATTGGCATAAAGTAATACATATTACTATCTAAAACATGAAGGTGTCTTTATAAAAATTATATTATTTTCTTAATTTTCGATGACTTTTTAAATTAATTTTTAACCTTGATATTGCTAGAGACTAAGGATAACATATTACAAACAATTAAATGTTTGAAAAATAAAGTAGTTTTCAATTCTAATTTTGTCTTCAATTTAATAATTACCATCTATTTTCTTTCTGTTTTAGTGCCCTTCCCATGCCAAAGATGGTAAGTATGTCTAATATTGATTTTGTATTGTACACAGATATACTTAAAACAAATTAATATGTTTTATTGTTTTTCACAGGTGAAGCTCTATGTTCATCAGTGCCCGGAATGTGAGTGTTCTATTTAAATTAAATATTTTCCATACTACTCATTGATAATGCACATTCATGGTCAGCAAAACTGCCTGAAATAAAGTGGAGAGGTTGCTCATACCAATCAATCAGCTTCTAATTGTCATTTACAGACTGAGCTAGAAAATAACAGTTAGATGCTGATTGGTTGCTATATCTCTCGACAATTTGATAAATCTCCCCCTTAAAGAGAACCGGTTATATGCACACAATGGAGGTGGCCATCTTGTGTGCTGAAGCAATAACCATGAGAATTCAGACTATCAAATCACTAGGAGATATCACTGACAGAGTAGATGCCACCATTTTGTTAGTTTAGCCAATATGCTCGAAAGGGCCTTAAGCCTCAGGACTGTCATTATTTTCTAGTAAATTCATATGTATGGCTATATTCTCATATATTATTTCATCCCACAAATGGCTGAGTCCCCTGGGTGCAAGTGATGTTACACTGTGTATTTTTTTTAATTATTATTTTGAAAACCTGATGTGACTAATTTTTTGTTTTTTACTTTTCATTACAGCGTTGATTTAACTGTTCTTTTGCCAAATTTTCAAATGGATGATTTTTGCACGTACTCTCTGTTACAGTTTGGCTGCGCTAAAGTGAGTTCAGTTAAGACTGTTATACACCATTTTTACTAAAGGTGTCCCCCATTTAAAGCAAAGACCTGCCATTGATTCACCAAAAGCCTTTCTATATTTTGAGATGCTTTACCCATTTCAAGGTTACATTTTTTTTGAAAGCTCAGAACCAGCAGATAAGTGCAAGTTTTAATTTAAGTGCAATTTTATTTTTGTTTTCTTTAAGTAGTCTATGCAAGCCATCTGGGGTGTGACATTTAATAAAAACAATGACTGCCTCAATGACAGCATTAGGCAGCAGATAAATTCTAAATATTTCTATATCAATCAACCTATCTAATGCTCATGTTTATGAGCTTTTTGAGAAGACCCTTAAAACCCCCTCCCTTTCCTTATTGCACTTTTTACTTTCTGTTGTATATTTGATGTTACTTATGCTCACTTCAGTTTATTTTATAATTCGAAGATTCAGAATCTATATGTGATTTACTTCTGCTTCCATAACCTTTCTGGATTGTTTCCAACTTCTGATCAATAAAAAGTAAAAAAAAAATATTTCTATAAATGAACTATCATGATAAAAGGGTATTGGGTGTAGTGTACTTTACAGCCTGTGCAATAGTTTAGTAGGATAGTAAGAGAATCCTGACAGTAGCCAGAATCCCGGCTTCAGAATCCTGACCGCTGACATCCCGAACAGTAAGTTTTAGGGTTAGGGGGAGGGTTAGGGTAAGGCACTAGGGGGAGGGCTAGGGTTAGGCTGCATTATAGGGTTAGGCTGCGGGAAATGTGGGTTAGTGGTTAGGTTTAGGGTACTTTCCTTGCTTCCAACCGGGATTCTAACTGACGGTATGCCGCTATCTGTATTCTGACCACAGGGAACCTGACTGATGCCCATCCCTACTTAGAAGGGGTCATTTAAAATGCTAGAGAATACTAGAATGCAGCATAGTCTTAATCAACAGATGTGCCTACATCAAAACATCTTGAATGAGGTGGTTCATGGGCTAAAGAGCAGACTTATTGGCAATCTGTGCATGCTATGTCTGTGACCATTGCAGATGTGTTTTTGCTGAGACTGCGATAGAGCATAGTAGCTATTGTAAGTCATGCTCGATAAACTCTGTAGTAATGTGGTACTTTTTACCTCTCTTCCACCCTTAGCTTGAGAATATCTCACCTAGCATCAATTTTGCAATCTTGAGATGTTACCTCCAACCAGAAGCTGTCACTTCACAAGCAGCTTTTTCTCTGTTCATCTCCCAAATCAGTATATCTGACCTTGAGGCAACCATAATCATGATTAGCAATATGGTAAGTTGCACACTTACTTCTATGTTCCAAACCTTCTTTTTAATTTTTATATTTTTGGTGTGTGGATTCTACGACCCTAGATAGTCTTGGTCCAAACTCAAATCACCCATGCCAGAAGCTCCTCTAGGGTTCTCAGCCTGGTGCAAGAATAAAAACAGTTGCAGATGCCGGTTGATGGCACAGATCTTTGGACAAGCAACATCTGTGATTGAATACTCATGCTGCACTAAGGAAGATGTTTATCAAACCTTCTAACCAGGAAAAGTTGAGGTGTTCCCCATAGCAACTAATCAGATTCTAAATATCATTTTATAGAATGTAATAGAGAATTTATAGCAATAATTTGATTGGCTTGTGTGGGCCACACCCCCACTTGTACACTTAAGAGTTGTATTTCAGCAATAAAAGGGACTGCCCAGCCATGTATTAGCCACATCTTACATAATTTTTTCATTTTAAACATACAGTACATGTCATATGTGTGATGTGACTCACATATGTACAGTAGAGTTTATAATCTCATTTATATGCACCTGTGTTTTTCAGATTCCTGCTTCTTCTATTACACCTCAAGTGAAATTGTACCTGTTAAACGCAGTGTGGGAAAGACTCCAACAAGATGAAGAAAATTTTGCAGCTTGTGTCTTGGCTAACTGGTTCCAGAATAGATTGTACTTCCTTCTGTCTGCGTTCAACTCTGACATCATGGATTGCATATACAGCCTCCCTGTTGCATGTGATGCATTAGAGGCCGTGTAAGTTTATGCCTTGTAAACTGTCTTTAAAAGTGTGTCTATTCCCTATACATTAGCGTGCACACAAACACACACACACACCTTAGTGTCTACTAGGTCCAAACAGTCTGGAGGAACAAGTTCGTTTTTGGATTGCATTTTCATTGACATTGGTCCCAGCATGGCAACCTCCAGTCAGTGAAACATCTAAAGAACCCTGGGCCCCAGTGCAAAATCTAAGATGGGTCCCTTGGACATATAGAACATCAGTGCCTGTATATTAAATACTAGAGACCATCGATTTTCAGAGATGTCATGACATTGTCCTCCTCATTAAAAAGCTTCCACTGATTGGTTAATAGATTGCGCTGGTACTTCTGTGTTGGTAAAGAAAGGTGAGGGGGGGACTATATAGTACCCAATCTGTGTAGCACTTTTGGGTCCTAGTGAGGTTTTTGGTTTATACTACTCTTAATGCAACACCACTGCTCCAATGTTTGTAGACTAATCATATATCTAATGGTCCTTCTTTCTTCTAGCGTTGGAGCACTGGATGTGGCCAGAGCCACATTAGACGATGCCACAAGAGAAGAGATTGGAAAGGGAATCACTAAGTTCATCCAGACACGTTGTGAGTAATAGAAAAAAGTTTCCACCCAGCCACTGTGCTTCCAACCCAGTCATGCCACGTAAGAGGGAAGTTTAGTTAGAGCCTTACATTCATGCTTAAAACAGTTCTGTACCAAATACCGGCACAGTTTATGCACCCAATCTGCCCAGGTCCACCTTGCCTGGGCTCCCATTTCCAGAGATGAACAGGACCAACAAGTATGAAGAAGACATCGTCAGCAAAACAGAGAGTATACAAAAGTCATCAAAATGACACAATACATAAAATGTAATCAACAAATATTTAATATTATTCATATTTGGATTTCACTCTCCTAATTTGCATGCAGTATATGTGAATTGGGCTGGAAGAGCCTTTTTATTTAGATGAAACGTAAACTCAAATTTAGAGCTAAGGTCAAATATAGTAAGATGACATTTTATAACTTATAATACTGAATTAATTTATTTATTAACACCATCAAATCATCAGACTAATTGTTCTTCTTTTGTCTCTTTAGTCTGCTTTAAAGGATCACTAGCAACATCAATCACATTCTTCTATAAGAGCTTCCTAGATAATGTAAACTATGATGATCTTGTCATTGCTTTCGGTGAACAACAATGGGTAAGCTTCCAATAATCAGTCATTAAATCTAAATCATTCTCTTCTACTACTTTTTGAAATAAAATATGAGGGTAGATGTACTAAACCTTGGAGATAAAGTGGACAAAGATAAAGTACCAACCAGTCATATTCTGTCATTTTACAGACTGTTGTTATAAGCTGATTGGTTGGTACTTTATCTCTGTCCACCTTATATCCCTCCAAGGCTTAGTACATCTCCCCCAAGGTATGATACAGTATAATAAAATATTTCATAGTCGTTCCTCAGACTTTGAAGCACATTCCTCATGTTTTCCGATCTTCTTAAAATAATTTATGACCCATTTCTTTGCTTTGCAGAGCTCGGCATTTTCTGTGTTCACTTACTTCCAATTGGCACAATACACTGATAAAACTGAAGCATTCAATAGCCTTGAACTGTCCTCAGATGTGCTAAACCTACTTGATACCAAGGACTTTACTTTCTTAACCAGTTTCCTGAGCCAATTATCTGCCAACTCGTACAACACCGAGGTTATGTTTAAATTATTGCAGAGCACAATGGTAAAAGTAAACAGTGCTGATGATTCTGTTTGCAAGCCATCACTAAAAACAATCTTCCAAGGAATAAGTGTCTTTGTTTATGCTTCTGTTAATGAGACCATCCTGGAACTGTTTGCCCCCCAGTCCTGCTCAGAATTCCAAAACCTGTAAGTAAAAAAATGCATGATATGCTCTGTTGAGTACTTCTAGCTATAGATTGTAGTAGTCACTGTAGAAATATATTTGATCAAAGAGGAAGTTTATGTTTTGTTGTTCAATAATAAGACTATTTTATATGAGCTTCTTACTGTATGGTAATAAGAGTAGAAGAAGTGACTATGTAGACATCCCGATGACATGCCACCAACCCTGCGCTAGTCAGATGCAATGTTAAGAACCAAATATGTGTTTACGTAGATGTCTTGAGGACATGCCACCAACCCAACTCTAGTCAAGTGCAAAGTTAATTATAGATGAAGTGGTTACATAGAAGTCTTCAAGACATGCCAGCAACCCTGCTCTAGTCAAGTACAAAGTTAATAAGAGCAGAAAAAGTGGTTACATAGATGTCTTGAAGACATGCCACCAACCCAACTCTAGTCAAGTGTAGTTAATAAGAGCTAGATAAGGGGTTACATTCATGTTTTCAAGACATGCCACCAACCCTGCTCTAGTCAAGTGCAAATTTAGGAGCTGAAGAAGTGGTAATGCAAATGTCTTGAAGAAATTCCTAAACCTACTCTAGTCAGTCATTTAAATCCGATTTCAGGGCCTGATTCAGACCCGCTAGCTAGATGCGTACGCTCGCTCCCAGCGTATGTAAATTCGGCTAAGTGACGGCATGGCAGGCGCTCGCAAGGCATTAGCATGCCCACTATGTCTTGGCGTGCGATCACTTTGTGTATGCAGATGCCCACTAGAGCATGTCATCTCCAGGAAGTGTAAGCAAGCATTGGTCCATCGGGTACCATCGGAAGCGAGCGCAGTGCTTGAGGTTGACTATACCCTGCCGCAAGCACTGCAATCACTTCAGTGTGAAATACAACCCAGTGACGTGTACTATGACGATGGCTGTTAATTATGCACACCTATGAATTGGCGTTGAAACATTCAGGCATGTCTGCATTCACACCTCCACTCCCCCGTTTCTAGTAGACTGACCATGTTACCACCCACAAACGGCTTCTCCTGTCACTCACTCTGCTGGGCAGTATATACACAAAGAGCGACCGCTTCCCGATCTCTCGCACTAGTTTGCGCATGTACATTGCGATGCGTACGCATGCGCATTAAAGTGACTATCGGCAGCTATGAGCGTTCGCATCATAGTGAACGGGTCTGAATGAACTCAATTCCTTCAGACCAATAAACAATCAGGGACAATAAGTGGGTGGAAGGCAGGACCACTGTGCACAAGTACTACAGTCTACAGTATAGATTGTATGTCTTTGGTCATTTGGATGGACATCATCAGTAAAGCACTTGCTTTGCGTGTAGTGATGAGATGATACTGCACAGACTCAGTGTGGCCCATTTGATTTTTAAATAAAATAAGGGTCCGGCAGGGGAAATGTGTAGAGGAAACACCTTATCCTGTGTACACTTGAGGAACAGTAACCTTTCTTACCAGTATCACAGATGATATTTTTTTTATGCAACTCCTGCTGTGCTATTTTGAAATAGTCTTATTTGCAGATGTGGCCAAAGTAAAACATTAGAATGAACCTTTGATACACCCATGTTTCATGATCTGTTCCGTATTATAGTGAGAATGTAGTGATTTGTGTCTCTATTATGCTAAAGTGCATTTAATAAAACAAGGGGAGGGGGGGGGTTGTGCGCAAACAGGATATAGCTAGCTAGACATGACTCTGGTGAGATGTTTGCACTCATCCCCCAACTGGGTAACACTGCTTCCATTGAAAGACTACTGTGTGTGTTGGCATAGAGGCCTTCACACCGACAGGTGTGGCATACACATGTTAGCCGGTCATCTTGTTTATTTAGTAAAGAAACCAGAAAACTTTTTCCACAAACAATGCTGATTGCAACCTTGCAACATACACCAATGTCATCATCGATCATATAACTGTTGTTATGTCATGTTATGCTCCCTGCAGGTACCAAGCAGTGGACGTTGCATATGACAAATTGTCTGATGATGTCAAAGAGTCACTGTACAGACACAGACGGGATTATTTGAAGGAAGAGGCAAAAAAATCAGGTAAGAGATATAATTTTCAGCATAGGAAACAGAAAACTAATAGTGTAGGTCTCTGGTGGAAATCTCATTATAGGAGTGGATGCCATTGTAAATGTTGGGCATGTGTACTGTATACGCAAAAACACGAATACTGACCATGGCTACCATTGCTGGTGTTGCTTCTCCTATAAATTTGTCCTATAAGATCCATAACAAACTGATTGCACAATACAAAAATACAATTACTGATGATAGTGCTAATAAACATGCACTGAAACGTTGCTGTATCTGAGATGCCAGTATAAGTGATTTCTTTAAGCGCCAGGAGTGTTGCACCATTGGGAGTGTGTATATATATATATATATATATATATATAGCGTTTTTAGTTTGGCACTCTAAATCAAAGAAAGATGAAGTGCAGGTGCCTTCCTGTTCCCATTAGGTAATGTATACCTAAGATCTATCCGGTGTTTGCTATGTAGCACACCAGATGAAAAAATAGGCGGCACTCCAATAATAGTGAATAAAGGTTATACTGTATTACAACATCACATATAAGTCGACGTTTTAAGGCCCACTGGCCTTTTCTTAAGGACTTGTCATTATGCACCCTCCCCCCCCATAATTGTTCACTTACTGTATGCTTGAATGCTATTCTTACTAAGAAATGTAACTGGTTGTATAATATTAAAACGCTATTCTCTTCACGATTGTGTTATATTCATTTTTAGGTTCCGGATGCACCTATGGCCTTTCCAGTGAACAGTGGGTAAAGGAGAACTTTGGGATGTCTGTCGAATATGCGTCTTATAGTAGCTTGATCGAACTCAACAATAACTTTGATGGGGTAAGATGCTCTTATGTACTTGTTCAGGGGTGCTAAGAAGAGGGGGAGTTACTCGGGCACAAGCTACCAATAAGGCACAGACATGAACACAAGATGTCATGGCCACGCCCACTTAAAACATGTACAGTAAAGTGGGGTCTTGTATTCCCAATGGGGTGTGTAAATGCCCTCACATGCTTAGCCACGCCCCTAGTAACGGGAAGGGGGGAGGGGAATAATTCTCCCACTGGCCGTGTACTTGGCTAAATATTTCACAGATATCATCATAGATACTTTTTCAATTTACAGCAGAATTTTTAAAATTTTAACTTTTAAGTGAAACATGCATTCCTAGTTTTGTGCAGAAAATGGATACTGCATTGACACTTTCCTTTTTCCTCCCTGTAGTATGAAGCAATTTCCTATTTGAACATTAACCAGATCGTGGATCTGATTATAGAGACGCACATACTAACTGATGAAAACCCAATACACTATGAGTCACGTGTTTCAAGTATAACCAATTTCTTCAAATACAAGAATATTCAATATTTACAAGGATTTCTGATCCAACTGAATTTCCGTCTGACCGAGGTGGGTGGTGCATGTAAAATAATTCAGGCAATGACTAGCTGTACTTAACTAAATTAGGCTCTATAATGTACTGCAGTGTTAAAATTAAATCTAATGCTTTGATTTTAAGATGCATTTGCCGAAGAATCTTTTTGCCATCATCTATGTTGATATTTTGTATAGGTGTGTTTCCAGCTTTGAAGCATACAGTTGTAGAGTAACCTGAAGTTGATCAGATCATCAGTACAGAGCATTTAAGCACTACCAAGCCTTGCATATTTATACAGTACGTAGGCTAGACTTTGAAGTAGGAGGGACTAGACAACCTAGGCAATCCGAGCTTGTCAATGTTAGGAAACACACAGATTTGTGGCCCCTGTGGGATGACTGTATTGTCAAACTCACCTCTGTATAAAATAATAATCATTTTATTAAATATAGTGCTTTTCTCCAATAAGAGGTGCTGCTTAACATTTACAGAGGTGCTTAACATTTGCAGAGAATACAAAAAAAACTATGAACACAAAACAGAGGTTTGTATTAGCAGAAAAAAATAATTTTAATGCAAAAAATACAGAACCATGATGAATATACAGAGGCGTCGTAGCCATTTTCTGTCATCAGTTACATTAATTGTTTATCCTACTCACAAGGTACCAGGCAAGGCAGCCATCTTGGGCACACAGCATAGGCTATACTAGGTGGAGTAGGCAATGTCTGGAAGAGATGACACATAATGGGGGGAGCCAGAGAATATTAAAGTTAGATATATGATACAAGTTCCATACCAAATCAACAGGACCAAGCATTAGTATCCTATCAACAAGAGTACTAGGTAAAGCAGCCATTTTGGGTGCAGTACATAAGTTACAGTGGGCAATGAGGACAATACATGGATATGTGAAGCAAATTGTGGAAATATGTAGAAGACTGGGAGACAGATTACTCATGGAATCACTAGAATCTATGGATTATTCGTTATGCCAAAGTATTAGATAAGACAGCCACCTTGGACGCATTACATAGGTTACAGAGGGCGGGATGAGCAATTCATAGAAGCAGTATATACAGTGGGGAATTACAGAACAGTGATATAAACAAACATCTAACGGGGAAGCAGCTATCTTGGGCACATCATAGTGGTTACTGAAGTGGAATAGTGGTCCTAGATAATGTAAATATGTTGATGGTCAGGAGACCTACATAAAAGATGCAAATGATGGTGTGGGATCTAGATGGAGCTGAAGCTTGAGAGGTGCAGAGGACTCAGTTGTGTGGAGGCATAGGATTGCAAGGTGACGGCCTTGTCATTACTTGGTGTAAGGGCAAGGATAAATTAACAACAAAGGTGTATGGGCATGAAAGTTGTGAGGCCTGTATGGGACAGGAGCCCAGCTGGTGCTAAAGTTTTAAAGGGAGCAGCGTCCCAGATGAGGTTGAGGAAGTGCTTTCTATAATAATATAATAATATTATGTACGTGTTTATTTTTTCACAGCTGCAAATAAATTTCATTGTAAACGTGCAAGTCCGCAGCCTGCTTCTGAAGGGTTTCTGGTCTATACTGGTGGAACAGTTCTCTGGGTTCACACAAAATGATTGGTATATCTGGTTCAATGAATACTTGTCAATATATGTGGCATCCATTACCAGTGAAGAGCTTTCATACTTGTCCGGCAATGTGGTTGGGGGTTGCTCAAGCAGCCAATCAGTGTAAGTAGCAATGGGGTGCAGTGACTGGTAGTAGTAGGTGTTGTGTCATAATGAACATCTGGTCATTATAAGGCTCCAGCATTGTATACAGAGCTCAGCTGCTTAATTCACAAAACTTGCATAGACTTCCAAGTACAGACCAAAAGTAAGGAGGCAATAAGTGAAGGCGGCATGTGAGATGGTGTTATGGGCTTTGTGAGGGACAGGTTTAAAAGAGCATTGTTTAGGAAATCAGGAAGCTAAGAAGAGTCAGGTTAAGGTTCTCTGAAAAATCATAGATTCATCTGCTTAAAGGTAAAAGAAGCAGCGAGTTCCAGAGAAGATGTGCAGCTCTAGAGAAGTCCTGCAGGGGAGATAAATAGAAATGTACCAGAGTAACAGAGTCCAGAATGTGCCTTACATATTGTAGCAACCTGTAAGCAAACTAATTATTGGCAGCGAATTTAGAGGAAGTTTTAGATCTTGTTTACTACAGTTTTCTGGACAGTTTGGAATGTTTTCTTGCAATTCTCTTTTAGGGTTCAGGGCTTGGACAACGAGTTTACTTACATGAGCAAAGACACAATTAATGATGTAGCTAACTGGATAGTTGGCAGCCTTCGAGACACGTCAGATAGTAAGTGTATTTGTGGATTTGATTAGATACTTTGTGGACATGTACTCAAGTGGAATCAGATATTGTATGAAAGATAATTAAGCAAAATTATTTGCACCAGATACAATGTGTTTGGAAAACAAATGTTAAATAAATAGATGTTTAGTCAGTCCAAGGACAGACAGAGGCGGCACTCCGGGACTTTAAATGCAAAAGATCATTTATTTGAAATAGACCAACGTTTTAGAGCCCACCCGGCTCTTTTGTCAAGGTATTTATATACCTTGATAAAAGAGGCGGGTGGGCTCTGAAACTTTGGTCTATTTCAAGTAAATTATCTTTTGCCTCTAAAGTCCCGGAGTGCCACCTCTGTCTGTCCTAGCACTGACTAAACATCTATTACTACACTACCCTCTGGAAGGGCACCTGGGCATCTTTATACCTCCTTTGGACTGCGAGTGCCGATTTACCCTCGCACATTGTATATATACACATATATATATATGTATATAAATATATGTGGGTTGAGTACAGGATGCTAGCTCTCGGAATCCTGGCAGTCAGAGTTCCGATGCTGGAATTCCGACAGGGTTAGGATACCGACACCTGACCTATCCGTAACCCTCCCTCCCTGCACCCTAAACTTAACCTCCCCCATAGTGCTGAAATCTAACCTCCCACCGGAACCTAAACCTAACCCTCCCCTAGTTCATAACCCTAACCCTCCCCCTAGTGCCGCCTAACCCTTCCCCTAACCTCACTATTTACCATAGTAAGGATGCCAGTGCCGGGATATTGACTGGTGTCTGGATTCCAGAGCCAGCAGTCAAAGCGCCGGCATCCCACATGCCTGGATTATGACTATATATATATATATATATATATATAGCAATGGCAGTAGGCGACACTCAGGGCATCGTATATAAACAAATATACAGACATGCAACATTGTGTGCCGCCTACTGCCATTGCTATATATTTGTCCCTCACATTTGTGAGAGGTAAAGAGGAGGGCACCGGACGCAGCTGTCCCTGTGGTTACACGGGAGTACCAGTCAATTCTCACTACCTGCTTCCCGCTCCCACCCCCTGCACCTCACACTACCTGCTTCCCTCTCCCATCCCCTGCACCTCACACTACCTGCTTCCCTCTCCCACCCCCTGCACCTCACACTGCCTGCTTCCCTCTCCCATCCCCTGCACCTCACACTGCCTGCTTCCCTCTCCCATCCCCTGCATCTCTAATTCCATGTCCGGAGTTGGCGCTAGCAGAGTCCGACTACTCCTCCTCCCTGTCTCCCGGCTGGCCATCATGGAGGGATTCTGCTTTGATTAGCAGCAGCGCTGGGACAGAGCGCCAGGGCAGTTGCAATGTTGATTTGACCTGGTGAATAGACAGATATTATAATATATATGTAATTAATATATTATCATATATACATAGTATGTATATATACTGTGTATATATATATATATATATATACACATATATATATGTATATATATATTAGGGGTGTGCACCGGCCACTTTTCGTGTTTTGTGTTTTGGTTTTGGATCTGGATCTTTCTTCGTGTTTTGGATCTGGATTGGTTTTGCCAAAACCACCCTTCCGTGTTTTGGGTTCTGGGTTTTGTGTTTTGGATCTGTATTTTTTTGAAAAAAAGCATAAAAACAGCTAAAATCACAGAATTTGTAGGTTTTTCTGCTCCTATGCTATTATTAACCTCAATAACCTTAATTTCCACTCATTTCCAGTCTATTCTGAACACCTCACACCTCACAATAGTGTTTTTATGTCCAAAAGGTTGCACCGAGGTAGCTGGATGACTATGCTAAGCGACACGAGTGGGCGGCACAAACACGTGACCCATCTAGGAGTGACACTGCAGTGGCAGACAGGATGGCAGTTAGAAAAACTAGGCCCCAAACTGTACATAATGCAAAGAAAAAAAGAGGTGCAAGATGGAATTGTCCTTGGGCCCTCCCACCCACCCTTATGTTGTATAAACAGGACATGCACACTTTAACAAATCAATCATTTCAGCGCCAGGGTCTGCCACACAACTGTGGCTGAAATGATTGGTTCGTTTGGGCCCCCACAAAACAAGCTGGCAATTAATGTGTCCCTGCACAAACTGGCTCTACGGAGGCAAGATGTCATCCTCATCCTCCTCATCCACCGATTCCTCACCCTCTTCAGTGTGTACATCCTCATCCTCACAAAGTATTAACTCGTCCCCACTTGAATCCACCACCACAGGTCCCTCTGTACGTTCTGGAGGCTGGTCTCCCTGGAAGAGCTGATAATTCATTTTGATGAACATCATCTTCTCCACATTCTGTGGAAGCAACCTCCTACGCCTTTCGCTGACAAGGTTCCCGGCTGCACTAAACACTCTTTCGGAGTACACACTGGAGGGGGGGCAACTCAGGTAAAATAGAGCCAGTTTGTACAGGGGCCTCCAAATTGCCTCTTTTTCCTGCCAGTACAGGTATGGACTGTCTGACATGCCTACTTGGATGCTGTCACCGATGTAATCCTCCACCATTCTGTCAATGGTGACAGTATCATATGCAGTGACAGTAGACATGTCAGAAATTGTTGCCAGGTCCTTCAGTCCGGACCAGATGTCCAAACTTGGTCCTGCCTGCCCTGCATCACCGCCAGCGGGTTGCTTAGGATACCTAAGTTTTTTCCTGGCAGCCCCAGTTGCGGGAGAAAATGAAGAAGGAGCCGTTGACGTGTCACGTTCCGCTTCAGCTGACAGTGTGTTCACCAGCAGGTCTTTGCACCTCTGCAGGCTTGTGTCGGCCGGAAAGAGAGACACCACATAGGCTTTAAACCTAGGATCGAGCACGGTGGCCAAAATGTAGTGGTCTGATTTCAACAGATTGACCACCCTGGAATCCTGGCAAAGCGAATGAAGGGCTTCATCCACAAGTCCCACATGCCGAGCGGAATCGCTCCGTCTTAGCTCCTCCTTCACTTTCTCCAGCTGCTTCTGCAAAAGCCTGATGAGGGGAATGACCTGACTCAAGCTGGCAGTGTCTGAACTGACTTCACGTGTGGCAAGTTCGAAGGGCTGAAGAACCTTGCACAACACGGAAATCATTCTCCACTGCGCTTGAGTCAGGTGCATACCCCCTCCTTTGCCTATGTCATAGGTGGATGTATAGGCTTGTATGGCCTTTTGCTGCTCCTCCATCCTCTGAAGCATATAGAGGGTTGAGTTCCACCGCGTCACAACCTCTTGCTTCAGGTGATGGCGGGGCAGGTTCAAGAGTGTTTGCTGGCGCTCCAGTCTTCGGCACGCAGTCGCTGAATGGCGAAAGTGGCCAGAAATTTTTCGGGCCACCCAAAGCGTCTCCTGCACGCCCCTGTCGCTTTTCAGAAAATTCTGCACCACCAAGTTTATTGTGTGAGCAAAACATGGGACGTGCTGGAATTTGCCCAGATGTAATGCCCGCACAATATTGGTGGCGTTGTCAGATATCACAAATCCCCAGGAGAGTCTAAGTGGGGTAAGCCACTGGGCGATGATTTCCCTCAGTTTCTCTAAGAGGTTGTCGGCGGTGTGCCTCTTACTGAAACCGGTGATACACAGCGTAGCCTGCCTTGTAACGAGCTGGCGTTTCTGAGATGCTGCTACTGGTGACGCTGCTGCTGTTGCTGCGTAAGGTGATACATCTACCCAGTGGGCTGTCACAGTCATATAGTCCTTAGTCTGCCCTGTTCCACTTGTCCACATGTCCGTGGTTAAGTGGACATTGTGTACAACGGCATTTTTCAGGACACTGAGGACACTTTTTCTGACGTTTCTGTACAGTCTCGGTATCGCCTGCCTAGTGAAGTGGAATCTAGACGGGATTTGGAACCGGGGACACACTACCTCCATCAATTGTCTAAATCCCACTGCACTAATGGCGGATACCGGACGCACGTCTAACACCAACATAGCAGTCAAGGCCTCAGTTATACGTTTTGCTTCAGGATGACTGCTGTCGTACTTCATCCTCCTCGCTAAGGACTGTTGGAGGGTCAATTGTTTAGTAAAAGTAGTGGTGTTCCTACTTCCTCTCTGGGATGATGAACGACTCCCAGCAGCAGCAGCAACAGCAGCAGCGGCAGCAGTAGGCGTAGCAATGCAGGATCCTCCGGAGGAATCCCGGATAGGAGAGTCAGTCATGCCAGTGATATGGCCTGCAGGACTACTTCCGATCCTGACTAAGGAGGAAATTGACGAGGAGGGAGTTGACGGTGTGGTTTGCAGGCGCTTGGATACAACAGGACAACGGGATTTAGGTGTCCCTGGACTGCTTACGGTCTGAGCCAAAGTTTCTGAACTTGACAGTAACTTTTTATGAACGCGCTGCAGGTGCCGTATAAGGGAGGATGTTCCTAGGTGGTTGACGTCCCTACCCCTACTTATTTCACCTTTACATATGGTACATATGGCAAGACAGTTGTTGTCCGGATTTGGATAGAAATATTGCCAGACCAAAGAGGTGGAATGTTTGGTCTTCTGCCCAGGCATGACCGTGATGGGCTTTTTCATCCCACGGACAACAACTGTCTCCCCCGGAGCCTGATTTAAACAAACCACATCACCATCAGAATCCTCCTCGCCAACTTCCTCCTCAGCGCCAGCTACACCAGTATCCTCATCCTGTTGTACTTCAACAGTGACATCTTCAATTTGCATATCAGCAAGTGGACTGTGGGTGCTCCTTTCAGCACTTGCAGGGGGCGTGCAAATGGTGGAAAGAGCCACCTCTTCCCGTCCAGTGCTGGGAAGGTCAGGCATCGCAACCACCACCACACTTGGACTCTCCTTGGGGATTTGTGATATCTTCTTAGAAAGCACAGTTCTTCGCTGTGCTTTTGCCAGCTTAACTCTTTTGATTTTTTTAGTGGGAGGAGTGCTTCCATCGTCATGTGAAGCTGAACCACTAGTCATGAACATACTAGGGATCGACCTTAGCCGTTCCTTGCCACTCCGTGTCGTAAATGGCATATTGGCAAGTTTACGTTTCTCTTCAGCTGATTTAAATGTCTTTTTCAAGGTCATTTTCCTGAACTTTGCCATTTGGGATTGTATGTGCCCTCTACTATGACATTGGGCATCGGCCTTGGCAGACGACGTTGATGGCATGTTATCGTCTATGTCATGACTAGTGGCAGCAGCTTCAGCACTAGGAGGAAGTGGTTCTTGATCTTTCTCTATTTTATTTTTATCGGAGAAAGTTTGGTCCTCCATTTATGTTATATCGATTTGATATATACGTGCGGCTAAACACAGAAAATAATTTTTTTTTTGGTTTGGACTGGAGTGTACTTTGTGGGTTACAGCACCCTTTAACGGTCAAGCCAGCCGGCCCTTTACTTATGACACAGGCGCACTCTTGGCACTACTTTGTTGATGCACGTGCGGCTACTGCGCACACAATTCACAAACACAGAAAATAATTTTTTTTTGGTTTGGACTGGAGTGTACTTTGGGGGTTACAGCACCCTTTAACGGTCAAGCCAGCCGGCCCTTTACTTATGACACAGGCGCACGCTTGGCACTACTTTGTTGATGCACGTGCGGCTACTGCGCACACAATTCACAAACACAGAAAATAATTTTTTTTTGGTTTGGACTGGAGTGTACTTTCGGGGGTTACAGCACCCTTTAACGGTCAAGCCAGCCGGCCCTTTACTTATGACACAGGCGCACGCTTGGCACTACTTTGTTGATGCACGTGCGCCTACTACGCACACAATTCACAAACACAGAAAATAATTTTTTTTTAGGTTTGGACTGGAGTGTACTTTCGGGGGTTACAGCACCCTTAACGGTCAAGCCAGCCGGCCCTTTACTTATGACACAGGCGCACGCTTGGCACTACTTTGTTGATGCACGTGCGGCTACTGCGCACACAATTCACAAACACAGAAAATAATTTTTTTTTGGGTTTGGACTGGAGTGTACTTTCGGGGGTTACAGCACCCTTAACGGTCAAGCCAGCCGGCCCTTTACTTATGACACAGGCGCACGCTTGGCACTACTTTGTTGATGCACGTGCGGCTACTGCGCACACAATTCACAAACACAGAAAATAATTTTTTTTTTGGTTTGGACTGGAGTGTACTTTCGGGGGTTACAGCACCCTTAACGGTCAAGCCAGCCGGCCCTTTACTTATGACACAGGCGCACGCTTGGCACTACTTTGTTGATGCACGTGCGACTACTGCGCACACAATTCACAAACACAGAAAATAATATTTTTTTTGGTTTGGACTGGAGTGTACTTTCGGGGGTTACAGCACCCTTAACGGTCAAGCCAGCCGGCCCTTTACTTATGACACAGGCGCACGCTTGGCACTACTTTGTTGATGCACGTGCGGCTACTGCGCACACAATTCACAAACACAGAAAATAATTTTTTTTTTGGTTTGGACTGGAGTGTACTTTCGGGGGTTACAGCACCCTTAACGGTCAAGCCAGCCGGCCCTTTACTTATGACACAGGCGCACGCTTGGCACTACTTTGTTGATGCACGTGCGGCTACTGCGCACACAATTCACAAACACAGAAAATAATTTTTTTTTGGTTAGGACTGGAGTGTACTTTCGGGGGTTACAGCACCCTTTAACGGTCAAGCCAGCCGGCCCTTTACTTATGACACAGGCGCACGCTTGGCACTACTTTGTTGATGCACGTGCGGCTACTGCGCACACAATTCACAAACACAGAAAATAATTTTTTTTTTGGTTTGGACTGGAGTGTACTTTCGGGGGTTACAGCACCCTTAACGGTCAAGCCAGCCGGCCCTTTACTTATGACACAGGCGCACGCTTGGCACTACTTTGTTGATGCACGTGCGGCTACTGCGCACACAATTCACAAACACAGAAAATAATTTTTTTTTTGGTTTGGACTGGAGTGTACTTGGGGGTTACAGCACCCTTTAACGGTCAAGCCAGCCGGCCCTTTACTTATGACACAGGCGCACGCTTGGCACTACTTTGTTGATGCACGTGCGACTACTGCGCACACAATTCACAAACACAGAAAATAATATTTTTTTTGGTTTGGACTGGAGTGTACTTTCGGGGGTTACAGCACCCTTAACGGTCAAGCCAGCCGGCCCTTTACTTATGACACAGGCGCACGCTTGGCACTACTTTGTTGATGCACGTGCGGCTACTGCGCACACAATTCACAAACACAGAAAATAATTTTTTTTTTGGTTTGGACTGGAGTGTACTTTCGGGGGTTACAGCACCCTTAACGGTCAAGCCAGCCGGCCCTTTACTTATGACACAGGCGCACGCTTGGCACTACTTTGTTGATGCACGTGCGACTACTGCGCACACAATTCACAAACACAGAAAATAATATTTTTTTTGGTTTGGACTGGAGTGTACTTTCGGGGGTTACAGCACCCTTAACGGTCAAGCCAGCCGGCCCTTTACTTATGACACAGGCGCACGCTTGGCACTACTTTGTTGATGCACGTGCGGCTACTGCGCACACAATTCACAAACACAGAAAATAATTTTTTTTTTGGTTTGGACTGGAGTGTACTTTCGGGGGTTACAGCACCCTTAACGGTCAAGCCAGCCGGCCCTTTACTTATGACACAGGCGCACGCTTGGCACTACTTTGTTGATGCACGTGCGGCTACTGCGCACACAATTCACAAACACAGAAAATAATTTTTTTTTTGGTTTGGACTGGAGTGTACTTTCGGGGGTTACAGCACCCTTAACGGTCAAGCCAGCCGGCCCTTTACTTATGACACAGGCGCACGCTTGGCACTACTTTGTTGATGCACGTGCGGCTACTGCGCACACAATTCACAAACACAGAAAATATATTATTTTTTTAGCACTTGGGGGGAGCACCCCTGATGGACAGAGCACCCCCTGGACAACACTACAGCACTCCTTTAGGACTGGGACACTGCACAGGACTTTGGAGTGGACACAGCCCCTATGGAGAACTGACTGCACAACACAGTCCAGCCAGCCCCTATGGACTTTGAAGTAGTGGACACAGCCCCTATTAACAACAGCAGCACAGCACAACACAGCCAGCCCCTATGGACTTTGAAGTAGTGGACAACAGCAGCACTACACTACACTACACTACACAGCCCTAACTCCCACCCTCCCTCTTCACTGTCCACAGCCGAGTGAGAAAATGGCGCCGACGTGTGTACCTTATATAGGATCCAAAACCCGCGAGACTCGGAAGGCGGGAAGATGACGTTTTGCCTCGATTTCAGATCCGAGTCAGGCGGGAAAAGTCGAGCCTGACTCGGATCGGACTCGGATCGGGGGGGCTCGGGGGGGTTCGGATTTCAGAAATCCGAACCCGCTCACCCCTAATATATATATATATATACACACATATAAAATGTACATATAAGTCTAATTATATAATACTGCCTCTACACTACAACACACATATAAAACTTTGGATATTGCTGTTAGCAAAACTCACATCTTTAGAATACTTTCTGCAAAACCTGTCGTCATGTTTTTTTTTCTTTATAATTCTAGGCTGCAAGTCCGACCACTGGCTGAAAGATAACTTTAAACAATTTGGGCAATACGTTGACATCAGTGTGCTTATGAAATTAAATTCTGACTTCAATCCAGTAAGCAGATTTGTTATATATTTATATATGTATTAAATCATAGGGGATGAAATTATGAAATTAGCCACCAACACAATGCTACATTTGTTTAAAATGTCCTCTGAATTTTGCATCATACTCACCAATTGCATTAATTGTTTCCACCATGTCATTCCTGGCTTTCTCACAAACAGAAAACGAGAATTTCAAATGCCAATCAGCTTTACAAGGAGGTGTATCCAAATATAGAGTAGGCGTGGCCAAACATGCCAGGTGTGGGTTTACAATGCGTATACAGAAAAGGCTACATTTAACACATGTTTTTTTTATTTTAATAAGGTGCACAAGCTTTTTAATAACATTGGAGTTTACATTTTGTTGCGTTAGATTTTACTTTTTAATCTCCCGATGTCAGAAAGTGTCAGACTCTAGCTGATTGGCTTTCCATGTACTAGTGCGAAACCCACCTTATTTTCTATGCTATGTCATAACTTTGTTTTAGCTTGACAACTTGGAAGATCTAAGCGCAACCCAGATAGGGTATGTAGCAGTAACTAATGAGGAGGCACGCACTAACGTGACACTTGTGAAAGAAATCTTCAGCGTGATTATCAGTGGTTCGGAAGCAGAGAACATGGATCATTTGGGCTCTTTCTGGGACAGCTATAATGAGGCCTATGATGAGGTAATGGCCAGATTCTATTGTGTTGGTTAGTTACCTAGTAATAGCTATGTTATATTTACAGTGCAAGAAAAATGATGGTATTAAGCCGGGTACACACTAGACGATATGTCCTCCAATCCAGTGGATCGGACGACATATTGTCCACATTGGCGAGTGTGTACTTGCTATGTCGCTGATGATATGCGCTCCAGCGCATCATCAGCGAAAACGCCTGTCAGACCTGCATGCAGGTCTGGCGGGTGATATAGTCAGCGGCAGCATGGTCCCCGCCATCACTCCCAGCATCGACAAGTGTATATGCACTTGCCAATGCTGGGACCCTCGCCGGGTCCTTTCTTTAGCGAGTTCGTGCTGGGTACACATCGTTAAGTGTGTACCCAACATTACTGGGCAATCCACACCAATCTATAACAATAACGGCAGTGACTGACAAACAGCACAGAAGAGTGATACTTTGCAAAAGAATGCAGGGGATTTCCCTACTCCAGTGTAGCTAACCAATGAGAAATAGCAGGTGATAAATTCAAACATGTGACCGTAGCCTATAAGCGTATTTACAAATACCTTTTTTTTGTATCAAACTGGAAATGTACTTTAAATTCTAAGGTCTCATTCAAACACATGCACCAGCAAAGTGGGTGAAACGCGTGAAAACTAAGGTGCTGATTTGACGCATTTTAAAGATGCATTTAGAAATACAATCTTGTGTACTGTTAGCACGAATTAAAGGCATAAAAAGGAGGCTGTGCTGAGTTCTGAAATTGTAAACATGGCATAAACATTTTAGAGAGTGAGAAGAGACTCATAAGAAATCATTAACACACAAGTGCACTAACAATTAATAGGCATGACCAAGCCCAGACGTGATGAGTGTGTCTACAGACAATTCACACTGAACGGTAACTGTTTAATTTTCTTTAAAGTCGAACAATTACACCTTAGCGACATACGCTATGCTGTTTCATTTGTAAACAATTTACATGGCCAAGCAAATTGCCTTTGTGAGAGACACCAACCAGCCCATTTCTTAGCTGACTGGACATACATTACTGAGTTCAAGCTTTACGTAACAATGTCAGACTTTTTTTTTCTAAAAATCATTGTTGTTGTTTTTTAGAGTTACACTGTAACAGAAGAAGTGAAATATGAAATGTTACAATCGACAACGAGTGTATTGTCAAGTGAATACACAAGCATGTCATCAGAGGAAGTCACCTTTTGGTTTGAGGAGAGGCTTTCAACTGTGATAACTGTGGTTGACAGCAATATTCTGAGTGGATTCTCAGTAAATGTTGGATGTGACTCTTCCAAAGCCTTGTAAGTGCTGACCATGTCCATTCTGCCAAATTATGCAGATGAAAGTAGCTGTTTGTTGCAACTGACTTCATTCTGTTCCATCTTCTTCCAAGCTCGGCTTGCGGTGCACTTGATTGAGGTCAAAAAAATTTTTTTTTTTCTACTGGTTGTACAAGATCACATAACAGGATATCTTGTAGCCAATCAGATAAGCAGAATGTTCACAGCTGCATCTACATAATAATTGTGTTTAGCCTGTCCCATCTCCTCAAGGTGCATGCAGTGGAAACCTGGGCACATGCCCCAACCTCTCCCATTGCGAAAAAGATGGGACAGACCTTAGACAGACAGACAGGTCTGGGACAGACCTTAGAGAGGAAGAACTGTCACTGAGGACAGTATGGACACTGAGGACAGTATGGGATTTAGAGCGTGGTTCGGGACAGAGCTGTGACAGAGTTGGAGGGGGGGTTCGGATGGAGCAACTGAGCATGGGGGAGAGCATAGAAGAGAGGGGGAGTGGCCAGTCTGAGCGAGGGTGGTGCCAAGGGGGGCAGAGGGAAGAGACTGAGGTACAGAAGCCTGTAATGTCAAGGGGGAGGTTTGTGGGGAGACTTCATGGTTATAAATGTAATCTATTGGGGGCCTAGAACATTTATAATGCACTGCATTGCTCCCAAAGCCCTATGCGTTGTCTTGGTGCCATTCATGTGATAGCGGGTCGCACAACTACCAGTATGCTTTGTAGCACCATCATTTCTCAAAAAATAAGAACAATGGATCACCCCACAACCATTACACAGGTTTGCTGCTTAATATAATACTAATATATTCAGCTTGTACAGTGCAGTAAAAAGGAGGCAAGTCAGTGGGCCCATCATTCTGCTATATGAAACAAATGGGAAGATATCAAACCTTCTAAAGAGGACAGGCAAAGGAGATTCCCATAGCAACCAATCAGCTTCTAAATAGTTTATAGAGTGCACTAGATAAATGATAGCTATAAGATAATTGGTTGGAAGTTTCTTCACTTGTCCTCTTCAGAAAGTTGAATGCATCTGCCTTTAATATTCAAAAACTTCTTCTGAAATGTGAGTGGCCCAAATGTAATTTGAGTAATCCTTCTGTCTTATAGTGTACACGCGCTGAGCTCCGCTTATGGAGGAACTGATGACTCAAACAAGCAGGATGTCTTGGATTACTTTTTTAATTCCCTGGCAAATGGTAAACTCAACAGGTTCATCAATGATCGCTAAAATATATTAATTCCTTTTTATATCACCTCCATTATAACACTGCACAATTTTTAACACTAGTTTTGCCCTTTGTTTTAAGCTGATGTTACCAAGGGGGAACATCCATCCTTTTCTCATTTACTTTCAAATAGTGCTGATGAATGAGCGAAAACCTCAATGTCATGAATATTTTTACTGTTTTGTTGATCCTAGGCACAGATTGCACAAGCACTGAAACCACCTCCACGAGCTTCATAGAGTCCTCTTTTGGGAATTACTTTGACATGGTATCTTATGAAGAAATAATTACCTACTATTCTGAATTTGATGCTGTAAGTGTTAATTTCAAAAAGTCATGAAATTACAGATGTCCTAACTGCATGTTATTATTAAAAGAGCTCAGTAAAGACAAAAAAATAATATGCAACCTCTGTAAAACCGGTGGTGAGAAAAAAAAAATTATTCGAGACTAGAGTCTCAAATAGGTATATAGGCATAACCTGTTTAAATTTTACCTAGGGGGAAGCCAAGGCTTCATTCATATCTTCTCTTCATCAAGTAAACACTAAGATGACCTAAAATATGAAAAAATACATATATCCTCATTATTTTTGTTTCAAGTGCAATTTCATGTGTAAGCTAAAATTTGCATCATAGCTAGAAAATATTGTTCTCGCTTTGACCATTTTCTTCTCCTGGTTCAGTTTGAAAGTGGGGTACTTGAAAAGATGACTGTTACTCAGATTGGAGACATGATTGTGGAAGCCAACGTTTATGAAAGTATAGAGTCCACCACCAAACTGTTTGAGTACCTGAGCACACTCTCAGTTGAGAGTGTCGATATCTGTATGACCCAGTTCACCGAAACAGCAATCAAGGTAGGTTCTGCAAAAAAATAGAAATAAATAAATAATGTAATATAAAATATTATATTTGGCTGTTACTAGTATTCAGCTTAATCTTAAGTGGCAATCAGCCAGTTATATACATGTTAGGCACCTAATAACTTTTTCCTTCCTTTTGTATTTTCTACTTCTCAAAATATTGGTGGTGGTGTGCTCTTCACTACACCTATCCGAGCACAATTTCTAGGAAGCATGTATATAATGTTTACACATTATTGATGATCTTTCCTCTTCCCCAGAATAATATTGAAATTACAAATGAAGAAGTGGGACAATACATGCTAAAAAGTTATTTGACGATCATACAATCAAAGATCCAAAGTGAAGGCCAGGAGTATCTGACGCAACTATTTGAATATCGGCTCACTAAACTGATCAAGTTCTTTACAGCAGAAACTCTGATTATAATCATCATAAAGGACTGTGATACCCTCATCATTATGTAAGTGCTATCATCATTATGCTCACTGATCAGAACACACTCTCTCTCTCTCTCTCTCTCTCTATATATATATATATCTCCTCTATTGTAGGTGATTTTTCATCCTGAGTTTCTATTGAGCATGAACACATGAAAGTATCTGGCAGGATTATTCATTGTTAATCAAAATAAAATACACAGTCACCTCTAATCATGTATATGTCAAAAATGCGTACACAAAGACACCATTGACCTGATTACAACATACATTCCATACCTCTAGTGTAATACACCTAAAAATGGGAAATGTCTTGCGGAATGATTAAAGGCTATAGACAGTAATAATGATAATAATAATAATAATAGTTTATAGAGTGTATTCCATATAGTAATTATAATATTATTTATTTTTCAGTGTATTCTATATGGACCAAGGAATTAATGGCATGTCTGTTGCTACCCAGAATAGTATTGCCGCATGGATTATTGGCATTCTCAAGAGCTTAAATCAAAATGGTAAATGCTCCAATTATATATAGAAACTCCAAGTTATGTTAGCAGTGCGTATATATGAAGCTGCCACCTTGTCGCGGGAGTAGTCAAGGAACAACAGACATAGGCCCTCATTCAGAGCCACTCGCTAGCGGCAGTACGCTCGTTCCGAGCGATGTTCGCACTTCTGCGCATGCGTACGGATCGTTATACGCATGCGCGAACCAGTCAGTGCGGCCGAAATTCATGTGCTCGCAATATAGCGAATGCCTGCTATTTTGAGTGACAGAATGAGGCGTATGTGGGTGGTAACAGGGGAAGGTGCTTGAAAATGGGGAGTGGAGATCCGAACGCAGGCGTGCTTAAAGGTCAAAACGGGCGTTTTAAGGGTGTGCATAATTAATACAGCAGCGTCATTGACCACGTCACTGGGTTATTTTATAGCCAGAACTGCTCGCAAGATTGTGGTAGCAAAAACCAACCACAAGAATAGCGAGCAGTTCATACGCTGGTCGATGTACTCGATTAATCTAATAAATAGCGGACATGACGTATGGTGAGAGCGGCCAGGGGGCGTTTTTAACAAATAAACGAGCGTATGTTTTGCACGCTCGTTCAGACTTAGAGGTGTGAACAGACTGCAATTTGCGAACGGATCATTTGAATAGCCACCCCTTGCTTTTGAACGAACGACCGCAAATAGCGAACGGCTCTGAATCAGGCCCATAATGTGCTGATACGGTCAGTCTGTCTGCCAGGAGGCAGCTTGTCAGGCCCACTAGTCTGCGGTCTTTGTTTTTTTTTTAAATATGCCACTTGGTTGTATGCAAAATAGACATTTGTGTAGAAGAAGATTTATATATATTATGGCAGAGACCTGAAACACCTATGGGTATATTTACTAACCAGATGGGTTCTCAAAGCAAGCCTAGTTTAGCATTCATTTCAATTGTTGTTCTAAAACTATAGGTTGATAATAATAACCCGCTTGGCAGTAAATATAGCCCCTCGGTGCTTGTCATTGCTGATTCATATTTGTTTTATTATTACTCTTCAGCATGCAAGAGCAGTTCTGTGACTACCTCATCATCGTGGTCGCAGACTGTAATGAAAGGTTTCTTCCAGTTCACTAGCCTGAAGGAGGTGCAAGAAGTGTACACCGACTTTGATGTGGTAAGTCAGTAACGCAACATTTGCTGAAGGTTTTATCATTTATTATGATCTCAGCATCGGAAGAATAGATCCTTCTGATGTCCTATATTATAATGATAATTGTATTGATCCTGTAGTGGTTATTTTGCTGTGCTGCACACCCAGGGAGAACTGCTGGAACTCATGGGACATAGTTCATGTAAGCAGTGCCAGTGGCTTCACAAGGGAGGTGTAGGGGGTGCGGGCCACACCTGGGTGTCACTCGCTGAGGGGTGACACCCAGGAGCAGGCTCCTCCTTAGTGAAAGGAGCTGGGTGTTGCACTGTAGCATTTAGTGCAGCACTTGGCTCCTGTCACAGTGAGGGAGTCGGCACTCCGTACCTCCGGCACCCCTCACCACCCCAATGATAGTCATAGGCATGGGTTCAGGCAGCAAGGTCACGCCCCCTTTTCACCAGGTGTCTCCGCGGGGAGAGATGCCACTGAGCCGTGCTCCAGCTATTTGAACAGAAGGGTTTGTTGTACCTAGGAACCAATGGCAATATTTGTTTTCATTTTGCGAGCTGTACAGGAAAAAAAACAGATTGCCATGGGACACCTGACACTCTACAGGGGCCACAAGGATGGCACTCTAGTCTTCAAGGCAAAACATTACCCTTAAGGGTGAAATAGACTGCATGATTAGTGCAGACGACCCAGTGGACGGGCGGAAGTGCGTGCAATGGCCCAGTTATTTGGAACTCCAAACACTGCGCAATGGGGGTTTTGTATCAAACAGTGAAAAGAGTGGAGGAGTTGTCCATAGCAACCAATCAGCTTCTACCTATCATTTTATAGGATGTACCTGATATCACGAAGCTGATTAGTTGCTATGGGCAACTTCTCCACTTCTCTTTTTACACTGCTTGATACACTGACTCCAGTGTTTGGAGGAGATCTCCATTCACAAGGCTGGAGAATCTGATAATAAAGCAGTGGGCGCTGGTGAAGGCTGTTAGGGCCACACGTGGCCCTAGGGTTAACTGTTGCCCAACATTGGTATGCTATGGGCAACATCTCCATTCGACAAAAGTTGCCAACAGAACTGTTTTAAAGAATGGACCCATCACAGTTAACAAATACTGCAGCTCAGGGTCGGACTGTCCCACAGGTGTACAGGGAAGTTCCCTGGAGGGTCCCATTACTTAAGGGCCACACCCCTTCCTCTGTTATAGTACAATATTTTATTGCATTTAAAATACTCCTAATTAATAAATATCAAGTTATAAATTAAAGGAATTGCAATAAACATGGAGGAAGAAAAGGGAATATGATTCAGTATAGTTTCTTGGAGTCTGCTATGCTGCCTCATTTTCTTGCATTGGATTGGAAAGTACCGTAGTGCATTTTTGAGTGACATACAGCAAGGCTGTGTTTGCTGTTATAGTTACACAAACGGTAGGTGAGGTAATCCAGTGTTGATTTTATGCACATCATTTTCAAACGATAAATATAATAGCATAGTATTAAATATAACTCAATAAATTAAATGTCAAATATATTTTCCCAATTTAGAGATGTCTTTTGTCTTACACTGGGTACACACTTATCAATGTATCGATTGATCGGTCAACGGTTGGTATATCAGTAGTGCATCGGCACTACTGATATATCAAGCAGCAAACAGTCCCTATTCGCTGCAGGGCCGTTCTGATATGTTTGTGAATGACGACGACGTTCACAGACATATATTGGGTCGGCCCTGCAGCGAATAGGGACTGGTAATGCTAGGGGACTTTGGATAGCTTTCTATCACTCCTTGGCAGAACTCTGGAAACAATTTAGCAAAAAAAACCTGAAATAAACAAATGACTATAAGCAACACAAAGCATGAATAGAATATACACAAAATACAACAAGAATAATAAGTTTCAATTTACATTTTCTAGCTTTCAGTCATCAGTGTGACCAGTATCTCGCAGAAAGTCGAATATCTTGTTACCTCTAATGCGTTGAGCGACGTTGAGGTGACTACAACAGTGCTAGAATCTCTGAAGGGTGAGGATAATTTTCTGTCTGTGGACGAAGTATACACATTTTTGGGCGAGTTCAACAGCGTTTACAAGGTAACATTTATATTTTTGTCATTCATTGCTAAATACTTACAGCACTGTCTTTAAAAGTCTGCAGATTTTTGGGTAAAGAAAAGAATAAAAAAAAAATTAATTCCTCTTAGTGCACTGTTTTCTAGAATCGGTCCTCAAAGGCACTCTAACAGTCCAGGATGTACGGCTATCCATGCATAAGCACAGGTGACTTAACTGATTCCTCAGTCAGTTTGATTTAACCATCTGTGATTAAGGCTGGATATCCTTAAATCCTGGACTGCTAGGATATCTTGATGACCGAGTTTGGGAAAGCCAGCGCTGGGATAACAGCTGATAGTTTCCTTTTGCAGGGAGAGACCATGTCGACTGAAGTGCAGCAAGAAACCATGACTTACCTGTTTTCAAGTGTGCTGGAAAATTTCAATTCTATGACGGAAGTGCAGAAATCAGAAATTAAGGAAACGTTCTCCGTCTTCCTTTCTGGTGTTAGTGAAACTGTCCTGGATAAAATTCCAACAGACATTAGCTGTGACAACTTCAAAACAATGTAAGTATGAACCCGGCCTTGTATCTAAGAGCTCCTGTGTCTACAGAACCCCTGTCACCTTAATGGAGCATACACACGGTCAGATTTGTCAGACTTGTCAGATTTGTCAGATGAACGATTTGAACGATTTGAATGATTTTACCAAAGTTTTGAACGATTTGAATGATTGAACGATTTTTGACTGCATTAAAATGAATGGAATCGTCCAAGTCTGACTGCAAACACATCAGATGTCAGATAATGATATCGTTGATCGTCCATCGTTCAGGCATGTCAGATATGTCAGATTTTCCTTCAGATATGAACGACTGAACGATTTTTAAATCATTATCGTTCATATCTGAAGGAAAAATCTGACCGTGTGTATGCACCATTACATGTTGCATCTCAAGAGCGTCCTACTCTTGCAGAGGAATTCAATTCCCTCTGATGTGTCTTCAGCTGCTCACATCCTCCAGAATTACTGCAGCCCAACGTCCAGTTTTAAATCCACTCAAAACATCTTTTTAATTCATTCATATCCAAAGTTTTCGTTATGTACATGTTTTAGATTAACTCAATATATAATAATTCTCATGGTGGGGGATTTACTAATAAAACTGAAACTATGCGTGTGCACTTTATATCCTCTGGTGATAAATGGACTCCCAGTAAGCAAACTTCATCTAGTTTGCTTACTGGGAGTAATACAGTAACAGGTTCTAAAATTGACTCCTGTTTTTCAAGTGCGGGACGAGATGCATCAAGCTTTGGGGGAGATGTATCAAACTTTAGAGATAGATAAAGTACAGAGAGATAACGTACTAACCAATCAGCTCATAACTGTAATTTTTCAAACACTGCCTGTAAAGTGACAGTTAGGAGATGTTTGGTTGGTACATTAGATCTCTCCACTTTTTCTCTCTCCAAGGCTTTATAAATCTTTCCCAAACTACCAACCAATCAGCTTCCAACTTTATTTTTTCAAACCAAGCAGTTACTGTAGAAGCTGGTTGGTTAGTACTTTCTCTTTCCACTTTATCTCTCTCCAAGTACAGTATGATACAGTACATCTCCTCCTTAGGGGCCTATTTATCATTACATAATTATCACTAGTGATAATTATGTTTTAAAAAACCTTTTTGGAGGCATTCATCATGCCTCACTAACAAAAGTATCACTTCCGAAAAGCTGCTCTTTTTGCGGAGAAAAGTGATACTTTACCCTTGCATTTGAGGTATCCATAAGGATATCCTCACACTGTGTCTGCCCTCCCCCCTCTCTATTCCTCCCTTCCTTTCACCCTAGACACACCCCTCCCTGCAGCCACCGGTGTCTGATCCGGCCCCCCTCCCCCCGCGGCCTCCAGTGTCCTATATGGTCTCCAATTCCCCCTGCGACAGCCGGTGTCTGATACGGCCCCCGCGGCATCCAGTGTCCGATCCGGAATCCCCTCCCACAGCCACTGGTATCTGTCCCAGCTCCCCCGCGGCCGCCACTGCTCAGTAGCCGCACAAACTCCCCCCGACACCCTTGCAGGCGAGCACAAGAGGACCTTAGGGGGGAGCCTGTGACAGCCCAGAGCAACCTGGAGGTAAGTAAACAGCTAGAGCAGCTTGTGAATGGCATCGGGGGCTGTATGCCATCTCAGAATGGCGGACAGTATTATAAGTTCAGAAGAGAAAGCTTTTTTTAACTTGATGAATTACATAATTTCTACAGGTATGGTATAAAAGATAGTTTAAAGGTTGACAATGTCTAGACAGACACCAGATGCTAGACAGGCAATAGGTTGACAGGTCAAAGGTCAACACACTAAAGGTCGACATGGAAGAAGGTTGACAGGAACAAATGGTAGACAGGGTCAAAAGGTCAGCATAAAATGGTCAACACAAAAAAAGGCGACACATTTTCTTATTTTTTTTTTGGTTAGGGTTAGAGTTAGGGTAGGCACTTACCGGAGGTGTCTATCTAGACAGTGTCAACCTTTTAACTGTCTATAGTACGGAACCCAATTTCTATGTATGGGGACTGTGGAACTTATTGGGGGAGAATTTTAACCAGGAGATACCAGTGACATATCCTGCATTACAGGAATGATGAATGGCACTGAAATATTTACAAAAGATGGGGAAAATGTTTATTTTCACCAACTTATGTAGAAATTAAGGGATGATGAATAGACCCCGTAGAGAGAACTACGGTGGAGAAGCTGCCCAAGGCCACCAATCAGCTCCTAACTGTCATTTCAAAGACTGTGCTAGATTAATGACAGATAAAATCTGATTGGTTACATTGTGCAGCGTCTCCGACTTATCTCTCTCCAGGGCTTGATGCATCTCCCCCATGTGGTGTGAAAACTTCAACACCTACCTAGATAAGCTAATATAATAAAAATGTACAAACCAATGAGGGTAAACACAAAAATGATGGCCTTCTCCACAGATTCGACGCATTCAACAGCGTATTCGGCTCATTGCCTGAGTCGGTTGCCTCTTCTGCGTATGACAAGATCCTGAGTTACCTAAGCAAGAACTCTGAGGGGTCCTCAGGTAACACGTTATACCTACTGATATTTGGTCCTTATATTACTAAACCTGAAAATCATAATTTTATGATATAATAATACATAGCCTAATCCTCTTCTATCATGTTCCCCATAGATGTTTGTGGCAGCTTATATACTGACAGTGAAAGCTACATCAACAACATTTACTTCAGTTTCTCCAGTTTTGCGTCAATCTCTGTGTTGTACGAGTACTACTCCAAATTCGATGCGGTAGGTCACTGTATCTGTGCTGCAGCAGATTTATGTCATGTGACCTCTGGCTTGGGTGGGCATTAACATTACCGAGGAATCCATCAGCAACTGCCTTACAGTAGCTTGATGATGTTCAATGGTGACTGACAGTCTCACAGTAGCTTGATGATGGTCAGTGGAGACTAAAACTTTTGTCCTGTAAAATATATATATATATGGGTACAGGATTCCGACACCGGCATCCCGACAGGGTTAGGATACAGACACCTGTCGGTCATTATCCTAACCCTCCCCATCTCCCTACCCTCTAACCCTAACCCTCCCTTCCTGGTGCCTAAACCTAACCTCCTCCCTAGTGCCTAAACTTAACCCCCCCCTCCCCTCACCCTAAACCTAATCCTCCCCCCTTAGTGCCTATCCCTAATTCTCCCCCTAGTGCCTAACACATACTCTCCCCCTAACCCTCCCCCTAACCCCACTACTTACCTTCGGGATGCCGGTGCTGAGATTGTGACAGGTGTCGGGATACTGAAACTATCCCTTATATATCATATGTATGAATGTATGCATAAAATCATAGTCTAAACCAGGGAAGATGGCAATGCATATCCTGAGAGTAGAATTGTGCATGTAATGAATGCTATCTCCTAATTCTTCAATCTACCAGTATGAAGTTCTGGGGGAATTTTCTGGTGAACAACTGGGAGAACTCTTCATAACCACCTCGGCCAGCACAGATCAAATGGAAGCCGTCCAGATCCTGGTAGAGTTGGAAAAACGTGACTATGAAGAGGTCACTTCATTCATGTCTGAGATTAACGTGGTGGCCAAGGAGGTGAGAGTTCTTACATCATACACCAACGTCTCTGTATAGTCTACTGCTGATAATGGTTATGTTTTATATCCGTTATACTAGAACAGGGAATTTCTCTCCAAAATGTTGCCCATTTATATTAAATATGTTTTTCATTTTTCACATACATTATAAATTTTTTGATTGAATAAGAACCTTACATGCCCACAGGAGAGAGCTCTTCATTAGCCGCCACTCACATATGCTTGCGCAGTAACTCTGCCGGGTCCGAACCTGTAAGTGTAGCGATAGCGTAAGCTCATATCTAAGGCCATGTTCTTGCTAGACATTTATATGCAGCAATAGGAAATTATAATGACCGGGGATAAAATGTGAGTAAAGATAAATATACCCCCATAATCTGTAAGGGAAAAATAAGTGCACCATTTACTAAGAAAATCACAATTTATGGTAACAGGTCACATATTATACCTTAAGGGATCATATTTACCAACAACCGCATATGAAATGCGTTGGTGGCGTGCAAATTTTGTCCCAACACGCATTGCAGTCATGAAAATGACCGCTTGCATTTGGCAAAGCCTTGGCAACGGGACAGAGCTTCCGAAAAGTGATACCTACCACTATAACTAATTCAGGGGAGGTGGGTAAAGTGGACCCCACTCCCAAAGACAGAAAGACCTGTCCACGCTAGGACAAGGTGAGCATATACTCCAGAAGGTGCACCTCCAACTTCACAGACTGTGACAATATATAAGCACTCCTACTGGTAGGTAAAGAACTTTTACCCCCTCCAGTGCGGGACGCCACCAACAACAGGGTACCCAAGTATACATATACTTTAGAGACCTCTGACTGCTCATTAAAGACTGTACAGCATAGGTCCAGCAGGGGAAAGGTGCTGGTCAAGAACCGCACGTCACCTTTTCACCAGCATTTAGCTTATCGGCATACTGACTACACGCAACAATCCTTCTTTCATCACATTACCTATACCGCCACTCCGGAGCAGCAGTGTGTCTACTCAATAAACGGTTTGGCCCTATACTCAGTTGTACGCCTCTTCTTTGCATATTTCCTTCCCAGTTCTATACTCGAGCACCTTCCTTGTCCTAACACCCACATCTACTAGAGAGCCCACCTGATTCCTTATTCAGTTCCATTTCACACAGGATTAGGTACTCCTGCAGACAGTGCAGCACTCTAATTCCCCCACTACAAACCCCCCTTTTTTTTTCCAACTCCGCACCCCCCATTCTTTTTTTCCCCTTCCTCCCTCAACACCACATCGATCTATACAAAACATCCCATTCTTACCCCTCCCCACTCCATCCCCCCACCACAGTTTAGGAACGTGATTCATCCAACAAATATTCTACTATCAGATGTTGTTAGCAGGCCGGGGCCAGGATCCGTAAGCTTCGTCTTTCGTTGCTTGGTAAATCCGACATAGCAGCCGGCATAGCAGCCCCTATAGAAACCTATGGGGGCTGCTTTTACAGTAGGATACGGAGGGACTGGGTTAGATATTGGAGATATCTGCTGCTGTGCCTCCTTGTTAGATCTACTGTAGGAGATACTTAGATTTTGCATGTCCACCAAAATAGCTTTAATAAATACGTCCGCACAGTTGTTCCTTGGTATACAGTAATGGCAGTACGTTTTCTTAGGTATGTAAACCATTCCATTTGTAATATACATAAATAATGATAGTTAAAATTCATCTTTGTCCTCGTGATATACAAAAACATTTTCCATTGTCTCCAAGGCATGCACCTAGTTACCCCCGTGCGGTCAATAAATTAAGGTGATTATTCAAGACATTTTATTTTAACATTCTTCCCTTTTCTGTCTTCCCATTTTTAGAAGAATATGGGAAGTCTGCCAGATGCCAATATTGAGTCCTTGTTGGTCAAAACTGTTTGGCCCACAATATCTGAACACCTAAAAACTGAAGAAGACTATAACTTTTGGTTCGATGGCAGCCTCAGTCTGGTTGCTGGCGGCATTTCCATCACAGAAATCTCCTCCATTTCAAAGGATATTGACTGCACCTCTCAAAGCCATATGTAAGTCCATGCAGAGCCTGGTCCAGAGTTATATACGCTATTAGCACAGTAGCTGCCTCTTGTGTGTAAATTAGGGATGTGCAATGACCCCCGTGTTTTGGTTTTGAACCTGGATGCATCTTCATGTTTTGGTTTTGCAAAACCACTTTCAAGTGTTTTTTGCTTTGGATCTGGGTTTTTTTTTTTTATTAAATTGACAAAAAAGTTTTTGAAAACAGCTAAAATCAGGTAATTTTTGCAAACCAGAATACGAAATTCAGATTTAAAATCCAAATTCTGAACGACGGGAAGATCAGAGCTGTGACTCGAATTTATTCGGACCTCCTCAGGAAGATTAGAACCACGATTCGGATCTGTCTGAATTCGTGAAATTGGAGTGGATTCGGATTTCTGGAGGCATCGAACCAGACATCTCTTGGGTAGATAGGCGCCTCCTGATGGCTTCTGTGATCCGCTGCTTTGTCCGAGGACGCAGCATCTAATCACTCTGCGTGACTACCATTCATCTGAGACGCCCTTATTTTCTGCCTGATGCCACGCCCCACCCCCAAACAGCGCTGTGGCATCTGGGCACTGCGAGATCTACATATGCGCAGCACAGATCCTGTGGATGTGCAGATCTTCAAGCATTGGAGTTGTGCGCAAACCCATTGGATTTTTACTCCGATAATGTACGTAGTAAAAATTACTCCGGTGTTTCAGTTCTTGCGGCCATTCTGCTTGACCGTAGGGTTACTCAGACGTCAGATAATTGACTGATCTGCGTCCGGACTGCATATTTGTAAGGAGTCGCTTGGATTTGTGAAGCCTCCAGTGGGCGTCTCAATACAAATCCCGGCAGCTGCAACATTTGCATATTTTCGCACAGCCGCTGCGTACACATTTGCAGCCACGCCGGCATTATGGTCCATCTCTTAATCAGGCCCATAGTAAGATTGATTCCTCGCTTGGCTTTATTAGACATTATTTAAATTGAATTAAATTGAATTAAATTTAAATTAAACAAAGTGCACATTTGAGTCAATTAACTAGTTCTCTTGATTATTGTACAAGCAAATACACAAAAAGAGCAGCTCAAACAGAAGAGGGGATAAAAAACTGGTTCACTGAAATTAATATAGTAATAAAATGTCAATTTATTAAGAACATATCAATCACATACTCAAATTAAATTAATTTAGTATTTTAAAATCTAGAAAAGCTTTACATATAATTATAGCTTTAGTACACTGTGAGTCAATTGTCCTTATAGGAAGCTTTTTTCAAAATGGTCTCAAAGACCCCAATATAGTTATCTTAGAGCCTGAAAAAAGTACCTTTAATCCGTCCAAGCTGGTAAACAGAGGCACACTATAATTGCCAAAAATCCAGATGGTTAGTGTCTCTTATAACCGCCGTAAGGATTTTTTCGATTACCGGCGGTGTCACTGTCCAAATAATTGCCGGAAAGCTGGTGCAGAGGAGCTGTTTATGTCCCCAATGTCCAAGGGGAGAGGACGGATAGCTGTGGTGCGCTGTCAAGATAGAATTCGCTGTCCCATTGTTGGTAGTAAAGCCAATAAGATTCCTGGCATAATAGTGCTAATGGTGGAATTGACCGCAACAGGATATGGCTCTAGGATATTGTACAAGCGAAACAATTATGTTCACATAACATTTATCATGATACGGTTATTATAATAAAACATACAATCACTTGTAAGGAAACTTATAAGATAGCAGCGTATCGTGTTCAAAGAAACTTATTGGTTTAAGCCGGTCTGTTACTTATATACACTTTGGGGGCTGAACTAATCGTCACGAGAATGCTGCCAATCAAAACGCAAGGAATCAAGATCTCACATATATTATTCATTCAGCATTTGAGTAATCTGACTGGTACCTGGCAAATTGATAGGCTGTGCAGTACTGTAGCCCAGAAAATGGCTGCCTCCGTTGTGTTGAGCTGAAATGTCCTCTTTAAGCAAGACATACATTCTACTAAAAATATTAACTATACCTCACCTCATATTGAGCAAAACCTACTTGCTCAAGGCTTGTGAGTGCACCTGTTTTAAATATATATATGTATGTGTATATATATACATATATATATACACATATATATATACACTTACAGTATATATACACACATACATATATACAGTATATATATATATATATATATATATATATATACACAGACATGTATTTGGTAATCCATGATTATTTTTTGCAGTGTAGTAAGTATAATCAGCTTCTACCTATCATATTAAAGAATGTACTTTTTAAATGCTACCTCAAAGCCGATTGGTTGCTATGGGCACCTCCCCAACTTGTCTACCCTCCACTTTTTTCACTGCCTGATACATCTCCCCCATGTCACTGTTGCGTCAGTGTAGCTTGCTTCCTAATGTGTGTTCTTCTTCTTCTGTTCCGGATGCAGGGTCCAATGTTTCAACAAAGCATTTGATAATCTAGACGATGAGCAAAAATCATCTGTGCATGGGAAGATACAAGACTACAATAAACACGTTAAGGAAACAACAGGTACTGTGATCTCAAAAAGAGGATATGATGAACTTCCCCTGCTACTGTATGCACTTCACATTGCATTCATCAATTACCTATGGCAAATTAATTACATAGATTGCGCCCCTACAAAAATCTCTAAAGGTACACTGGGGTGTCAGGAATTGCTTTACAGAGCACAAACGTTTGCCTCAGTCAATCTGAAGCCCTGAGTCCCCCCCAGGAAATGACTGATACAACTGTGTGGGAAGGATCCATTTTAAGCTGCAACCAGTTAATAATCAATAAAATCCATGTCAGTCACTAGCAGCTGCCTAAACTCTCAAAGGCTCATTGGAGTTCAAAGAAAGGAAAAAGAGATGACATTTGCTCAGAGGCATACATACTGTTTGCCCACAACTCCCTCCAACCTCACAACATTTGCGATACTTAAATCGGGACAGGGGTTTGCCTGGTCCTCTCAATGCAACTCCCTTAAGTTAACTCAAATGATAGCTCCCAGAAGATAGACCCTGGCCAGTGTTCCTCCTACAGATCACATGGCACACATCATGGATGGCCCATTCAAGTAGGATAATCATGGGGCACTTGATTACTAAATAGTGGTTCATTAAAATGTTCCTACAACTATAGGATTCGCAGTAATGGTCACTCAGGATAACAAAACAAAATACAATTACTGTAAATGTCCTCATATTGTAGAGATGCTATCAGACGTATGTGGCAAAATGTAGAAAAAATATATCTAAGAGGGACACAGGGACACACACAGCTGTAGCTTATCCTGTAACTTTTCAGTATTTGTAAAAAGCGCGTTAATTCAACTTTTTCTAAACATAGTTTGTGTTTTACAGTAATTGTGGCATTTCAAGATATCCTGCCTCTGTAAATTTCAAACTATTTTTTTGCAGGACAAGCTTGTCAGGCAAATTCTGGCAGCAGCAGCGATTGGGCTGAGACGTTCTATGGATCTTTCATCAAATATTCTTCACTCGAAGAACTCATGAGTGAAAACAGCGACTTCAACGCGGTAGGGGCCATTTCCCATATTCTGTTTGCAATCATGTTCATTTGTTAGGGACCAGGGACTTCTAAAGTAGAATGCTAAATCAGCATTAGGTCATCCAATGTTTCAGTTTATTAACTTTATTCACTTACTTCAGGGACTCTGTAGAAAGTTAATCAACTGAAAAGTCTGACGATTTAATGCTGGTTTAGCAATCTCTATCTGCACACTGGTTTCTATCTATCTATCTATCCATCCATCCATCCATCCAAGTCATATCTATCTATCTATCTTTACAGTATCTATCAATCTATCTATACAGTATCTATCTATCTATCTATCTATATATATGTCATATCTATCTATCTATCTACTGTATGTCATATCTATCTATCTATACAGTATCTATCTATCAATCAAATATATCTATGTCAAATCTATTTATCTATCTATCTATGTCAAATCTATTTATCTATACAGTATCTATCTATCAAATCTATCTATGTCATATCTATCCATCTATCTATCTATACATTATCTTTCTATCTATCTGTCTATCTCATATCTATCTATACAGTATCTATTTATCTATCATCTATCTATCTTTCTTTCTATCTATCTTTCGTCTATCTATCTCATATCTATCTATCTATCTATACAGTAACTATCTATCAATATATCACATATCTATCTATACAGTATCTATCTATATATCTTTCTATACACTATCTATCTATATATCTTTCTATACAGTATCTATCTTTTTACCTATCTATCTGTACAGTATCTATCTACCTATCTATCTATTCAGTATCTATATACTGTATGTATCTATATCACATTTATGTGTGTATCTATCTATCTATCTATCTATCTATCCATCATCTATCTATCATCTATCTAATTTTATTTGTTAATTTGCCCATGTGTTATATATGAATGTTATACAGTTTTTTATCCCTTTGTTACAATTACTAAGCATATTCAGGTAATATATTGATTATTCACTCTTCCCACTAGGGTGAAGCACTGTCGGTCTTATCTGGTGCCCAGGTTGCGGACTATGTTATTAGTAATGGAGGACTTCAGGATGAGAGCGTCATCATTACCGTGTTTGACAGTATAACCACCACTGAGAAAGTGACAGAATTCCTACAACAGTGTAACACTGAGGCTCCGGTAGGTTTTATGGGCTCATAAGACTGCAGCTCTAGGATACCCTTAACATATAGCCTCCAAAATTTTGTGAAAAAAATCCTTAATTTTCTGGGGATCTAACTTATAGCCCCTAAACAGGAGATGTAGAGTGCAATAAGGAAACTATATTTCATTGTGAGGAGAGAAGTAGTGTATATCAAATTTATTTTCAGTGGTAAAGACTTGTATATTAATAGCATGGGTAAAGTCATACCAATCAAAGTACTCCAGAGGGTTTGGGTATGGGATCCCAGCGGTCGGGATGCCGGCTGTCAAAATACCGACAGTCACAATCCCTTACCCCTACCCCTAAACCTCCCTCCCTGGTGCCTGAACTTAACCTCCCCCTCTAGTGCCTAAACACAACCTCCCCTCCCCACACCCTAAACCTAACCCTCCCCCTTAGTACCTAACCCCCCCTAGTGTCTATCCCTAAACCTAACCCTCCCCATACCCCCGTTACTTACCCTCGGGATGCCAGCAGTCGGGATTCTGGAGCCGGAATCCCAGCTGCTGTCGGGATTTCGGCGCTGGTATTTTGACTGTCGGTATCCCGTTTGCCGGCAAGCTGACTACCTCCCCTCCAGGGCTTACAATAGATCCATTATATTTGGCATAACGAAATCCTTCCTGTACATTATTGAAATACCATGTGGAGTTTTCTAGACCAAACAAAAGCAAGAGGCAGCAGCGTTTATAATTATCATTATATAATACACAAGACTTCTTAATGACTAGATGACATCAGAGCTGATCGAATTATAAACAATGACATCAGAACTCACTGTTTATACAGATAATGATCACACATCACTGTATCAACACCACTTGGGTATTATCGGTTTTTAATGCACAAGAGATGTTTAAAGCCTTAGAGAGAGAAAAAGTACCAACCAATCAGCTCCTAACTGTCATGTTTCAAACACTGTAAAGTGACAGGAGCGGATTGATTGGTACTTATTCTCTCTCCACTTTATCTCTCTCCAAAGTTTAGTACATATACCCCTTAAAGGCATATTAATAAAATGGCAAACATCTATTTCCAATGGAAACCAGAGCCTGCGCTGGCCTAATAGCGTTTTGTTGCTTTGCGCAACACAGGAAGGGGTTACATCGCTCTTGCATAAGGAAGCTTCCCTGTGCCATTGCATAGGGAAGCCTATTAAACAAAAATTGCGGAAAATGGGCTCATGCATGAGGACAACTGGAACAACAGCCCTGGTTATAATATATAGCTCAGCTGCCTCGGACATATTTTGTGCGCTAAAAGTTACTTTAATCAATGATATCAGGGGGCACTGTCAGAGGGGGTTATTATTTTGCTGCATTGTATGATTAGAAAGTGGCCCATTATATCATTTATATTACAGATTTTGTAAAAATCGAATAATTAATTTATTCTAGGATCAACTGCGAGACAGCCCAGAGGTGGAATTGATCGTATCTAAAGTCTTTGACATAATCAAAGTTGACTTTGGAGGTTACCAATCAGAAGACTGGAAACAGCTGACACAAGTGACCCTGGAGAACATCCTGTTTGCTGTAGATGAAACAGAACTAGAGACCTTCCCTATTCCTCTGAACTGTGACTCTTTTCACGAAGTGTGAGTAACTACATCTATTCAAATAGCAGAAATGGTCCTTTGGCACAAATGTATGAATGATGTTTTTACATGATCGCAGCAGAATCAGACTAATGCTTTGCTGTGCTCCTATAAAAGGGGTGCAACATTTTATTTGATTTGTATGCACCAATTAAGGCTAAACTTAGCTTATGTGGTCTATTAATAATATAGTTATATTTCTCTGTTTATTGGCAATAGCTTAATCCTTATTATCTCAATAATATCAATAACTTTACCCTTATGCAGTATTGCTATGGCATTTATATGATATCAGGTGACAGCACAGAACAATTTTTGTTTTACAGTGTAAAAGGCTTTGATAAATCATTTCATTCAATGAAAGAGGAAACCAAAAAGTCCGTATTCGACAAATGCATCAAACATCAGCTTGACTCTATTGGCAGTAACAATGGTAAGTTATGTAACAGTGACAGTGTATCCTAAATACCGTCCTATTGTGCCCTTTCAATTTCTTATATGATGGCATCTTACAATATTGTAAACTCTGTTGCATAGAATTTGGTCATGCTCAAACTTTTTTTTTTTTTTTTTACTATTTGTGCCCCCATACGTCAATGTGCCATTGTTCAAACAGATGATTGCCATTAAAATAACTGAATACCTAAGAATCTGGGGATCCCAAAAACACATTCTGGGATCCCACTTGGGAACCTGATCAACAGGTTGTGCACAATCCTAGTGGACTACGGCCAATTCTATTTGTTCCTTTAAATTACGATAGTATAGGTTCTAGATTGACAAATACAGTTGCGTAAAAAGTGCCTTTAATAATGAACAAGGGATATATAAACAGAATATACAAGTTACAAAAGAAAAATCTGTGTTGTAGGCGTCCGTTGTGGGGAAACAACCGACAGAACCCAAGCCTGGCTGGATAGCAATCTTGGAAGCTTTGCGGATTTTGCATCTATCACTGATCTCTCACAGTGGTCCGTGAAATTCCAGGCTGTGAGTGACAATGAAGACTGAGCCTTTTAAATACATTTTCCCATCCATTCCAAATGACACTCCTTTTTTCCCATCATGAACTGGTTGCAAAAAGTTGCTCTTCTCTTTTTTTCAGACGGACGTCATCAGCACTCTAAGCGCTACCCAGGTGGCAGACGTGGCTGTACAGCAAATCAACAATGAAGAGGTCGCTTGTCAAATAGCCGGAAGAGTGCAGCAGTTTGAGATTGTTGATGTGTACTCATTCCTTGATACATTCTCCTCATCGCTCCAGAAGGTACCAGGACCTATTAATATATTAATTATCTTATCTATCCATCCTAGTCATATTTCCCCTACTGCAAATGTAATTCTGCACGACGATATAAAACACTGTCAAGTTATTACATGCCATGTTTATTATGTTTTGCAGCTGAACATAAAGATTACAGACGCTAAAATCAGCCTTAAGTTCCTGTCTTCGTCCATTTCCGCTATCAAGATGACATTGTCCTCATATTCCGCCAGTGACTGGAGTAACCTCCTGTCTGTCAGATTACAGCCGTTCCTTTCCAGCATAGATAAGGAACAACTCTCCGCCCTCTTGGGCTCTGCTGATTGCGATGGCTACGCCGTAATGTAAGTATATCTGTATCCGCTGGTGGAGAAACTAGAAAGACACCATTGATCGTCTCAATTGTTTTTCCATTGGCTATTGAATAACAATTATTCTGCAAATCGTTCATCAGACAATATGATCCATAACTCAAAGCCGAATTAAACCCAACAATTAAGATTTTCAGATAAAGCCCATCAGGCAAACAACACTCTTGCCCCCATATTTGCCCTGTTGCTCTATTACAAATTGTATATGTATAAAGTGTCCCAAACACAGAAGTCATGGAGTTCACCTCATTACAGTAACAAGAAGTCTCTGCCTGGGTTTGGTATGGCTTCTCGTCATTCTGACGAGCAGAAGGGGAGACATCGGCATGTAGTCAAACCCAAGTCAGACTGTTCTATTCCATAATTCACCTGTCAGCCTCAAGCCTAAAGAGCATCTCCTTTCAATTGCCCTCTGACTAATTGCCCACTGTCTTTCAAATGCTTTATTTGACTTCCTGGCACCACTAGCAGCAGCACCAACTGCCACAGAACTCCCAATCCATAGCTATAAAGCAAAGACCCGAAGGTAAAGAGGGTTTTTTTTCCCATTGCTGTGAAATCACTCTCATGCCACTGTGTGCAATTCCACAAAACTGAACAGAGCATTTTGTTACCTATGAGACTGTAAGCCAATCATCTAGGCTCAGAATGCTCCTCAAAGAGCACCCTTTTCCCTCTGCACTTCCTGGAATGATGCAAAATGTGGATGCCCCACCTCCACAGTAAGAAAAAAAAACATGTCTACATACTGCAAATTGAAAGAAAGCATAGCATGCTATCAGAGTCCATTATTTTAAGTATAACATATAGACCAATAATGTAGCAGCTTTACTATACAGTGTACAGTCTCTAAGAGGGGGATTTATCATTTGGAGAGAGATAAAGTACTACTAACCAATCCGCTGTGAGGAAGAAAAATGACATTTAGGAGCTGATTGGTTGGTACTGTATTTCTGTCCACTTTATCTCTGTAAGCATTAATAAATATCACCCTAATCTGTATTGGTTTATGGAGTTTGTATTTAACCTGAGATCATCACATTATAATCCTGATTTATATTTTGTGCTATCCAGTATAGCGCAACTGAGCAACATTTTCGATGGCTTCAGCCAAGACGTCCAAGCCAGCCTTTTTGAAGCCATACGTGATTACGCTGATGCCCATGTGGGAAGCTCAGGTAAGGGTCATGTGAAAACTGTACACCTAAAGAAGGGCATCTAAATGTATGTGACTGTCTCTCATCCTGCTTATTGCATCTATATTCTGCATAGAACTTCATGCAATCATGTGCGGATTTAATTGTATGTGACTGTCTCTCTTGCATAGATTTGTTGTTTTTTTCCTGTATAGTCTGTATTGGTCAGTGAAGCATAGTTTATGGTATATATCTGGCCTGGTTTTTGCTCCAACTCAGAGCAAGTTATCTCCTTGGATCAGCAAACCAATTGAGTCAGATGTAGCCTGTCCTAATCAAGGATACCACTCCTTTATATTCAGTCTAGGGGCAGCTGGGGCTATTTGCAGCTGGGGTTAAAAGCACCAAGTGTTAAATGCACAAAGTGTGATTACATAACAGTTAATCAAACAGTTGAACAAACATTGACCAATATCTAAGGTAATTTCAGATTAAGAAACTAATTGCTTTAAAATTTGTCTAAAAATAACAAACCTAAAACTCACCATGTACTACACATTTCTTTTTATCAACACCTTCCTTTGTATTTTCTCTAAGGATATAACATCCCTAACTCTCCCTGCATCTCACCTCTCTGGGCACACTGCCGCCCTATTGAGTCACTCACCTCCTCTAAAAACTAATGAGCTTTCTTTTCAGCAAAAATTGACTATTACAGCCTCATTGTGTCACTATAAAAAACTTTTACACACCTACAACTATATCTACTTCTCCATCCTCCTGCTTTTATTATCTGGTGACATATCACCAACTCCAGGCCCCACACATATACAGCGGATTTACTATGGAATAAATATCCTGCAAACCTCACATGTCTCCCATCACCCTCCAAATCAATAAATGTGCCTTATAGAATTCACAATTGATCACAACTTATTATATTACATCTGAACATCTCTTTACAATAACTACTTTCACCAATTTCTACATTTACCTGAGACTGCTGGTTCACACGTTGGCCAAACTCTCTAAATAGCCCTTCATGAAGTGGCTTCAGCCACCCGTCAGACTTCACGTAAACTGATATAACAGCCATGGCTTTCCACAGACACCTACAAAAACTGCCTCTTAAAGTAGAATGTCAGTGGCGTAAATCTTAATTCAAATGACTTCCACACATACTGTAATATAGGAATCCAGCCATCTGTCATCCTAACCCTCTGTCCCATGCTCACTTTCTACCCCATCCGTGTCACCCCTGTCTGTTTGCCCATCCCCTTTAGAATGTAAGCTCTCACGAGCAGGGCCCTCTTTCCTCTTGTGCTTTTCCTTTCTTTACTTATATTATCTGCTCTATACACAAAAGCACCTAACCCGTGACTTTTACCATCCTGCCACTGTTGCAGTAATGTTTATATACCATGTACTTGTCTTGCATTGTCTTAAACTGTATGACACTGTTTTCTTGTTCTGCTCAACTGTTTATATACTATGTTTATGTACTATGTTTGTGCACTATGTAAGGCGCTGCGGAACCCTTGTGGCGCCATATAAATAAAGGATAATAATAATAATAATAATAATAATCTCTATTTATCGGATGACCAATCTTGACAGATTAAAAATTATTTGCAATTTAGATTCTTAAGGCCTTATTCTAATTGGGACACAAATGGAAATGCTGACGGACCTCTCGGATATCCGTAAAACCGCTCGAGCCAAGTAAAAAGCGATCGCTGACTGCGCAGGTGCCATACCACGCCTACGGACGGTCGGGGTTTGCAAGTGCAGACGGATTGATCCGTCTGTTGTCAGATATGGGCTGGGAGTCAGCTAGATGGCTGCAGAAGGAAAACCAGTGGGCGGCGGCGATAAAGTGCCAGCCAACCAGCTCCTAACTGTCATTTTTCAAACACAGCCAGTGACATGGCATGTATGAGCTGACTGGCTGGTACTTTATCTCCATCCGAGGCTTAGTAAATAGACCCCTTTATCTGTGTTAAAAGGGCTCTGAAGTAGTGGCCGCAGCTTTTCCTCACACCAGTCTGCTGCCATTTGTGGGTGCGGAGGGGACGGCGAAAGCCACCGTTTCCCAAAATCAAAGGCGCGTCGAAGCCGTTGGGAGGGGAGGGAAGAGGCCAGGATCTCTGTCGGCTGACGGAGATTTCCTGGCCTCTTTGTTGTACCTACGGCGGCCGGCTTGTGTGACCCCATGGGACACTAGGCCAGCCAATGGTAACGTAGATTATCAGATGCTGCGTCCTTGGAAGCAGCTTGGATAAGTAATGCATGTAGGAGGCGTAATGTTTAAAGGCGTAAAGGCCTTACAGTTCCGCCCACGGCTGAATCAGCCCCTCAGTCAGTGCAGTGTTACAGAAAATAAGAACTCCCTGATTTTGTGCAGCTTCTGCACTTCCCATTGTTCACCCACAATAATACTAAATGAATGACATAAATAATTATAAGCCTGTGCTGACCCATTTATCCACATTTACTAAATACAGGTCTCTGCCCTGTGAGCGATGAAGACAGCAGTGCTACAGTTCAAAGACTTTTTGGCAAATTCTATGTGTTTTTGGGTTACGCAGACTTCATTCACTACATATATAGTTTCAATGGGGTAAGTTCACTCTTTATGCAAATGTTAAATATGGACATTCTGATTCACTTCTATTACCCTCTATGCTGGTGAGGTACTGTCTCTCCCCTGAATTGTATTCTGGATGTTTTTGGATTTTTTTTTTCTGAAGAATTAGAATTTTCAGAAACTACAAAGGGGGAGATGTACCAAGCCTCGGAGAAAAATGAAGGGAAGACGTTGCCTAAAGCAACCAATCAGCTTCTAACTGTCATTTCTCCCACTTCATCTCTCTCCAAGACTTGATACATTTCCCACAGAGACCAAAATGCACAGCAGTTTCCAGGAGTTAGCGAAAAAAAAGCTAAAAGCTATATATTTTTTTTAAATAAGGTAAATAAGGTAATCAACAATTGAAAAGAAGGAATCAATATACCTTTCTGAGTGTCTGCATTAGTATCTAAGGGGACACACTTTTTGAAATTAAGTCACCATAATTCATTTTTCAGAGAAAAAGGAGAATGATATTTATACACATATTAAAAAAAAATGATTTAAACAGGAGCACCAAATATAAAATAGGGAATGGTCCTAGTTAAAATGAGCGTTTTCAGGGTTATTCTGTAGATGGGGTGTTTATAAAGCCTCTCCCACTCATAGTAACTTTCATTTAATTTATTGCGTGAAAAGATCAGCAGACAATTATTAAACAGTTGCACCCTATTTTGAAACAGGGAACTTTACCCCTCCCCTTAGGCTGCCCCCAAGCTGTTTTTAGTCAGAAACAAGGAGATCAAAGATTTGGAATGTCTCAGCCCTATACCGCAAACAGCGACCAGTGATAGGCGGGTTTTCTTGAGACATTTTAAATGCTGGACAGTTTTAAGCTTCTTGTAGAGGGCCAGTATCACTCGTCCTTAGCAGGTTAGGGGTTAAGTAAATATGTTATAATAAGTTCATGAAGAAAAATGATGCATTATTTAAATTTCCCAAGACAGACATTCCTAGCCAAACATGTGTGGGAAAAACATTGGATACGCCTAATGACAGCGCTATGCAGACGTTTGTTAATCAAGTTCAACCCTCAATATCTACAGTCAGCCGGATGGCAAAAAGACCCAATACAGCATAGTCCAATTTATCTTAGGAGATAAAAATATACACTATTCCTGACCCCATACTGCTCATCAAATAATTCTGTGGATCCACACTCTATAGTTCGTGTGGTCATAAACTTTGGGGTCTATTTACTAAGCCTTGGATGGGGTTAAAGTGAAATAAAGTACCAGCAAACCAGTTCCTAACTGCCATGTCACAGGCTGTGTTTGAAAAATGACAGTTAGGAGCTGGTTGGTTAGTCATTTATCTCCTTTCACTTTATCTCCATCCAAGGCTTAGTAAATAGACCCTTTAATATTTTCCTGGTAAGAGTTCCAAACCTTTCTAGGATCTTACTGCAATGTCTGCAAATACTGATTCTTGTGTGAGTGCACATCTCATTGTCTAACTCTTCTCTCAGCCGTAGATTAAATCGATCTTCTTTCCATCATAGAGGGTGACTATTTACCCTCTGCGAAGGCCCAATACCAAACCGCTTGTCAGAGTTTTCAGTCAGGACCACAAATTTAATTTTACACAGAGATCATATCTACCTCCAAACACTCCTTCTGTTATATATACATAAACCTAACAATGGGGGAGTTGCATAAAACCTTGGAAATAGATAAAGTGGAGAGAGAAAAGGGGTAGATGTACTAATCCTGGAGGGGGCTTATGTAACAGGTTGCAATCTGCTGCCGCTGCGGTTACTCCTGTGAGTCTTCCACTATTTTTAAAATGCCAATCATTTTAAAGGCAAAAACAGCCTGTAAAATAACAGCTAGGAGCTGATTGGTTGGCATTTTATCTCTCTCCACTTTATCTCCCTCCAAGGTTTGATACATCTCCCCCCCAATGTTTCCTCCTAATCGTCATCTTCCATGCCCGTAGTGACCACTCTCACTATATTCATTAGTTCCAGTATAGTCTTTGGCCTTATCAGCGGCTTATCTAAAGACACATTATATAGAGTCATTGATGATGTACTATTTTATCCATTTGCAGCTTTCTGCTATTGGTTCCCTGAGTGCAAGCCAAATAGGACAATTGGCCTTCAGTGGAGATGCACTCAACAACCAGGACAGCGCACAAATCCTAATTCAGAGTGTGTCTGGAATGTCTTTCGCAGAAGTAGACAACTTCCTGTTCAGCTTCCAGACCATGGCGGAGAAGGTAAGGGCCAGTCCAGGTTCTGCAACATAAGCAAAGTGTTGGCTGTTCTATAAGATGCTCAGTTATCTCCATTGTTTTTGTTTCCTACAGGGAAGCATACAATTCTTGCCAAACTTCAGCATCCAAAGTTCTCTGTTCAATGCCATTTATGAGAAGGTCTCAGCCCAATTTACTATGTTCACCACTACCCAGTGGGTGGCCTATTGGCAGGGCAGATTCAGTCTCTTTCTGACAAGCCTCAGTGCTGATCACATTGAGAAGATACCAAATAACATTAACTGCGCCGCCTTCCAAACCATGTAAGAAAATTAGACGGTGTATTTGTATACATAATTGTACTGTACTTTGTATGAAGCACTGTGAGCTATAGGGCTTTATGAAAGCCAACTTTAACTGGCAGTACCTCTCGTTCTCTAATGTGAAATGTCATCCGTCCATGTGCATAGTGGTTTATCTCAAGGCATTAGCTAGCGGCGAAAAGCTAAAGCTGGCCACACATCTAAAGATTATCTGTCCAACCATCCAACTAGTTGATTGGTTGGAATGAAAATCTGGTAACGTATGGTAGTAAATGATGATCAGCAATTTTCTCCTAAATGCCAGAAAACAAATGAAAATGGTCGTTTAGACAAGTTTATTAAATGATTGATCTAAAAAATTTGTTCAAACAACAGTTTTTACCCATTTTCCGGCTTTTGGGAGCAAATTGCTGATTGTCATTTGCTTTTATACCTTACCAGATTTTCATTCCAACCAATCAACTAGTTGGCTGGTTGGACAGATAATCTTTAGATGTGTGGCCAGCTTATGTTTATTGCAGCCCGATAAATATAGTTTGGCCACCGTCCCCATACTCATAGGAGATGGCAGTGATAAACCGCACAAACTATAGTAAGGCTGTAGAAATATCTGATTTCTCCGCGATTAACCTTTTGATAAATATCAGAAAGTGGGTCTTTTGCCGGTGTTTATGCCGGCAAAATAACTCTTCAACTCTTGATAAATTGATCCCGTAATATTATATGTAGACTATTCTTATGCCGAAAAGATAAGGAAATGTTTTGGTTATTTAAACACGTATTCAAGTATTATATATATTTCTATGAGAGATGAGTAAAGCAAGTGATGCAATTTTTGGCTAATCGCATTTTGTGGCAGAAGCGCCCAGTTCCCGGCGGTGTAAAGTTCTTGAGAAACAATTGTCTAATTCTGCATCTGTGGCGTCTCCATGTATTGTAGTCATAGGTGGGCGCAGCAGCTGGCACAGGTGGTGTTGCTATGGCACTTCTCCCTCCGCGGCTGATGGACTACCCCGTCCCTCCCACTGGAACATACACTACTCACCTGGGAGTTAAATAGTGTATTTCCCAGAGGGAGGGGGGACGGATAGTCTGTGTCCTGGTCAAGGGAAAGTGCAGAAGTGGTACCCCCTGTGGTAACCTAAGTGTGGGAGGGGCGCCAGTCATAGGAGGAGTGTAGGGGGTGTGTATACAGATGAGGTTAGAGATAAAGAGGGTGATTTAGACGTGGACACAAGGAAGCCATCGGGCTCAAGTGGCCAATGGTCTCCCTCTGTGCATGCACGGAGGCGCAGATCAAAATTGCATGCAATGGATTTCCGTTGGTGGGCATCTCAATATGGCGCCCATCGCCTCCGTGGCATCTGCATAAAGACACAGTAGCGACTATTATAAAAGTCGATGTCGCTACTGCAAGAGTATCCATCTCTGGATCACCCCCATAGGTAGAAGTGGTTTAAGACTGTGTAAGTGAGAGGAAGAGGAGTCTAACCTGGGTTCAGAGCAGATGCCACGTGGCGGGAGAGGAAAAGGAGATGAATAACACTGTTAAGAATGGATTGAAGGGCCATTAGGTGAGAGGGAGGTATGCAGAGGTGTGGTTGGGGCATATAAGTCCAGGTAGAACAAAAATTGTCCTGGGCAGAACACATGGGCGGCTTAAGAGTGGATGGGCCCGTGCAGTCTCCATTTGGGTTCCCTCCTCTCTCTCAACAAAGCCATGCATAGGCTCTGGCACTGTGTCAGAGTCTACTGTGCATGTGCAGGTCTCCGGAAACATGGCGTCTGCAACATGTTCCCGGTGATTTCTCTACTGTGCATGTGCAAATCTTTGGGAAAATGGAGCTGTGGCCATTTTCCCGGTGATTTGTGCAGTGCCAATGTGGGACTGCAGAGAGGTAAGTATAATGTATGGGTGCAAGGTGTGCGGTGTGGGACCGCACACCCTGCATCCATTATAAATACGTCCCCGTATTATGTGATACCATTCATAAAGAACAATCTAATATTTTATTGGATGTTAAACTTGTACAATCCAAGTAATTTATATGCAGCACAAAAATGTCTTCTAGACCACCTGCTAATTTAGTTATTTTTTTTATTCTAAACATACAGAATATCAGCCCTTAGCAGTAAATATAAAGCATTCTCAGATGACATAAAACAAGCCATCTTTACCAAAGCAAAGTCATACCTTATGAATCAAAGCAAGCTCTCTTCTGCTGTTGGTAAGTAAGCTTATATTCATATTCCTGTTGCTTTGTGATTATGATTACAAACATGTTTGAATGGTAGGTGGGATGGGCTATTTGTTATTTCTTATTTTCCATTTATATTTGTTACAGGACCCGTATGCCCCACAAGCACAGGAGACAGCAGTGACTGGCTCACTGCCAACCTGGGGGCATTCAGTTCACATGCCAGCATTGACGACATTACAGGAATATACTCTGGATTTCAAGTTGTAAGTATATATACAATACAGTGATCATAACAAACATAGCACTGAGTGTTGTCTATCTATTGCAATAAATTGCTTAAATAGATAGCTATGAGATAGATAGACAGACAGACAGATAGATATGACATAGATAGATAAATAGATAGATAGATAAAATGTGACCTTCTTTTTGAGGGTTGGTAATTTGGGAGGGCACCGGCGCAAGGTGCATAGGAGCATGAGAGTGCCAGCTTTTTCTTTTCCTAGATAGATAGATAGATAGATAGATAGATAGATAGATAGATAGATAGATAGGTAGAGGCAAGTCAGGTAACTAGACTATCTGGAAAGGAAAGGGTTTATTTCACGGCCGGAGAGTAAATGAACACACAGCCATAGTGTTCATACTGTACTATAACTTTACTACATCAAGCATTTATATAGCTTCTTCATTATATATCTTATCATTTCTGAGAATGCATAAACAATTTGAATAATAGTCACGTATACACTGGGAACTATTACTTGTGTTAGCAGGGGGCAGCATTGTATTATAGATAAGCAAGCACTAACGTTAAATATTTTTTTATACATAGTTAAGAGGTTCTGCTCATTATTTCTGAGAATTAAGACAAGGACCTTGCATTCCAACACTTGTTGGTACATCTCCGCTACTTCTCACAATAGGCACATGGAACACTTTATCAACAGGTGCACATTCCTGTTTATCCATGTCAGCATAAATTTGAACAAACCAATATTCAGTTTAACTCTATCAGAAACATAAAGAGATAGATAGATGATACACGATAGATAGATAGATAGATAGATATGATATAGATAGATAGACGACATAAAATAGATGTCAGAAGAAGTCCAAATCTTAGTCATAGCAAAGCCATATGAGTTGTGCCATGTTACCCTATTTATGGTGATCTTACTTTCTTTGATTGGCAGCTTTCTGCAGTACAACACCTCACAGCCAGTCAGCTGGGCTCATACGCAGCAAACCTCGCTATCTTGTCAGACAAGGATAAGATCAGTACGGTCTTGAGTGGAATAAACAGCCTAAATATTGGCAACTTTATGGATACATTTAATGCAGCCTGTAACCAGGTAAGCACTATATTCAAGAAGCAGCCTGTGAAACCATCTTTTATGTTTAACCTTTGAATGAAAACAGACACTCACACTCCTTAAGCATGCCTAAAATATATAGCATGTTATGTCCACACTCCATAATGTACACACCATATTCTGCATTGATGACAGTGTAATGCGTGATCTTTGGATTCCTCTTCCAGAAAGGTATCACGGAAATAACCAATGCACAGGTTAAAAACCTATTTCTGGGAGAAATCTTCTGCAAGCTCTCATCCGCCTTCTCGTCGTTCACTGTTGCTGATTACATCAACTGGTTCCAAGGAAAACTGAAACTTTTTGCAAATTCAGTCAATTCTAAGGCCATGGGCTTCTTACCAGTGGATATAAGCTGCGACTCTCTTGCTGCCATGTAAGATAAACGTTTTAATTCTGTATAATATATAGCGCCTTCTGGTGCCATAACTACTGTAACAATGGTAGCTGTTCCATGCACAAGTCTTGGTGGATTCACTCTTAACACTTCATTTGTATTCAACAGTGTGGAGGGTCTAAGCGTTCAAAGTCCCGAGAACCCTGGTGATGTGTACAGCTTCATAAACTCAGTCCTAAACAACAAGAAAACAGCCAATGGTAAGTTGGGAATGCTTAATAAAGAGTTTTCCATAGAAGTACCTGAGATCAAGGGCGAGATGTATAAAATGTTGCATATACTGTAAAATGATATAATTTCTGCCCATGATCATCAACTTACTGGAATTTAGCAATATATTCTGTCTGGTGCAGTTCCTCTAGTAAATTAATGTCCTGGCAAAACTTCACTTCCAGTTTCCTGACCCGTCAGTCAGGCTGTGGATGTGCTGTCGGGCACTATCGGAGAGGGTTCCAAGGATTCCTCTCTGGGAAACCTTGAGTTATTATAGACAATATTATTGAAGGTGAATAGAGTCTCAGTCATGCTTCAGTTGATACATTTAGGTCCATTCCATTTATCCATAATGCTTCTATTTTCTGTTATCCCATCCATTGAAATGCACTGAAAATTACTTGACAACTAAAATAAAAGGTAGATTCAGCACAAACCCTATATACATAGGGAGAGATGTACTACCTCCATCAAATTCCGAAAATACATATGTTTTCGGAATTTGATGAATTGTCTAATTCCTACATTTTATGGGGAGTGTGGAAATTATTGTGGCTGCACAAGTAACCAGGAGATATCAGCGATATATCCTGTGTTACAATTATAATGAATTATGTTGACACTCCAGATTAGGGAAATCAGGCAAAAAAGTTAAATACGGTATGATGTTTGGACCACCAAATCTTTCTCCTAGTGACAGCTGTGGTCAGAAAGAGACAAGAATTGCGCTGGGGGAAGGGGGGGCAAAACTCTACTATGTTTATATGGAATAATGAATATGGAATATTAGATCTTGTGTGGATTTGATCATGTGTAAACTATAACATTTATGTCTAGGTGCCTGCACCAGTGATGGACTGGACTCTAGAGGATGGGTATTAAAATATTTCAGTGGATACATTGTTTTCGCATCATGGAGTGAAATTATCCAATTTAACCCAACTATCAAAGTGGTGAGTGGTGTTGAAATATTTAATCTCTGTGTTACAACCTTTTCTGAGGTGGAAATGATTGCGTTTCATCATTGGGAAATTAGGAAGAGTGCCAAACAATCGGTGAGAGAGGCATATGGCAGGAGAGTCCCTTAAGTTTCTGCACCTTTATTTAACAATAACGTTTTTAGAGAATTTAAAGGAGCAACATCATTGGTGGAAGTTGGAACAACGGAAGCAGTCAGGGAAACTCATTCGCTCCCTGCAGTACATTCAGTTTTGCCTATATGCGAGCGATTGTCCGCTTTTTGTTTTTGAAAAGTCTAAATGCTTTGAGGGACTATTAATGGGCTCGAGATCCAGATAGGGCTTAAAGTGTCCCTACGCTGTCTTGCTGCTCACCTTTTGGACCCCCACCTTCATTAACTGTAACTTAATCACTGCTGGTTGGAGATTTATTCATGCGCTAAATAAAACATTAACGTACGGAAATACCAGGGCTGCCTACATTTCATGTGTTACATTTCAATTATTATAGGGATCCCAACCACCTAACAACACAATGTTTTAACTGGGGGGGAGACTGAAGCTGCAGGAATTCTTGGCCAAAAAAGGGTGTCGTGTAATTGGATGTCAGGCAGTCATGTGACACTCACATCCAATCACAATACCCTATGTATTCCAGCGACTTTAAAGTTTTTTTTATGTTTATGCACTGGCCCATTGTAAATCTGCCTGATTGGTGTAAAAGGTATTTCTTTGAAAGTAGAGTCAGACATCAGCTTTCTGGCAACATATAAACATCAGGATAGAAATCGCTTCTGTGGCCATCTACTAAGCCATAAATACCAAATTAAGGGCCCCATTTACTAACGAAACATAACCCCTTTAGCGCTCGCTAAAGGGGTTATGCCATCTTTCTGCATTTAATAAACAGCGGTAATCTAAAATTACCGCTGTTTTCACAGCATCGCTCTCGCCATCTTTTGGATGGAGGGAGCAATGCAGTCCCCATTGCCGGCAATAGAGACCCGGCGGTGCCTTTCCGGCTTCAGCGAAGCCTTCCAGGCACTGCCGGGTCTCCTTGTCATGCACATGCGCAGGCGGACAGTCGTGCATGGGCATAACACTTGAGCCCCATTGCTGGCAGCGTTAGGCTGCCAGCAGCCCAGCGGAGGACCCCGCCGAGGACGAGGACTTTGCTGCACATCGCGGGATCACGCCGGAGGGGGTAAGTATTAATAAATACTAGTGGCATTGTCGTTGGTATCACAGTGATATTAAACAAAAATTGCTGCTGGTATTTTCGTTCGTTTATAAATGGGGCCCTAAATGTATAGTATTCACACTATTAAACTCATTTAAATATAATTTACCCCACTGTACCACACCATTTTATCTGTGCATATCTAGCTCCACCCATCACAAGCAACAAAAAGTTGCACCCTCGCAGATGAGCTCAATTGCAAAACAATAGGCCCATGATGCCACAAAACAGTGGTTGCACAGTTGGCATGCCTTTTTGCAACATTGTTAATAATCTCAGAGTTATTTTAAAGCAAATTAATAGGGAGGTATATGCAGGTCTGGAACGCAGACCAGTTACATTTATATGGCGGCCTATTCAAAGCATCACAGAGGATAGCACAGAGACAGGATCCCATGCATAGAGGAATGAAGGGGGTATATTTACTAAAGTGCGGGTTTATAGAAGTGGAGATGTTGCCCATAGCAACCAATCAGATTCTAGCTATTATCCTTCTAGAAGGTGCTAGAGAAATTATACTAAGTAGAATCTGATTGGTTGCTATGGGCAACATTTCCATTTCCAAAAACCCGGCACTTTCGTAAATATACCCCTTGTATTAAAATTGGTATGAACCATTATGAAGATTACACAGGGCGTAAGCCTGCACTATACCTGCAAATTGGAGGAGCTGCTATATATTATTTACTTATATACTGTGTATTAGGCTGAGGAATGTGCAGGTTATTTTCAGACACATACGGTGCCATTGCTCAAAACTCAAGTCATAAAAAATTAGCCAAAAAAGGAAAAAAAGGACATAATTACACTAAGCCTTTAAGGGACTGATTTAGACTGATTTATTGCGGAGATAGACAATATTTTCTGGGCCTATATCCAGAAAAAAAACTGGACGGCAGCAGTGAGGCCAGTCAGGTTCCCTTCTCCATATGTGTGACCGAGTCTCCGGCTTCCTGGTGCATATTCTATAAAAAATCGAATATATGTCCCGGGTAGAAATGAGTAAAAAGGTTTCCCTATGCTTTGTACAATGAGGCCAATGCACAAACCTTGCAAAGTCTTGGTGAAAAACACAGGAGAAAGGCAGAAAGACAAATTACGGAGGCCTGATTCAGAGGCGTACACAGTGCCGATATGTGAGCAGTTGACGCGATGTTTACTTGTACATGCGCCCGAACAGTGCCACGCATGCGCCCTGATTGTGTGCGCACAGAGATGCAGCTCAGAATCAGACGCAGAGAATTTTAGTGGGCGTGCCTGGGATTTAACAGTTCAGGGTGGCTAAGGGTTGAGGTGTTTTCTCCCCCGGCGACTGCCAGGCCGGGCCGCGATTAATAGAGAGAGTGCTTACAATAGGAAGCCGCTCCTCTGCCCCTCCATCAGGCTGCAGCTAATGCAGTCCCTCGAAGCCGGTGTTTGTGCGCACACATCGTTCCTACCGGTGCTTGTGCTGCTCCCGGAGCCTGCCAGATCCATTGTGCAGGCGTCGGGAATGTGGACTCCAGCACGGGCAGCCCCCCTTATCCAAGAGGGTAGGAGCCGCCGCTGTACATACAGTAGGTGAATACAAACATTTAAAATGTGAGACACAGGGAAAGTGGTTTTATATATATATATATATATATATATACATATACATACAGCATTCAATCGCAAGAAATATTATTGATGTGCAATACAATGTCCTTCTCTATGTTTTTATATTCTAGATGGAAATTTCAGACATATTGACCGATGTCCAGCTGGCCAGTGCGTCCACAAGCTCTACCGTTATGCACAATTCCACAGCAATCACTACCCTGGTGTTCAGCTTCAGCGGGGACATGAATTCTTTTTACAACTACATAGGCTCACTGAGAATCAGTGCATTACAGGTCAGAATATAAAACACTAACAATATTATCTTATATAAAAAAAAAAAGTTAAATGATATATGGGTCTTGGCTTTACATTACTTCATATAAAATGCTTTACTTTTCCATAACAATTCTCTGGAACTCCCAAGACGGTATACGCACACAGTATGTGACTTTCTTTCTCTTCAATGAATCTCATTTTGACGCTATCTTTTGTATATCTAATTTTAGGACCCAAAATTGTTGTCTAGCGGAAAAGTGAGAGACAGCTTGTTAATGAGCACTGCACAAATCCTGTTCCCCCAATTCACTTTCTTATCGGATGATGAATTCCAGAACTGGATAGTAGAACTTGAATTCCTCCTTCCCAGCATCAATTCCACCATCTTGGATTTCATTCCAATGGACCTTTCATGCTCACGGTATCAGATAATGTGAGTAAACTAACTTCTCAAAGAGAATGCTACATATCTTAGATTCTGAACTAGTGAAGCTTGAAACCCCAGTAGCAGGTTCTAGATTCAGGAGGTACCTTCAGTCTGGTAAATCTAATGCGCAATAGAAACTTTGTGTTATAAGACAGGATAAAACCAATACATTTATCAGAGAAGACATTTTCTGAATATGTACCTGTGTACCATTGTTCTGGTTCCCCAAGTGATAGTGTACCCCAAATGTCAGTGTACTGGCCTTCTAGGACCCCAAGTGTCAGTATACCATTGTATTGGGATTCCATATGTGAGTATACTGATGTTCTGGGACCCCAAATGTCAGTGTACTCTTGTTCTTAGACTTCAAATGTCAGTGTACCATTGTTCTAGGTCTCCATGTATCAGAGTGCAATTGTTCTGGGTCCCCAAGTGATAGTGTACCTTTATACCTTAAGCAAGTTCAAGGCACTCAATCGACTTTCAAGCTAGTTCAAACTACCTGAACATTTAGCTTGCTTTTCAATACACACAGGAGCCTTGTACAATCTGTTGACCTGTTGTAGAACTAGAATTCCTATCAAAGAAGTCATTGTTTCACAACAGCTAAGCATGGTGAATTCCCAGTTTGTCCAAGCCTGCTTTAGATGGTGCCAAAGAATGGATATCCATCTGGTATTTTCAGTAATGAGAAAATATCAACATTGCATTTGTGACCGCTTTGTTATCATAACAAGTTATCTCTTGCCATTAATACCCAGGGACTGTGCATAATCCGTTCAGATTGGGCCATGGAAGCTCTTGTCCAGTAAATGTTTTTGGTTTTTTTGGGAAAAAGATGCTGTATCCCTTCCCGTATTTGTTATTTTGCTGCCTTTTAAGAAGCCGTAGGAGGTCAACATTTCCACCAAGTGGTTCATCCCAAAGCCAGTGTGTCCTCAAATGTAACCATATAGAGTAATGCTATTTCTGTGATTCCCTGAACAATTGTGACTGACCTAGAAGCACAATTATCTCTTATTATGATACTTTTAGTTGTCTTCTTTGTCATTTTAGAATATTGCTATAAAGATACAGGCAATGCTCTATACTTACTTCTTAACTTTTGAAAGATCAAAAAAGAGACAATTAAGCCCCTCAGATATTTCATTCAAACCACGCTCAATCCTCCCAGCTACACCCACAATCTGATGAGACTGAAACCACTTTCTTATAGTCCAGTGGTGGGGAACCTTTTTTCTGCCGAGGGCCATTTTGATATATATAACATTATTTGTGGGCCTGGGTCAGGCCATGACCCCTCCACATGATGTCACACGGGGGCGGGGCCACAGTCACCGGTGATTACAGCAATGCCTGGAGCATCCTGAGGAAGCTCCAGGGAGCTGTAAGGGCAGCGGTGTGACCGTCTGAAGCATCCTAAAGATGCTCCATGTGGCACTGCTGCATAGATTCTGGCGGCAGGATGCCATTCTAGGCACCCTGCTAGCCAGATGAGGCTAGCAGAAAAAAGCTCAGAGGGCCAGACCAAATTATTCCGAGGGCCTTATAAGGCCCCCAGGCAGGAGGTTCCCCATCCCTGCTATAGTCAGTGGAGCAGTCCCACCAAATATCCAAGCTATTGATAGGCTTCGAATATATTTATTGCTTTATAGACCAACAAATCCCTGTAAGACATAGCGATAGGGCTAAGAGACTACCAGCCAAATATTTCATTTCCTGAGGTTATTTACTGTAGCTGGCATCACCTGCAGTAGTCACAATGTCAGCAACCATTTACTTGGCTGAACCAGTGCTTATCCGAAGACAGCCTATCATCCCATTAGAAACTTGTGAGGTGTTTTAAGTACAAAAGCTAAAAAGTGCATCAGCCCCAAAAATGGATGATTCCACTGTATATAGGCAACATGTATACTAAAATGTCACTTCTTATTTTTTCAGTGTCACCTCCCTGGATAGTCTTTTCACGAGTCTCTCACTTCAGAAACAAAATGATATAGTAGCATTTGAGCAGGCATTCTTGACCAACAAAGCCCAAGTAGACGGTAACAATATTCCATTCTATTGAACTAATGTACTGTGTAAACTAACGTTATATAGCCTGTGTTTATGATGATAAAATTTTTAAATGACTATGGAATTCTTCCCAAACTTACTTTATAAGGCATATGTGACATGAACATAAGCAAAAACCCATTTATATTTGGAGAGTAGTGATGTCACTCTTAAAATATAACCTTATAATTGATGAGCAAATGATGTCACTTGTGTCACATGACTTGTTATGATCTATGAAGGGAATTTTGCCAATAAGCGAAGGCAAAACACTCGTAAAAATAGTTATACAAGTACAAAATACAAAATTACTGTACAAATGAAATATAAAAATCATGCAAACACAAGTTAAACATAATAATATAATAGGTACATTTGAGGTGCAGACTGGAGACATAGGGTAGAGAGGACCCATTCTTCTGTGTTTTAACCAGAGAAAGGGCTAGAGATTCATCCGGTGATCACTAAGGGCCTGATTCAGGTTTGGGAATAGAGTAAGATAGAGCAAGTAATTGTGGGGTCTATTCATGAAGAACATGAAGTGGTTGCTGAAAGATATCAGTATATAACTCATCACATTGATGCAATATATAGTGATGTCTAGTAGCCATTCATGCACACTTACCTGTTCGGTGTCTTCCTGCTGTTATCCGACCCCACCGCGATCCCGGGAAGCAGTGAGAAGACAGACAGATGGGAGCCCGATATGTATTTTTCTCACTGTGCCTACGCCGGCATCTGAGTCCAACAAGTTACGTCAGTCCTGCTGCAAAGGCTGCTTGGCAAAAGGTGACGGGGCCAGCGCCGGGTGCCGGGCAAAGAGCACAATCAGATTCTACTTAACATTTAACTTGTATTTTCTAGAAGATAATAACTAGAATCTGATTGGTTGCTATGGGCAACATCCCCACTTCTAAAAACTCTCACTTTAGTAAATATACCCCTATAAATAGACCCCTGTGTACCTGGACAAACCACGTTGCAATGCAGGGGTGTAAATACATAAAAATAATTTGTATGCAGACTAAATACTGGCTGCTTTTGCATGTAGCCCACAAATGCTGGACAGCTTTATTTTTACAGTACAATTTAGATTTCAGTTTGGACACAGCCCTCTAAAGGTGCCCATACAAAGTGCGATACAGCAGCCAATCCGACGGATTGGTACGATATCGCTGCTATATCGTACCGTGTATGGGCATGATATCGGACAGAGCTCGCTTCCATGGGATTGTACATCGCACCTCCAGATCTTACTGCAGGTTAATTTGATCTGGGGATGCGATGTACAATCCCATGCAGCGCTATGCGGGGGGGGCGGGGAGTGCCAGCATACCGTGCGGTCGGCCACCCGATTGCACCATGTGTGGTGATCGCCCAATATGTCGGCCGTCGGATCCCCCGTTGCGTCGCAAGGTGCATATCGCACCGTGTATGGGCGGCTTACCTCTCTCTGCATATGTTACATCTGCCCCAACTGCAATACAGCATGGTGTTACCAAGATGCACAGTTACTTGCTCGTTCTTTCTCTATTCCTGAATCTGAATCAGGCCCTAAGTTTGCCCTGAGGTCTGTGTTTACAGCAATTTAGTAAGCATTTATTTGCCGCTTTGTAATGCCATCTCAAGATCATCCTCTACTCGTCTGTGGGGGGGCTTGTGGAGCCGGAGATCCTTGCAAGATCTCTTCAAGACCAAAACTCAAAATTAAATGAGCTGCCAGCAGGAACTTCTCACCCGAGCTGAACATCCCTCATGGTAGCATCCCACATGAGTGTTTATTTCAAGGTAGCATACCTTATGTTTCCCACTGGCTATTTTACGGAGCAATGCAGGGGTAGCAACTCATTAGACAGCAACTATATCCCCAGACAGGATAACAATGGTTATAATAAATTATGTCCATTCCTGAAATCATAGTATAAGGCAGTGGTTCTGAAACTCGGACCTTAGGAGCCCGCACAGTTCACATTTTCCAGGTCACCACTAGCAGGTGGACAGGTGTATTCATTACTCACTGACACATTTTAAAAGACCCACAGGCGCAGTAATTATTGTACTTGTGATTCTGTTAGGAGACATGGAAAACATGCACTGTTTGGGGTCCTGAGGACCGAGTTTGAGAACCTGTGGCATAAGGACTAGTTGCAATGACAGCACTGCTGATTGTATAGGTTGTAGCAAAGGAAATCCCTGCCCAGCTGTCTGTGACCTCATCTGTACAGACAAGAGAGTGCCAATTGCCCAGAGTCTGAGGTGCCCATTGCCAGTTTTTGCTGCCATTTGGCGTTAATGGCCTTTAAGTACAGTTTGAGATCCCTGCAGTGTTCTTACCTAAGGCTGGGTACACACGTAAAGATTTTCTGTCCAACCATCCAACTAGTTGATTGGTTGGAATGAAAATCTGGTAACGTATGGGAGTAAATGATGATCAGCAATTTGCTCCTAAATGCCAGAAAACAGATGAAAATGGTCGTCAGACAAGTTTGTTAAATGTTTGATCTAAACAATTTGTTCAAACAACAGTTTTTGTCCATTTTCCGGCGTTTGGGAGCAAATTGCTGATTGTCATTTGCTTTCATACCTTGCCAGGTTTTCATTACAACCAATCAACTAGTTGGCTGGTTGGACAGAAACTCTTTACCTTGTCCTAATATGCTATTTCTTTCTTTTACCAGGAGACCCATGTTCAGTTGGCATCATCAGTACACCTCAATATGCAATGGTGAATCTTGGATCATATTGTTCCCTCATATCAGCTGAAGATGTCGCATTGTTTTACCCATCTTTAAATAAAGTAAGTTTTACAACATTTTGCACCCTGAACTAAAGCCAGACTTGAACACAGATGAAAGGTCGTGACTGGAAGACTGTGTATCAGCTCTCTACTAATTCCATGTGTCCTTCCCACCAATACTGTAAGGGTTTTCTGTGATGTACTGGAATTCATGCCTATATTCCTGGATTTTCTATTGCTTTGTTGGTAATTAAACAGTGCCGGTTTGTGTTTACCGATTCAGTAGCTTTAAAAAGAACAGGAGATTCTGCCGTTACTGGGTATAGAACCAACCTCTTGGAGAGATTTAAGGAAACCTGATTGCAGCTACTAAATATTATACTATTTTATACCGTATGTTATCAATCCAATTTTATAGCAGAGACATATTAACTTCCATATGTCAGCTAAAACTTTATGCTAAACAGAATTCTTTGAACTTTTAGTAAAAGCAGCCAACATATCTTAAAGGAAAACAACTATAAGGGGTATATTTACTAAAGTGAGAGTTTTTAGAAGTGGAGATGTTGCCCATAGCAACCAATCAGATTCTACTTAACATTTAACTAGCACCTTCTAGAAGATAATAGCTACAGTAGAATCTCTCACTTAATATACAGTCACCCCCTCCCCCCAGGTATCAACTTTATATAATGCTGTAAGGGGAGAATAACACAGCAGCATATGAACTTAGGTCAGGAAATAAACAAAGCTGCGTATATTTTAAGATTCCATTTTATCCCTGTCCACTTTACTTTTCTCCTAGGCTTAGTACATAGACCCCTTTGTGTTGAGTTTTTACATATTTAAGGAACAAAAGCAGTAAAACTGTCCAAGGATTGTGAGACTCGTATAAGTAATGTCAGTATAATTGAGCGTAAATTTTTTTTTTAAGCTGAGGCAGTGGCACTTTGATTCCGTTCCCAAAGGAACTCCATATCTATTGGGTGTATAGGGGCACTGTTAATAAAGGCTTTGAACCAATCTGCCCCGTTATGCTGTTTCTTTGTTGTTTAGTTTGATCAGTAGCAAATGCAATCTCCTGTTAGAGTCAACTTTTCCTGCTACTCTCCTCTCCCTCCGGCTGAATGTAACCTCTACTGTCCCTACTTGCCTCCCAACCAAGATGGAGGTTATATGCATGTGATGCATGCATATATAATGCTATCATCTCTAGTAACATCTATTACTACTGCTGGCCTAAGGGTTATAGTAAACGGTCATTTTTGGGCCCGACTCCTCTAACATTTTCTATTTTCTCTATGTAAATAAAATAAATTAACCAGTGGAATTAAGGGTAACTGGAAACTTGGAGATAAACTTTTAATATATATTCCCCCAAAAACTGTTTTGTTAAGTAAATAATAGCCATAAGCTGTAATAATGTATGTACAACTACACCGAAATTTTTTGTTGTAGTGCTGTATCACTATATATTACCATTTGTAAGTGTAATTGTGAAGATGAACCAGTTATTGTACAGTTGTGCATTACCTGTATACCCAACCAGCAACTCTTTTCACCTTTGCCTTGTTCGTGTCTTGTCTACTTGCTTATAATAAATGTTCATTGAAAAAAAAAAATGCCTTGGTATATTTTTCATGGTGTTTTTTTGCATAGTATTGCTTTGCTACTGCTTTCTGTGTTAAGGTAGGTACGACTACTATACTAACCCGGTTGCTACTGGTTAAACTAAACTCTGAGTACAGAGTGATAATTAGGTGTAGGGTGTATACACAAACTAACCTGGTATGGGATGGGTGCTTATAACCTGAGAATCACAACACAGGTTCACCAAAGAACACAACATTAGAGCTTATTTTAGAACCGCAAACTCGCTGTTAATCAGGCAGATTCCTGAGACTGCCCTGTCCAGGTGGTGGAAACTAATGTTTGTTATTGTTTTTTTTTTACTGTTTTTATTTACATTTAATTTATTTGTACTTATAAACAAACTGATAGCTGGACTTGAGTATGTGGGGAGCTGCTAACTGCGTGATTGTACCATAGGGACTTTGCATGATAATAAATACCTCCGGCGTAGAATCTATCTGCCTGCAGACAGAAGCGAGGACCCTGACAGGACAGACAGCTGCACTGACAGGGGCACTTGCAGGTCACTGGACTAAAGGATAAGACTGTACCAAGCAGACAAATAGAACGATGGTCAACTTTCCACAGCCAATACGATTAGTGGTGTCCACCTTGACTGAAATGAGTGTAACTCACTATTCTCAGCGCACATCTTATGAGTGTCTAGATTGCCAGCACCTGAGATCCATGCTAGATTACCGTGGAGTGCACAGTTGCAAAACTGAGTCATTAAAGTTACACTTCAGAAGGGGTTTGTGATCGCTGGGCGTATCAGGGTGGAGACTGGGAGGTGACATAAAGTAATCACAAAAAGGGGCGTGTTATGGGAGTGTCAGGGGCGTGTCTGGGAACACTTGCATTCCCAATCGCAAATCCACAGCTTCAGAGGCCATGTTTAGTGGGATTAAAGGAGAGTAAAGTAGCTAGAGTCTCGAGTGTCGATAGTGCGACCGATCTTGCATCGATGTAGATGTTATTACAATCTCCATCGCAAATGCACCTCATTGCGCCGTCCTGCACAAACGGAAGGCTGAGATTAGCATTCCCATATTCCCACAACTGGGATGCCCAGCCATTCGTCCTGCACAGATAGATACAGTAAAACTGGACATTACAGAGGAGAAAACCTAGGGGTCCATCCATTTTAGGTGCCAGTTGCAGTTTTCTCAGCAAATGTGCATTGCAAATTCAATTAGAAGCTCGCATAGAACCAGGCAGAGTAAACTCGCATTTTTCCATTCGCACCTCCTTGGCGGTGAGAGATGGTAGGGAAAATCTTTATTTTAAGGTTAAAATGTCAGGACACTATGCAGAACCCTTTGGAGAACCCCCTAATGACTAATTAAGCAATTGTAAGTTTCCAATTAGTATAATTAGTCCAATAATTACTTCATTTGGGGGGGTTTTAAAAGAAAAACAAAATCTACTTTTTCGTTGCTTTATGCGCCCCAAATTTCATTTGAGTATTTTTTGGGAAAAATAATTGTTTTTTTTAAAGCAAAAGCATTTTTTTTCCTACTTTTTTTTTGCATTTTTCCTTTTTTCGTATAAAAGTAAATGAAGGAGTTTGCTTTTTATCATTTATTAACTTTTTTTTTTTTTAAAGGCACAAATCAGCCATTTAACACCATTTAAAAAGCTCCAGGACTTTCCTCATGCCCACCAGCAGCCTTCTGTATGACTCTGCAAACTAAATTGTTACTTTTGTTACCGGGTCCACACCTCTGACATCGCATTTGGCAGACAGTTCGCAATCCCCCGCTGCGAGTATCTCCAGTAGACATTTTTTATTGGATTGGAGAATTCTCGGGTGCGCTCATTGGTGCGAAGTCTGCGAGTCTCATGAAACAAACTCAAAACTCGCACCTAATTGGATTGACCCCCTAGTGTCCTTGTTTCGGTTAGCAGCAATAAGTGACAATGTTGTCCAGGCATGCTGAAGTTAGAAAAAAGATGCTTTTATTCTAGAGCAAAACAAAGACGCACAGGGGCCAGTGCAAACATTACCAACTAAGGGTCTGATTCATCATGGATCGCAACTTCAACAGCGTTCGCAGATCGGCCGATGGTGCATACGGCTCATGCATTGCAGAGCACGTGTGTGAGTTAGTATTGCAATCGCACTATGGTCACCTACACATGTACAAAGCCATCGCATACCAAGGGACGGGGCTTCAGTGTTTGTGGGTGGTGACAGGAGAGTGGTTGGAGAAATGCAGGCGTGCCTGGCCGTTTAAACGCCATTGAAAGGGTGTGCATAAATTAGCCACTGCAACGGCATACGCAACTTGTATACTCACTGCGTGCGACGAGGCAGGGGTGCAACTTTATGGGCCCCGTAGCAAAATTTTTAAGGGACCCCCCAACTCAAGTCTCAACCTGAGTGTATACAAATATATATATATATATATATATATATATATATATAAATATATATATATATATATATATATATATACAGAAAACTCAGCACTCACCATTGTTAAATCACTCACAAGAATACATAAATAATGGGGTTTTGGTTCATGGATTGATCAATGCAATTAAGCCTGCAGCCCACATCACAGGACCCCACTTTCTGCAGGTTCTACACTATCCTTCACACTGATGGAAACCTGGTAGCTGCTATCACAGAGTTTAACCTGTTTAAATGTTAACTGGTTTAAAGCTCACCTGCCAACTAACTTATGGCTTTTAAAGGCAAGGCAGTCACCAAAAATAGTTTCTATCGCACTACCAAAAAGGGAGCTGACACAGGTTACTATAAATGAGCTTGTATAGGGGTGCATGAGAAAGTTGTGATCACAAAAAGGTTAATTAAAAATTAACCAAATAAACAAAGTCAGAAATCCACTGCACTCGCCATTCCCAGATTTAGGATGCAGACCTGCGCTCGCCATTCCCAGGCCTGGGGTGCAAGTGGCTTGTGACCACATTGCTTAAATAAATTTAAACAGCAAACTCAGCACTCACCATTGTTAAATCACTCACAATAATACATATATAACAGGGTTTTGGTTCATGGATTGATTAATGCATTTAAGCCTGCAGCACACATCACGGGTGCGTGCGTGGGGGACCGATGTTACTCGATGTTCCCTATGTATACGCAGCACTGCAAGGTGTTACAGATGTGAGATAGCGGTAGTGGATGTCTCTATGCTGGCTGTGCGATTGCATTCATTAGCATATTTTCACAGCGGGTCTGCGTCAGTGCATTCCGGAGTGAATCAGGCACTAAGATGGTTGGGGCACCTAAATCCCTGAATTGAGTGAGCTTAATCATTTTAATTGATATGAGTGTGCCCTGTGCACTCCGCTTGCTCCTCCCTGTCAGTCACAGGCTGGATAGGGAGGTACTATGCTATGACATCACCGCACCCAGACGCGGTCTGTCACTGACATGGAGGATCTGCAGCTGGCAGCATCACAGACTGCAATGAGTTTGGCGCTCGTCTTCTGCCTGTCGCAGAGAGTGTACAATCTAACAATATTCAGTTTCAAACCTCTCATGCAGATCGTCATAGAGGGAATTAGCAGGGTCAAAACTCTCTATACTCTCACACTTATTTATTAACATTATTTCTATACAGTAGTGCCAGCATATTCTGTTGCACTTTACAACTGTGGACAAAACTGTAATCAAGCAAGGCTAGGTAATATAATAACAGGCAAACAAAGAGGTATAGTCAGAGGGCCCTGCTCGCAAGCATGACTTGAGTTGAGATAGTGACTTTAATTCATTTTAGGGTGAGCGTTGATCATTTTATTTTTAATGTGGATGTGAAATATTTGGATCAAACATATAAGAAGCAAAGGAGTATATTTGCTTAACTGCGGGTTTTTAGGAGTAATGTTCAGGTACCAAGATAGGTTGTTTTGCAGGCGCTGTGGTGTTCTGTTTGTTCCAAATAGCTACAAATAAAGGGATAGTCACATATACATGAAAAAGAAGAAAATAGTAACGCTATGATGGATGTTTCAATACATTAATCAAAGGACTGATTGAAAGAAACAATGTATTTAATAAAATCTATATTCACATATAACAATGAGCAATGATATAAAACAATAGGTATACAAGCATGTGCCTCACCCTCGTGATATTCCAAATAAATGTATCCTGTTCCTATATGTACTTCCAATAACAAAATGCACATAGGTCACAATGCAATAAACATTTCTAACCTCATCGGGTAACCCCACCTCAATGCGCCACTTTAGAAAATTCCTCTCAAAACCATACCCAGGTCTAATGACGCTGCACCCATTTATGGAAAGACCACGGCAGTTCGCAACCCACCAGTTCATGGAAATCGTATCTATTATTATTTCCATCTATGGCATCCCCCACAGAAAAGAGGGCAGAAATGTCAAGAGATATCATTCTATATTAAATACAAACTTTAATATAGTCAAATCATCTAATATTCAAATAGCCCACAGAGGAACTCTGCTGTTCAAATAGAAAAATAAAATAAACTTCTACATAGAATCACATTCTTATTTCAGATGTATTTAGTACTGACAAATTCCGGAAAGTCTTATACATATTTTTATCATCATTATCATCATTATCATAGTTTATATGAAGGAAATTGCATTTCTGTGTAATTGATGTAACAAAACACACAGGAGAGGCTATAATATGAAACAAAATCTAATATGAAAAGGCAAAAAACATAACTACATTATAAAAAAAAACTTTGTAATATAGTATTATCATGCTACTATACCTAACCTGCTTTAAAGGTAGCTTACGGCTCAGAAGGCACTGATGCTATTAGCTATTCTGAATTCAAATTTGCAATCTAAGAAAATAAATATTTGGTATCATCACAAAAGCATTACAAAAAGGAATACTTCAAAGCAATAATATAAAGCAACAGAGGAAAACTGGCATTTATACGCATAGTCAGAGCCACGGGGAGGGGGGGGGGAACAACAATTAATACATATTAAAGTGGTGATAAAAGTTAGTACAGGTTGAGTCTCCCATATCCAAATATTCCGAAATACGGAATATTCCGAAATACGGAATATTTTCAGCATGACTGAGATAATGAATCCTTTGATTTTTGATGGTTTAATGTACATAAACTTTGTCTAAGGCACAAATTATTAAAAAGATTGTATAAAATAACCTTCAGGCTGTGTGTATAAGGTGTATATGAAACAAATGAATTTCATGTATGTACACAAACTTTTTTGGATGCACAAAATTATAAAAAATATTGTCTAAAATGACCTGCAGCCTGTGTGTATAAGGTGTATATAACACATAAATGCATTCTGTATGTGTATTTGGGTCCCATTTCCAAGACATTTCATTATAATATGCAATTATTCCAAAATACGGAATATTCCGATATCCAAAATACCCCTGGTCCCAAGCATTTTGGATATGGGAGACTCAACCTGTATTGCCAAACACCATTATACCAGTGGAGGCATTTTTTATCAATATTTATGAGAATGCAGCCTATCAGTACCCTAGCAACCAGTGACATTACTTTGTGCCTAGCTAATCCTCTGTCTTTATTTGGCCAACAACAGGGGCAGATTGGGATTAAAAACCAGCCTGGGAAATTTCTGAAAGCAGCCCTGATGGGGGCGGGTTTGTAGAGGGGGGGGTCTGTGGGGAGGGGGGCGGGACACTCCTCATCAGGCCCTGATTCTGAGTCGGAGGCGTTCACTGCCCTCCTTATGTCTATTGCCGAAGTTAAGTTTGGGACTTTAAGATAATGAAGCTACAAAGCCCTTCCCTGGTGTACATCCGTCCACCTGAATGTGTGAGGGCTGAGCTGCCCAGTTTCAAAGTGTACAGACGAAGCAATCGTGCTTTGTGTATCTCCATACACCACCCTCAGTCACACCACTGAATCTTGCACAAGCCCTATGCTACAAAAGTAAAAAAAAAAAAAACTGGCATATCATGGGCAAACAAGCCTGTTAGTAGAAAGCGTGCCCAGATGATATCGGAAAGTGGTTCCTGTTTTGAAAACGGAGCTGCGGTGCTTTCTACTAACTGGCTTGTTTGCCCCTGATATGCCAGTGTTTAACCTTTCTGATGTACGTTTGATGATTCCTAAGTAAACCATTGTGCACATACTACACTATCTGTGCCCCATTTCTTTTTGTCTTTGAGATTTAAGACGGAGTGCATTCACATGCAAGGAGTTCAATTAAACACCCGAGCCAGTTAATGTCTGACTACTGGCTATGGAGGGTTAAGGTTTTAGTTACTAGGCAGTGTTATGGGATGGGGTGATGGAGGTCAGCCTATAGGAGGGATGCTAGGGGGGTGGGGTGTCAGCGACATTTCAGGGAGATTGCTGTAGCAGCCATTTTAGGTCTTCTTCCTTTTGGTTTGTTCCCTGCCCACCCTCCCTGTTTTTTATGTTTATTATTGGTGTCAGCTTTGGCGTTTGGCGGGAAAGAATGGCTGCAGTCGCCATCTGTCTATGGAGCTTCAGGTGCTCTCCCCCCCCCAATACATAGCTTAGGCCGATTCTTCCCTACTGGGGTCAGCGGTACCATCGCTCCAGGCGAGCTCATGTTGTGTCATTGGGGAGGGTGGTGATTACCTTGGTCGCCTCCCAGTTGATTATCAATGTTCTGAGGAGCCCTGTAGTCGCACAGCATGGCCACTGTTTCTAAGATACAGGTGCCATGTTCATTGTGTATGGAATCGCAGGCTGAGACACGCCCCCAAAACAGCTGTGACACGCGTTTTTACTGCCACTCCCTGTTACCTCCCCCAAAAGGCCTCTGCCTGTCAATCACTTTGCGATTAAGTCCTCACTACAACTGTTGTCGCTAATGAATTGCTGCGCGTGTGCAGTATGACTGTGACGCTTGCCATGTGTCACTTCTTTTTGAAGCAGTCAGAACAGCAGTGCCAGCCGCACCTTACCTTCAGTGTTGCTGCTGGAGCCATAAGAAGTGACTCATGGAGCTCAGCAAAGACCCATGGGAGGAGCTGCTGGTGCTAGGAATGCACAGCAGCTCCCCCTCGCCCCCTTTTCACTCATACTATACCAGGGATGGGGAACCTCAGGCCTAGGTGCCGTATAAGGCCCTTGGAGTCATTTGGTCTGGCCCTCTGAGCTTATCTCTGCTAGCCTCATCTGGCTAGCAGGGTACCTAGAATGGCACACTGCAGCTATAATCTATGCAGCAGTGCCATCTGGAGCGTCCTTAGAATGCTTCAGACGGTCACACCGCTGCCCTTACAGCTCCCCGGAGCATCCTGAGGATGCTCCGGGCATTGCTATAAGCACCAGCGATTGTGGCCTTGCCCCCATGTGAGGTCACACGGAGGGGGTGTGGTCTGCACCGGGCGACTGATGGGCCCAGGAGCAAAAATATGCTTGGTCCCCTCTCCCCTGTGCAAAAGACACTTAGGGCCTGTAATGCACGCAAATTTCTTTGCGATTGACAATATGTACGCAGCGGATCTGTCACAGCAGTGGGGATTTGTATTCGTCTCTAAGATGCCTGGGGACTTTACAGCTGCATATGAATTTGCAGTCTGAGACACATCCCCTGCGTTTTGCTCGCCACCCCCATTACCTCCCACAAACACTTCCTGTTTGTAAATCATTTTGCATCTAAGGGCCGTATTCAATTAGCCACGAAAAGTGCAGTTTGGAGAAAAGTTCTCTCTGATTTGCACTTTTCGCCTGTTTTCAAAGTATCTTCATATTCAATTCCCCTGAGTTTTTCGCCTAGGCGAAATCTCCATAGGTAAAAACAGGCGAAAATGTTTATCCAGCAAAAGGCAGGAGAAAAGAAGTGCAAAATCCATATTTTGGGGTAATAATGTAGGGACTTGGGCCCTGATTCAGAGCCGGACGCCCTGACCAGAGCGCTCGCTCTGGATCAGGGCCCACCTCCATTAAAATGGAGCGTCCTCCTGGACGCTCGTATAGCTGTGGGTCACCACCCACAGCATATACGAGCGTCCAACAAGATGGTCGCGATGGTCTTGACCATCGCGACCATCGGACTTGCGAGTGAAACCCTGTGGTCGGGTTTTCTCAACCGCAAGGCCAGGAGTGATTTTGGCTCTATCAGAGCCAAAATCACTCCCACTGACATCACTAGTGATGTCAGTGGGGCCGGCTTCAGACGGTAGGCGTTCCCATAGGAACGCCTCCGTCTGGCAGGCACGCCCCCGGAACGCCCACCAAAGGGGGCGTGCTGTCAATCAACATCGACAGCACGCCCCCTTTGGTGCGAGACCCGGAGCGATGGAAAGTCCTTCGCTCGCCAGGTCTCGCGCATGCGCACGACGGAGCTCCCTCCGTCGTGCGCATGCGCAGTGGGGAACATCGACCCACTTGCGAGCGTACTGCCGCTCGCGAGTGGGTCTGAATGACCCCCTTGGTTCAGAACCCTATGGACACCCCCCAATTACTAATAGGGAAAAAAAAATAACTTAACTCACACCAAAAAATGTAATTTTGGGGGTAAAAATTAACAAAAATGTTGGAAAATGGAAAAAAAAAAGTGGGGGGCCTGGTACTTTGGGGGGCTATATGTTTGGAACAGATGCTTTTGGGATTGCACAAGGCAGCTGCAGGTATGTTTTTGAGATTTTGTTAAATCTTCATTTTAGAGACAACAAAATATACTAGTACTCATTTTCAGGTACCCCAAATGTAACCTTGGTACTTATTTTTCAGAAAAAAACTTTGCTTTCTATCATTTTCCCCACACATATGCAAATACGCATATAACAGCCCATTGCACCAAAATAAGTTCACTACATACTTTTATTATGGCTACTACTGCTACTATTCTATATTGATTCCCAGGGTCACTGAAGCTCTTTATCTGGTACAGACTGATTTCCCCCAAAAAAGAGGTCTCTTTCACTAGTTTCACTTTGTAAACCATTCGCCTATCCGCGTTTTTTACAATTGAATAGGGCCAAAAGGGGGACGCGCATGGAGAAAACGTTGCGTCAAAACAGGCGAATGAGGCAATTCAATACGCTTTTCACCAGACAGCATTGTTCACGGCTAACTGTATTCATCCCTAAGTGCTCTAGTGTTCATTTTATGACCCCTAAGCTAACAGGTCCCATTATAGTTACGTCCCCGATTAAATCACTACTCTGAACAGTCTATAATACACACTCACTGTACGTGGTCTCATGTTGCATGAAATCCTCTCATTTTGCCCTCTTATAGCCTTCTCTGCTAATTATATCCATTACTGCCACCATAGTAGGCTACCTCTTAGGGTATGTGGTCAGGAAGCCTGCGGTCGAAATGCCGACTGCCGGCTTCCCGACAGTGAAAACCCTGACATGGGACTAATGATAGGCGTCTAAATACCGACACCTATCATTAGCCCCACGCCGAAATCCTGACGCCTGGCATACCGATCGTAGGTAAGCCGGGCGTCGGGAGCAGATAGGGGGGAGGGTTAGGGACTACCGGGGGGACTTAGGGCCAGGCACACCCACGGGAGGGTTAGGCTAGGGGAAGGGGGGTTAGGGTCAGGCACCCCCGGGGGAGGGTTAGGTTTAGGGTGCGGGGAGGGGGGGTTAGGTTGAGGCACACCTGGGGGGAGGTTAGGGTGAGGCACTAAGGGGGGAGGTTAGGGATAGGCATCCCTAAGGGAGGGTTTGGGGGGGGGGAGAGGTTTAGCAATAGCCTACTTACAGATGTGTCCTCTTCTATCTTTGCTGGTTGTGCGGCAAATCGTGCCACGTATGGCGCGAGTCACGTACCCGCGTTCCACAGGATTACATGGTGCGAACGCAGCGCGCGGCATGGCGTAGCATGGCGCATGCGGCTAATCGCATGGTGCGATGTGTGCGCATGTTTGCAGCGCGATCAGCAAAGATGCAAGAGGACACGTCTGTACCTTCCCTGTCAGGATCTTCAGCTGACTTCCGGCAGTATAACATACCGATTCCCCTCTTAGTACGCACAGCACCCTCCATAATACCACTCAGTATACACAATACCCCCATAATACCACTCTGTATACACAACACCCTCCACATAATACCACTCAGTATACACAGTACACTTCACCATAATACCCTTCAGTGCATACAGCGCCCCGATTTTACACTCCAGTATAAATAGCCCCCTCTCCCCCATATTACCTCTAAGTACACACAGCACCCCCATATTACATTCCAGGAACACAGCCCACACCTCCTCCAAAGTACACACAGCATGCACATATTACAGTCCAGGATACACAGCCTCCCTCCCCCATATCACCCCCAGTACACACAACACACAATACTACAGTCCAGTATACACAGCCCCCTCCCCGTATCACCCCCAGTACACACAGCACCCACATATTATAGTCCAGTATACACAGCCCCCTCCCCGTATCACCCCCAGTACACACAGTACCCACATATTATAGTCCAGTATACACAGCCCCCTCCCCGTATCACCCCCAGTACACACAGCACCCACATATTATAGTCCAATATACTCAGACCCCCATATTACCTCCAGTACACAAGGCACCCACATGTTACAGCCCAGTATATACACCCCCCCACAATCACCACCTAGTACACACAGCACCTCTATATTACAGTCCAGTATTCTCAGCTGCCCTCCCCATATTACTCCAAAGTACACACAGCACCCCCGTGGTACCTGGTCTCCTTGCTTCTGCCTGTAAATAGCAGCTGCAGGGAGCCTGGACAGTGTGATGAGGACCCAGGGAGGCAGCACAGGCAGTCCAGTGACTCAGATGAGGAGCAGGAAGAGGAGGGGCAAGCCCCTGTGCATGTGAAGGTGCCATGACGTGACTGCAGTCAGTGAGTTGTTTGCTTTAGTTTATGGGTGGAAGTGTGGCACGGCTGTCAGCAGTTAAGCTGCACCACTCATTATTCTGCCCCTGCCTACAATGAGTTTCTGCACATGCTGCCCGATAGCAGATATGCTCTGATCGCGACAAGTGTGAATGGGCCCGCGGAATGGCAAGGGTTTGTGAGGGGAAGGGAGAGGGAGGCGGGGACGGGATCAGCTCCGGCCCAGCCCTGACCGGCCCAGCGGGAAATGTCCCGACTTCCCAGTGGCCCAATCAGCCCCTGGCCAACAATATTTCTCCTCTCTATGGATAATGGGCCTGATTCAGATTTGGGAATAGAGTAAAAAAGACCAAAGGGTATATTTACTAAAGTGAGAGTTTTTAGTAGTGGAGATGTTGCCCTTAGCAACCAATCAGATTCTACTTAACATTTAACTAGAACCTTCTAGAAGGTAATAGTTACAATCTGATTGGTTGCTATGGGCAACATCTCCACTTCTAAAAACTAATTTAAGTAAATTTACCCCCAAGTATCTTGGTAAAACCATGCTGCACTGCAGGTGTGGCAGATGTAAAATGTGCAGAGAGAGTTAGATTTGGGAGGGACACATCCAAACTGAAATCTAAATTGCAGTGTAATAATAAAGCTGCCCAACATCTGTGGGCTACATGCAAAAGTAGCTAGTATTTACCCCACCTGCAAAAAAAAGTATGTATTTAGACCCCCTGCATTGCAACATGGTTTGCCCACATTGCTGACGCTTCCATTAGGCAGCTGCCTATGGGCGCTGGGACCTGAGGGGCGGCACGTTGAGGCTGCCTTGGAGAGAGGGAATGGTCTTCCCTCTCCAGGAAGCCAGTCCTGCAGGCTGCGAGACCCGGTGCATTCCCAGCGGCGGGCGCCTATCTACACCCACTTCCATCCCCCCCACCCCCGGAGAAGGCAAAAAAAACACGCACAGAGGCTGCGGCAGCTGGGTTCGGCACCGGCGATGTCACTGGCCGGCCCACTCTGCTCGCTGCTCCACCTCCAGCCCTTCCGCGGCCCGCCTTCAGCCTCCACAGACTCTTCACACCAGGCAGGCAGTGAGCAGATACGATGCAGCACTGTTCCAGGCTGCCAGCGTCCAGCAGCAAACTGCCCTTGTACTCAGTGTGCTGCGGCACCAGGATGTAACATATTAAGCATGTGATGTAAATGTAATATATACAAATATATATATATATATATATATATATAGACACCCAAATAGACCTGGAACTCCAGCCACCATGTGTATACTGCTCCAATGCCCTCCAGGGCAAGTAGCCCAAAATATACAAATCCACATACGGAGGCACTCACAAGACTGAAGTATTCAAAGGTAAAAGTCCTTTAATCCTACGTTTCGGGATTCCTTCCCGTCATCAGGGACATACAGCTGTATGTGTGTGTAACTGTATATATATATATATATATATTTACACTGTATGTGCATATATATATATGTGTGTGAGTGTCTGTGTGTATATATATATATATAAACACATATATGTATAATTATATGTGTATATACACCCACAACGACATGTAGACTGCATCCCGGCGTGCAGGATTTGGGCGAGATACTGGCGCCGAAATCCCAACAGTGTCAGGATCCCGGCACCAGAATCCCGACCGCCGGCATCCTGAAGGTAAGTATCGGGCATTAGGGGGAGGGTTACAGTGCAGGGTTAGGCACTAGGGGGGAGGGCTAGGTTTAGGGTGCGGGGAGGGGGAGGTTAGGTTTAGTCATCGGGGAGAGAGTGTTAGGGTGCGGGGAGGGGAAGGTTAGGTTTAGGCACTAGGGAGGGAGGTTAGGGTTAGGCACCAGGGAGGGAGGGGTAAGGGTTAGACTTACCTTTTGTCCTTATGGGTGTCGGGATTCTGACTGTCGGGATGCCGCTGTCAGTTTTCTGACCAGTGGCATCCCGACCGCCGCGATCTCAAACCCAACCTGTTATCTGGCACACCACCTGTGCAAAAAGAGGGGGGGGGGTGCAGGCAAAAGTTTTGCCTGGGGCGCCTAGAAGCCTTGCACCGGCCCTGTTTGTCCAGCCAGGTACACAGTTACTTGCTCTATCTTAAAGCGCACATCCACTAGGCGATATTAATGTTACAACAATTGTAATCGTGCAATCGCTCATTAATCATGCACAAATTGGTTGTTTCCGACATCAATCTTCCCCAGAACATGCCGGTCAATTTGCCGATAACGACAGATTGACCATGTTCGGGGATGATGGAGGGTGCCTACACTGAATGACTAGTCGTTTAGTGTAGGCACTACAGGGGATGGGGAATGACGGTACGATTACGATGTTGTAATCGTAGTGTCTTTCCCTAGTCACCTAGTGGATGTGCGGCTTCACTCAGGGGGTGACTCAGCTTGGGATGGAATTGCAAAGCTGCACGCAAGCAGCTTAAAACTGAGACCAAGGTCACAGGCGACACCGGGCTGCCAGCCAGCTGAATAAGCCTCAGTTTATTCAGACTGGCATGCTTGCAAGGCCACGAAACTGGGTCCATGGACGTTGACCCTGGCCTTGCCACTCCCAGAAAAAGGGATGGACACCCCCCCATTTCACATAACGCTGGCTGACCCCGCCCCTTAAATGCCTCTGCCTGTCAATCAGGCAGAGGCATAGAAGGGGCTGCCTACGATCACGCAGGACCCTTTCTGCACATTCACAGAACGGGTCCTGGGCATCTGGAATAATGGGATAATCGGGAATCTGCGCTCAGCACTGCACTTGCGGAAAATGCCATTAAAATTGTTACTCATTCTAACACTTCAAAAAAAATTTACCCAAAATGGCCCCAAAAAATAGTTTTTTTTATTAATATTTCAATAAAAGTAACCAAAAGCAAATGTGATTTTTTTTTTTCGGTCTTACGAACACCGCAAACAAAAATACTTTGACATTCTTGTTTCACCAATAATCCACCTTTCCAAAATAGTAAAAAGCAGGATTCTATGTACAGGTTTTGACAATGAAAATGCATTTTTTTTTTAAAAAGTTTCGCTGCCCCAATTTAAACTCTTTCTACATGTACAGTAGAAAGAATATGGTAGCCCAACAAAGACTATCAATTTAAAATCTAGGCAATTGAATTTACCACATTGAATACTTTTTAACAAGATGAGGGAGATATGCGCTTTAGTTTATTTCTTGTGTGATGTTTTAGTTATTGTCTGGTGATATTGGGGCACATTGTTTGAAAAAGAAGTCTCCCCTATTTCAAGACAATGTACCACCATGTGTGTGCGGGTCAGTTTGGGGGAGGAAGGACACAATGAGCTCTTCCCCCATCTATGAAAAAAAAATGTTTTCTGTAGCTCTGAGTGATATTGTCTGGTGATCACAGATGATCATCAGACAATAGCTGCTAAAGGGTCCACGTAGTTTGAAAGTGGGGACTCCCCGCTTACAAATATAGTTGCCCACTCGGTTGTAGTTGTCATTATGTTGGGTGATAGGGCATATAGGGTTGTATTTACTAAGCAGTGTTAGAAGACAGAGTGAAAAGTGATAAGGTGCTAGCCAATCAGCTCCCAACTGTCATTTTTCAAACACAGCCTGTGAGATGGCAGTTGGGAGCTGATTGGCTGGCACCTTATCACTTTTCACTCTGTCTCCTAACACTGCTTTTAGTAAATAGATCCCATAGTGTCTTACCCCCATATACGGAAAATGTTTGGCTTCTGTAATGTAGAGTAACATTGCCCTGGGAGCTTCTGTAATGTAGAGTAACATTGCCAGGGGATTACAAGTGATCACCAAGATATATGTATTAAGGGGCCCCAATATTTGAAAGAGGTGACCCCCTCATTTCTAAAATGGGTGCCCCTTAATTTTTTGGAGCTACAGTAGGTTGGGAGATATTTTTCCCCCATCCCTGGACTACAATATGATTCTATAGTGAAGGGGGTTAATGTCTGGTGATCAGTATGATCATCAGACATTTTCTTATATGTGGGCACAAAGTTTGAAAGAAGGCACTCCCCTCTTGCAAAGAAGGGTACATCCATCTTTGTAGGTGGTGGGGTTGGAAGTTAGATTTTTATTTTCAAAGTGATGAAGGCGCAAAGTGATAAAGGTGCAAAGTGATAAAGGCGCACATGCTTGCATCAGCGTCACTTCCCGAACAGACCGGTGGCTCCTGGGGGTCCCTATCAGTCATTAGGACCAGTGGGGGAGAGCTTAATTAGTTTTTATTTTTGTTTTGCTCGTCACTGCAAAGGACAAGTGGGGCTCGTCCTCTGCAATCTTACTGTATCTCCGAAGGATGAGCCCCACTCATCTTCCGCAGAGACGGGGGTAAGAGTAGTTTGTTTGGATACTGCCATTTTCACAACCTGTTTCCCCTCCACCTGTCAAATCTCTGTGCAAATACCATAAGTCTGTTCTAAAGCCAGGGTCATGCTCTCTCCCTGTGACTTCCAGCTATGGTTTTTCTGCAAAAGGCTAAAGGAACATACTTTAACCATTGTTAAGCTCTTTAGCTAATGAATATATTTAAGTGTCAAGATAATTAATTCTCAGTGTAAGGCCAGAGTATATTTCGGTAGCCAAGCATAAACAGTCTAAAGCAGAACTTGGTTACATTGAGATAAACAGTATTACATTTTGAGGGATCTTCAAAATAGGTTAGTCTTCTATGGAGGGTATGTTCCTGAGCAAACACCTGCAAGAAGTCTTTTTTTTTTATTATTGGCAGGTAAGGCCTCTAGCAGGGAGACAGTTCTGCAGAGATGGGAATGGGAATTCAAACATCTAATCTACCAGATATTACCATTTTTAAGTTAACATTTTTTTTTTTTTAAGTATGTTGTTTAGCTTTTTTTAAAAAAAAACTAAAACTTTTATAGCTTGGTTGGGGGAAGGGTGGGAAGGTGAGGGTAATGGTAATTGGATCTATGTCCCTTGTTCATCCCTGCAGCAATACATTACTTCTAATAGTGAATTATTGCTGACTGACGAGACATACCAGCTAGCACTAAATTATTAGTGATCTATTATTGCCGAGCTACAAGAAAAACCTGAATCGGTGCTTCTGTGCCCTGATGGCTGCCCCAGGCCTGAGGAATCTCAACAACCTCAAAATTAAGTCAGCAGGTTTTCACGGCGAAACCAACATAAAATGACTGTAATGAGGTACAATGAGGCTCTCAAAGTCAAAGCTTATACAGTAGGTTCATGTATTCCATTATTATAGTATAGTACATGCTCATCTTAATGTAAGAGCTGTGTTAAGCAATGTCCGTCTCTTCTCCAGTCCTACCACTGATTTGGTATACTGTACCTCACTTTCCTCCTAATAGGTTACAATATAGAATAAAGAAAGTTTTCATGGCAACGGTACAATTTTACCGGTGTCCTTAAAAAAAAAAAAAAAGTGGTTTAAGTTCTTGAGTAATGTGTACATACTGTATCTGTTATCTTAGGGATACGTAACAATTTCTTTTAAGGCCAAAAAGTTGTAAATGTAAAAGTAATTAAGGCAATAAATCACCACTATGGGAGGTAACCCAAGGAAACATGGAAAGAACATATAAACTCAACACTGTGTTGCAAGACAGAAATGCTAACTTTTATGAGATTCTATACTATACTAGTAAAAGGACCCAGCATATGCTAGGTCACCATAGCTCATCTCCTCCTGGGCCCACTCCTGTCCCCTCATGGCTCCGCCCCCCCTGTCTGCTGCTCCACTTGTCCTGCCCCCCGCTCTATTCCATCCTGCCCCCACTGCTCCACTCCGTCCTGCCACCTGCTTTGTACATCCCCCTCTCCCACCATGCACCATATACCCCCCAGACTCCGTCCCTCCCCGTTTCACGCCCCAGCTCCTATGCATGTTGGCAGGGCCGGCTCCAGGGTTAGCCGCGCCCTGTGCAGAACCAGGACCTGTTGCCCCTTAGCCGCACGTGGGGAGTGGCCTAATTACCATAGAACACGCTCCCTAATTGACATTATTTGGGGGCGTGCCCATAAGGCACGCCTCCCGTTAACATAGGGTTGGAGCAAGCCCAGCACTACATTAGTAGCTGGGCTGCCCCCAGCTCTCTCCCTGCATTAATCTTACCCGGGGCCAGCACCGCCGCACGGCTGCAGCGGTGGAGATGCCCAACCACCCGGGTGGAACAGCGGGGCAGTGCCCGAAAAACTGGACTGTTCCTCTGAAATTGGGAATGGTTGGGAGGGATGCGCTCTCTATGGGGTGGCACCTCTGTTCGATCGCACTGGTCAAACATGCCTTGAGCCAGCCCTGCATGCCTGTAGACAGGAAAGACCTTTGAGAATTATTATATAGATTACTCTGCAGAAAACATGTCACAAAGATTATGGTCTAGGGCATCTACACATGATGAACTTCTCCGATAACTAACATGTTCTACTCTGTTTTTAGTTCCAGCTCGTATTGTGTCTGGGACCTGAAGAGCTAGCAAAAATAACAGTGAGCATGGCACTGAACAACACAGAGAAGGCCGACATTATTATGTCACGTGTGGAAAGTTTTCCGTACAGTAATGTCACTGCATATCTCAGAGAGTTTAACATCGCTGCTAGCAAGGTAAGTTACCCTATACTATATATAACGCGGGAGCTAATAAGAAACAAAGTAATAGAGTTGGGATAATTTGCAATATTTGAGCCTATAGTTTTGTTTTGCTACATCAATTGAAAAAAAAAATGACACTGTTTTAACAGTTGGTAAAATAAAATAAAAAATTTGACGGATTCTGAAACTTTTTGACTTTTTTTAAATGATTAATGCCGGTTGAAATGCATCTCGATGCTTTTCATTAATCTCAATGCATTGCATAGAAAGGCACAGTATATTTTCCACTGGGAAATCAATCTTATCCAAATTAAAATTAAGTATATAGGTCCATCAAATAAATCTTTATTTAACAATATTAAAGCCGAAAAGCTTATGAATGCTACAAATAAGACAGTTTGGCACTGCATAATTAAGGTTGAATGTATTATTCAAGCCACAGGGCCATATTCATAAATACAGGGAAAATTCTAAATAACCTTTCTGTATGCTAAAATAAAGTAACATAATAATATTAACTAGAGTCTATGACGATGGAACCTGGTGTTAAAGCTATA